>JAVSCE010016297.1:0-600000 GCA_032199065.1 Smutsia gigantea
GAGGGCGGGATCGTGTTACCTGAGCGCCTGCGGGACGCCGGCGTCGGCGGCCACGCGCAGGTAGGTGAGGCGTGTGCGGTGGCGGGGACGTGGGGTAGCGGGGAGGCCCCAGCGTGGGTGCGCGGCCCTGGCGGGAGGCCGGGGGTGGGCAGGCGAGCGGAGGGAGGCGGCTGCTCCGGCTGTGTGAGACGGCCGGCTGCGCACCTCAACGCCGCCGCTCCCCGGTTCTTCCCCTCGCCGCCCTGCCTGTCCCACCCCTTCCCCTGCGAGAGCTCGGTGGGCTCCTCCTGCGCGTCCGCACGGCCTCGGGGCCAGCGCGCGGGCGACTGCGTGGAGGAAACCAACGGCCTCGGCTCTGGTGGACCCGCGTTCCAAAAGGGGAGGGAATGAAAAGTAGGAGTGATGAGCTCCGTGCAGAAGATTAGAACAGAGCGAGACGCCTTGGGGGCTTGCGGACAACCCAGGTGGAGGAGGGAGACGCGGGGCAGGTGAACCCCGTGGGAGCGCAGTGAGCAGCCAGACGCGGGGAGAGGGGGTGAGGGACGGGCGACGCGGACTCGTGGGGCCTGCCGGCGCTGGCAAGGACACGGACTTTAGGTGAGATGGGAAGCCTCGGGACGTGTTCCAGCAGAGGTGAGCTGTAACCTGACTTCGTATTTTAAAAGCCATTGTGGATGCTGTGTGGGAGATGGACTGGAAGGGCACGGGGCCAGGGCAGAGGCTATTGAGTAATCCGGATGAGAGAGGGTGGCAGGGCCCGGGTTCGTGGGAGAGGTAGTGAAAGCCCGAACTCTGGATGTGCCTTGGAGTTGAGGCCAACCGAGTTTACTGCGCCATTGGATGTGTCAGAAACCAGAGCTGTGGCTGACTCCACGGGTTTTTTTTTTTTGTATTTTTTTAAATAATTTATTTTGGTATCATTAATCTACAATTACATGTGCAATATTATGGTGATTAAACTACCCCCTTCATCCGGTGCCCCCCACCAGCCCCATTACAGTCACTGTCCATCAGCGTAGTGAGATGCTGTAGAGTCACTACTTGTCTTCTCTGAGTTGTACAGCCCTCCCCGTGTCCCCCTAACATTACATCTGCTAATCGTAATGCTCCTTTTTCCCCCTTGTCCCTCCCTTCCCACCCATCCTCCCCAGTCCCTTTCCCTTTGGCTTCACGGGTTTTAGATTACTAAAATCTGGATTTTGCCAGACGGCCCTTTATTGAGGGGATGACGGCTGCAGGAGGACCAGCTGTGTGGAGAGGGTGGTCAGGATGTGGACTTTGACCCTTCGGTGTGAGAGGATTGTGCGGGTGTGGGTGATACATATATGAGTTGACAGCGTAGTAGTCCAGTTCAGGGAGCTATTTGGAAGTCATCAGCATACAGTTGGTATGTAAAGCCACACAGCTAAATGAGAATGCTGAGGGAGTGAGGGTAGGCAGAGCACCGAGGCAGGGTCCTTCGTGTCAAGGGGCCAGGGAGCTGAAGGGGTAGGAGGAGAGGCAGGAGCGTGTGGCGTCTGCCTTGTCCGGAGGGGAGCAGCACGTGTCCAGTGCTGCTGTTAGGTCTGGCGAGATGAGAGCTGGGAATCGGCTGTGGGATTTTCTGGCAGAAGTGAGCAAAGCCGGAGTGTAGCTGAAGTAAGGATAGATGTTAAGTGGGAGTAACTTGCAGTAAGGGAAAAGAGCCAGCGTGAATTGCACTCACCTTGGATTTGTGCGGAGGAGCTTGGGTGTTCTGGAGGGAGAAGGAGGGGAAGGGGGTCACTCAGAGGTAGTAGAGTAGGGAAATTCCCAAAACAGGATGGAGGTGTTGGTCCCTGTGAAAACCTTCAGGGCTTGCCAATAACATGTACGGAAGTTAAGTTTCTGCCCTCTCAGCGGCTGGAGGATGAAGCCCTCTATTCAGGTGTTGGCTGGATCGTTTTGGCAGCCTTGGGTTTTCTCAGGCAGGCACTTTTTAAGCAGGCCAGGGTCATGGTAGGGGTGTGGCCTTGAGCTGTTAGAAGCTCTGTTAGTGTTTTGTTCACGTCTTCGTAAGCTAGGGTTGAGGCCTAGTAGAGAGAGGGCTCAGAGGAGCCTGGCTCAGGGTGGTCCGGGACAGAGTCTTTGTCCGCAGCTCACGGAGGTGATCTTAATGAGAAGGTGTTGGGAGAGTGGTGGGTGAAAGCCTGAGGGCACAAGAGAGAAGGGGTGGGCGGGAGTTAGGGACAGTGCGAGTGGACAGCTCTTGAGTTTTGCTGCAGAAGGTGGTGAAACGGGGATAGAGTGTGTGGAGTGGAGAGGGGCTTAAGATTGGGAAACGTGAGTTGTGGAGAAGGGAGGAGGCATGGCTCAGGAGGGGCTGCTCGGAGCCATTCTTGGGGGGTGGATTGGAAGATGTGAATCTGTGGGGGTCCCCTCGTGATTGCTTTTCTCAGTGGTCAGGTGTCAGGCTCCTCCATGGAGGGAGGAGACGTTAAGGGTTTGAGAGATTAGGAGAGGCAAAATTGTGATCTGGGACCCTGTGGCAGCAGTGGGGACCTGTGGGGGAATTGCTGACAGCCCTAGAGATCCCCTGATGCTCGGGGCTTTTGATTTGAAGTGAGGCCTTTTGGGGGGCTTTCCCACCAGGCAGGAGCAGGTGCTGGAGCTGGGTGTGCCAGGCCCAGAACTTTGTGAGGTGCAGTGAGGCTGGCAGGCTGCTGGGGTGCCGTGGTCAGCACAGTGCAGGTCTGGGGGAAGTCCAAGGCTGGCTGGACCCCATGGAGCTGAGCCAGGTGAGCTGGATTCATGGGAGGTGGGCTCAGTGAGTGGCATGATTGGAGTTTTTGTAGTAATGAGTTTGGAGTTCGGACAACGGAGGGAGAAAGTAGAATTAGGAAACAGCAGAGTGGAATCTGGAGGCTGTCAAAGTGGGCAAGTCAGAACTTGGACAGTCCTGGATCCCAAAGGACAGGAGTGAAGCGGCAGTTCTGAACTCCTCAGACTGATTCCCCAGAGGGCTGTGCATGGTGAGGGCCTGACCCTCCTTTAGGGCCTTTGCCCAGGGAATTGGGAGGTGCCCTTCCCCCTAACCTGCCAAGACACCTTGGAGGCAACTTAGAATCGCTGGGTGAGGGACACGTCCAGGGCTATGGGCCATCTTTTCAGATTTAAAGAACAGTGTTTTTCCAGTAGGCTGACTGATTTCTTTCAGGCCTGGGTGGAGTTTCTTTTTGGCCCTGGAGACCTGACTTGCCCTGACCTGTGCCTCCAGACTGGCCCATGAGCCCTGAGCTGGCTTCCTCACATTTGCCCGAGCTGGGGGGAAGCTTTCTGCTGGGAAGCTGTGTTTGCTTCACTGAACACTTGTGCTGCTATCTTAAAATAAGTAAAAAAATAAGTCGTTTCTTTTTCTGCTTTTGTTGTAGAAGTTACAGAAAAATTTAAGGGGAATAAAATAAGCATTCTAGTGATTCTAAGTCCCTAAAATGCTGATATTTTTATTTATTCCCTTCTAGTTTTTTCCCTCATGCATATTTGTGTGTAGTTTCTCTTGCAAAGCAGGAGTCGTACTTCATATCCACAGCCTGTCCCCTGCCTCTAACTCCCCGTTGTACCATGAGCTCTTACTCCTGTGGTGGGAGGCCACAGTGGGTACTGGTTGTGTAGGTGCGTTCCCCGGCATGAAGGAGCCATTTGCTTTCCCGATCTGCACTGTTGGGCAACTGTGGTGTTTTCAGCTTTTTAGGATTAGAGGTATTATCATCCTTTACAGAATGTCACTCCCATCCTGGTATATAAATCTCTGTCCATGATTATTTCATTAGGCTGAATGCCTAGGAGGGAATTACTGAGCCGAAGCACTTGGTGAATGACATAAAATTAGCTTGCAGAAAGACTGCCAATTTATCCTTCTGTCGGCAGACATGATAATATCCTTTTCATCATTCTCTGGCTAACACTCAATGATAGAATTTTAAAATCTTTGATGTAAAAAATGACATTTTTTAACCTATTAAATTAGGTAGGTAATGTGTGCGTATAGCTAAAAATCTTGCATGGTACTAGGAGACTTACCTAGAAAGAGCAGTCAGCTGCCCTCTCCCTGCCCAGTCCTACTCCTCAGAGGCATCATAGTTTAGCCTTTTAGCTCTTTCTACTGGAATTACTTCCATATTTCTAAATAATGTGCAGATGGTGTGGCTTTTGCTCTGCCTTACTAATTTCCTACTCTGATAGGTGTGCCTCAGTTTCCTCATCTGTGTGCCTTCCTCTTTGGTTACAAGAAGTAAATGAGTTAATATATGTAAAGCACTTGGAAAAGGGCTGGGCACATGGTAAGCTCGCAATCAGTACTAATTTTAGTGGTAAATATAATTATGATTAGCTTCCTTAACACCCTCTGCCCCTCTGAACCCACTCCTTCCCTGCCACCTAATACGGGAAAACTAATGTTGGCATTGCTTTATTTCTATAAATAGAAATCAGTTAGTCTGAGTCACTCGATTTTTTTGCAGAAAGGCCTGTAAGGAGCCATAAGTAGGGGGCCTTATGCTTTCTGATGGTGACACTAGGCCCCTTAAATAGTGCTAATGCAGAGGGTGAAGTCAGCGAAGTGCAACCTTGGCTGGTAGATGTGATGTACAACTTTAATGGCACAAATATGGTTCCTTCAACACCTGTTCCAGCAAATGTGTGCACTTGGGAAGCTGGTGAGGTTGGTTCTGGATGTGCCAGGAGCTTCACACCTGTTCATGCCATCCTCACAACTACTCTGTGAAATAGGGTTACCTCTAGGGGAAAGGAGGGGAAAAGCAGTACTGGGGCATTAATTTTTAAACTTATGACAAACAATTTGAGAGAGATTGGTTTTCCCTTTTGCTTCGTATATTCACAGGGTTCTGCGACCACCACCACAACCTAATTTCAGAACATTTTCCTTCTTCCAAAAGAAACCCTGTGCCTATTAGCGGCCATTCCCCACTCCTTCCACTTGTCCTAGCTCTAAGCTGACTTCCCCACTTGGAGGTTCCCCTTGGGCGTCCAGCCTTCAAACGTTTGCCCTTAGACATCTCCCCTCAGAGGGCCCCGCTGAGGATCCCCACCGAGGACCCCCTGACCAGGACTCCTCAGGGGACCCGCAGCCAGTGCCGCCCGGGGAGGAGGGGAGGAGGGCTCTCCCCCGACCCAGCATACCTCCAGGTCCTGGCACACTGGCCATCCCTCCTGACCCCCATGGACAGCATGCAGAGGCCGTGGTTTAGAGGCTGTGCACTGTTTTCTCTTACCCATGGGGTCCTGGCCACTGCTGGGCCTCGGAAAGCCGTCATAACCGGGCACCCATATGGCATTCCTCTTATGTGGCCCCAGTCAGTGCCAGACCCCCTGGAGCGACTGAATGCCCCAGTGACAGGGCGTGTGACAGTCACCTGCTGCCTGTGCAGTGCTGCAGAGTCCCATGATGGGGAAATACGAATTAGGCCAGAATAGTAGAAAATAAAAGTAACCCCAAATGGTCAGTAATGAGGAAATAGACACATTTCCTTAATTTCCACCTTTGGAAATTTTGATACTGCCACTAAAAATGTATTTCTCTTAATCCTAAAGCTTTGTGTTCATGTTTAGTTAGAAATACAGGGACTGTATAATGCATGTATGATTGCAGCTATGTTAAGTAAAATACTTGGGAAACACACCAGAATGCTGGACTGGCTGTCCACAGATGATGAAAGCAGGGGCTTGACTTTCTTTTAACTTTTATTTATTTTCCATATTTTCTGAAATACCTTTGTATTTCCTTTACAGTGGGAAAGTGCCTCACCCCCTTTGTTCAGAAATATTATATGGCCTAAGACCTTTTGTTTCCTATGTATTTAGCCGTTTACTTTCTTTGCTGCAGAATGGCAAAACAGAAGAGAAAAGTTACCAGAATGACTGAGAAAAAGAACAAAAAATGGAGGAAGGCGTCAGCACAGGAGACCCTGCTGGCACCTGACGCTGAGCCGGGCAGCAGGGAGGCCCAGCCCCAGGTAGGTGCCATCGTCGCGCTTGTGTCTCCTTGTGCCCCGATCTGGGGAGGGTTGGGTGCTCGTGCTGCTGGCGTCCGTGCAGGCGGAGCAGAGGCTGGAGCAGGTTACCTGTGCCTTCTGCACGCAACTGTAGGGCAGGCATGGATTTCATAAGTCTTCGGCTGGAACACCATGACTGCCTTTCTCCAGCCGCTGAATCTACAGATTGCTGTGCTGGGTGCCATACTAAAGGGACTTTGGTGGATGGTGAGGGCTGGGGCTGGGCTTCAGAGCTGCGCCCTGCAGTTCCAGGCTGGCGTATCATACGTGACAGGAGAGGGGCCCTTCACACAGTGATTCGTGAAGTGTGTGGCTGGGAATCTGTACTTAGGAGTGCACGCCTTAACATAAAAATGCATGGCGTAACATAAATCTGCCAGAAAAAAATATATATATACACTCAAATTTGTTCTCTGTTACCCTGAATTCTGGGTGTTAAATTTTTTCTTTTATATTAAGCTGTCTTTACAATTCCTAGTATGCGGTTGATCAGATCGGCATAAGATATTACGAGTTCTGACAACTTACTCACCGTGAAGTAGCGTTGCTGAGGCACACATCGCATGGGAGCCCAGCAGGCCGTGTGTCCTTCGCCCGTGGGGACCGTTACTGCATGAGGGAACGGGCTTGGGGTGGGTTTTGTCCTGTTCCGCACATGGCTGTCAGCCCGGAGGAGCCCTATACACATACATAAGTGAACAAGAATGGAGTTTGTGTTGTAGTGATATTACTTGACTCATTGAATTCTGAGACTGTTAAGTGATTTTTGGTATACATTATCAAACTTTATTTTTAAAGATCTGCCATTAAACAGCAACATGACTGGGTCATTCTTCAGTTGTTTTGGAAGAAAGAATTGGAAACCACCTAACGGGTCAAGGATTGGGTGCTGGCTAATTAACGTTTGTTCCCTTTATAAGTCCAGCATTTCAAACTATGCCTTTGTTTAGTGCCCCTGAAGTTTTTATGCCCCAGGGCAGTGTACCCGAGTGAGATTCAGGGTGATAGCCTTTCTTAAATGAAGTAGGGAAAGGCTATTGTGTAGCTGGAGTCAGGAGAGAGAGCCCACCTGCCAGCCAGGCCCTCGACCACACCCGTGCGGAGCCTTTTTTCAGAACAGTGTTCAGCACACGTGGTCCTAGCGGCCTAGAGGAATTCCCGGAGGCCGCCCATGCTCTCACCCTGTGGCAAGGCTTGACGTCCCTCGGGATACATGTGCCCAGTTGGATGAGGGCTGGTCTGTATCACTCCAGGGCTCCATCCACCCAGGCAGCTCTGTGCTTTCGTGAGATGGGTGGACTAAAGCATCCTTCCGTGGCCCTGGCAGAGGGGCCATGGGGTGGACGCTGTGAGTGCAGGGTGTGCACAGAGAGGAGCTGCTCAGGTGTGAAGTATGCTCGTTTATCAACATCTTTCCCCACCTGGGGCTGGGGTCATCTCTCGGCTGCCACCACAATGGAAGGGTTGGGGAAGGAGCCAGGCTGGGGCCCAGAACCCTGACTTGTCGTGGGTACCCCGTGCCCTGCATTCTCTTTGGTCAAGAACCCGCTAAGTCAGTCAGCTCATTTGAGCACACGGCACCTTTCATCCTGTGCACAGAAGTCCTGCAGGGACCCTGGCTGTTTCCAGGGACTGCATCTGGCTCTGAGTGCAGGCTCTTAGCAAACGCCTCTGCCCAGGCCATTTGCTGGTACTCTCGCTTTTCCCACCACTGGAGTCTCAGTTATATCTCGGTTTCCAGATCCTGATGGAAAGCGGCTGTTTCAGAGCTATTGGAGCTCCTGTTTGGTGGTCCAGTCCACCTCCAGGTCCCACAGAACCTCATTACACCTGATTTTCTTGGATGATTTCTACTTCCTGCTTTTTCTGGGTACCTCCAATTTCTTTCAAGTGAATTGCACACGATCATCTTGGTGTTTTTAATTTGTAATGAAGCTTCCAGCTTTCCTTTGTTAATGACCTGTTTGCTGGCTGCTTGCTACTTGGTAGGACCCACAAACCTGTGGGTTTAAGGCAAATAGAGGCAGCGGTTAACATTTCTGCCTAAGATCAGTAGTTATATTCTTTTTGTTAAGTTCAGGTAATTTTTTAAAAGTATGGGATTACTTTTCATTATTAATGCATGTTGATTTAAAGAAATTTGGGAAATTTGGAAAGCAAAAGCGGAAAGCAGAGAATCGTGGTGTTTCCCTCTAACCTATTTTTTTGATGCCCTGCTTTTGTTTGGTTTGCACAGAGGCATTGTGCTAGAGTCACTTGCCTATAACTGTTGAGGGTTTGTGGCTCTGAGGAGCAGCAGGCAGACCTTGAAATGCACCTGGGAGGAAGGCCAGTGTGGGGCCCCTGGCCCTGCGCCTGGAGCCTGACCAGCCAGCAGGGGTCGCAGCCCTCTGCCTGGAGGCCGCTGGCGCTCTGACTTCTGAAGGTCTACCCCCAGGGCAGTGCTGGGGAGCAGGGGCATTTCCAACTGGTTCTCTGTGGGTTAGGTGCTGTGTTTAGGGGTTGTGTTCTGAAGACCCTTCCTGCAACACTGGGGCCAGTCTCCCAAGGAAACGGAGCTGCTTCATCCCTGAGAGTGCATCCTGGGCTTGGCCAATAAAAATGCTTCCTCGCTCACTCACCCTCTGGTTCTCATGGGAAATTATAAAAAAGCAGCGTCAGGCATTTTGTAAAGAAGGAACATTGAACGCTGCGCCTAATTTAAGGAGGGCGGGTGGACTAGGCCTGGAGAGCACATCCTGTCTCCCGGGAGCATGTGGAAAAGTACTGGGCTGTTCCCCCACCACCCCTGGGCCCCTGATCAGCCTCTGGAATCCACATGGAGAGCAGAGAAGCCTCTGTCCCGCTTGGGCCGTGTATTGTCCTCTGGAAGCGTCCATCAGGATAGGCCTGCGGGTCTCTGCAGCCACTTCCACAGTGCAGGTGCCCTGAGGCTGCATCGGGGTGTCCAAGCCTCCAGGGACGGGCTTCGTGGCCCCTGGGCAGCCTCTGTGGGGCTAGGGCTCCCACTGAGCATCTGGCCCGGCGTGCGTGGTGCTCCCTTCCTGGTGCCTTGCTGGAGTGGCCCCAGGCAGTGGAGGACCTGCTCACTCCAACTTCACTTGCTCAGCTCACTAGCCAATCCCCTGCCAGGCCTTGTGGTCCTGAAGCAACAGAGGAGGGTTGTCTGTGATGCCCCGATACATCCCTCTGTCCCTAAGTGGAAGGAAGAGCTGCCAGGTGTCTTGCCCACTGGTTCTATTTGACCCACTGTGGGTCTCAGAAGGGTCCCATCCCCTGCACTGACCCCACTCCATCGATCCTGCCAGACTGGGGCTCACGAGTGCTGGGGGAGCTCATGGGCTTCCTCTTAAGGATGATGCCTTTGACCAGAGGGGTCTCAGAGTTCACCCTATCCTGCCAGTTCCTTGGCTTTTTAAAACGCTCCCTGGGGCCCGGGCATAGGAGTTCAGGTTCTTGAACCTGTCTAAGACTGGTTACTGGTCAGGGCCACGAAATTCAAAGGGGTGGCCTGCTCGGCAGCAGTGAGCCCTGGGCCGGCTCTGCAGGCCACACCCCTGTCTCCATGCTTGCTGAGGAGGGCTTGGTGGGATGGCATCAACACAGCTGCTGCCTCGGAGCCAGCAGGGGGTGCACGCTTTGGCCGGCACCCAGGGTGTAGATGCTGCCTGGAGACTGGGTGGGTGAGCTGGGCGGCAGCTGCTCTGCCTGCTGACAGCCCTGAGTGGGCGCTGAGCGGGCTCTTTCACCCTGCGTCTTGCGAGAATCCTTAGGCTTGCAGAGCGTTTTGCAAGCGTACATCCTCCCAGTCTGTGGCTGGTCTTATTTTCTCAACAGTGGCCTTTGAGGAGCAGGAGTTTTAAGTATTGATAAAGTCCAATTTATCAATTTTTCTTTTGTGGTTTGAACTTTATTTAGCATTTTGGCTTACTGTGTCCTGGAGATGTTTCCCAGTCAGGGTGTGTGGGCACACCATAATTTTACCACCCACGTACTACTTCCCTGGTGGGGGCGACAGTGTCGCCTCCCCTGCTGATGGTCACGTGCCTCGTTCCCAGCGTTTAGGGAGGGGCAGCGTGTGGGTTTGTGTCAGCGTACCACCATTTCTCTTGGATACACACCCAGAAGGATGGCAGGCAGAGGGGCTGCATGCTTACTGCCGGTGCTTCCTGCCGGGAAGGCCCGGCACTCTGGGGCCACAGCTGCCTTCCTGTTCTGCTCATCAGGTGGATGAAGAGTAGAATCTGTTTTAATTTACGTTTTTCTGATCGCTAGTGAGACTGAGACATATTAAAATTATTAAGCATTTCTTTCTTCCATGAATTTCCTCATTACATCTTTTCCTTATTTTTCTATTAATTATATTCTCCCCTTAAGAAGTCTTCTCACAATTAATTATATGCAGACTTTATATATTTCTCTAAATTCTGCCACATACTATCCTGTTATCTTGACATACCATAAGTTTAACTTCTCCTACCATACTGTGTGATACTTTAGTTTTTAGAAACATGTTTCTGTATCTAGTAGAGGAAGTATGTCCCATTGTTTTATTGTTTTTTTTGGGACAGTGTTCTTGACATTTGTCATGGGTTTTCTTATTTGTATGAATTTTTGAATCTGATTTCATGAAAAAAACTTATGTGGTTTATTGAGGTTGTTTTTTATGTCATTCAGTTAAGTTTTGTGGTTTTCTCTGAAGGGATCTTACATATTTCTCAATGAATGAGTGACCTGGACAGCATTCCTATAGCAAAGTATCAGGTTGCATAGACCTAATTTGTCTTTTTTTTCCGTAGCATGACATAAAAATGAAGCCTGATGGTGAGGGTTGGTGTGGTCACCACCGTCCCACATGGCCACTTCTGGGGTCTGGGCCACAGGGGGGCCCCTGCTCTCCTGGGCAGGGTCTTCCTGCTCCACCTCCTTCCTAAAACGTATATTCTTTGCCAGACCAGCCTTTTTTCCCCTCCTCATCTCGCATTCTCCATGTTAGCCCTTAACCTAACTTCTCTGTAACTGATAAAACTTAGTAGCAGCTTGCTGATCAAAGGATGTTTAACTTGTTCAGCAAATATGTCAATAATTGGGGTTTTGTGCTGCTAAAAACAGTTTTCATTTCCTATTGCATTAACTTACATGTTTTAACATATAATAGGTTATGGGAATGTTAGTTGTTACACATTTTTTTCAGTGGATTCTGATAAACTGTGGAAAGAGTTCTGCTTTATAAAGGGAGATAAGTAGGCAGGTGGTTTTTTCCTAGGGGTTGGGGCAGAGATTAGCGAGCTTCAGGACATCCTCCTATTTATGGTAATTTGCACTGGCTTTTCCAGCATAGAACTTGGAGCAAAAAATAGCAGGTCTATAAAATTGTGCTTGCTTTAGGATGAGCCAGGGCTCGCTTACCTTGCTCCTTCACGTCTGGCTTTACAGTCACAAGCATCACTGTTTGGGCAGGAAGATCCAGGGAAGAGCAGGCTCTGGTGCTGGGAGTGACCGGGTCTGTCTGTGGTCTCCTCTCGCAGGCGCTAAGTGGCAGTGTGGGCCTTCTTCTCTGGAACACGCCTGGAGAGCGTTTTGTAAGATTCAGCACCCAGACATGATTGAAAACGAGCTGTACCCCCACACACCCTCCCCCCTTAAAGAGCAGTAAAGGTTATAAAGTCAGACATCTTTTTGGATGGTAGTTATCTCTGAAGGTGAGTGTTTCTCAAGAAACCAGCGACATCAGTGTGATTCTGGGACAGCCCGGCACCGACGTGATCTCCCGTGTACACGCATGCACTGTGCTGAGGGCAGCCGGCCATGGTGTGATCTCCTGTGTACACGTGCAGCGTGCTAAGGGCAGCTGGCCATGGCGTGATCTCCCGTGTACACGCGTGTACTGTGCTGAGGGCAGCCAGCGCTGGTGTGATCTCCCACGTATACGTGTGCAGCGTGCTGAGGGCAGCCAGCCCCCATGTGATCTCCCGTGTACACGCATGCAGCGTGCCGAGGGCAGTGCACAGGCTGTCTGGGTCTTCCCGGCAGAAAGGCAAACAGAGCAGCTTGGACTCACACAAGACTTGTGCAAAGCTGCAGAGACGTGGAGGGGCTCTCTCTCTCTGGACTCCCGCCTTTGGGGGCCCTGGCTTTGAGTCTGCCCCCTCCTGCTGTGCGTCCACTAAAGCCAGAGTTCAGACTTCGGGGACCTTCAGGTCGCCTCGGGACACGATGGCTGTGCATCCTGTTGCACTTCTGGGTCCCAGCCTCTAGGTGCCCCTTGGGGTGGGCCTGGAGGTCGCCTACTCGCCTGTGAGCTCTTTGATGCTTTGTGAAAACGGTGATGTTTGTATTCTGCTCTGTGCTTTTGGTCATCATCACCCTGCCCCTACCAGCAGGGAGCTGGTGTAAATCAAATGGAATTTAGTAAATTTCTTCTGTCGGACCAGCTAGGAAATGTCTCGGGCTTGTGGGCCATGTGGTATTTGTCCTTCTGCTCCAGCCGCCCATCTGGCACAGATTCAGAATGGCGTGGCTGTGTCCAGGTAAGGCACAGTTACCTGAATGGGCTGGCGTGGGGGTTGGGCCCAGATTTTGAATTCTCTGGTCTACACAATCGAGCCCACTGAGGCTGGAAAGGGCCCACGCAGCTAGCATGCCTGGCTTCGTCCCCTGCGCAGGGCGCCTGCCCCGACAGGGGTCTCCTCACTTAGGCACCAGGACTTTGCAGCCTGAGTCCCTGGATCTCCACATCTGAGAGGAAGCCCGTGGATTATACTGTGCTTGAAAGACAGCGAGGCCCTTCTCTGGGCCCGTGACTTTCCCAAACTGCTGTGATCTCCGGTGGGGGTGCTCACAGTGCCGTAGGAAGGTGCCATGGGCCCTGTAGCACAGAGGCTAATGAGAAGGCAAATATGACACTAGTGATTGACAGTTTGGTTCGAAAGATGAAGTCAGCATCTACCTAGACAGTAAGTGAGCCCCCAGATTGTGGTGGTGCTCCACTTGACCTGTGCTGGGACACCTGCGCCCTTTCCTAGGGCACGGGCCTTGGCGTGGGCCCCGGCCTCTAGCCCTCCTGTCCGCGGGGACGCTGCTGACCGAGCTCCTGGCAGATCCGTGGAACACACAAGCCCTGCCCAGAAATCCGGAGGTGCTGCAGAGGACAGAGCTTCCGCTGGTGTGCTGAGCCAACCGGGCTCTCTGCTGCTCAGCCTCCATGGGAAGGGCTGGGCACGCCACGTCCTGAGGACATTGTGGGGAGGGGCTGGCTTGAGGGGTGTTTGTTCGGTGAGTCTCTGGTGCCGCCTGCAATCCTTGAGGGACCATCTTGTGTCACAGAGGTTCTGCTCCTCCCGCTCACTCGCACTCGACGTCAGAACTGGGAGCAGTGAGTAGAGATCGGAGAGGTAGACGTCGGCTTCGCATGCAGTGGCCCTTCAAAGACTCAGGGTCTGAGTAGGAGGCCGCGAGCCTGTCCTGGGGTGCCCGGGCTGGGGCTGTGTTGGGGCCCTTCCAGCACCCCGCTGATGGCCCGCTGGTCTGCCCCCTGCCGCTGCTGGGAGAAGTATTGGGAGTGCTGGCCCTCCGCACGGGCCGCTCCTGGGTGGGTGGGCCAGGGGGGCTCTCAGCGCTGCGTCAGGGGGTCGGCAGGTGGCAGCAGTGTTGTGGAAGGCTGGTAAGAGTTGTGCTGCCAGGTCCCACTTCTGTTTTCTTAGAGAAGATTTATCATTGAGATGATTGTAGATAAGTAGTAAGTTGCCAAAAAAATGATACAGAGGTCCTGTGTACACTCCCCCAGCTTCCCCACTGACAATAGACTGTAGAATGCAACCAGGGACCTGCTCCTATTTCGCTGGTTCTGCATGTGTGGGTGCAGGCTTCTGTAACCACCACATCAAGACGCAGAGATATACTGTCCCCACATGCTCCCTGTGTCACCTCTCTGTCGCCCTCCACCCACAGAATGAAGGACATTTGGGTTTTCAGACCTTTGCTTTTGCAAATAAAGCTGCTGTGAACACCCATGAACATCAGATTCTCCTCCTCTGGGGTACATGCCCAGGAGGGGACTCGCTACGCCATTTGGCACGTGCGTGTTCAGTTCTTAGGGAACCTGCCAGACTTTTCCAGGTGGCTGTCCCATTTGTGTTCCCATCGTGTGAGACCCTGCTTCTCTGCATCTTCCCCAACATTTGGTGTTTTGCTACTTTTTATTTTAGTCGTTCTGATCATGGTGCTCACGTTTTGAAGAGGGCAGCCGAAATTGCCCTGGGAAGTAGGGGAGGCAGGGTTAAAGCTCTTGCTTTTCCAGGTTCGGTGGTATGTACAATTGGCTTTACCTGTTCTAGAAACTGCCTGGTGGGCTGGCACTGGGCAGGACCATCCTGCTGGGTGCCATGGTGCATGGCCCTTGTCTGCCATAGGCCCTTCTGCAAGAATGGGATTAACATTTGTTGGCACAGAAACTGATCTGAGTGAATTTGCACATTTGTTGAGAGCTTAGAATTTTATGAATTACATTCCTACTATAAAATGCAATAGAGTCTTAGTGGAGTTCTGGCTGGGGAATCAGAACCTGCCCATGTGTCTCACCCTTGTCTCTCTCTCCAGGAGCTTTTCCGGTGTAATTCGGCAGGCAAGGTGGAGGCTGGGGTCCCAGGCAATGGCCGTTTGGGCTCACCGTGAGTACGTGTGTCTCTCGTCTCTGAAATGGGTTTTCTTGGCTCATTTGTCAAATCTGAAGTTTTGCAGAATGGCTGGAAGCTGAGTGTCCCCACTGCTGTGGGGATCTGGCCGCCCTCCAAGGAAAACGGCCTGTACCCCCCTCAGCCAGGGTGATGTTTGTGAGCTCTGCTGCCTCGTGGTCAGCAGAGAATAACTCAGCAACGTGTAACTTTAAAACAGTGTTTGTACCTCTCCTGAGTTTTAGATGACCAATGTAAAAAAAAAGAGAGAGAAAATACAGGGAAATGAACAGGAGACCAGGAAGACCGAATTCTGCCCGAGATAGGATGCGGTTAGTGCAGAATGGGCCCTGCTCCGTGCTTCCGTAATGGAGTATTTTCTTCTCTGTCTGGGAGAGTTCCCCACATCAGTCTTGGATACTGTAATTTTTTTAAATGTTTTCCAGTGTGACAGAAAAAGAAGGTTCATGGTTGTTTGAATTTCTTTTGATTACAACCGTGAATGGTCATTTTCCATATACTGTTAGTCATTTGTTTTTTTTGCGAATGCCGGTATGTTTTTACCAGCCCTGTTGCAAAGTTTATCTTCTCTCTTCTGATTTGAAAAGTACTCTTTATGCTAAGAGCTCTTTGTCTTTTCTTTGTTTCAAATATTTTTCCAGCTGAGTTATTTTTGTTGATGGCTTTTGCCCTAAGCCCACAGCCCCCGCCGGCCCCCCCCCAGGCCTCTCCCAGGCTGCAGTGAGCCCACTCCTGCTGGCGTCCTGGGCTCTGTGTGAAGACTGCCTCCTTAACACCCCCACACCTGCCCTTTGACCCCAGGAGTTGGTGTCTCCAGTCGCTGTGGAGAGGGTTGGCTTCTGGCATTTCAACTGGACTTGCAGGGGCTGAGCCAGGTGGCAGGTGCCCCGCCGCCCTGCAGGCAGGTCTTCCTGTGCATCCCCTGTGGCTCAGGAGGACCCTCCCTCCCTGACTTTGACAGCAGGCCCTCCAGCTGGTACTTGGCTGGCTATGCCTGTCTCTGGAGTCTCCAAAGGTGTTTCGGTGTGAAGCGGTTTCCAGCTGCGTGGGGGTCACCCCTGCGCAGCACGTGGCTGGGAGGATGGCTCAGCTGTCCTGTGAGCTGCGCGTGAAAACAGCACCGGCCATGCCCTGGGAATGCCTCGCCTTTTTGCCCAGGATACAGCATTGATATAATAAAAGTGACAAGCTGAGGAAATCGTGGACCCGCCCTGCCCCTCCAGCTCCCTGCTCCCTCCCTCTTTGCGCCCTCTGTGCCTTTTATAAGGACACAGTTGAACTTTTCAGGCAGACTTGATTCAAAGGGGTCTTTTTAAGTATCATTATTCATTTAATTTTTAGTAACAGAGCCCCCGCCCTTTTTAAAAGAAAACATACCCATTGGGAAAACTGTAGAAAATGTGGAAATGTTTAGAGAGAGAAATGTTTGGTATGTTAGCACGTTTGTGGTTTTTCCTGAGTATTTCTAAAAACATGGCTGGCTCTCAGGCTTCCGGTTTTCTCACAAATACCTTGTGAAGTAATGATGGGACTCTCACCCTGGTTTAGTACTCCTGCCATTTCAGAGACTGGGCCCGACTCTGACCAGCCAGCTGGGTTAGGGGGCCGCATCTCTGTGCAGTGCCCTGAAGGCCCCAGGTTAGCACCCCCTCTTCCCTCGCCAGAACCAGGAGGCACATCCCATGCATGGCTGATGGCAGAACTGGCTGGGGACCTGGGTCTCCTGAAGAGTCTCTTTCCCTGCCTGCTTTCTCTCCTCTTGGTGTTAGAAGGGGGGTGGCATGTAGTGTGTCTTGAATTACTGGTCACGGTGTAAATTGGATATTTTAAGGTTTACAGGGAAGTTTGCCCCAGTGGTTCCAAGAGCTTATCTGGGGCGTGTGCATGTTCCCCCCGGCGCAGAGATGTGTTTTCCTTTATCGGAACTATTAGGCATTTTTCTTCCATTAGCCTGTACGTGTTAATACTGGAATACGTGGCCATGGAGCGCTTCCTGTCCTCTGCTGAGGTCGTCTCCACTTCCCGGCTGTTCAGAGGGAGCCACGGAATTTATTGCTCGTAGTGAAGTGAGTTGGCACTACGTTTATTCAAGGAAGCTTATTTCATTACAACATTCACAAACATTCATGAGACATACCAGTTACCGGCCAGTCCAACAAGGAAGTTCTCCAGTTTTAGTTCTAAAATACCAGAATGGGCAGATTAGGCTGAATATTTGCTCATCTTTCCAAAATCATTTTTGTCATGGTATGAAAAGATTTCCCAGGATGGAGTATTCACAGCTGGGAAAACAGTTGTAGCTTTGAAGATGGTTTTCCCAGGCACAGAGCTCAGGTCTCCTGCTGTTAGGAGCATAAACAGTGTCTGGTTTACAGTTACCATTCATTTGGTAAGTTTTTATGGCATAGGGAGGCCTTTTTCTGCCCAGGCTGCACTGTCCCTGCTCAGAAAGAGGCTTTAAGACCTTTTGAGCTGGCCAGGTACATCTGAGCGCAGCTCAGGACACAGGTGCAGATGGGACCATCGGCTGCTCGTGTTGATGAGCCTGCGTTTTGTGCTCACAAGTAATATCTTTAAAGGCTAGAAATAAGTGTGCTGGGTGAAGTCCCAGCCCAACACTGACTGTCAGGTTTGGTCTGAGCGATGCTGTCTTCACCTCTGTGAAGCCGTGTGTTCTTCAGGACTCCGCACAGCTGCCACCTAAAGCCAGGCATGTTGCCCCCAGGGCCAGCCCAGCCTGCAGTATGGGATGGCTGTAAGCAGTCCCCCAGCCAGCGCAGCTCAGGGCAGGAACTGAAGTATGTGGCCACGGGTGTGCAAGATGGGCTCAGCATGACCCCGGGCACTGTACTTCTCTCTGAGGCTGTCAAGGGGCAAAACGTGTGCTTACCCCACAGGTTACCTTAAGGACACCCTGCGTGAGTAAATGCTGAGAGAGCCACAGCTGGTGTCACCTCTCTGGTTGTTAGAACAGGTAACATACCTGTTAACATGGGCCCTTCTGCAAGAATGGGATTTAACATTTAGTGGCACAGAAACTGATCTGAGTGAATTTGCACATTTGTTAAGAGCTGAGAATTTTATGAATTACATTCCTACTATAAAACGCAATAGAGTCTTAGTGGAGTTCTGGCTGGGGAGTCAGAACTGCGCGTAAGTCTATTGCTCCCCGCTTAAATCTGTGTGACCTGAGGTGGGGTGACCCCTGTGTGCCCCAGCATCACGTCTGTGGAGGTGATCATGGATCATCGAGGGGTGCCAGGAAGAGTATGTGAGATGACGCAGGTGGCAGGTGTGACTTCTGGTGCGCGCTCCATAAACCTTGCTGTGGTTTGTTAACTAGTAAGTGAAATGTGCTCTGAATATCTGAAGTCCTAGATTTTGTATAAGGATGTCAGGTTTCATCGTAGCCTCTTCAGCAAATGTCTGATGATGTAGCTGCATGGCAGGGATTGAAACACAAGAATGACTGGTGTGACGGCAGCCTTCTCAGCCACAGGTGCTCCAAGACAGCCACGTGTCTGTGTTCCCAAATGTCACTTCAGTAACTTGGTAGCATCTGGGAGCTGAGACTTAGGGACACAATGAATTCTGTTGTTCCATGTGCTGGGCACAGAGGGGTTTTCACAGACAGCTGTCTGCTTTTACACATGCACGTGAGAGCAGGCTTGGCCCAGAGAGTAACACCTTCGTCCTGGCGCAGCGTGCACTCCGAGTTTTGCCTGTCGGGCTGGCATGCTGTCGTGGCCCCAGATGACTGACTTACCATGCATTGTGTGTCCTCAGCTGTGCGGTCCTTCCGCCAGGGCATGTTACCCTGAGCAAGCACCATTCCTGAGACCAGAGATAGGGTTTGGAAGAGTTGTCTGGGCGGCTGCTGGCTTGCAGGTCCTACTGGCTCTGCCGGGTCTGGGCTGAGCACGGCTTCTGGCCCCGGATCCAGGGCTGCATCGCACTGAGCCAGAGCCTTGCGGGCAGTCCGCATCCTCCTAGGACTGAGGTTCACCCGGGCAGGGACGGGCGGGTGCTGCCCGCGGGGCTGGGGCTGCACGCAGAGCCACCTGGCGCCCTTGGCTGGTTCTCTTCTGTGACGTGGCCACTGCCCACGGGTCTGAAAAGGGAGCTGGGATGAAGTATCAAGGTGTCCCGGCACGTAAATGGGATTCCCAGCAGTTTGTATTTTGACAGAAAGAATTTGAAGTCGAGGCCCTGTGTGCCCTTCCCTCTGACCTGCTTTATCTTCTGAAACACACCCGCCCCTGACGCACACCTGCCGCCCCTCACTGTCGGGTGTGTGGGGAGCTGTCTGAGCTCCAGCACTGCCCACGGGCCCACACAGCTGGCAGCACTGGGCTCTCGAAGGAAAGCACAATTTCATTCAAGACAGACAAACGCGAGGGGAGCTCTGGGCAGAGCACAGATGGTGAACCTCAGCGCAGGCGCCGGCTTGAGGGCTCAGGGGCTCGGGCAGAGCCCTTGCTCGAGCCGCTGCCCTGGGGTCTGGGGACCCTGAGTGAATGGGCGGCAGCGGGGGGTCTGAGGCTCGGACAGAGGGCAGGGCTCACTGGGCTCCCGCCGGCAGGGCCTTTCCTTAGGATAAGCTGTTGGCAGAATAGTCAGCCTTAATTTTTTTCTTTTTATATTAATTACTGGCAGATTAAACTGTGTTTAAGAGTTTTTAAGGCAAGACTGTACATTGGAGCATAAGGGAAGCGGAAAGCCAGACCCATTTGTGGTGTTGGTGGGGGATGAGTGGCCCAGTGTCGTGGAGCTGGGACGGCAGGTTCTGGCAGGACCCGATGGCCCTCAGGAGGGTCCAGGGAGCCCCGGGGTGACCTCCCGGGTCCTGCTGGTGACTTCAGGGCGGGGCTGTTGGGTTGAGTCCGCAGAAGCCGTGTGACCCTCTCTCCCTGCGGTCTGTCTACCATGCTCACATAGCCTTTTCTTTCTTCCCAAGCTCACGCCTCAGGGGAAAGGACTTCCCTCCAGACTGTATTTTCAGGCCAGGAAGATTTCTCTCATTTCTTTCAGAAGTTTCTCATTCTGAGTCTTGCATTACTAGCGTCATGTCTAATTTCCAACCTGTACTTGATTAACTTTCACAAACAGGTGCATGGAGTATGGGGTGGGGTTTGAAATGCCTCTTTGGTTTTACTGAAGAACTAAGGTCATTTTATTTGGGAGATGGTGGTGACTGTGGCATTAAATTCTAGTTTTAGCTTAGGGTTTTAAACTGAGTAGCTATGATTTCCCTACAAGCGCTTTATGGCCGTGGACGGGCTGGAGCTGTGGTGGACATCTCTCCTTCATTTTTCCGCCCCCCCTTTTTATTGTAAACTATGCAAATGGAAAAGTACATGCAGCTGAAACCACACCCACATCAGGAAATGAAACGGGTTGGCTCTTTGCGTCACCACTGTCTGCCTCGCTCTTCTTAGACATATGTTCCCCATGCATGTTCCCTGGATGATAGTTTTTCTTGTATTTGAACTTTATATTGATAGAAGTGGATTACGCATGTTTTTGTATTTTTTCTGCTAAACGTTATTGGTAAGCATTACCCAGCTGTCGTGAATAGTACCGAGTGTTGATTTTTATTAGTACGTGAATATACCATCGCTTATCCATTGTTCCAGTGATGATTGCCGAGGTGTTTCTGGTTCTGGCGATCACAAAGAGCATTGTGCCGACCGCTCTCCTGTGTACGTCCTGTCGCTCACACGCACACACTCTTCTGGGGGCATACACCTTGCAGTGGAATTGCCGCTCTTGGGGTTTGTGGATCCTGCTAGATGGGCTGCTCTATCAGTTATCTATGGTTGTGTAACGGATTCCTGCAAAACGTGCCTGAAAATGACCAAGTTTGTGTGGGTCAGGAGTCTGGGTGGGGCTTCCAGGGCTCTTCTGACTCTGTCAGAGATGGCAGCCGAGGTGTCGGCCGGGGCTCTGGGGACCAGCCTGCTCCTCATCTCCCTCAGCAGTTGCTGGGGGGGATCCAGTCACCACTTGCTGTTACACTGAGGTGTCAGTCCTTGTTGTTGGACAAAGGCTGCCCTCGGTTCCTGCCACGTGAGCCTCTCCGTAGGGAGCTTGCACTGTGGGTACCTGGCCCAAAGCGGGCGAGAGAGACAGACGTGGAAGTCATGGTCTTTGGTAACCTGGTCTTGGGAGTGGCTGCCATCTGTTTTTGCTGCGTTCTGTGGGTTAGAAGCATGTCATTCCATTCAGCCCACACGAGAGTGTGGGTGCTGGGAGGTGGGGATGATTGGGACCAGTTAAAAGCAGCCGGCCGCCCCAGTGCCTCCTCAGATGTGGTCTCACGGGTGACACTCCCTTCAGCAGCGGGTGGGGCTCACTAGGTGCCTCTTTCCGGGTGGCCCCTAGTCCGGTCGGCCTCCTGACAGCCCTGACTCTGAGCGGCACCTCACGTTGGTAAAGGCACCTCTGCCAGAGGCCCACCCACGGCCTCCTGTCCATACTCACCCGTGTGGGCGCAAGGGTCTGGGCTCAGGGCTCTTGCAGCCTCTGAGGTGTGTGGCTCCAGTCAGACTTTCCTCTTTACTCGGCCTAGATGCCCTCTGACGCTCCACGTCTGCCTGAACGTCCAGCAGTGAACTTGGGACCTCACTGCCCCGCCCGAATCCCACACTCCCCAGGCCGACCATTCGCAGTCTCCCCTTGGGAGCAGTGGCAGCCCTGGCCTCCAGGCGCTCCGGTGCAGTCCTGGCGACACACGTACCGCAGTTCACCTGCTCAGCCATTTTATGTCAGCAGAGGAGCATTAAGCACACGTGCTGCACAGCACCCCGCCGTCATCTCAGCCTTCACGTCTTCCTGGAGCTCCCCTCCTGCCCCCCCTCAGCCCTGGCATCCGTCCAGTCTCCATCTCTGAGTTGGCCGCTCCCGGTCCTCACAGAAGTGGGACCACACACACTGTCCTTTGCTTCCTCTCTTCCCCATGTCCAGTCCACTGGGGTGCCTGTTGGCTTCAGCGTGTGAACAGAATCCCACCCCTTCTCACCATGTGCCCTGCTCCCATCCTGGTCTGCCACCCCCACCGCTTCTGCGTCCCTCGGGTGCGCTTGGCTCTGTGGAGGGGCAGTGTTTTCAGATGGGGCCCATCCTGTCCTCGGGCTGCCCTGGTGACTTCCCGGTCTTGTGCCCACCTCACCACTACATCCAGACCCGTGGCCCTTCTGTCTTCCGTCTGCATCTCCTTCCTTCCACCCAGAGCTGTGCTCACTGCCATTTGAGGAAACTTCTCTAATCTTAGTTTTCTGAGACTGTTTATCATGGCTGATGTTGACTTTTGTCAAATGGTTTTTCTGTATCAGCTCTGATCATGTGATTTTTCTTCTTCAGCCTTTAAGTGTGATGTGTTACATCGATTGACATTTAAATACTGAAGGGCCTCGCATCCCTGGAATAAACACCGTATGGTCATGGCATATAACAGTTTTTACACAGTGCTCACTTGGTCTGCTGATGCTGTATTCAGGACTTACGCATCGGATTCTGGAGGGACACTGGTCTGTAGTTTCCCTTTTGCTATTGTTTTTCTCTGGTATTTAGTGTTAACTCATCTTTTCATGCTTGTTAGAATTCACCAGTGAAACCTGCTGGGTCTGGTGTTCTATTTCTCGGGGGATTTTAATTTATGGATCCAGTTGCCCTAAAAGTTACAGTGCTTTTAAGATCCTCTCCGTCTGAGTTGTGGAGGTGCATGCTTCGCTGCATTTGGCCCACTTCCTAGGTTTTTCTTTGTAATTCCGTGCTCCTGCCGGTATTTTCACCTCTGGCGTTTGTCCCGTTAATCACAATAAGCACAGCTGTTCCAAGAGCTGCATTTGACATTCCAGCATGAGGTCCACCGTGTCTGCCACCCTTACCTGCCTGCAGCCGCCTCCACTGTCCCCACCGTCCATCCTGCTTCCTGGTTACTAGCAGTTACTCCCAAGCGTAGGATGGCGGCATCTGGCAGTGTCCTTCAGGAAGCCCTGTGGGCTCCGGCCAGGTGTAGGGGTGTGGCTGGTGAGGGCCACCTCAGCTCTTGTCCGAGGCTCAGGCTCCTGGCCCCCAGCACCTCAGAGAGACCATTTTCTTGTTTCCAAGGCAGCCTTTGTAAGGGGGCTTGTTCCCCAGTCTGTGTGTGTGCGCTTGGGGGTGGCGTGAGGGTGACAAGGGGGCTCAGCCACCGGTGCGTCAGGGGGAAGCCCCAGAGTTTAGCCTTTTTGGGCCTTCGCTCACTGGGGGAGTGTGGTGTGGACAGATGTCCTTGGACATTGGTGGCTTTGGCCGAAATCACTTACTTCCGCTGTTTTTGTGCTTTCTTCCCCGTTCTCTGAGGTTTCCATGCTTTAGTGTTGAATTTTACATATGTTGCCTGACCCCATCATGTCCCCTGTTGGGGGTTGACCAGAATCCTCGGTGACCCCATGGACTTTCCGACGGATTTGGGTGTTGCCCTGAAACCAGGCCTTCAGGCAGGGCCGCACTGCAGCTGCTCATGGGCTCTGTGTTGCAGCTTTGAGGCAGGAACCTTCTGCTTTTCACCTGTAGATGCGCTGCTGCAGTGCTGCAGCCGGGCGCTGGCACTGCTCCTGGGAAGCAGAGGCAGAGCTCACGGCTTGAGGGTGGCCTGCTGTGATGTCCTTCATTGCTGGGCAGTTTGTATTGTTGAGTCAGCAAAGAAAAATGCGCTTTGCTGAAAACTGGATGTTCTGTCCAGGCTGTCTCGGGAATGGTGGCCATCACCATTCTCATTTGTTTTTGGAGTTTACTGTGACTTCCCTGGAAGAGCTGGAGCTCCTTGGGGATGGGGGACTCACCAGTATTCCAGGTGACAGTCCAGAACCACACTGAGGCTTTGAGAATGAGCCCCGGGCCTTCCTGCCTCCAGGCATACACACTCACCAAAGACCTGCCTCACGCAGAGCCTGGGACCTGGGCCCTGGGCCCGTGGGGACTGAAGGTGACTCGGGACAGCCTGTGCTTCCAGGTAGCTCTGCCTGTAGCTGGGCTAACGGACCCCCACACTAAGTACTGGACAAGGGCTGAAGGAGGGCGCGCACACTGGTAGCTGCCCAGGCAGAGGCACGGAGTGGGTGGAGAAAAGGGACGGGAACTTTGCATAAAAAGTTATTCGTTCCATTGTGCTCTCCGGGGCACTGCCTTTTCTAATAATAACTGGAGTGCTTCCAGGATGCCCCACAGCTGATTTCTTGTGATAAGGTTCAGGTTGATCCCACCCTGGTAGGCTTAGAATGTAGTCAGCTCTGGTGTACTTTTGTTCTTTGTTCCTTTGGCTTTCAAAACCCTGTTCCCAGACGAGATCCCCCACCCACTGGACAATGGCAAAAATCAGATTGACTCAGAGCAGGTGACGTGGTTTTGAGGACACAGACTGAGTGGGAGGAGCAGGGCTGCCGCGACGTGCGAGCCCACATGGTCGCACACGCTGGGAACGGCCTGGGGCACCAGGAGCCTTTCCCAGGGCTCCCCTGCCTTGTGTTCCTCCCGCTGCTGCTGTCTCCCTGCGCCCTGCTTGTTGGGGGGCCCATCCGCTCTTGTCAGGGACCCCTCTGCCTTTGGTCCCACAGCCCACCCCAGAGGGCGCACTTGGCCCGGCGGGGGTGTGGGTGGGACTGGGGCCAGGTGGATGGCAGCAGGCGTGCTTCATGCACTCGAACCCCTGGGCTTTTCCAGGAGGAGCTGTATCACAAATATGACACAGGTGGGGAAGGGGACGTCAGCGCAGCTTGGGCAGTAAAGCCGCTGGTCCTAGCATTCTGAGCAGGTGGCACCAGCACAGTGCAGGGCGACTAGGCATCGGTCTCTGCACCTCTGCTCCTCGCTGGTGCCGTTGCTGCACGTCAGACTGTGATACCTTGGAGGTCAGCCGTGGGGACTGGAGGCCCGGGCTGTGCCTGCTGGCCACCGCAGCCCACTTCAAGCCTAGCTAGCGATGGGACCGGCCTTCATGGCTCCCAAGGACCCAGAGCAGTTTTCATATTCTGGAAGCTCTTCCTCTGTGTTTCATTTGAAAGCCTATCAAAAGATACCCTGGTGATTATTTCCCCGGAAAAGAAGAGCGAATGACTAGACAGTAAGGAAGGAGAGAAACCAATAAATGTTGGAAGACAGGTTCTAGGGTCCAGATGGCTTAAACCTTCCATTTTCAGCAACGGTTGTGTCTGTGAGTGAAGCGTGCAGAGCAGTGGGCTGTCCAGCAGCTGCTCACCTCACACGCGCCAGTTGTTTGCAGAGACGAGCATGGGTCCAGGCAGGGTCAGCACTGGTGCAGTGACCCAGCCTGAGCCGTGTGGTCCAACAGCATTGTTGAGACATGATTTCCATACTGTAAATTCACCCTCCTAGGTGGGCACAGAGGGCTTTGGCGTATGCTCGGAGTTGTGTGGCCACACTCCTGGCTGATCTGAGAATTCCTCTTCTCCCGGAGGGAAAAGCCCCATGGCCTCTAGCCCTGCCTGGCGCCCCCGTCTGCCCGTCTGTGGTTGTGTCTGCTCTGGGCATTTCCAGCCAGTGGGGTCACACCAGTCTGCGCGTCTCTGCCTTGTCTCACTGAGTGGCGTGCTCACATGTCACCCAGGCTGCAGCATGTGTCCTGGCACGTTTCCTCGTGTGTCCCGTGTCCCGTGGTGCCATTGGGCTACATCTCGTGGATTGCTCACCTGTTGATGGCATGTGGGTGGTTTTAACTTATGACTCTTGGTGAATCCTGCCACTGTGAACACTTGGGTACAGGTTTTTGTGTGGACACGTTTCAGTTCTTCTGGGTGTGGGCAAGAACTGACGTTCCACATACCATGTCCCATTTGCTTGGACATGTGTGTGTGGCTAGCACACAGGCCCGCCTTCTGTGTGTGCCCCCAGCTGCCACTACCGTGATGTGTGCCTGAGCGCCATTAAACAGGAGCACACGCTCAGTCTAGGGGAGCCCCTGTGACCCCCGCGTGCCCTTGCCAGCGGTGCCACGCACCTTGTTGCATGTTAGAGTCACATAGGGCCTTTAGTTGCTGTCTCTGCCCTCCCTTAATTTGAGACACTCCCTCTGCCTGTCCTTGTGTTTATGACATGACATTTTGGGTGAATGCTCTGGTCCCCATTTTGGACTTTCTGATATCTCCCCCAGTTTGATTTACGTTGTGATCCCAGATTAGGATGTGGAGGTGTGTGCCTGCTTTTGGCGGGCCCCTTCTAGGCGCTGGGTTTGGAGCCGTGCCATCTGCTGTGTGCTTGCTGTTTCCCCTGCATTAAGGCAGTGGGGGCGCTGGGGGCTCGGGCCTGCCCAGCCTCACCGTGAAGTTGCGGGATGAGGATCTGCCGTCCCCTTCGGTGGGTGGCATTTTGCTATAAGCAAGCCCCTGCACCCCACCGCTCCATTCATATGTTCCTATCGTCTATTCCTGTGCTACTGTATTGGATTTTGTTTATTTATATTTTATGTATATCTGTTTATTAGAATCAGCTTGTGACTTCTTGTTTATTAATTGTTTATAATCATCTACTCTTCCCAGTTATCTTGATGCTCAGATTGCCCCAGATTTGGCCAGCGGGAACCCTTCAGGGGGGCTCTGTGTCCTTCATGGGACCCTACCATTTTCTTGTAGCTTTTTCAGGCAGAATACGTTCCAGGCTTGTCTTCACCTGCTTGCCGAGGCCCAAATCGGCCATTGCTCCGGGAGCCCACTTCCTTCTCAGGGATTCAGAGTTAGAGACCAGGGTCTGCCCAGGCCTTCTCCTCCCATTAAATCACAGAGCTAGGGAACACTTGAGCATGCTCAGCACACACACACACCCATGTGCACGTCCCTCTTCCCGTGCACATTTGCACGTATTTAGCGGTACCTCCCCCCCCAGCTGCACCACTCCCCCTTACCTGCCCTCGCGCTTCCCCTGGAGAACTCCGGCTTCAGGGTGAGCACGGCTGCCGATTGTCCTCTGCTCATAGCACATTCAAGCTTTCAGAACTGCTGCCTGTACACCAGGGAGCCGCCCACCACAGATATGTCTGCTGCCTTCTCTGCCCATCCTTGGCGCAGTTCACCAAGGGGTGCGGGTCTGGGCAGGGGCAGCCGTGTCACGCTCATAGTGAGGAGTGCTGGGTGCTGACTGCTGGCCCCACCTGCCCACAGCCCTGTTCACCGAGCTCTTGTGCAGTTCAGAGCTGGGAGAGCTGGGAGAGCTGGGTCACCAGGTAACAGTGAAGCGGCCAAACACCGTGATTTTTATCAACCAGTATTCTTGCCAAAAATAATTAAATCGGCCTCAGCTCTTAGCCAAGTGTGTTTAAGAAGGGCGTGTGTCTGAGTGGGCAGGGCAAGCTGCAGAATGCCCAGCTGGGTTGTGACCTTGGCTTTGCTGTCTCCCAACAAGGCTTCTAGGTTCCCGGGGTCAAAAGAGACTTCACACGTCCAAGCTCTGCTCAGTGAGAGCCCCTGCTTGTGAAGTCGGCCCTCGCCTACTGTGTGCCCTTCTAGCCCCTTGCCAGCATGTGTCTGCTGTCCATCCTGGACTCCCAGAGTAGCTCTGTGGCCAGTTTTACAGGTAGAGTGTGGCTTCAAGAGGGCAGAGGCAGGAGCTGTGTCCAGCCCTGTCTGACCTGTCCCTGGGGCAGGTGCCAGCTGACAAAGGCCTCGTGGTGAGGCGGCTCAGAAGCAGGAGAGATGGCTGATGAGTACAAAGACGGCCCTGTCAGGCTCGCACAGTCTGCCCTGTGCAAGGAGAGGCTTGTCCTTGGTGACCTCAGAGGTGGGCTGAGGGCCCCTGGATGGAAGCATGGAGGGCTCAGGGGAGCCCTGGCTGGTCCGTGTGAAGGGCTGCCCCAGAGGGGTAAGGCCCCCAGCTTTGACTGATGCTCGGATAGTTGCCACCCTGAGATGGAAGGGACTCCATTCTGCCATCCCCAGACGTCCCATCTCATGCACCTTTGGGAATGGATCAGCTCTGTGACCTTGATTGGCCTCTTGGTGCTCAGGCACCAGGCTTTATGTGGCTTCTGCACGGTTTGATGTCACCTGTTAGATACCTGGGGGTTCAGAGAGCTGTGCAGATAGGGATGTGGGCTCAGGATGGGCTCAGTTGCCAGTTGCATCATTCCGTCCAGTTAGATTGACGGCCCAGGTTCCTTTATTTGAGTGATGGGGCCAGCCTGCACCTCAGTCAGACCAGGTCTTCTGTTCCCACCTCTCCCCTGTAGGGACTGAAAGCTTGTGCTCTCCAACTCTGCTGTCTCCATGGCCGCCATTGCTGCCCTTCAAGCTGGGCCACAGTGACCTCGGCTGGCGGGTCTCCGTGTGCGGCTGGGTGCCCAGTGCCAGTCTGTGCCTGTGCTCTGCCCTTTGGAGTTGCCAGCTCTGAGGCCAGGGGGCTCAGTGAATAGCACCCACCTGTAAACATCCTGGTCAGGGCTCGCAGGCCGCAGTGCATGGGCCCGGAGCTCTGCGGGGCTGAGGGCCCCCAGTGCAGGGGCTCTGGGAGGGGGCGTTGCAGGGCCCCTCCTGGCTTCTGCAGGGCATGCCCGGTGGCCAGTGCACCATTTACACCCTCGATTTGGTGACCTCCCGGAGGCCCTGGGCAGGCGGTGGGAAGGACCCGCTTGTTAGCAGGCTGCTCCAGCACCTGAGTCACCGCCCAGCCTCCCCTCCCCTGGAGGTGGTGCCCCGTGCACAGCGCCCCAGGCAAGCCTCGTCTCCTCCCGGTGCTGACTGTGCAAGTCTCCCACCCCCAGAGGTCTCCTCGGCCTCAGACCTGGGGTGTGTAGTTAGAAAGCAAGTCCTGAGCGGGCTCAGTGCTAGTGACGGCACTTCTGCAAGGCCACAGTTTGGTAAGTGCAGAGGTTTGCAGGGGGCAAGTACTCTCTCGGAGATTGTCACCCATAAAAAACAAATCAAACTAAAAATGGCTTATTTTCCTGTCACATAAACATTACCTCATGTTCTGCTTCTGGAGGCCCTGCCCACGGAAAGGCCTTGTGGGCCTGTGCAGGGCACTTCCCGGGAGGTGGCCCTGAGCAGGGCGGGAGGCCGGGGTGGGAGCCCGCGGAGGTGGGGCCTCAGCCTGCCGTCCTCAGCTACCTCCTGAGCGCTGTGAGCGGACAGCGCAGAGCCTCGTGGGAAAGCAGGGCATGCGTGGCGTCTACAGCGAAGCTCATCCTGGCCCCCACCGTGCCGGGTGTGTCCAGGTGGCCGGCTCTAGGCACCGGCCTCTGGGAGCGTTCTCTGGGCGGGGCATGAGCCTGGTGACCCTCGGGGCTGTGTGTGCTTGGCGCAGCTGCCAGGCTGAGAGCCCTGCCCCACCCCGCCCTGTCAGGGAGCTACTAGGTGGAAACTAGAAGAGTCGGCACATGACTATGTTTTATTGAGAAGGTCTGAGCACTCCCAGCAGTCACTGGTTCTCACATTTTAGCGAGAGCTGCTTACATTCCTCAGCATGCTGGGTACCCTCTGTCCTGCACCCCCTAGTCTCCTTCCCCCTCTGGGCAGGTACAGATGATTGCAAACAAACAGCTCCTGGAGAGGATCTGAGGGGGCAGGCAGGTCTGTGTTTGGAGAAGAGCCTTTGTGGCTGAGCAGCCCTCAGGCACCCAGCAGGTGCTGGTGGGGTGGCCCTCTGAGGGGTGAGGGGTGCTAGGCGTGTACTGAGAAGGGCCTCGCTTCCCCTCTGACTCGGGTGTGCTTGCTAGCATGGACGAGGAGACCACAAGCCCCCAGTGGGAATTGTACCGCAGTACCTGGTCTGGATCCACTGAGGGGGTCCTGGCTCCAACTTCATTTTCTCCCCAAGATGGCAAATTGATGGCAGATGTACCTTGAAATTAAGACATTCTGTCTATAAAGTGCCGCCCTTCTTTTGGCGTTGGCCAACATCAGAAATGTCTTGTGCAGGATTCAGCATGCAGAGAGAGCATGAGTCCACGCTGGTCCTGAGCCCTTTCCTGCAGTCCTGTGACCTTACGCCGTGGGCTGCGTGGACAGCGGCAGCTCTGTGTGCGGACATGTACAGTTGAGGCAGCACGCGGTGTGGTTCCTAGGGCCCTGAGAGTGAAGCAGCTGAGGTACCGGAGCATCCCTGGCAGTGTTCTGAGGCCAGGCGTGGCGTAGCCAGTCCCCCGCCCTAGCGTGCAGCCTGTGGGACGTGCACGCTCAGCTCTCTGTCCATGTAGCAGGGTGCCTACACTGCACTGCTGAGTTTCACGTCTGACTGCTCGGCACTGTCTGGAAGGACCGCCTTCAGGGCGGCGTGACAGACACGGCTCAGAGCCGACACGTTTGTTTTCTGCTCAATGTACAGCCTCAGTTTGTCCCTGAAGGTCTCCCCAAGGAAGCTGTAGATGAGGGGGTTCAGGCAGCTATTGGAGAAAGCCGCCAGGTTGACGATGTGGCCGGCCAAAGGGTGGGCGTGGCGGAAGGACTGTTGGCAGGGAGCGGTCCCCAGCTGTGCCCGCTGCAGCAGGTGAACGCTGATGAAGACGTTCTCGGGCAGCCAGCAGATGAAGAAGACGAGGACCACGGCCAGGATCATCCGAAGGGCTTTCTGTCTCCGGGGACGCAGGCTGCGGTGCTTGTGGGCCTTGACGAGAGCCCGGACGATGAGCGAGTAGCAGAGGCCAATGACGGCAAAGGGGATGATGAACCCCAAGGTGACCTCGAGCCACTGGACCTCCTTGACGTCTGCGAAGCAGAAGCAGGCCTCCTCAGAGTGCCGCAGGTGGACGGCAGTGAAGGGCACCAGCGTGGCGGAAACCGAGGCCATCCAGATGAGGCCGCAGCTCAGCCGGGCGTGGTGCTTCGTGCGGAGCAGACCGCAGCGCATGGCCTTGGCCAGGGCGAGGTAGCGGTCGCAGCTCATCCATGTGAGGAAGAAAATGCTGCTGTACATGTTGATCTGCAGGAAGAGGGACATGAAGGTGCACAGCGCGGCGATGTCGTAGTACTGCTCGTCCAGGTTGAACACCTCGATCAGCGAGTCGGCCACCAGGATGAGGTCCGCTGCCGCCAGGTTGATGAAGTACAAGTCGGGGACTGTCATCTTTTCCCGGAAGCTGATGTTCACCACCAGGATCAGGATGTTCCCCACGAAGCCGATGGGGAAGAGGAAGATGGTGTACAGGCAGGACAGGAACAGCCCGATCGCGTACTGCTGCTCGGAGAGCTCGCCTGTCTGGTTCTCCCGGGCGGCGCCGGCAAGCACCAAAGTCAGGTTGAGCTGTGGGGAGGCGCTGTTGTGGGCACCCGGGAACGTCTCCATGGTGCGGATGCGCGCTGGTGAAGTCACACCCTGTCTCCAGACCTGCGACGTTCAAGACTTGCCAGAAGCCTCGCAGAAATCCGTTTTACACAATAAGTGCATCTTTAGAAAGAAAGGTGATGCTCTTTGAAGTGAGCCGGACATTTGTAGGATCCGATCTCGTCACCAGTAGCACGTGGTCACTTTGGGTTTGTTTTGCAGGAGGTGGAGCAGAGGAGAAGCGGACGGGTGTCTGCATCTGCTGGCCACGCTTGTGGTGTCAGTTGCTGTGCCCAGTGCTCTGATGCGTCTCACCACCTGGGCACCTGGGGGGCAGCGGGAAGAGGATTTTAGCCGTGATCGGGGCTTTCTGGTGAGCCAGGTACACAGCCAGCAGCTGCAAAGCAATGGGCACGGCGCACGGGTGTGGGCCGGAGGTCTTACGTCTGGCGGTGCTGCTCGCCCCGAGCGGGAGCGCAGCTCCGTGTAGAAAGACACCCCGTTTCCTTTCCCAAGGGCTCCCAGAGCCACCTAGGTTGGGGACTGCATGTGAGTCATCCTCACGCAGGGGGATGGTGGCTGAGGAAGCAGCAGGCATCTTAGGAAAACTACAGTGTCAGAAGAGGCAGAATCTACTTCAGCAGCTGTTGGGAAGAGAAATGAGAGGGGCAGAGAGAGACCCCGACCCCGTCTGTTAACAGAGCTGCCCCACAATGCTGTGTGGGGAGGAGCAGACGCTTTACAACAAAGTCGGTAGCAGAAGCCAGGCTTTTTTAGAAGCCGATCCTGAGCTACGGTGCTGAAAACAAAACTTATGTTTCATAATATGAAATGAAAGAACATGAGCATAAATGATAATTGTTTTAGGAAATAATACTTAGAATTTATTCAGTGCCTTAACAAATTACTGTAAAGCCTGCTCTGTTTGTCTAATGCTGTCTGTAGCCTAGAAACTGGGTGCAGAAAAACTCTTAAGCAAATTCCCTTGGGCCTTCGCTTGTGCCAGGCTGAGGGCCGCGTGGCTCCACTGCAAACGGCTCAGCAGCCCTGCCTTGTTCCCCGTGCCTCCGGAAGCTCTGTGGACTCGGCCAGGGATGCTGGGCGCTCTTGGCGTTGAGTGGGTAGAGGCCACAGGCTGCTCCACACCTTCAGCCCACAGCACGGCCCCAGAGAGCAGCCGGCTGGCGTCAGTGCTGCGGGGAGACCCGAGCTGACCACTGCCACGTTGAAGTGGATTTGAGCTGCTTCTCTTTTGACATTTCATCTCGCCCTGTGAGGCCGTCAGGAATCCTATTTGAAGTGCTGCCAGCTAGACGTTTATTGACCTATTGCTTGAAAGTAGTGCTTGAAAAAGAAAAGGATAAATCATGGCCTTGGTGTCCATTATTATTATAAAAGTGTTCAGCTACCCTTGCCTCACTGGGGTTGATGAATCTGATTTTATTAGTCACTTTTCATTCTTTATTCATCTTCAGTAGCTGATACCAGTTGGAAGCAAGTAAATGTCATTGCTCTCAGACTCTAAAACCTCTTCTTTCAGTTTTTTTGTGAAAACTGCTGAGTGTTTTGCCCTTGAAATGTGGAAATTTGGGGAAGTTTTAGACTGCATTTTTAGAGGAAAGCTTAAAGATGAGTGGAACCCTCCCCGTATCTGTTAGAACAGATATGTGGGGAGAGTCTCAGCATGAAGCTTCACCTCTTTCCATGTAAAGGAATCTTGATCTTGACAGACACTGTTATTTTCAAACAACGGTCAAATGCAGCGGTAGAGGAAGCTAGAGTGGCTGCCTGCCGCCGGGCTCGGGGAAGTCAGCCGTGGGTTTAGGAATGCAAAGGGCACTGAACAGTGGGCGTCGTTTGGTTTCAGGTTGCCCCCTTGGCCATGTCTAGAAGAGAAGACTGCGCTTCATCAGGTCTGTTGGGCATGTGTCTCGGGGGAGGGATAGTCATCCGCCTGTGCCAGGTGTCAGTGCTGGGTGGAGACCCGAGCAGACCGCTGGGCTGGGTGAGTGCCTGGCACAGGGACAGAGCTGCATGGCCACACCGGCCCATGGTCCCCAAGTGGGTGGACCCTTGCTAGGACAGAAACTGGGTGATGTTATTTTTGGCTGGTGCTATAGAAAGAGCCGAGGTGTGGAGCTGCCTTGCTGCAGTCACCCTGAGATGGTTAGGGCATAGTTTGGGTTTTCTCTGGGGAGATGGGTCCATGGTCAGGTTCATCCCCATCTGCATACAGCTATTAACCATGATATGCACCTCAGCAAGGCCACCGGCTGGCGCTGCCTGCCCCGCACAGGCCTGGAACCCGGGGCTGGGACTTACCTGGGCCGCAGCCGGCCACCCTGGCGTGGATGGGTCTGAGCAGCCCCTTCTCTGTCCCTCGAAGGACTCCTCAGCTAGCCTCGGGGAGCGTGCTCAGGGGAGGCCAGAGGTGCTGCCAGGATAGTCCCGCGGACAGTGGTGACTCTGGACTTGTGGGTGGACGGTCGCCGGTTCGGCCCTGGCGCAGCAGGCAGCCTGGCTCGCAGGGCTGGCCTGCCCAAGCTGCTGGTGTTGCTGCAGGAAGGCAGCAAGCAGGCTTTATAGGGCCCCCCCGCCCACCCTGCTGGGACAGCCTCCTTCCAAGATCGCATTAACCATTTCTGTGCCAGACTTTTTTCTCCCACACTGGCAGTGAGCTCAGTCCCACTAAACGTTTTTATGGAAGTTCATGGTTTAAGTGCTTTTCTTCACCCACTGATATGCAATGTTTTTTTAAGTTTGAAGGGATTGTAAACAGGTCTGCTTATCTTTTAGATAATAACCTGTCATTTGTTGAAACTTAGATATTCTTGCATGTTTTAGCAACTCACTGGCTTTAAAACTAACCACTAAGTTTCCTAAGTAGTATGTGAATTACAGATGGGGAACTTAACCTCAGAATTTCCTGGAGTTTACACCCAAGAGATGGCAGATGTTTTGGGATAGCAAATCAGGAACCAGAGTACTTTTCTGCTGTCATGCAGCCATGTCTTGGGGTCCCCTGTCCCTGCTCTGCTTCTGCTGCCTCCCAGGTGCGCCTGCTTGGCAGTGTTGGCGCCTGCCTGCACGACCCCGTGCCCTTGCTCAGCGGCCACCCCGCCCGCCTCCTCGTGGTGGAGCTTCGCCGCCCGCTTGGAGAGGCTGGCAGGGCCACGCCAGCATGTGGTCCGGATCTCCGGGGCCTGTGCTGCGTCCCGTGGTCACGTCTCCATTACGTTCACATTGATCTCACAGTTTCCTCTGGTGGTCTTTTACCTAAGTTTTCAAATCTGCGAGGTGGGCCTGAGTGGTCTCTCATATCACTGAACGGGCATTCACAAGTGGCAGCAGGGTTCCTGCCCCAGGGGCCGGCTGCGCTCCCCTGGAGAATGGCGGGCACGGGCATGTGGCCTCAGCGTTGGGGGCTGGGCCCTTGGGCTGCCCTCACTCCTGCTGCCCGAGTAGCTCCTGTGAGCTTACTGCCTGTAGTGAGCCTCTTGCCCGTGAGCTTGAAGGTTCTGGATAATAATAGTTGAACATCTTTCCCATACGTGTTTTGGGAAATACATATTTCCAACAGAGAATACTCTGTTAGGTTTTTATGGAAAAATACTAACGTGCAGGGATCTTTTCCAGCTTTAGAGTTAAGCCACAATTCTAGTATGTTAACTTCTTAAACGTGTAACATGGTAACATACATGAAGGTGGTATGATTTAAATGATTTTTGGCCAGCCACAAACTCAAGATGGTTTTGACACTAAAAATGCCCAAGACACCATTTTGAAAGAAGTGAGTCATGAGAAAGTACAGCTTCCTCTTGAGTTAAATAAATAAATAAAACCCAAACCTTGGAACAGCCAAGACATGTCATTTAAAAATAGCTGTTCCCCACTGGCAGACCCGCCTGCCGCTCTCCTGCTCGTGTGGGAAGGCAGAGCACTGGTGGCTCCTGAGCGTGTCACTGGCCGCGCCTGTGCGTTTTCCGCGGAATTCACTTTCGAACAGATGCTGTAGCTGATTTTGTGCTGAAGGCTCAGAATCAGAGCTGAACTGGGGCTGCAAAGTCTTGGATCCCTCCCATCTCTCCAGAGCGCTGGCTGGTTGAGTGACTTGTGAACCCTTGTACTAGTTAGGGGACAGGCCCCGATTTTAGGGGCAGAGTCCTGTGGCTGGCGCCTGTGCTGCAGGGAACAGAGTGTCTTGTGGAGGTCCTGGTGGAGCACAAGGGCCTCCTTGTAAACGCTAAGCCGGCTCTGAATGAGTGTCTGCGCGGCACGGGCAGGTCTCTGGTAGGGGTGCCTCACCGTGCCCCCAGAGAAGCAGAGGCGCTGTCACCATCTCGTCGACGGACCCGAGACAGAGAGTTCTAGCGGCCAAGCCGCCAGCAGAGTGCTCCCCGCGCCGTCCGGCGTCAGCCACGTGCTTATCCGTGCTGGATGCGGTTTCTTCACGGCCTTCTCTGTGCATCCGCAGACAGGACAACTGAGGGCACCTCAGAGGGAATCTCGTCTGATCATCTTTCATTTAGTTGAATTGGTACATATAGCCCCATGGTGGATATGCCCAGAAAACAGCCATGCGGCAAATCCAGCGCGCCTGCCCAAGTGGGATGCTGCACGGGAGGCCCTGTCCGCTCTGCACAGCCGGGTGGTGGGGATGCGTCCCCGGCTCCCGTGTGCCCAGCTCGGCTTGAGCTGCTCTCTGCTTTCTTCCTCACTGCCACCTTCTGCAGGTGGCCAGCACGAGAGGGGTTTCCCTCTGGGTGGCCTTCTCCGCTCCTACACCACGGACCCCTAGAGTGGACGCAGCCACAGTGGGAACTGCCTTCCATGCCACACTTGGGTCTGGGAGTGGGTGCGTGGGTCGTGGTGTTGGTGGGGCCGGGCATGTGGGCCGGGTGCCTGGCTCTTGGGCATCAGAGAATCCCTGCGACCACCATTGTCTTCTGCTTTCCCCTGAGGGACCTTTCCTCCCACCAACCTCCGTGTGCTGCCCTCGGCGGGAGGGAGGGGCTGATGAATCAGCCGAGAGCAGTCAGCTGCCTGAGACCATCCCGGTGGCTGAGCCGCACTTCCCTTGGCTTCCCACCAAGCAGAGCACGACAGATTGCCAGAGTCGGGGTGAGTGGGGAGCACCTCCCTGCTGGAGGAGGTTGTTTCTCCACAGGGCTGGTCCTCATGACGACCCTGAGCATGCAAGCAAGTGCCACCTTCTATAAAGAAAGGGGCCAGGGTCATGAGGCAGAGCCCAGATGGGAACAACAGTGGGCGGGAGTTGTGGCCTGTAGCCTGTGACCACACCAGACCAACAGCCTGCGGCCTCCCAAGCTGTTGCAGGCCGGCCTAGGACGGCTGCGCTAAGACCCGTCACAGACCCCCAGGTCCCTACAGTCTTAGAACCACCCAGGACATTGGCCAGCTTGCTTGTGGGCCTTCCTTCTGGGTGTGGGGGTTGCACCTGGAAGCCAGCTGGGTGGGGACGGGTGGGTTGCCACCTGGCGCTTCCAGGGTTTGGGCCCCGCAGGCGTCCCAAACCTGTGCTGGTGCAGGTGGACGCTGCCTGCTCAGCTGTGTCCTGGGTGGTGGGTCAGTGACTCTGACTGCAGTCCTGGGCACATGCAGACGTGCGAACAGCCACAGCGTGCCCCGTGGTGCTGGCTCTGTTGTCTGAGGCCGTTTCCCAGAGAAAGTCCGTGGGTCTTTGCAGTCCCGTCGTTGAGCTTTTTTCCATTGTGGGAGGGGTTCAAGGTGCTCAGGTCACCACGCCATGCCCCCCACCCATGCTAGGGGCCCACGCTTAAGCCCTGTGTTGTTCATGACACTGTAAAGGAGCAGCCTGGGTGGGTTGCCAGTGCTTTTTGGGCAGCTGGTCCTCTCAGCTGTTGCTGGCAACTTTCTGGACATTTCCTCTGGTTCTTCAAGAGTGGGTTGCCAATCATAGCCGTGTGGGCACACATTGGGTCCAGCCCTGGGGAGGGGCCAGTGATCCCCAGGGGGTATTTGTGGGGGGCGTGTTCTAGAATGCCAGACTGAAGACCTGGGTTTTTGTCCTGCCCCACTGTAGTGGCCCCGAGGCTGTGTCCTCGGAAGGGAGCCGCTGCGGGTGGTGGCTTCTCCCTCACTCTCCTTCCACTCAGTCTGGTTTGTCTCAGTCTCTGTGTGTGTTTTCTTCCGGGTTGAGGTGCCTTCCCGCCGCTGGAGGACTGTGATTCCATGTGCCTCCTGTGGGCTCTGGTCCTTTCTCTGGGCTCCGCCCTTGGCGAGCTGCTCTCGGTGTCCACCCAGCGGCAGCCCCAGGACCAACAGGATAACCCTTGGCTCCTTGTGCACACCGCCCTCCCACCCCAGAATGAGCTGCTTCTCCAGGAGCCCTGAGCACAGCGAGCTTTCAGTCATCTTGCTCCGTTCTACAGCTGGCAAGCCACTGGTGTTTATCGTTGTGTATTTATGAATTAGCTTAGGGTCTCCCCACTTCTGGCCATGAGTGACATAAGGGAACGGACACTCCTGCCATAAGCCATTAGAAACCTGATGAAATATAGGAGATGGCTGTTTTCAGACTTTGGGACAGTGGGCAGTGTGGCACTTTGCCCTCTGAGAGAAGGAAACGAGGACAGTGAGGCCTTGGGCTGCCCTGGCTCCTGTCTGCACTCTGGCTCCTGTCTGCCGGCACGGGGGCCTAAGCAGTGCAGGGTGCCTGGGCTATGTTGAGGGGTGGAGATTGTGTTTGTGGGAAGCTGAGGGAGCGGGAATTGCCAAGGGACAGTCCTGGAGACGGGGGGCCATGTCAAGAAAGAGCTCCCAAGGTCAGGGTGGCAGGCCCCTGAGTGTGGCTGAACATGTGTGCATGGCCTGGGGATTCTCCTGGAGGGGCTGAGGGTAGCTACCAGCCAGCTAGTTGATGCAGGGCCAGGCAGTGTTCAGGTCCCACCCGACCGCCTTTGAACATCCGTGCCATGAGTAGTGACCCCAGAACAGGACACCTGAGTGGCGAGGCCACTCAAGACCCTGCCTGCAAGCTGGGAAACAGCTGCAGAGGCTCCTGCTGACCTGCACGAGGCTCCTCGGGAGACTCATTCAGCGAGGGGCACACGATGCCCAGCACCCGATAAACAGCGGGTGGTGCCGTGCGGGGAGGAGGCCTGAACACGCCAGCCCCTTGGGGCTGCCTGGTTTGCTTGAGAACTGCAGGGGCCTCCACTCCAGACCCCCAGGCTTGTCATTCACATTCGGGTTAGTGCTGTGGGAGCACACCTCACATAGTCCATAGAAAGGCCTGCAAATATGTGAGTACACGCAGGAGAAGAAATAGAAGAGAGCCTTATTTGAAAATATTTAATATTTTAATGGCATGTCACAGAAGCTATTAACTGTCTAAGACCTAGATCCTTTTTCTTCCACAAAGTAACATATATATCGGCATTGAAAAGATAAACTCCCAAAAGTTATGAGTTTGCAAATTAACAAAATATTCATTAAAATAGAAGCTATCTAGACATTGGAATATTACGCAGCATTAAAGGGAGGTGAGCCATCGGGCCATGGAGAGACCTGGGGGCCCCTCAGGTGCACGTCACTGAGTGGAAGAAGCTCCATACCGTGTGGTTCCAACTCTGTGACCTTCAGGAAAAGGCAAAACTATGGAGACATAGAAGGTCAGAGGCTCCAGGGGTTTGGGGGAGGGAAGGATGCACAGGCAGAGCACAGCAGCTTTTAGGGAGCGAAACAGCTCCGTGCGACACGGAACTGGGGGCACGTGTCATCACACAGTCCACACCACGAAGGCCCAGCCGAGAGTGGCCCTCGGGTAGACCCAGGAGTGGGCAATGGAGATGTGTCCCTGTGGGCCCGTGACTGTCACTGATGCAGCATCTGGGGGACCTTGGGAAGGGAGGCTGTGTGGGGAGTGGGCCCGCAGGGCCGGGGGTTGCTGCCCCTTTGTGCGCCTCCTTGGCCAGGCCAGGGAAATCAGATGGAGGTCCAGCAGCAGTGATGGACGTCACCTTTGGAGTAAGGTGAATATCGAGCCTTGTGTTTTTGTCCGTATGTTGCTAGCCTGTCTGCAGACAGAATCAGGGCAGACGGGGCTTTTGAACTACTCGCACACCTGCCCGGCTCCTGCCAGGGGCATGTCGCCTGCCGGGGCATGGGGCCCAGAGCACGTCGCGCTGCTCTTACCACTGGGCTGTGCCTCTTACCTTAGTGCCTTCAAACATGGGTGGGTGATACTCTCAGACCTGCAATGCAAGGATAGATTTTAAAAGACAAAACAAACCTTTGTTCTTGGCTGGATGTGTGTGGCCGAGACTTTCTGGCAGTGTAGAAATAACTAGCCGTGACCATTTAGGATCTGGTTATAACAAGGCCGTGAAGTTATTTGAATAATGTCTTTGTCATTTGGTTGGGTTGGGGTGGAGAAAGACGCCAGCTAATAGATGGGCTAAACATGGAACCCCAGGACAGTTGAGAACGTGTCAGCCAGGTTGGGTGTGTGTCTGGCCAGGTTTTGCTCCCCACATCCGCATTAACCACGACCTTAACTTGCAGGGTTTTCTCTAAGTGTCAGCGTGGGATTGGGCCAAAGTATCACATTTTTGCATAGAGTTGGATTCCAGAAAGCTAGTTTTTAACTGGCTTCCAAATAATCCTGTCATTCCCATTGGTTCTTACCAAGCCGACCTGAATTTCAGCAGATGGGTAGTGCTCCCTCACTGCCAGGAAGAGTCCCTCACCTGCCCTTCTGCCTGGTTTCTGGCCGGCTGGACTCTGACCTAAGTCTGTAGTCCATTTGAGGAGAAGCCGTTTCTGGCCTCTGCCCCAGCACACCCAGGTGAGGCACTGGGAGCGGTCAGCAGCACGAGCCTGCAGGGCCCACAGAGGAAGAAGGTGAGGGCGGTGGGCACGCAGCTCTCCTCAGGCAGGAGCAGCCCTGAGAGGCTCACGAGGAGCCAGCGTCGCTCTGCAGCTTCAGCCTGGCCTGTGGGAGGAGCACGAGGTAGAGCAGCGAGCAGGCAAACCTGGTCAGGGCAATGGCCGGAACCACCGGTGAGCAGAGGCCGCGATCCTCTGGGGAGGAGCTGCCCGCCGGGCTGGCTGGGCTGTGAGCAGGGTGAAGAAGGCCAAGCAGCCATGACGATTTCATACTCAGGCTGGGCAGTCGGCAGGTCCCCCTGGCATGGAGCAGTTTCATGCAGCTCCTGGATGTGCCCAGCAGGACCACCACTGGCAGGTAGCTGTGGAAGGCACAGCCTCCGATGGCTGCCAGACTCCGCCAGCCTCCAGGCCCCCTCGGGCCATGTGCAGACGGGCAGACAGGGCGAGGAACACGGCAGCAGGAGCTCAGAGAGCATCGCCAGCTTTCGTGTACCATTCACTGAGGTGGCAGACCTTGGACACAAAGGAGAGGACGGCATCGCTCAGGTGGCTGTGGTCAGGTAGTCTGGCCGGCTGGTAGTGCTGAGGGAGAGCAGCTGGTGACCCAGAGGTCGGGCAGGAACGTGTCCAGGATCCCCAGCCTGGCACAGCCCCGGATGAAGGTGCTCAAGTCGATCATCCCAGTCGCCAGGCTCAGGACAGAGCCGTGTAGATGTGCATGCACCAGGAGGTGACAGTCTGTGATGCTGTGACATCCTCAGCAGCCAAGGCGACACCGCTCAGGTGCAGGACGTGTGGTGGAAGACACGGCAGTGCCCAGTATGTAACAGGAGTGCGTCTGCAGTGTTACCTGGTCACGCACCCGGGGAGCCGGCCCTGTCCCTGGAGGGGAGCTGCAGTGCCCAGAGCCTGTGCCAGGCACGCTGGTCACAAAGGAAGGTTTCTGGGTGCGACCCCATTCCCACCAAGGTGGACGCGGGAGCTGGCTCCCCCATCGGGGGTTCTGAGGCAGACTCACGGGGGGGCACCACTGGAGCGGGGCTCAGTGCCCGTGAGGTTGGGCAGGTGCTGCGCACACACCCACCCTCCTCCGGGTGTCTCCGCCCACGCTCATCCCACCCAGCAGGAACCTTGTCTCATAAATGGAAGGCCTCCTTGGAGCCAGGTCACATCTGAGTGCCATCCCACAGCGTGTGCTTAGAGGCCTTTTTTCTCCCTAGGGGGGTTTCCGTGAAGGATTTCTGGGCAGTGGGGAGCTGGGACCTTGGTTTTAAGCCCATCCAGCTTGTCTGCTGATCTCATTGGAGCCCCCGCCCTCAAGGAGGGAGCGGTGGGACCCACAGCGCTCTGAGGTGGCTTTGCGTGTGTCGTGCTTCTGCACCCAGAGAAATGCTGATGGACTCCAGCCTGCCTGGAGGGACTGTCCCCTTAGAGTGGACCCTAGAGACAGAAGAGGTGGCGTGCCTTGGACGCCAGCCCCCATGGATCGCAGTGTGCCCCGCCCAGCCAACCAGGAGCTGTTTGATCTCAGCCGAGCTGTAAAGTCCTGGCACCGGGCTGTAAAGCACAGTGTGGATGGATTCAGCCTTCCTGGCTCATCTTTGTCACAGAAATAATTTTGGATCCATATACATAACCCCTCACCTTAAATTTTAACTGAACAGTAGATGAGGCTGGGAGACAGCATTGCTGTTTATTCAGAGGAAATGGAGAGCAGTGAAATAGGCAGCTCAATCTCAATGGAATGCCCAAGGGTGGGCCTGGCCCCACAGCACTTTCCTGTGCTCTGCGTGGGCAGCCGCAGGCCCTGGCAGGGCCGCCTGAGCAGCGGGTGTGTGGGGAGCGTGTCCTTGCTTGGGGCCAGGCTGGCAGAGTCACAGTGTGACTGTGGACTGTAGCACCTTACTCAGAAATGGGGCGCAGAGGTGATGGCCTTTCTTCCCAGCAGGTTCCCCCAACTCTGCGTTTGGAAATGTGCACATGAGACACACAGTTGTCTGATGTAAAGGTGGTGTTACCTTTTCATCTGCCGGGCATGTGATGTGCATTGCCTGCATTCCTGTTGTTTTGGTTCCTAAATATATTGCTTTCCCCTCCAAACCCTACCCTCCACCCCACAGGCCCGCAAGGTCCTGGACCCAAACATTCTCCAGGTGTGTATCTGGCTTTCTGGGTCTGAGAGACACACAGTGACATGATGTTTTCCACCCGCTGGTGCTTAAGGTGATGAGTGATTTCCAGGACACTGAGCGTCATCCAGATTAAGACTGGTGGCCAGGATGAGGGGAAGTGATTGCAGTGTTTATTAATTAAGGCAAGCCGGAAAGATCTTTTGTAGACCCTGAGCACAGGCCAGGAAATGGCGCCCAAGCTCTGCAAGCTCGCTGGCCTTCTGGGGCTTCTGGGGCACACGGCACGGTCCTTGCCAGGGGCCCCCCCGGCATGCAGCTTTGTTGTGTGATTGGGTGGCCAGGGGGAGGAAGGGGCCATCCTGGACTCCACCACAGAAAGGCTTGTTGGCTGTGTCTTGCCCTAATCTCTGCCTTCCTCCAGAGGCAAGGGGCCTTCCTGGGGGGTGGAAGGGGCTGCAGCTTCACCATGGCGTCTCACCAGGGTATGCGTGGGATGGTGGAGGCCGGGACTCGGGTCCACCGTCAGGAGTTGGTGCTCTGGCGCTGACCCTTGATGTGTGGGTGGGACCCCACCTCCCCTTCTGCACAACGGCACCAGCAGAGCCCTGCCAGCCTGGGAGCTCCAGAAAAGGACCGTGCTTGCCGTCCACCAGACGCTGCGGGCTTTATGTGAAAAGTTCACTTGCGCCTTATAGTCCCATGCAAGGTGGGTACTGCTCTAACTCCACCTTAAACTGAGCACGAGGTATTTGCTCAGTCCTACGGCGGCGGATGGTGGCATCAAGGTCAGAACCTACATGGTTTGGCTGAGGTGCCTGCTAATAAGATGCATCTCGTCGTGTACACGCCACCCTGGGTGAGCACAGAACGGTCCATCACCCCCAGGGCTCTGGGCCTCCCTCCCCAGTGCCCGACAGCCGTGGTCGGCTCGTGTGCTATCACTTAGGCTGGGGCAGAGCGTTGGGAGGGGCCCGCGGGTGCACCTGTGCTCTGCACTCAGCCTGACGCACTTGAGGCTCACCGGGGACGTTACGTGGGTCAGAATCACTCCTCTTTGTGGCTGAGTAGGGTTACCTGGGTGAGCTGCAGGTTGTCCAGTCACCATTTGCACGACATTGGGTTGTCTCTACGTTCTGGCATGAACAAAGCTTCTGTGATACCCGTACACAGATTTTTTCATGAGCACGCATTTACTTTTTTCTTGGATGAATACCTAAGACTGGGAGTGTTGGGTTTTCTTTTAGCTTTTAATTGTTTTTTATTTGACAAATTTGAGGCTGAGTTCTGTGGACTGGAGTGAACAGCACACGCCCGTGCTGGGGACACTGCGCTGCCCTGCTCAGATCTCTGCCACACATTTACTTCCCCTGGCATGTTTGTACCCTTAATCCTGCCAGTTCTGCCCCTCCCCTGGTAAACCACCATTTTACTCTGTTTTTTTTTACAGGCTTCAACTTTTAGCCTGTAATACACAGCCTTGGCCATGTATAAGGGTACCGTGCAGACCTGGCCATTCAGCCTGTGTTATGCAGCCTTGGCCACACGTAAGGGGGACCATACAGGCTTGGCTTTTTTGACTTAGCTCACTCTGGGCCCATCCATGTTGTTGCAAACAGTGGGATAGCCTCTCGTGCAGAGTAATACTCCACCATGTATACGGATATTCTCTTTTGTCCATCCATCTGTTGACGGGCACTTGGGTTGTGTCCACAAGGACTGCAGGTCCTTGTAGTAAGTGTGTGATGAACGTCTCATGGAGCCGCCGGGCCCCACGTGGCTGAGCTGGTCTGCCTCGCCGCCAGCACCTGCATGTTCTCACCTGAGGCTCAGAATCCCCCTCAAGTCAGACCCATGGCTTACTCTGCTGCCAGTTTCAGGCCAAGAGCCCGGGCTTGTGGGGCCCTTCCATGCCATGAGCCACCCAGAAGGCTGCCAAGACCTGGCTCCGGGGTCTCCTGGGAGCCCTCCAAGGCCAGAGCCTTGAGAATGCTGTGTTCTTTACAGCAGCTCTTGGCTGTCGCCCCTTAAATAGTCTCTCAGGATGGTTCTAGTAAGTGTGGGCCCCACCTTACCCTGGACGCCTCCCCAGACATAGGCAGGGAGAGGAGGGCACCCCAGTTCCAGGGTTGAGGATAGGGGTTTCCCTGGGGGCAGGGAGGGCCGGCCTGGGGAATGCCAGGCTCTGGGGGCAGGGAGGGCCCAGGCCTTGGCCCCGCGGGCCCTTCCCTTCCAGCTGCCGCCTGGTTCCTGGGCCAGACCTGTATTCACATGGCTGAGTCGCACATGCTGCGCCTGGTGGGCTGATTCCATGCCGCACGTTGGCTCTGACCGGTTTTCCGTGCTTCTCGCCAAGTCCTGACTGTCATCTCAGTGGCAGGGTGGTCACCACGGTGCAGACAGTGAGCCGCCATCCTCCTCTGAGGCATTTAACTGTTTCTGAGACTAGTTTCCTGCAGAAAGAGCATCGACCTCTGAGGCCGGGCTCTCCTTGGAGGCCCTGCCGCAGCCTCGACTTGCCTGGGTGGGCGCGGCCCGCCGCCAGGGCCTCCTGCAGGCGCGCGGACGGCTGGATGTCCCCCGCCATAGCCATGGTCACGCTGGCCTCAGGCTGCCTCTCCCAGGGCTGTAGCGGGGGCTCCGTCCCTGAGGGGCCTCGCTCTCTGCTCTGGCTGCGGTCACTTCTCCACCAGCAGCCCCACACTGAAGGTGAGGGCGATGTGGAGAGAGCGCCGGCCTCTCCGTGAGCCTGCTGCTGGGAAGGGGTCGGTGGGGGACCACGGGAGGGGCCCTTCCCGACTCCCCGCCCGCCAGCCTGGCCCCCTCCGCCCTCTGGTAGGGCTTGGGTTCTTTAGTGCCGTCTGGTCTTGGCTGGGCATGCTACCATCCCAGTCTCTAGAGCCCCTGCATGGGCAGCTCTGGGGTGCAGACACTGGGCCTGGTGGCTGAGGTCAGGGTGGTGTGGGGGAGCCGGCCCAGGCCACCTGAGCCCTGCGCTTGGAAGGACACCGTGGGCAGTACAGCCTTCTGCTGGCCCCACTTCTGCAGGGACCTCATGTCGGGCTTGTCCCCTCAGGTCCTTTCCTGCTGGTCCTAACTCAGATGCTGGGCGCTGTTCTGAATGTCTCTTATGGGTTTGGGGGGAAATACTCTAATTGAGGAATAAGGATAAAGAAGGTTTCCATTTTGTTGCCTTCAGTCTTTTGTCCCTCTCCTTGACGTGCTCGCTGCGCCACAGCTCTGGGGGATGCGCCGCCTCAGCTCCGGCTGGGGCCATGGGCACAGCCGGCTTCCCCGTGGAGCACACATGACAGGGCGCAAGAGCCTGGCCCTCCGGGGAGACCGAGTGTTCCTTTCCTTCTCAGGGGCTGGGTGCTCAGGAGGCTGTGCAGGGGGCATGCTCCTCATTCGACTCGAGGGTCTCCTGATGGAGGGTGACTGTGTCCGCTGGAAACCCTGCACCCCGTGTGTTTGCCAGCCCTCAGCGTGTGCTGTGTCTGCTCTGTGTCCCTCCCAGAGCAGAGCCGGAGGAGCTATGCTCTGCCAGCCCAGCGCCTGAGCTGCAGTGAGGGGCCGTGCCGCTGGGTTTGGGCCGTGGGTGGCTTGGAGGAGGGTCCGAGGAAGCCGGGCCGTGCCCTGTCAGAACACGGGAGGCAGAAGGGCAGAGCTGGAGGGGGCTGGGCGTCAGCTCTGACAGCAGGGGCGGAGCTGTCCCCACTGCGGGTCTCAGGGCTGCAGCTGGTGCCAGTGCCCTGGGAGGTTTGCACCCCGCAGGAGAGAACCGTGGTCTCTGTGTGGGCCAGGCCAGCCGCCAGGCCGTTTCCAGTGGCCGCCACATGGCCACCACCTCCTGGTCCCTGCAGGGACCGGCAGCTGTGGCCATGAGGTGCCCCGCGGCTGTGTGGTCTAGTGGGCGCTCTGCAGGGGCTGCTGCAGGATCCCTCTCCTGGCAGTCTCTGTCCCGCGTGGCCCCCCGGCCCCGAGGTGACCGGCTCAGGCCTGGTGAGCCAGGCGGCACGCAGAGGAGGGGGGCGCCGGGCCACTGGGGGCTGCTGGAGGCACACTGTGAGTCCCCACCTTGCCCTGGGCTTTCCTTCAGATCCCCGGGGGTGGGGGAGCATTTCCCCCTGGGCCCGGGCCCTGCCTAGCCGGGAGCTGGGGAAGCCCAGGTTTCTGTTCCAGCGGCCTGTGGTCTTGGCCGTGCATCACCGCAGTGTCTTGGTGAATCTGGCGCAGGGGCATTTGGTCCCCTCCTGCTGGCCGAGAGGATCCAGGTGGTCACTGGGACCTTCCCTTCCCCTTCCCCTTCCCCTGCCACTTCGAGTGCGCCCCGGCACTAAGGCTACCCGTGTGGAAGGCTGGTGGGACCTGCTGGCTTAGAAATTTCTGCCTCCTTCCCAGGCACCGCCCGGTGCCCACCCTTTGGGTGGAAGCCCATGGTCTGGGCCCCAGCCCTGCCCCACCCCTCAGCCGTCATGGAAAGAGCCCTCCTTTTCCTGCTTTCGTGCCCCATGGAAACATACATGTGCCAAATGGGCCTATTATAAGCTGTCCGTTGAATTCTGCCACATCAAAATGTCCCTGTGTTTCTGCTCTGGGATAAAGATCCAGAGCAGGAAGTGTCTGGCAGCTTCAGTGAACACCTGGGTGTCTGTTCTGTTGACAGACTTTTCCTGGCTCGTGTTCAGGAGACAGAATATGGCCACTGTTAATCTCGTCTTAAGAGAGAGACTTGAGCACTCTGCTCAGTCACTTTTAGCTGTAAATGCTAGAAAAATACATTTCGTTTTATTTCTTATTGAGACCAACCTATAATATAAATAAACTTTAGATTTCAGAGGGAAACTTTGCTCAGTTGTGACATTGCTCTGGTCTCCCAGCTGTTAAACGTTGTAAACTGGAAGGCCAGAGAGCAGAGGTGGAGGGAAAGCAAGGAAAGGCAGGCAGCAGCGTGGCTGCTTCCTGGGGACCAACCGCTCACCCATGTGGAGCCCTGCTCCCAGGGCCCTTGCGGAGGGCGCCCCGAGGGGCCTCGCCACAGGGAGAGGGGCTGTCTGAGGGCTGTGGTCCTTGCTGCTCCCAGACTCACCCGCCCCCCCTTTTTTTTTAAACAACCAGATATAGTTTATTAAAGTATGTTCATGAATAACAGTTTTGACTCAGTTTTGAAAAATTGCAAATACATAAAAAACTGTTACAGTGTTGAGATTGTAAATATTGCCCTGTGAAATTATAAAGAAGTAAAATTGTTTAGTAAAACTATGAAATATCTTAATTTGCCCTTCACATATAAAAATGTATTTTTTATTGCAACACTGAACAGTTAAGGCCACAACCCTTGAAGAGTTTGAGATGCACATATTTGGAAACTGCTTGTCAAAAGCATTAGCATACATAAATATCAAAGCTGGTTGTACCGTTCAAACCAAATAGGACAAATTATTAACTTATACATTTAAAATTCTGTTATCAGAAGCATTTATTCAGAAGTCAGTGTTTTTCAAGTTTAAATTACAGTGTTTGGTGACCATGAACATAAACATATGTTTATAGTATTGCACAAGATTCAGACCTTCTCTCCATGTTTGGGGGCAAAGTGTCCTGATGGTTTTGCCCCATGTGGCTCTGGTTGGCATCTTTGTTACTGCTTTTAAAAGCTATTTGATCTCCTGTTGGTTTTATTTCTTGGAGTGGCTCATTATTATTTTTCATACTTTTCTGACTTATCAATAACGTCCCTTGAAAGAAGAAAATCTCTTGTTTTTTTTTATGTCTTTACTTGCTACTGATTCCTTTTCTCCCAGGACTTCTGAAGAGCTGCTCTTGCATGATCACACATGCTTCCTCTTGGGTTTCCGCTGTGTTTATGAATGGCTCATGGCTGCTGCCTTCCTCATCCTGCTCAGTAGGTGTCAGCACCTTTCTCACCTCACTGGTCACCTGCCTCCCACAGCGAGCACCTCGCCTACCAGAAGCTCATGCATGTCTCCTGGTTCTCCATTTTCTGAAAATTTATGACCCTAACATTCCGGATAGATAAGAGGGCCATAGGAAGGTGACGGTGAGCAGCTCTCATTTCTTGAGACCCTCCTGATTTGGGGAGGCTTCTGTTCTTTTTTTGCTGCTTGGTACGTGATCATTTGTTGAATCACACCCTCCCCTTCAGTGGCTCTGTGCTCATTGGAAGCAGGTGGTTCAGAGACCTGCCTTTCTGTAAGGAAAACAGGACTTCCGTCTTAAGTCCTGAAATCACACACTGCATTTTGGCCCTGGGACCCAGAAGAATTCAGACCGCCATGTGCAGGGAGGTAGCTTAGTATGGCAGATGAAGAGGCCGTGTGTCTGCCCAGTGTCTGGGGACATCCATGGTTTCCTGCAGATTCCACATTCTGCTCTGCCTGCAGGACAGTCCCTCCCAGAAAGCAGGCAGCCGCTGCCACTTCAGGTCAGACCCAAACCCAGACATAGGAACGGGCTCACGCCTCCCTAGCCGTAAGAAAGCAGTGGGGCCTCCCCTCGGAGATCCCAGCCCCAAGGCCAGCATGGTGCCACCAGGGGTCTGCCCTCTGTCCTACCACAGGCTAGACGTCAGGCAGCCGGGCCCTGAGTGCATCGCCCTGCCTGCCTGCACCTGGAATGGCACTCGGTCCGGCAGCTGGGACGCCGCTGTCCAGAAGGACCACGCAAAAGCTCATCTCCCCTCCCAGGCCTGTGTCTGGGCACCCGCCAAGGACGCTGGGTCCCAGCAGTTGAGAGTTTGGGGGACATCTTATTGCTGGCCCCTGTGGCCAGCAGCCCAGCCCTATGGCGCCCCGAGCCTGTGCACCCAGGGAAGGGCCCAGCCTTGAGCCAGGCTCTGATGGAGTGAGCCCAGGTGTGGCCCCTGGCCCTGAGCCTCCTGGTCTGACAAGAACCAGCTGGGAACAGGCCACTCAGAGGTCCCAAGCCCCCGTGCTGGCCTCTGAGCAAAGGGACCTGGAGCAGAGAGGCTGGGACGGCTGGGGCAAGGCCGCTGGATTCCGAGCCTGAACGTGCGGCTCTGGGCCTTGCTCTGCCACTTACACTCTGGTGACCACAGGCCTCTGTCTCTTCCTCTTGCAGTTGGGCTCACAGAGCTATACTTGGCTGTAGTAAGGACCCTGGAAATGATGGAGCAGGTGGCCCCCAGCTGTCCGCTGTGTGGGACAACACTGCCCCAAGGGTGAAAAGTATACTGCCCCTGGCCCCACGGGGACAGCTGTCACAAGCCAGCTTGGCTCACCTGTGTCGTGCCATGGGACACTGTTTGGCAGGCATGAGATTGGGGGCCAGCAGGAAGAAGGTGGTAGCCCGGCCTCACCCTGGGGGGCTGGCCTGCCTCCTGCCCCCTTCATCAGAGAGCCTGATGGAGCAAAATTAGCTCCCCTGTGAGCCCTTGTGGCTGTGTGGGGAGGTGTCTGAGCTGAGCCTACCCGGAGGTTTGCTCACCAGAAGGCCCACATGTGTCTGAGGGGGTCCAGCCTCTGCTGGCTGCTCCTCGGGCTGGCCTGGCCCCTTCTGAGCCCCCTGTCCACCTACCATTCAGACACCCTCCTTCCCAGGACTCCTCCTTCCGGCACATTTCGTCTTCTGACACTGATGCTGGTCTGTATCTCCCATTTCCACAGATCCAACTTACTCCCCCACTCGAATCGCCTGGCCTGAGGCTGTCAGCTCTGCTCGGGGATCGCATGCAGGCGGACATGCCTTCCCGGGGGCGGCATAGGGCCATGTGGGATGTCACCTTGTCTCTGGCTCAGGGAATCCCTTCTGTGGCCCAGGGCCCCTCAGCGCCAAACGCGGGGTGAGGTGAAGCACACGGCAGCTAGAGGTGCCCACACACGGGGAATGTAAGTAAGGGAACAAACCGAGGCCTGACCTCACGCCCCCCTCCCAGGTGCACAGCCACCTGTAGTGGGTGGGGTTTTGGACTCACCTGGGAGCTGAGTCAAGTGCTGGCTGCACCCAGGTCGTGTCTGTGTTTCTGGGCCCTGTGCCAGGAAGGCAGGTGAAGCTTGTTTGGGGAGCAGCGACTTTCCTCCTGGCCATTCCCTTGCGGGGTGTGCCGTTGGGGTCTGCCGTGTGAGTGCCGGACCCCCAGGCTTCAATTCTTTGCAGCAGTAGCACCCGCCCTTGGCTTTGCCCACAGGCACTGCGTGGCCTCCAGTGGCCTCCATCCACACAGAATGCCCATGTTCACAGCAGCCAAAAGCGAGAACTATCTGCATGTCTGTCAGATGAGTGGATAGCAAACAAATACCCCTCCAACAGATAGCAGCACCCCAAAGGGCTGAGGGCTGCCACAGGGCACCACGGGCAGCCTGCACACGTGTTCAGTGCAGGGGGCCAGTCACACGAGGCCACGTGTCACGATCACTCTGCAAAGTGTCCAGAAGCAGCGAATCCACCGTGGTTGGAGGGGCTGGAGGGGTTGTCAGGGGCTGGGGGGTGCCTGGTGTCATTTCGTGTAATACCAACAGTAATGACAGGACCCCTCTGTGCTGACTTTTGTCACTTACAGGATGTCTTCACATGTTTAAAGACAGCTTTGAGGGACACTTTACATACCACGTGAACTACCTGTTTTACAAATAGAGTTCAGTGGTTTTAGTAAGTCCCTGGAGTTTCGCAGCCATCGCCAGAGTACACGTCACCAACATCTCTATCGTCTCAGAGGGACCCCTTCCCCCGCACCACCGCTTAGCATCAGGCTGTCCGTCTGCTGTGTTAATCAGCTCCAGGAGGAAAGGTGCAGCTGTCGGGACTTATTGATCCCCATTCCAGTTCAGGCCACCACCTTGGTGTTGGGCTGGTGGATCAGAGGCCCCCTGCAGGCGCTCCTGTGGGCGGGTCATTCAGCCCCCAGCAGGGCAGTGTGCCTGTGTCCCCACGGCGGCCTGCCGGCTCCTTCCCGACTCGCCTCGGTGCTCATGCTGGCCGGGTTTCCCTGGGCTTGGCACCCATGGCCCCTTCGGGATGGATCCTTACAGGAAGGTACCCAGAGCCTTGCAGATGCTGGGGGTGGTTTGGGTTCTGAAGAAAACTATCCAGGGTCTATTTGCATGTCTCCTACCCCTCCTCATGGGCCTCCCACCCAGCAAGAATGGTAGCTGACATCAGCTGAGCGCCCCTGGCTTAGCTGGCGTCAAACGACGTCATGCATGAGCATGACCTGGGCCACCCAGCCATCAGATGGGCACCATTGCTGAGGGTTAGAGAGGCTGTGGGGACCACTCTGCGGGTGGCTGGCAGAGGCTGGAGGAGAGGGGCTCCTTCCTGCCCGGGGGGCAGAGGGTGTCAGATCCTGCTCCAGGGCATGGGGGCCCAGTGCGCACCGGCCTCACAGTGAGTGCCACCCCACAACATGGACTCGCAGCTCCCCTGTGGAAGTGTCTCCTTGATTGACCTCGGAAGTCTGGGGAGCACCTAGGGACCTTGGTAGCAGGCCCTGTGCCTGTGCTGCTGTGCATACCGGCCTCAGCCGGTCACCCTGACGCATGTCCTGATGCAGACTCACTGCCACGGGCTGCCTTTCTGCGACGGCCCCGTCGGGCCCTGCGTTCCCCAGGGTGACAGGCCCTCATGGCAGCTGCTGGCTCTGAGATGGAGTCAGTGTCAGCAGCCCCTCTTCAGTCCTCCGAGGCCTCTTGCCTCTTCAGGTGCCCTTACTTGCAGGGCCATACAGCCTGGACCGCCAGGACGTTCAGCTACACGTTCACTGGCAGGGTTGGCTTGACAACTGGTGAGTGGCAAGAATGCCCAGGCAGCCCGGGCTCGGCGGGGAGCTGGGGGCACTGCCCAAGGAGGAGGCAGCAGAGCCCTGTGGGCTCTGTCCCCAGCACGGCAGCGTCTGTGTGTGTGTGTGTGTGTGTGCACGCATGCAGAGCAGCTCCTGGTGGGCTGCTCTCTCTGCTGCTGGGGTGTGTTTGTAAAAGCAGAATTTGCTTGCCGTCTGAGAGTATGTGGGTTCTGGCCCAGAGTGCCTAAGGGAATTGAGAAGGCCTCCTCATCCTAGTTGCTGGGGAGCATGCCATAGGCCCTGCTTCCTGCGCTCTTCAGTTGGAGCAGGGGTGAAAGCCGCATGAGAAGGCAGCAAGTCTGTCCCTTGGTGTGACCCGCTGGACTATGCCGGCTGTCTGGCCTTTGGAAGCCTCCTCTCTGCCATGAGCAAGGTTCCACTGCTCTTCCAGGCGGCCGGGCTCTCCCAGGGGTGGGAGCTTCGAGAGAGGAGGCCCACCCAGCCACTGGACAGAGCCCCGTGGCAGGGCTTCAGGGTTGGAAAGTGGGGTTGATTTGGAGGGTGGCTCTCAGTCACGTGTTGTCTTGCTGATGCCTAACAGCGCAGCGCTGTCTGTCTGGAAGCATCTGTGTGTTTGCATCTCATTTCAGAGGCTCACAATGCTGATGGCGGGCGGCTGGGATGTTCTTGTGTGAGACGTGCATAATGTACACAGAGGGAAGGAAGTGCCCAGGTTTTTAAGTGACTGGTTTGAGGAGTTCTGACAAATGCATACACCTGTGTAACCAACACCCCAGCCAAGATACGGGATGTTTTCATCATTCTAGAAAGCTCCCTTGTGGCTCCCTCTGTTTTGCCCCTACTCAGCGTGTGGTCTTGTATGCTTTCTGCCAGGATCACCGTTCCTGTCCCAGAACCTGTGTGAGCTGGCCCCATAGTGGGCACTTGGGTTTGAGGCTTTGTGGTCCCCGTCCACCCCCCCGCCCCCCCCATTGTGCAGGGCTGCGGGCCAATTTGCTTATCTCGTCCCCTGCTGGTGGACCAGTGGGTCAAATCCACTTTGGGGATGATGTGATTGTCCTCGAATGTGTGGGGTTTTCTTCTGATACACACAGAACTTGAGGCGAGCAGATGCGGACAGGCAGGCAGATTCACCACTAAACTGAGAAAGCCCCCAGATTCTCTACCTGACTTTAAAGTCAAGAATTTGACTTGTAATTCAACTTAATTTGCCCCAATTTAGTCTTTGTCAAGGGCTTTTTAAAATAAGGAACAAATGTTTGATTCCTTAACATATCTGCCACAATTAGCAATAGATCCAATTTCCCACAATAAATTTTATAATGTAAATAAAGTAAACCCATTACTCACCTTTTGGAATCGTAAGTAATGGTGCATGGCAAGGTAGATGAGATTTTGTGAATTGACAAAAATATTAAGGTGTGTTGATAGCAAAATTAATGTCCTTGGAATGTAAATTTTGAAAAACTTAATCTTGCAAACTCTTTGGAAGAAATACAGGATTGGTTGACTAAAAAGAAGAAATGTAGGATTGAGCTCACAGTCTACCTTGGCTTTTTCCAAATAGCTCTTCTTTCTTCTCTGAGTAGCTCAACATTTTTAACATTCTCTTCGCAACACTCAGAAGTAAGGGAAACACAGGCCACGTCGGGGTCATCCAAGGTGACCCTGACACAGGTCTGTGGGCGAACAGGTGTTGAATAGGAAGCCAGCACTGGGGCGCGTGGGGCTGGCAGCAGAATGGAATCTGTGGGCTTGTTCCTGGTGCTGCGGGAAGATCCAGGGATGCAGCGTAAGCAGTCGGAGGGCCTCAGTTAGGGGGGAGGAGGGTCTGCAGTGGAGACCAGGCCAGCCAGGGACCGTGCTCCACCAGGGGGAGCTGGCCCGCCGTCAGCATGTTCACCTGCAGAGGTGGGTGCTGGGACAGGGGGAGACAGAAGAACGCAGGACTTCCCCAGGATGCCCCTCCCAGACCCCCAGAGACCAGAAACTGGTCAGTTGTCAGCCAAAGTCACTGAGATATTGAAAAAGAAGGGATTTTAGGCCCCTCCTCTGGGAAGAACAGCGGGGCTGAGGGACCTGGGGGCAGAGACTGTGTGCCGCTTGGATCTGTGCCTTCAGGATTTACCCCTTTCCTGTCCTGGTGCAGAGAGCAGAGAGGGTAGGCAAGGAAAGGGGTCTTTTTATTTTAAACATACACCACCACCACAAGCCACCCCAGCCGCTAGATCCTGTGTACCCTGGTGATCCAGGAGCCAGGCTGTGCATGGGGCCCCAGCCTACTTGCCATGACTGCAGCACAGGCTGAGCCACGACGGTATGAGCGAGAGGCCTGTGCTGCAGCGCCCGGGTTTCCAGTGGGGCCACGCCGCAGGACCCCAGCAGTGCAGCCCTGACCTCGTGCCTCAGGGACAGACTGTCTGCAGGGCAGTGTGCTCAAGGAGTCGGGGTCCAGCCTGAGGCTTGCACGACTTGAAGGGCAGTCCTGGCACCTGACCTGGAGCAGCTGTGCGCGAAGTAGAAGACACACATTTGCAAGCAGAGACTGCCCAGGTGTGCTCTGACCTGGCCTGCAGTTTGCTGGCAAGGGAGCCGGTAGGCACCTCGGAACCGTCCCGCGGAGTGTTTTCCTGGTTCTGTAGAGGCTCTTAACTTGGTCACACTGTATGCGGGTTGACGTATTCTGCATGTGGTCACATAGTGGCAACTAACTTAGGCTCTGTCCCAAGAGACTCGGGCCAAATGGGTGACTTCCCTTGTAGAGTGCCACAGAAAGAGCCCCTCCATTTCCGTGGGGCCAGAAGTGTCAGAATTCAGTTCTCAGGCAGTCAGAGTCAATGTGTCAGTGTATCTGATAAGGGGCTCATACCCAAAATATGTATACAACCCCTACAGCAGCAAAGAATCTGATCACAAAGGGCAGAGGGTCTGAGCAAACAGCCCCACAGAAGACATACAGAGGCCAGCACGTGCATGAGGAGGGGCTCCATACCCGTAGTCATTGGGGTACGCAGGTCAGAGCCACAGTGAGGTCACCTCACACCAGTCAGGGTGCGGCTATCAACAAGACAAAGGGCCGGTGTCGGCGAGGACGTGGAGAGACGGGCCCTGGGCACTGCTTGGTGTGCAGCCGCTGCAGGGAGCAGTGTGGGGGTGCCTCAGAAAGCTGAGGGAAAAACCCCTGATGATCCAGTAGTTCCACTTCTGGGTATTTACCTGAAGGAAATACAACCACGGACTCTAACAATGGGGTGGGTGCACCCCCATGGTGACTACAGCACTATTCACAATAGCCAAGATATGAAGCAACCTAAGCGCTGTCATCGATGGCTGACTGGTGAAGATGTGGTACGTGTACACGATGGAATATTAGCCACGAGTCAGAATGAAACCCTGCCATGTGCAGCCAGGGTGGACCTAGAGAGTGCACACCGAGGGAGATCTGCTAGACAAAGAAACCTACCGCGTGATCTCAGTGTGGGATCCCAACAAGGAAACACGGTCACAGACACAGGCTGCCGGGGTGGGGGAACGGACAGGCGGTCAGAGGCAAAAGGAAAAATAAGTACAGTACACTGCTGGGCAACAACAAAAAGCAATGTTTTTAGATGCACAAACCTAAGAACAGGATGGGAGCTACCAGATCACCAATTCCAGGTCAAGTTATTTTCCTCTTAAACCAGGTATTATAAGGAGACTCACACTGGGAACAAGCTGTATTTAAGGGATGTCCGAGCCCACACTCTGCCTTCAGCAGACACCGTGTGCTGGTCTGTTCCCAGTGTCTGCGTGCCTTGTGTAGGGCAGGCCGTGGTGGGCGGGGCAGCACCCCTAATCACACCTCTCTTCAGAAAAATGCCCCGGACCACTTCACACCTGCCATACTTGAAAAGTGATCTGTTTTTAGAGCGTCTGGGTTTCAGGGTCTGGGGACGAGAGTTGCTGGCGTGTAACTGAACCATAGGGCATGGGGTGGGGGCAAGCGGGTGGCTCGGCCCATTTCCACACATGACGGGGATGTTTGCAGCAGGAGGAGCGGTGGAAGGACAGGGTGTCTGGGCTCTGCCGCCCCTGGGGCTGCCGCCTAGCTGACACCAGCTCCTGCCTGCTGAGCAGGCCAGTCAGTAGGGACCTGATGGTTGCAGGAGGGTGTTTTTGCCTGGGGGCCCCCTGGGGCCAGACATGGCCCCCCTCCCCCCTTCCCTGGCAGCCCCTCCAGGTTCTGGGTCAGGTGAGATGTCCCAACAGCAGTTGTCTCTGGTTTATTTATATTCTCTGGCTTTGTGCGCACTTTAGGAAGTTAATTTAGGACAGAGCCATACTGCAAAAGGCCGGCTGGTGTCACCGGGGAGGGGAGCAGGTAGGGAAGAGAGCCGGCCTCCGTGTCACTTCACTGCTCCCTGCTTCGAACCTGCCACTCCGACTGTCCTCCCTCTGAAGCACTTCAGTTCTGCGGGCTCATCCCGCATGCCCGCGCCTGCCCCGCGCCCACTCAGCACCCGCCCGTCCACCTGCCACGTGTGCTCTGGCCGCCACTCCTTCATTTCAATAAAATAAGAGGTGGGAATCAAGTATTTTAACAATGCAGAGTATAAATACTGGCTTTAAATTTTCTTTGCTTCATTAGAAGTCTGGTGTCAAAGGTCCGTGGGTGGTCTAGGGTGTGGACCTGACAGGTGTGTGTGCAGGGGAGACCTATGCACACAGAGGGGCAGGTGGGCTGACACGTGTCTGCACAGCCCGTGCCCGCTCTTTGAACAACATGGCCTTGGCCTGAGGGTGGCCTTTTTTGGAGAAACACAGACAACTGCAGGAGAACACGCTGCCGCCTCCTGCTCAGTGCATCTCTTGGTGGGGCTGGGAGCATGTGATGGACAAGGTGCAGTACATCCTCTGCAGTCACTCACCTCACCTGCCAGGTGGTGAGCCCCAGCCTCAGGCTTGGCCACGGGACTGCCCTCAGGGCCCGCGCCCCAGCAACTTCTGCTAGCCAGCTGAAGTGGGTGCTGACGGCGCCTGCAGGGCTGCCACTCTGGCCTCTACGCCATCACCTGCTGTAGTGCCGCCTGGTCAGGGGGGCAGCTCTGGTGCCCACAGTGCATTTTCTTCACCAGCCGCTGGAGTTTGCTGGGGAATTCCCTGTTGATGTGGCGGTAGAGCAGTGGCATTGCAGAGCTGCTGGAAAAGGCCAGGAGTCGGGACAAGTCCTTAGCAAAAAGCAGCGTCCCCAAGGCATGCCCATCAACGGGCTTCCCCCTCGAGGTGAGGATCGTGTGCCCCAGGAGGGTCAGGTAGTGAGGTGTCCAGAGCCCAAACTGTGTGCACACGGTGGCCACCAGAAGCCTGTGCACTGAGGGGTCCAGCCTCCCTGCGTCCTGGTCAAGGGGCGTGTCCTCCTTCCGGATCCGAGAGATGAGCGCGAGGGCATAGAGCACGGCCACGGCGGGCACCAGGTACCCGATGAACACCATGATGGCGTCCGCAGCCTCCGTGTCCTGCATCTTGGAACATTCGGCAATCCTGGAGGCCACGTGGCTGCAGATGTAGAAGAGCAGAGAGGAGAAGCTGGTGAGCAGGGCCCCACCCCAGATGAAGCCACACACGTGCCTGGTGTTGTAGACACTGGACATGTAGGTGCGCGGCAGAGCACGCTCAATGTAGCAGTCCAGGCTGAGCAGGGCCGTGGAGTACATGGTCACCAGGGAAGCCACATTGAACAGCACCAGCACTGTGATGTGGGCCTCGCTGCGGAAGCCCCACAGGGCCCACCCGGAGGTGATGGGGCCCAGCAGGTGCACGGGTGCCAGGACGCTGAGGACCAGGCCCGCCATGGCCATGTTCACAAAGTAGACGTCGGGCATGGTCATGCTGCTCTGTTCATGCAGGTTTGCCAGGACCAGCAGGGTGTTGCAGCCCAGGCCGACGGGGACACCGACAGCCAGGTAGAGCAGGGAGAAGGTGGAGAGGCCCAAGTGGAGGTGCTGGCAGAGGAGCTGGCCCTCCCCGCCGGCGGTATCATTGAGCAGGTTGCAGCTCCACATGGTGGGGGCTCGGCAGGCCTGTGGGAAAAAGCAGCAGCAAGTTAGTTGTTTCCTCCGTCTGAGCCCTGGGCCTGCGGATCCTTCCGAAGTGCGGAGTGGCCAGGAAGAGAGCCGTGCTCCTTGACCAGCGCAGGGCAGACAGGCACTGCCGGCCTTGCCAGAAAAGACCCTGCCCTGAGCTTGTTTTTGCCAAGGCCATTTGCCATCACCAGTCCTGAGCCCGCCTTGTGCCAGCACGGTACTGCGGCTGCAGTAACCTTCATGGCCACGTGGGGCCGCCCTGACCCGGGAAATTTATCCAGGATGCCCTGGGGCTGTGATCTGGCCGGGAGCCCTCAGGGTGGGACCTGGGGAGGCCGGCCTGGGGTCCCCGAGAGGACTGCGGTTCTGACCCTCCTGTCCCCACTGTGTACACTGGCCCCCCTAGCCGCCCTCAGTTTCAGCTTCTTTACTGAAAGGTGTTACTAGAAAGGCAAACTGCCCACAGGCAGGCGGGTCAGCCCCCAGGGCTCCTGTGCAGCAACTGGGAGCTGTGACACACTCCCAGCCCTTTCTGAGACAGGTGGCCCCTCAGCCGTGTCAGAAAGGCCTTGGTGGAGGGAGGGTTGGGCCTGGGGCTGCTGGGCCATCTTGGTGTGAACTCTGCCTTTCTGCCAAGGGGACAGGTCAGAGCCCTCCTGCACACATTGCTGGCTCTCTGCATCCATCCAGGCCCTTCCTAGTGTGTGGGGACTGTCTGCCCCACCCTCCGCACCTGTGTCTGGTGGCCAGAAACCTACCCTGTTGCTCCTACCACCTGGTAGCACCAGAATGCTGGCCCACCAGCTTCCTGGGCAGGTGTGTGACTGCTGCGTGGTGCTCTGCACCCTGTACTGAGCTGGGAGAGCAGGAGGTTTGTGGCCGGGGAGTCTGGGGACCCCACCTTCTGAAGAGCTCCTCTTCTGGGAGCTGCATGGCCCTCGGATCTGGAAACCTGAGGAGCCGGGTGCGTGTGGGACACCCAGGGCTCGTCCTCCCCAGGAATGGACAAGCTCTTGGAGCTTGCTGCCCGGCGCCTTCCCCCCCATCCCGGCCTTGAGTGGGACGCTGGTCTGTGGCTAGAGTAAGGAGTCCGTGAGATTGGCAGGCGGAGCCATGATGTAAGGAAGGAACGGAGGTTTAGCAGAGTGACCGTTCATTGGGGAAAACGTTACATTCACCCAAACGCAGTTTGGCCCACCCAGATCTCTCAGAACAAGGAAAGAAAACTTCTCAGGCAAGTACAAAAGCAGACATTTCCTTCCCAGGCTTGGGGCACAGCGAGGAGCCAGCCCTGGTAGTGCCGTCCCCAAGTGGGCAGAAGCCTGGCGCGGGAGAGGCGTGGTCATCTGTGATCTGTGTGAAGTCAGCTCGTCGCTCACACCTGCCACAAACGCTCACTCTCTGCCATGTGCCGGCGCTGTGCTGGCCTATACACGGGTCGGGACTCATAATGAAGGAAAGGAAGGGACATTGGGCACTCCATGCCAGGGTGTGGCTGCCTGAGTCCCCAGCACCTGACCATTAGGGCTGGTGGCACATGAATTCCTGTCCAGATGGGAGGCCACGGAGCAGGTGGGAATGTTCTGCAGTCCTAATGAATGCCACCCAACAGCCTGAGACGATCGTGGGCAGTGGTAAGATGCTCAGTCAGGCCAGCATGGGTGAAGCCTGGCCGCTCTGCCCACACATGCTGTCGTGTCACTTTCAGGAGGTGTGATATCACCCATGGCGCTGACACTAGTCCTTGAAGCCACAGAGTTCCCCAGCCTCTGGCCCTGGTAGGTGCTCTGCACCCCAGGGTCTAGGTTCCAGGGTGGGGGCAGGTGGCCTGCTACAGAACACCCTGGGGTCCAGTGTGAGCCCCTCCCTGGTGCTGCTTCTGCGGGAAGCTGTGGTCTCCAGTCAGCGGGGCAGTGGTCCCTGTCGTATCATCGCTTAGCTGACTGAACAGCTCTTTCCTTTCTCCTGCCTGTCCATTCCCAGTACCTCCAGCTGCAGGCGTGTGAATGCTGGCTTCCCTCCCACGTGTCCTGCCTGCTGAGCTGTGGCTTTGGTGGTAAAGTGGAGCCCACAGCTGTGGGGAGCTTGTCTTTCTGCCGACCTCAGTGGCCTCGAGTCCCCAGGGATCCCTGTGCATTCTCGTGGCCACTGCAGAGGTGTCTCACCCCGGAGCATTTCTCCCTGGCCAGGCCTGCATCCCATCCAAGGACCCCTAGTGTCTGCCCAGAATGTCCCCAGCTGTTCTTGTTCCCAAGCTTGCTTATATGGGGACAGGAGAGAAGGAAGGCCCTCCACCACCCTCAGGACAGGTGCTGACCCGCCAGTCACCTTCCAGTGAGAAAGGCCAGCCGTGTGGTCTGCACCACTGCCAGGCAGGCCGGGTCCCCAGGAGGCCCTGCTTTGGGTCCCGCAAGCCTGATCACTCTGCCTGCTTCCCTGCAGGCGGCATTTAGCTCTGCGGCCCCGCCCAGCCCAGCTTCCTCCCTGGTCTGGCTGCCAGCAGCGCCTTACCTCACTCGGCTCCCCGTTTCTCTGCCCACACTGCAGACCCCGTCAGCGGGCAGCCTGTGTGCAGGTGCCACCAGAACCCCAGAGAGTCCGAGTTTCTCTGGACATCCTGGGGTCCTGATAAGCCGCCCGCACAGCGTGGGTTTCCTGTGCGTGTGTGAGCTCGGTGCTGCCCCAGTGAAAGAACACCAATTGTTTCTCCTCCAGTGAGTTACTCACGAGTTTCTGCCTCCTTGGCAGGCTCAGTGGCCCCTCCCTATCTGTTTATGGCCAGTTTCAAGAAACTCGGGGTTGTTCCTGGAGGGGCCAGTGGTAGGTCCTACCGGATGGGTGCTTCCTCCTTCCCACTGGCTCAGAGAGGGCTGCCCCTGGGGGCTCGGGTATCCCCTCTGCTGCCGGCACCCCAACTGGCAAGGCTTTGATGCTCGGGGTGGAAGGCACCCCTGGTTTCTTGTTTTCCTTGAGGAAGTCAGTCGTGCAGATGCCCATGTGCTGAAGCTGCAGGCGAAGCAGGGGCCTCAGCCGGGCCTGCCGGACGGTGGCAGGGCTGCGCTCACCTCAGTGCCAGCACCCAGGGTGCTTTGCAGGAGAGCAGGAGAGCACTGGCGGCAGAGCAGTGTGTCCTGATGGGGCCACAGGGCGCAGCGTTGCTATGCGTGAAAGGCTCTGGCAGCCGTGGGACCTGGGCATCTGGGCGGCCTGTTGCTCTCCAACTGGGTCCCTGGCCGCAGCTGCCGAGCCTGTGCCCACACTGACCCCAGGCGCGGCAAGAGCAGTGTGCGCACCCCGGCATGCGGTCGGCGTTTTCTCGGGAAACCACTGTGCCTAGTAAACTCTGCGTAGAATCCCTTCCGGGCTCACGTGCTTGTCTGGCCTGGCTTGCGCTGGCCAGCCAGCCATGTGTGTTTGAATCGGCCCCAACATGTGGGAGAGGACAAGGCGGCTGCCGGCACTGGGTTTAGATTAAAAATGGGCCTGACTTGACCGACTGACAGCTTATAAAAACAGAATTTATAAACTTTGTGTCATAAGTTGGGGCTGGTGTCTGTGTGTGGCTTTCTCCCAGATCTGAGAGGAGAACTACGATTTCCGGGGCACATTGCAGTCCTGAAGTCCCCGTGTCCGGGCAGCCAGCAGTAACACGCGTTGCTCTCTTGCTCTGGTGTTCTTGCCGGGGCGCCAGCCTCCCCGAGTGTCAGAGGCCTTGGGAGCTCGTGGTCCTGCTGGTGGGGTTGCTCCCTTTACAAACACGGCATCCAGCTGGCATTTCCTAAAGTCGGTGTGTTCAGTCTTGTCTGTGTGAGCTTGCGGGGTGAGAGGCAGGGAGGCAGGGGCCAGGGACTGGCCAGGGACACCACTGCATGGAGAGCATGTGTCACTAGAACACAGTCCTGCCTGCTCCAGGTGGGCTCCTTGCCTTTCCAGCTGGGTGCTGCTGAGGTGGAACCAGCTTTGCCTGCCTTGGGCTGTTGGGCGCAGCACGGATGAATGAGGAGCCGGCAGGCGTGCTCTGCCTGCACTGGGGCTCGGCCTGCTGGCCACCAGTGTCACGTGCCAGTGCATCTGTTGAGCGCTGTGGTGGTGTGGCTGGCCAGTGAAAGCACACCTGTCTGGAGGTGTATCGCTGCCAGGGCTCCCAGTAATGGTGACGGGACTGCTTCACCCTGGGCATCTGCTCAGCTGTGAGCAGGCCTGAGGGTGGGCTGTGCCCTGGGCTGGAAGCTGCTGGTCCTCTCATCACAGCTTAGGCGTCTAAAGCGCATGGGCAGGATGCCCTGCCCTGTCCAGGTGCCGGCTGCTCCTGCGGGATGGCCGCTGCCTGTCGCTCTGCACGCGTGACCCAGGCAGCCCTGGGCACAGGCCCTGCCCGCACACTTCCTGTTGCCTTGCGTTAACCCCACTTGGCTTCTGTCCTCTGGTTTTGCAAGTCTAGGAACCGGGAACAGCCTGAGGCCGTATGGGGAAGAGGTGGGCCTGAGAACAGTGGTTTGGCCCTCACCCTCACGTTAGCTGAGCTCTGTTCCTTCCCTCCAGGAAGGGCCCTTTGTGCTCAGAGATGGCAGCCCCTGGCTGGGGCTGGGCCATTTTCTCCAGCACCGCCATGGCTGGCTGTGTGCGGAGCACTCTGCATCCTGCCAGTGTTCGTTTTGAGAGCTGCCGCATTCTCCCCATGTGGCAGGATTCGTGATCTGATTTCCAGGAGCCCTTCAGCCAAAGGGGTCGTTGGCAGAGCCTCTGCCCTCACACTACTGCTCTGCTGCCTTGTGCTGGCTGGCCTAGCCACCCCCTTCCCATTCTCGCCATGCCACCCCCACGATCCTTGCAGGACGGGCACCCACTGGCAGTGTCTGCCCAGGCCCTTTGCCACACCCACAGTGGTGGCTATGCAGACAGCCACTTCGTCGGATGAGACACCAGGGCTGTCCCTATTCCCATCCTCCCGCCGTTCCTGCAGGGCTGCACCCAGGACCCCTCCGTGACCCCTGCTCCTGCCAGCCCAGCTGTGTCTCCTTGGCTGCATCCTGGTTCTGTCCCCGGTCAGGGTCCCAGCCTTTTCCCAGGGTGGCTTTTTTGAGCCAGAGCCCCGCCTCCCGCCCCCGTACCCTCGGGGTCCTGGCCAACACAGGTCTCTGGGTGCTTCTCCTCTGCAGTGTGCATGCAGTGTGTTACCTGGGGAGCTGGGCCTGCAGACCAGCCTTGGTCCACGGAGCAAGGGCACACCTGGCTGGGAGGTGTATTGTTACCTAGGTTCACAGTAATGGTGGCAGGTCTGCTCCACCCTGGGCATCTGCTCAGCTGGGGGCGAGCTGTGCCCTGGGCTGGAAGCAGGGGGCTGTGGGAGTCCCTGTGCGCCTGGAGGCTGGCCTGCTCCTGTCAATCACGGGGCACCTTGGCTTGGAAAGGAGTGGGAGGTGGCTCTCCAGGCAGGGACCACGCATGTGCCTGGGGTTGCCCAGGATGTGTTTCCTATGAAGCATTCGTTATCAATGTAAAGATATCTCACACGCCTCCTTTCTCTGAGGGTTCTTGTTGGGTTTCCTGATCAGTCCTAAAGAGAAAGCCTATACATGAGGACGGGCCAGCTTTTGAGTACCCAGTCCAGGCATGGCTGGGGTAGGACAGGCATGACCAGTCCTGTTGCATTGGAATGGAGAGGCCTCCACAGCTTCAGGGCAGGTCAGTTCCAGGCCTGTGGGTCCAGCAGTGGACAGGAGAGAGGGGAGCAGACAGCGGCCCCCGGCAAACGGGCTGGAGCCCAGGCCTGGGCTGAATAGACAGCTGGCCCCCACTCTGGGGTGAGCCCCTCAGCTAACCTGAAACATAACCCCTGCACACTTAACACAGCTGCCCAGGGCCTCTCTTCTTCCCTCATGCGTGGCTGCCGGCACCTCACAGAGAGGAGAGCCTTTGGAGAGGCGGGAAGTCAAAAATGATGTTTTCTTACAGGAGAATCTGAGGAGCAGGAAGCAAGCTCGTGTCCTGAGGCAGGAGGCTGGCTGTGGGTTGGGGAGGCGCTCAGAGCTCCCGGCCCACAGGCAGCTCATGGCGCACTGAAGGCAGTGGGAGGCCTTTAAAAAGAGCTGGGACCCTGTGTCCTGTGGCACAGAGGGGTCGCCTCTTGGGCTCCAGCAGTTTACCCTTTATAGAAAAGCTAGGCTGTGGTCCTCAAGGCCAGCAGTTTGTGATTCAGAAAGCTGGTGACCCATTTGTGGCATCTAGTGCCACGGCACCACCACTCGGGCCTCTGCTGGCCTGTGGTGTGGCCTCAGCAGGGTGGGTGAGGCCTGATTCGTGCTGAGGACCGTGGGCCCAGCCGGTGGGTGAATGGTGCTGGTTTTGTCTCTGAGCATCCTCTGGGTGGCCTGAGTGTTAGAAAAAGCATAAAACCTAAATGTGATTTATTCCCACCAAGAGGTTTAAACATTTTAACAGTAAGGTATTAACAAAGAGCAACGCGGTGGAAAATATGCCAGGAAGCTGCTCAGGCAGAGCTGGGGTGGGGGGGTCTGGGGGGATTGGTGGGGGTGGAATTGGTAAGGGCCTGGCTATACCTGTTTGAGTTTTTTAAACCTACCCATGAAATGAAGACAAATGTTAAGAGAAGGCCCAATGTGGATATAATTGGCTTAGGCGACTTCCGGGAAAGAATGTGAACCCTGTAGTACTCAGCCAATGAGGAACGAGGGGAGGGACTCACGTACTAGGGAATAAATTACTTGGCGCCAACGGCCTCAGGCCCACCAGACACCCGGTGTTGCAAGACCATCGTTAAAGCCTTGCTCCGCTGTTCTCTGTCTCTGTGTCCACTTACTGAGTCTGGACCAGTGTGTTTCTCACAGGAGGGAAGGGGGCCCTTGGGGCTCCATGTCGCATCCCAGTTTCTAAGCGCGTAGCTGTTTGCAGAGCTCTCTCTTTCCCGGGATCCCTGGCCAGCACCTGTGTGTTCTCAGCTAGATGACACTCGTTACCAAAGCTCTTGTGAATAAGAGAAAAGCAGTTTTCTTCCAAGACCCCCTCTGGCTCCAAAAATTATTTTTCAAGAAGATGCTCACCCAGACTTGCCAATTTCCAACCCCAGGAAGGCTGTCGTCTGCCTCTTGTCATCCTACGTTGTGGCCCTGGGCTGGGGCTCCCTCTGTTGGCTGGGTAGGGAGGCTCTTCAGCAGGGCTTTCCGCATACCTCATGGGCACTGAGGAGCCCCTGCCGGGCTCGAGCGTGGAGGAGCGGCACAGCCTGTGGAGGAGAGCCCAAAGATGGCTGACTCCCAGGCCGCTAGGCCTGCTGCACGGCCTCGGGTGAGGGCAGAGGGGCCTGGCACTGGCTCCAGCAACTCTCCTTGCTGGCTTGGAGTTCCGGGGAAGCACCTCCTGACCCACACGACTCCCTGCTCTGCTCCAGGGCTCTGGTGTCTGCTGCCTCCGTGGGAGCTCATCACACAACGTCAAGGCCCTAGCCAGCGTGCCTTGCTGGCCCCCTGCACAGTCCCCACTGCAGCTCCGGTGAGTCAGCATGCTGGGCAGTGAGGGGTCTGTAGTACACGGGTCTGGAGTGGAGGCCTGCTGGGGGATAGCCCGGCCACAGGAAAGGTGAGCTGCTCAGGGCCCGAGAAGCCCTGAAAGGGAGGGGCTGGGTGGGGGGTGCCAAGCAGCAGCGAGTGCCTGGGCTTGTCGTGGCCAGTGGGACAGACGGGGACAGGTGCACAGTGGCCATCATCCCAGCGGTGTTCCGGGCCTGAAAGCACACGTCACAGGACCTGCTGCAGCAAGCCGTGTGGAACTGGACTGCACCGCTCCCGTAGAGCTCTCTTACTCAGCCCGGCCTGAGGACTCCTCGGCCACACAAGGGAGCTTTCAAACAGGAGCTCCCTGATAAACGTAGCTGCTTTCATGGAGCTCGTGCCCTGCAGGCTGCAGCTGGCACAGAGGTGGTGACCACCAGAATTGGTCCCAAGTGCTGTGAGGTGCCCTGATCTTCGTGGGGTCTCTGTGGTTAGGATCCAGCTCTGCAGCCAGACTGCCAGGACTGGAGCCCATCTCATTGCTTACCAGCTGTGTGGCTTTGGTTAGGCAGGTCCCTTACTATCTTGGTGTCCTCTGTTTAGGAAATGGTCAGGAGATGTGAGGAAGGTTGAGTAAGCCCAGCCATAGACAGCACAGAAGGGCAGGCCTTGGCCAGTCCCAGGTGTTGGGCAACTCTACCCCCTCTTCCCAGATGTTAGATGCAGAGGACGCTGCTCTGCAAACCTTCACCCAGGAACTCTGTCAGCTGCCACGTGGGACAAGGAAGCCCATGGGGTGGGAGGGCAAGGAGGAGGGTACAGCTGCAAACCAAATGCTGTTCTCCCAGGAGAGCACCGCCCTCGAGAGTGCACTCTGGGGCCTCGCACCCTGCGCCACACGTGGTCAGAGGGCCTTGGGAACAACAAAAGCAAGGGATGTCTGGTGTTGCACTAGCATGAAACTGGGGCGCAGACGTGCTTCCCTCGCCTGAGTGCACAGCGTGCAAAGGAAGGGGGCGGGCAAGATGGAGTGCTGGTCATGACTGAGAACATGCTGGGCCCTAGCCTCCCTAGTGACCCCCTCCGGCCTGCTGAGGCCTGGGCCCCTTCTCTTCACTCACCACTACTGCCGGGCCTGCTGTCAGAGGCATTTGGAGGTAAGACAGCATCTTTCTCTGCTTTTTGAAAAAGAGCCCCAAATGGTATAAACCAGCCCCTCAAAACCAATGTCTGTAAATCGCTAAAATGAACTTTGCTGAAATCCAGGGCTAAAGTAAATAGTGATCTCCATGGAAACAGGGCGCCAGAAGTTGGGGGTCAGTCATGTCAGGTTCCCCCGAAAGCCCCGTGTGTGCACCAGCGTGAGTGTGCACGGAGAGCGGTGGAGATGACATGCCAAGAGGCGGCATGCGCGCCCAGGAGCCGCGCTGGTGTGGCTACAGTCTTACTGTTCTTTCCCTTGCCTCGGTTGGTCAGAAATTCCATTCCCTGAGGCTCAGGGCCCCTCAGAGCTGGGCCTGTCCCTTCCCTGGGGGAGACCCACTTGGTTTCCCAGCATCTTTCCTGTTTCCATGCGAAGCCCTTGCCTCGAATGCCCTTTTCTGCCTCTCCTTGTTCACCTGGCAAACAGTAACCACTCTTGGAGTTTTATGTGGGGTATTAGCCCCTCTCTGACCATTGTCGCCACACACGCCTCCCTGGTACTGAGAGGTACTGAGAGCTGCCTGCAGCCCAGCAGGCTTGTCTGGGGAAGAGGATGCATTAGGTGACGTCAAAGGCTCTCCCCAAGGGGAGCAGTGGAACTGCCCTGAGTTGAAGGGACAGGGGGGTCTCTCCATGATACTGCAGAGACCTAGAGGAGGGTGTAGGCCTGTGGGCAGCACATCCTCAGGCAGACAGCCCCCAGCCCACAACCTTCTCTGTACCATGAGCCTCAACTTCAGGTGAATGTTCTGGAACAATCAAAATGCTTTGAAATGAGTCCTGAGTGTTGATTTCCTTTTGTGTTAATGGGCAGAGGCTTTAGCTGCAATTAACATCCAGCTGGTAGGAGCCAGACTCTGGAAAGGCTGGTGTTTTCAATGCAGAGAGCTTAGGCACACTGATTCCTATCACCAACTGCCTTCCCTGGCGTGATAAGAACCATTCTTACATGGATTCGTGGCCTTGGTTACAGCGTTTTGCTTTCTGCAGCTCTGAACTGCAGAGTGGTGAGAGTGAGCCCCGCAACCTCCCTCAGAGGCACAAACAAAGAGCTGCCTCTCTCCACAGAGAGCGTGGGCCTGTTTGCTGGCTCAGGAAGGGCTGTGGGGACTGAGACCAAGCAGTGGGGTGGGCACCTGTGCAGGGCCCTGGGCTACTCCCTGAAGAAGACAGGACATGTTCTGTCATGGAGCAGTGGCTGCTAGGCCTTTGTCCTCTGATGGACTGGGTTTGAGGCTAATGCTCCTTCCAGGTACACCAGGCCTGGGGGAGAAAGGCAGAGAGACTTGCTCAGAAACAAGGGCCCGACTGCAGGCAGGTCCCGTCTCCATTTCAGACTCTGGGCAGGCCTCACACCTCCTCAGGCTCCCAGATGCACCCCAGCTTTTAACTAGGCGTGCCCTCACCTGAGGAGCTGCTCAGAGCCGCAGAGCAGATCTTATCCCGCCAGGTATTTTTGTCACAGTTGCTTTCTCAGTTTACTAGGTTCTAATTAAAACTGTGAAGCTCCTGGGTGTGCCCCCACGGCATGTGTGGGATGAGAGAGACCCAGGGTGGACCTGCTGAGGGACATACAGGACATCTGGCCCGCTTCCCCATCCCTTTGTTAACTTGAGGGCATTGTGTTTGGAAGGGAGGGTCCTGGGACTGACCTCTGCTTCTTGGCAGCATAACAAATTTGGCATCTCAGAGAGAAAATTCACATTTTTACTCTCTGGGCTGAATCCCCTCTGTTCTCTGATGCCTGGGTGATGGTTTGGATCCAGGACCTGATTCCGCCCGGTCTTGAAAGTGGCTTTAGCCTTAAAGACAGCCAAGAGCATGTCTTTAAGCTGCAGGCGTGAGTGGGAAACACTATTTATGGCAGTAGGAGCATGATTTTATTGTGTGCACTACACAGTGGCTCCCCAAGAGGTTCCCCATCTTAGATGAAAAGCTTTCAGCGTCTCGCCGTTAAGTATGATGTTAGCTGTGGGTTTGTCACATATAGCCTTTATGATGTTGAGGTACTTGCTGTCTATACCCATTTTGTTGAGAGTTTTGATCATGAATGGATGCTGAATTTTGTCAAATGCTTTTTCAGCATCAATGGAGATGATCATGTGGTTTTTGTTCTTCTTTTTGTTGATGTGGTAGATGATGTTGATGGATTTTCGAATGTTGTGCCATCCTTGCATCCCTGGGATGAATCCCACTTGATCATGGTGTATGATCCTCTTGATGTGTTTTTGAATTCGGTTTGCTAATATTTTGTTGAGTATTTTTGCATCTACGTTCATCAGGGATATTGGTCTGTAATTTTCTATTTTGGTGAGGTCTTTTCCAGGTTTTGGTATTAGAGTGATGCTGGCTTCATAGAATGAGTTTGGAAGTATTCCCTCCTCTTCTACTTTTTGGAAAACTTTAAGGAGAATCGGTGTTATTTCTTCTCTACATGTCTGGTAGAATTCAGAGGTGAATCCATTAGGCCCAGGGGTTTTGTTCTAGGGTAGTCTTTGATTACCAATTCGATTTCGTCACTGGTGATTGGTCTGTTTAGTTTTTCTGTTTCTTGCTTGGTCAGTCTTGGAAGGTTGTATTTTTCTAAGAAGTTGTCCATTTCTTCTATGTTTTCCAGCTTGTTAGCATATAGATTCTCATAATATTCTCTTATGATTCTTTGTATTTCTGTGGGGTGCGTCGTGATTTTTCCTTTCTCATTTCTGATTGTGTTTATGTGTGTAGATTCTCTTTTTCTCTTAATGAGTCTGGCTAGGGGTTTATCTATTTTGTTTATTTTTTCAAAGAACCAGCTCTTGGTTTATTGATTTTTTCTATTGTTTTATTCTTCTCAATTTTATTTATTTCTTCTCTAATCTTTATTATGTCCCTCCTTCTGGTGACTTTGGGCCTCATTTGTTCTTCTTTTTCCAATTTCAGTAATTGTGTCTTTAGACTATTCATTTGGGAATTTTCTTCCTTCTTTAAATAGGCCTGGATTGCAATATACTTTCCTCTTAGAACTGCCTTTGCTGAATCCCACCGAAGTTGTGGCTTTGTGTTGTTGTTGTCATTAGTCTCCATATATTCTTTGATTTCTGTTTTGATTTGTTCGTTAACCCACTGATTAATTAGGAGGGTGTTGTTAAGTCTCCATGTATTTGTGAGCCTTTTTGATTTCTTTCTAAAATTTATTTCTAGTTTTATACCTTGGTGATCTGAGAAGTTGGTTGGTAGGATTTCAATATTTTTGAAATTACTGAGGTTCTTTTTGTGGCCTAGTATGTGGTCTATTCTGGAAAATGTTCCATGTGCACTTGAGAAGAATGTGTATCCTGTTGCTTTTGGGTGTAGAGTTCTGTAGATGTCTGTTAGGTCCATCTGTTCTAGTGTGTTGTTCAGTGCCTCTGTGTCTTTACTTATTTTCTGTCTGGTTGATCTGTCCTCTGGAGTGAGTGGTGTGTTGAAGTCTCCTAAGATGAATGCATTGCTGTCTATTTCCTCCTTTAATTCTGTTAGTATTTGTCTCACATATGCTGGTGCTCCTGTGTTGGTTGCATATATATTTATAATGGTTATATCTTCTTGTTGGACTGACCCCTTTATCATTATGTAATGTCCTTCTTTATCTTTTGCTACTTTCTTCGTTTTGACGTCTATTTTGTGTGATACAAGTACTGCAACACCTGCTTTTTTCTCTTTGTTGTTTGCATGAAATATCTTTTTCCATCCCTTCACTTTTAGTCTGTGTATATCTTTGGATTTGAGGTGAGTTTCTTGTAGGCAGCATATAGATGGGTCTTGCTTTTTTATCCATTCTGTTACTCTGTGTCTTTTGATTGGTGCATTCAGTCCATTTACATTTACGGTGATTATTGATAGGTATGTACTTATTGCCATTGCTGGCTTTAGATTCGTGGTTATCAAGGGTTCAAGTGTTACTTCTTTACTATCTAACAATCTAACTTAACTTTCTTGTTAAGTTATTGTAAACACAGTCTGATGTTTCTTTCTTTCTCTCCCTTCTTATTCCTCCTCCTCCATTATTTCTGTAATAGGTGTTTTATTCTTTGCCTTTAGTTAGTATTTGGATGGTCTGCTTTCTTTGCTATCATTTTATTTTCTCTTGTGACATCTTTTTAGCCTTAGGTGTGCTTCCATCTAGAGCAGTCCATTTAAGATATCCTGTAGTGGTGGTTTATGAGAGGCAAACTCTCTCAACTTTCGTTTATCTGGAAATTGTTTAATCCCTCCATCATATTTAAATGATAATCGTGCTGGATACAATATTCTTGGTTCGAGGCCCTTCTGTTTCATAACGTTAAATATATCATGCCATTCTTTTCTGGCCTGTAAGGTTTCTGTTGAGAAGTCTGATGATAGTCTGATGGGTTTTCCTTTGTAGGTGATCTTTTTTCTCTCTCTAGCTGCCTTTAATACCCTGTCTTTATCTTTGATCTTTGCCATCTTAATTATTATGTGTCTTGGTGTTGTCTTCCTTGGGTCCCTTGTGTTGGGAGATCTATGAGCTTCGGTGGACTGCGAGACTACTTCCTTCCCCAGCGAGGGAAAGTTTTCAGCAATTATTTCTTCAAAGACACTTTCTATCCCTTTTTCTCTCTCTTCTTCCTCTGGTACTCCTATAATGCGAATATTGTTCCGTTTGGATTGGTCACACAGTTCTCTTAATATTCTTTCATTCCTAGAAATCCTTTTATCTCTCTCTGCCTCAGCTGCTCTGTACTCCTGTTCTCTGTTTTCTATTCCATTAACAGTCTCTTGCATCTCATCCATTCTGCTGTTAAGCCCGTCGATCGCTTGTCTGATTTCTGTATTGTCTTTCCTCAGTTCCCTCACTTCCTCCCTCAGCTCTTGCACATTTCTCTGTAGGTCCATCAGCATGGTTATGACTTCTATTCTGAATTCTTTTTCAGGGAGGCTGTGCATTTCCATCCCTTCAGACTCCCTCTCTGGGGTTGTCTGGTTGATTTTGGTCTGAACCATATTCCTCTGTCTTTTCATGGCTATATAATTGGTCACTGATAGTTGCCACGTATGTCAGCTGGGCTCTTTAAGACTTTAAAAAGAGAAGAAAAAAAAGGAGAAAAAAAAGAAAGAAAGAAAGAAAAAAAGAAAGAAAAGAAAAAACAAAAACAAAACAAAACAAAAACAAAAAAAATGCCCACTGGACGTAGATTCTGTGGGAATGCTCTAGGTGGCGCTATTGCCCCACTATTCCACAGCTGTGACTGTGCCGCTCCGCAGGGCCCTTTATCGCTCTGGCATGGGTGGGAACGAATAGGAGGCTGTTGATCTCAGTGAGAAGTGTTAAGTGTGGCTACGCTTCCTCAGTCGCCAGCTAAGGCGTCTGAAACTCCCCAGGACTCCCAGCCTGCTGGGCTGAGAGTGCTGGGGCGATCCGGCTCCTCCGCTGGGCTCCTGTCTCTTTAAGACCACTGAAGAAAGCGCGCGCTTTTTTTTTTCCTTCCCGGGAGCCGGCTGCAAGCACCCTGGCGCGTTTCCTGCTCAGATCCTGCCCCTCTCTCTCCAATCTCTGCTGCACTGCGCAATGTGGGTCAGCGCTCCCCGCGCAGATCACCGGGGCTGGCTACTTCGCGGGGTGTACTTCCACTCCCTCCCGGCTCTGAATCCTCTCCTCCTGCCCGTGCGCTGGGGTGGGGGAGTGCTAGGGTCCCGCCGGGTCATGGCTCCGTATCTTACCCGCCTCTTGGGGTGCCGAGTCCTCTTGGGTGTAGCTGCACGCTGTGCGCTTTCCTGTGTATTCTGGTCTCTCTTTTAGGAATAGATGTATTTTCTGTGTTTTCGTAGATAAATATAGTGTTGGGAGGAGATTTCTGCTGCCCTGCTCACACCGCCATCTTCCCAGAAGTCCTTCCTTCTGGGTAGCTGACTTTTGAGTCTTCATCTTTTAGGACTTTTGCTCTCTCTGTGGGAAGCTACTATGTAGAGAAAAACCATAGACAAGTTGTATTTCCAGTGTCTTTATTATTAAGCTGGGATATAGAGTTTCCTCCGAGAAGTTTGACAAGATATTTTCACATTGTTAAGGCACCATGGGTTTTATTAATCATATGCTATTTGTAATTCAATTAAACCTCATCATTGTCTCCTTTAGGTAGAACTTTATTAGCAAACAAAGCATACTCTAAACCACAAGGAGTGTTGTCCTTAAAATTCAGTTGAAACTTGGAAACAGAAAATGACTTAGTCAATCTTAAATGGAGGCAACCTTAAATGGAGGGCCTCACTTTATGCAGTAGATGTCTTACTAAAAATCAGTGTATTTCCTCCTTTTGAAAAGACAGGAATAGCATCCATTAACTATATGATTACTTTGGTAATTTTTAGTGGGCAGTGGGTACTAAATGACAATTAAGGAAACAAAAATTTATTATTATCCACGTATATTTTTAGTAAATGAGTATATGACATAAGAAAAATATGGTCCCTCTCCTCAAGAAGTCCACAATCTAATGGTGAAAACTGACACAAAAGTAAATAATTTTCAATGAATTTGCAAGGCATAGAAAAATTAGCAAGCACACCTCATCCCTTAACCTAATTACTTCTTCCATAGTGACCCTCCTCATGTAGGGTACCTTCTAGTATTTACTTTAAAGTGGTTTTCATTTGGCCAACTGAATGGGGGATTAAACAAGATGACGGCATGAGACGTGAGGCAGAAACATCCTCCCAAAACCACATATAACATGAAAATACAGCAAACACAACTAAACCTGAAATAGCAACCAGAAAGAAGACTGCAACAGGTGGCCTACATCTGGGGAAAGGAGAAGACCTCATGGAAAAGGGTAAAGTAGTAAAGCCATGATCTGGTGTGATCCAAGCCCTCCCCCCACTCCAGCTCACTGAAGGGAGGAAGAGAAATGGAATGGGGAGGGAGTAGAAGCCCAGGACTGCTAAAAACACACCCCTAGAGATCTACTGTGGGAGCACAAACCCACATTACATGGTGCTCTGGAGATTAGAGGGGTTAGAAAGCAAAGACAGGAGGAATACTTGGAGAGACTGAGATTCCAGCTGCTTGTGGAGGACAGGTACTCACAACTGGCCTCTCTGGGACAAAATAAAGGCAGGCACTTTGAAAGACTTGCCAACAGTGAGAGGGCTGCTAAAGGGGCAAGGATTACACAGAGATTGCTGCTCAGGAGAAGGAACAGCTGGGAAAAATTGTCCTGGCACACTCATCCCAGTAGGTTGAGAACTTTCAGAAGCTTCATGTACTCTATCCCCCTGGCTGGCAACACAGTGCTCAGGGCCCACACTGCGATGTGCAGCCTGCTGCTCCTTCTCCCCAGCTGGATCACAAACCTGCTGCCCCTCTACCGTTGTGCCAGACCAGCCAGAGGGCAGCCCTGCCTATGGCAGCTATGAGGTCATAGCATAGAGGCTCCTCCCTGTGCACCTGGCCCACTGGCCCTGGCAGTGGAGGCAGGCACTGCAGCTGGGAAGCAGGAAAGAGCTCTTTCTTCCTGACAGGAACTGGCACCATGCACTTGCGACCCCTGCCATTGCTCCTGGTGCTGGGAAGCTCCAGAGAGTAGAGCTTCTGGGTACTAGAGAACACTGCCAACACAGTTATTATTCCATAGTAATCATTAGGAATATGAAATTGCAAAAGAACCTGGTACAAAACAAAACCTATCAAACTCCAGAAAGAGGGCTAAGTGAAACTGAAATCACCAATCTTCCTGATAAAGATTTCAAAATAAAAATCATAAACATGCTCATGGAGCTACAGAAAAATATTCAAGAATCTCAGGGAGGACTTCAACATATAGAAACTTTGAAAACTACAGTGTCTGAAATGAAACATAAAATGGACACCACAGAAATACAAAGAATTATTAGAGAATACTATGAAAAATTATATGCTAACAAGTTGGATAACCTAGAAGAAATAGACAACTTTTCAGAAAAATACAATCTTCGAAGACTGACTCAGGAAGAAACAGAAAATCTGAAGAGATCAATTACCAGCAATGAAATTGAATCGGTAATCAAAAAACTACCTAAAAACAAAATACCTGGACCAGATGGCTTCACCACTGAATTTTATCAAACATTTACAGAAGACCTAATATCCATCCTCCTTAAAGTTTTCCAAAATGTAGAAGAGGAGGGAATACTTCTAAACTCATTCTAAGTGGCCAGCATCACTATAATACCAAAACCAGACAAAGACACCACAAAAAGAGAAAATTACAGACCAATATCCCTGATGAACATAGATGCAAAAATACTCAACAAAATATTAGCAAACTGAATTCAAAAATATATCAAAAATATCATCCATCATGATCAAGTAGGATTTATTCCAGGGATGCAAGGATGGTACAGTATCAGAAAATCCATCAACAGCATACACCATGTCAACAAAAATGACATAAATCACATGATCATCTCCACAGATGCTGAAAAAACATTTGACAAAATTCAACATCCATTCATGATAAAAACTCTCAAAAAAATGGGTATAGAGGGCAAATACCTCAACATAATAAAGGCCATATATGACAAACCCACAGACAACGTCATACTTAACAGCAAAAAGCTGAAAGCATTTCCTCTGTGACTGGGAACAAGACAAAGATGCCTACTCTCCCCACTTTTATTCAACTGTTCTGGAGGTAAAAGCCACGGTAGTCAGACAACACAAAGAAATAAAATGCATCCAGTTTGGTAAGGAAGAAGTTAAAACTGTCACTGTTTGCAGATGACATGATGTTGTACATAAAAACCCTAAAGAATCTACCCCAACACTATTAGAACTAATAACTGAATTCAGCAAAGTTGCAGGATACAAAATTAATACACAGAAATCTGTGGCATTCCTATATACCAACATTGAACAAGCAGAAAGAGAAATCAGGAAAACAATTTCATTTACAATTGGATCAGAAAAAGTAAAATACCTAGGAATAAAACTAACCAAGGAGGTGAAAAACCTGCACCCTGAAAACTATGGGACACTCATGAGAGAAATTAAGACCCCAATAAACGGAAATATGGCCTGTGCTCATGAACAGGAAGAATTAATATTGTCAAAATGGCCATCCTGCCTAAAGCAATCTACAGATTGAATGCAATCCCTATCAAAATACCAACAGCATTTTTCAATGAACTAGAGCAAATAGTTCTAAATTCATATGGAACCACAAAAGACCCCAAATAGCCAAAGCAATCCTGAGAAGGAAGAATAAAGCTGGAGGGATTATACTCCCCAACTTCAAGCTCTACTACAAAGCCACAGTAATCAAAACCATTTGGTACTGGCACAAGAACAGACCCATAGATCAATGGAACAGAATAGAGAGCTCTGATATAAACCCACACATATATGGCCAATTAATATATGATAAAGGAGCCATGGATATACAATGGGGAAATGACAGTTGCTCAGCAACCAGTATGGGCAAAACTGGACAGCTACATGCAAGAGAATGAAACTGGATTATTGCCTAACCCCATACACAAAAGTAACCTTGAAATGGATCAAGGACCTGAATGTAAGTCATGAAACCATAAAACTCTTAGAAGAAAACCTAGGCAAAAATCTCTTGAATATAAACATTAGTGATTTTTCCTCAACACATCTCCTCGGGCAAGGGAAACAAAAGCAAAAATGAACAAATGTGACTTCATAAAACTAAAAAGCTTCTACACAGCAAAGGACACCATCAGCAGAACAAAAAGACATCCTACAGTATGGGAGAATATATTTGTAAATGACATATTGAATAAGGGGTTAACATACAAAATATATAAAGAACTCACACTCTTCAACACCCAAAAAGCAAAAAACCTGATTTAAAAAATGGTGGAGGATATGAACAGACACTTCTCCAAAAAGAAATTCAGATGGCCAACAGGAGCATGAAAAGATGCTCCACATCGCTAATCATCAGGGAAATGCAAATTAAATCCACAAGGAGATATCACCTCACACCAGTTAGGATGGCCAACATCCAAAAGACAAGCAACACCAAGTGCTGGCAAGGATGTGGAGTAAAGGGAACCCTCCTACGCTGTTGGTGGGAATGTAAATTAGTTCAACCACTGTGGAAAGCAATATGGAGGTTCCTAAAGAAACTAAAAATAGAAATACCATTTGACCCAGGAATTCCACTGTTAGGAATTTACTCAAAGAAAACAAGATCACAGATTCAAAAACACATATGCACCCCTATGTTTATCTCAGCACTATTTACAATACCCAAGAAATGGAAGCCAACTTAATGTCCATCAGTAAATGAATGGATAAAGAAGAGTGGTACATACACACAATGGAATATTATTCAGCCATAAGAAGAAAACAAATCCTACCATTTGCAACAACATGGATGGTGCTAGAGGGTATTATGCTCAGTGAAATAAGCCAGGTGGAGAAAGACAAGTACCACATGATTTCACTCATTTGTGGAGTATAACAATGAAGCAAAATTGAAGAAACAAAACAACAGCAGACTGTCAGAGTCCAAGAAGGGACTAGTGGGTGCAAAAGGGAAGGGGTGGGGAGGGTGATTGGGGAGGGAGGGTGAAGGGGACTGAGAACACATAACGTAGGGGGGTCATGAGGAAGGCAATATAGCACAAAGACAAGTAGTGACTCTATAGCATCTTACTATGCTGATGGACAGTGACTGTAATGGTGTGTGTGGGGGCCTTGATAATATGGGTGAATGTAATAACCACAATGTTGCTTATATGAAACCTTTGTAAGATTGTATATCAATGATACCTTAATAAAAAATAAAAAATAAATACAATAAAAAAATAATAAAGTAGTATTCATTCATTCATTCACAAAGCAATGTTTACTTTAAGTCTACTGTTTCCGGACCCAGTGTTAAGCACTGGGGAAATCAAAGTGAAGGAATCTACATGTTGAATGAGTAATTCCAGTAAGAGATGGACTATTTAGAGGTATAGGACTATATAGAAGGACATCTGTATAGGGTCAGGGAAAGCCCTGTGGAAAGGCTACTAAAGCTGAGATAATAAGTAAGACAAACAGGATTGACTCAAAGCAAAGGAGTAAGAATAGGGGGCCGAGAAGAAAGGCAAAGGTACAAAAACTCATGTAGCATTGGGAAAATTAGAGTTCATTTTGTGTGCAGTGAAAAATTCAAGATGGGGAGATACAGGAAATGAGGCCAGAGAGCCAGATAAGGTCCAGATGGTGTAGAACCTTTTAAAACATATTAAAGAGTTAAAGATTTATACTAAAATCAATGGGACCTTAGCTCCTGGCCAGAGGGAGTTCCAGGCAAGTTCACTATGGATTTGGTGAGACTGAATGAACAACGGCAATGGAATGTTGGGGATAAAAAGGGGCTCATGTCAAGCTTTATTCTCACGGCAGCAGGTTGAACACTAGACTCCCATCCACCTCCATCTCTGCCCTGGCTCAGCCTCTGCACCCCTCTTTCCTGCTCCCTTGCTCTCTTCTCTAGGCTCTGCTCTCCTGCTTCCCTCTGCTCTTAGCACTGGGTGGAACTCTTAGAGCAATACGGGCTGTAATAGCTTATTGCCAGTGGGTGTGTAAGCCTGAGCCTGCGCAGTTGGCTAAGTATTACCTCATCGCATGTACACAATGGGTATTAGGTGAGGATCCTGGCCATGGAACTTTCGTTTTCCCTACAGGACCCTTGAAAGGTAACATTCTCAACAATATGTTCTGAAGAAAAATACTGGCAACTGTGTGTAGATTGGGTTAGTAGAGGGTGAGGCTGGACACAGACCACTTAGACTCTGACATCCAGGTGGGAAATGGCCTGGATAGGATCATGAAGTGAATGGTGTTGTTTGCTGTTAAAGAAATTCACAACATAGGCACCGTAGGTGGGAGAACTCCCTTCTGTTAGGCAGGTGGCTCCTTTGTACCCGTAAAGACACAACAATTCTAAGAAATATTAGAAAAACACTTTGCAGTCAAGCAGCCTCTTTTAAATTGCTGTCTGACTTCAGGCAATTTCCATAAGTGCTGTGTGCCTTTGTTTTTTCATCTGCAAAGTGAGCATGATAATTGTTACACCTTCCATATAGAGTTGTTACAGAGGTTAAATGAGGCAATAATTAAGTAGTGCTTCAACAGCCCTTAGCACAGAGCAAGGCTTTCAGTGTATATCCTCTATTCTCATTGGCATCGCCATCACCATGAAAACTTCCCCTTTGGAATACATAAAAACGAACGGGAGGATACTGAGGCTGATGACAGCAATTCTCTAAAGCCTCAGAGAGTTAGTGGAAGAATCTCAGGGAATTTTTGAAGATTTTTGAGGTAGTGATTAGGAAGTTGGATAATGACCACCTACATCCAACTTCAGTATGAAAAACAGATTGGTGAGGATGGGTGTGATGAGAAACAGATTATAACATCACCAAGAAAGGTAACACATACATCATCTATAAGAGAAGATAGCACAAAGCTAATAGGTAAATTAGAAACAGCAGAGAATACAATGGTTGATAATTGAGTGTCTGTCATAGAACAAAATCTTAGGATGATCACAATGAACATAGAGAATAAAAAAGACAAAGATTAAAAGAAAATAGCTGATAGTTGTGGAAGGCAGAAAGCATAAGGATAAACTGTGTCCTTATGTAGTGAATTCAACAAATGAAACAAAAGATACTTAAAGATATAATGCAAGCAGATTTCTTGAAAGAAATAAAGAAGTGAAACCTGTAGCTAGAAAATAAAATTCAGACTGATTAACGTTGGGGCACATTCCAATGGAGTTGTTGGTTGTTCATCAGAGATAAAGAAAGAATGCTTCAGATAACCTGGAAGAAAAATGAGCCACCTACAAGGGGAATGAGGAGTCTGGATTTGTAATTCTTGATAGTAATATTCAATGCCAAAAGATAACAGATAAATTCCTAAATAGTTCTAGTAGAACGAATAAAGAGTACAGCAGTAGTGTTAAGTAAAATACTCAAGAAATAAAATAACCAATGGCCTTTCTTACAACAAAAAAAAGAAAATTGGCATGCTAGAACACACAGAATTTAAAAAAGAAAAAGCTGTGTTAAAAGGCCTGAGGTGAATATTGAATTTATTTAATATATACTTAAGACTTAGGTAATTATATATGCAAAACAGAATGTGAATACGATGAAACTTGATAGTGTAAAAATAATAATATAGCTTATGAAGGTTAGAAGTGGGGAATGGATAAGGTAGAGGAATTGTAGGCAGGCTAGGGTCACTGCCAGATCTGACATATTTCATAGTGAAGAATAAACTGAAACTTCCTCAAATTAGAGCATGTAGTTAAAAGAACTAAAGAGTCCAATTCTATAATTTTTTCACAATCTTTTCCTCTTAACTGTAAAGGAATATTTCATATTTTTGTGAAGGAATTCTTACATGGCATTCATCAATTTCTTCCATTTAATTTATTAAAATTAGGTTTAATATTATTTAAAAAACTAAAAATTGTTTAGCACTTATCAGACTGATTTTTTCCTTTAGAAATTATTTCTATTTATTCATGGCTTTATCCTTTTCACTATATATGCATAAATTGGTATGTAGATTTATGCTAAGAATAATGATAATAAAAATAATAATAGCTAATAATTTTTATCCAGTGCAGGAATTTTCCTTGCCCTTTGCATGTAATACTTCATTTAATCTCAACAACATTAAGAGACAAGTGCCATTATTATCATCCCTATTGTAGAGATGAGAAAATGGAGGCATAATAGGGTTTTGTGACTTACTCAAACCAACATAGATATTAAGTGGTAAAGCTAGGATTCTAACCCAGATAATTTTTAACCACTAATAGTAGAGGTTCTAGGTAGTGCTATTTTAGGATGACTTGTTTCTTTCATTTTTTAGTTCTTTCCTTTATTTCTTGGATTTTACATCATAATTATGTTTATATAAACATATAATTATTTATACTTTATATATTTATTAATTTTCATATTTATGTAAATACAATTATACATATAAACATAATTATAATTATATACATGTCTACATATATATGACATGTTATATATATGATATATATGTGATTTCTATATGCACACATATATCATTCACACATAAAAGGGAAAAAAATGTGAAAGGGGAGAGGTCAGAGGAGAAAGCAGGTTGGGGGAGATAAGAGCTGAGAGACATGGTGGGGGCTAAACCTGACGTGCTAGCAAGAGAAAAGAGCCTTAAAAATATCAGGAATATTTAATATTCAATAGAAATGTATTTTCTATATGCAATTTAATGTGAATCCCCTAAAGGGATAATAATCTACTAGAGGCAGCTGACAAATAACTGAGCAGGACACATGTCCAAATTTGGATTTACACTGAAGCAGAAATAAATAACAAGCCACAGTTCACAGAGTGAAGATGGAGAATTTAGCAAAAGATAAAAATTAAAGCTGAAGGTGGTTGGGAGAGATGCAAAATCTCAGGAATTCCCAGAACTCCTGTGAAGGATTTCTCATATGGGGTCAGTTATGAGGAAGTTCAGTTATTGAAAGGACTTAGTAGACACTGGCATCTAAAACACATGCCCATCTTCACACCAACACTGCCTGATATTTTATTATCCCCATTGTGACATGGAAAGCCAGCAAGTCTTGGAGAAGAAAAAAACTTGCCCAGAGTGGTGGCAGAGGATGAATTTACACTCATGTCTTCTCATCTGCAAAGTCTAGAATCTTTCACTGACACTTTTGCTGAGTAGTAGACTATATTTCATTATTACAGCTTAAGAGATATAGATAACATCAAAAGTGATATAAGCTGTGGCTGCTACTCTATTAGCAGCCAATTCAACCTCACCAATTCCAGGAAACTCTCAAATCAATCTGATTATTCTTCAAGTCAGTGTGAACCTGTAATTTAATCACCTGTCAGTTTGAATTAGTTTTGAGTCAAATTCCCAGGAGGCATCATAGAACATTCCCTACTATGTGACTAAAGATCATGAGTTATAGCAGCAGGAGTTACCAATAAGAAATGCCCATCAAAGAGCTTAAGTCTGTCCCTTGACATCATGATGTTACAGAGTGTCCCATAGTACCTCTTGGAGAACTTGGCTATTTTCCTTTTTTGACTGGCTAGTTATGGCTGAACCTGCTACTGCTCTTAAATTATCTGCCATCTAATGCCTGGCTCGGACAATCTCTGCCTCTATTTTCTTTTAATGATAACCCTCTAGGAAATGAGTATAATAGAATGAGGCATATTATTATATGTATTATAATAATTATTATATTATTAAATGAGGCATATCAACTCTCCTGGTTAGCCATCTCCCTTCCTGGAACATAGTCCATGACACCTATTCAGATTTCCTCCGTGATTCTAGAAAGACCCAGGAAAGGATGTGGGGACTGCCCAGTCAGGCGATGATCCCGTGCCACCATCTTGTCCTAGATGCGTAGAGTGGAACTATCAATGATGCTGCCGCTCTCAATGAGCCCAGAAAGGAAAAGGGAACATCTGTTTCTTTAGCTTTTAAATTTCCATCCTTAAAAGGAAGATGAATTCAATACATTCTACTCCCTTCTAATTCTCTCCCTGTCATATAATTATTTGTCCAAAAAAAAAAGGGGGGTAAGTACTTTTATTGGAGATGCCAAATTTTACTTGTTGGGTGATATTATATTCACTGAACTCTTAAGGTGAAGCTGGATCAAGTTCTCTAGAAATAAGACCTAAAGAACTATATGAGAGACCTCTAAGTTTCAATTCATGCATTTTAGGAAGTCCATACCAAATATTAAAATGGTGGGAAAGCCCATAGAAATGTTAATGTGTTAAGGAATTTAGTGTCTATGAGACTAAATTAAGAAAAATTAATACTGTGTGAATTTAGTGGCTTCATTGTGCCTAGGTTAGTTAATTATGTACTTACTATAAGCATGTGGCTTTCCACATTAGCTGTCTGCATATTAATAATAAAACTGTTCATAAGTGATCCAACCAGACATTGGTAAGTGCTCATTCACTTCAGAAATGGCGCCTTGAGTTGCTGAAGTAATTTCTCAGGGTCTCCTTTAGAAAAGTGGCATAACACCTTAACTGCTGGACCATTTTTCTCCCTGCAAATTGCATTGTTTTTCAAATTTTCCTCTTTTTTTCACATTCTTTGAAAAGCAAATATAAATACAATCAAATACTTTTCACAAACGTGCCATGAAATAATCCACACAATTGTTTCCCTGGCTTTCTACAGGAATCTGGTCATTCTTTGTACTTCTATCAAGTTGTAATTCTAACTGAAATATATTTCATTCATGGGGCACGTTTGTTAGGACCAAGGTGCAGTTTCTGATATATGGAGTCCCACAAGTCTCGTGGCTTAAATAAAGAGAAAATACTCTCTTTCATGTAAAGTGCATCCAGTTTCAAGTGCACTTTCTCTCTTCCTGGGTGGGTTGTGCCGTCAAAAGCCTGGTGAACCAGCCTTTCCCAGCCAAGTGGATGCAATTGCCTCCTTCAGACAAAATGGCACTAACTGTACTTACGTTATTACTCTTATGGTTGGACCAATAACTGAGGATTCAAAACACTAAGTAAACATCTCTCTCCTAGTCAAGTTCTGAACCTATTGAAAATAACAACCAAGAAAGAAAGGGATATAACCAATCAAAATACCACTTTTATTATTGATAAAGGTGATTTTGGAATATGGCTTATATCTGAGAGCAAATGGGACTCATTACATTGAACTCAAAAAGTATACAGATGTATCCATTCAGTTATGCAAAAATGAGGAAATATAAGAAGCAGGGGAAAAGGATCTGTCCTCTAATATAGAGAAATCAAGGAGATGAAGATTCATATCTAGGGCCAAGAAAGATGAAAAGAGATTAGATGTTTATAAACTGAATCCTTAAGAGTCAGTCACTTTCAAATACACAGAGGAATTTCCTTTTATCATCTCATAAAGATGTCAAGTTCTGCAGACTTGGGAACTATAACAACAAGAAATATAAGCTTTTGACACAGCTGAATAGTGTGCCATTTTTGAGCTCAGTTCCTTCTAAGAATTTTCAAAATTTTTTAATTTTTAGGAATTCTCTATATGTCTTCTAGATTTTAAATTGATTGATATAAAATCACTTATAGTTTTAAGTGAGTTATTTAAAAGAATGTTTTAAAATGTCTATGCAGTTACATATAAAACCAAGTTTGCAGCATGGTCTGTACAATTATTTTAGACTTGGATGTTAAAATTTATACAATTTTTAAAATCAGTTTGCTTATTTGTGTTAAGTAATTTAAAAGTATTTGTGTTAGTAGTTAGAAAACTCTTTGCCTATCCCACAGTTAAATACATGGTATTTAACTTTCTTATTGACTCAGACTTTTTCTCTCTCTCTTTTTGACTTTTGAAAAATTCAACTCATGGTATTATCATGTCCGATTTCCTTTTTTGAATTTCATTTATCGATTTTTCTATTTAAATAGTTCATTTTATCTTTTATTTATTTTCTGTTTGTTTGGTATCATTAATCTACCATTACATGTGCAATATTATGGTTACTAGACTCCCCACATCATCCAGTCCCCCACCACATACACCATTACAGTCACTGTCCATCAGCGTACTGAGATGCTGTAGAATCATTACTTGTCTTCACTGAGTGGTACAGCCCTCTCCATGCCACCCCCTACATTATGTCTGCTAATCGTAAATGCCCCTTTTTCCCCCTTGTCCCTCCCTTCCCACCCATCATCCCCAGTCCCTTTCCCTTTGGTAACTGTTAGTCCATTCTTGGGTTCTGTGAGTCTGCTGCTGTTTTGTTCCTTCAGTTTTTTTCTTTGTTCTTATACTCCACAAATGAGTGAAATCATTTGATACTTGTCTTTTTCCGCCTGGCTTATTTCACTGAGCATAATACCCTCTAGCACCATCCATGTTGTTGCAAATGGCAGGATTTGTTTTCTTCTTATGGATGAATAATATTCCATTGTGTATATGTACCACGTCTTCTTTATCCATTCATCTAATGATGGACACTTAGGTTGCTTCCATTTCTTGGCTATTGTAAATAGTGCTGTGATAAACATAGAGGTGCATATGTCTTTTTCAAACTGGGCTGCTGCATTCTTAGGGTAAATTCCTAGGAGTAGGATTCCTGGGTCAAATGGCATTTCTGTTTTGAGTTTTTTGAGGAACCTCCATACTGCTTTCCACAATGGTTGTACTAATTTGCATTCCCACCAGCAGTGTAGGAGGGTTCCCCTTTCTCCACATCCTCGTCAACATTTGTTGTTGTTTGTCTTTTGGATGGTGGTCATCCTTACTGGTGTGAGGTGATATCTCATTGTGGTTTTAATTTGCATTTCTCTGATGATTAGCGATGTGGAGCATCTTTTCATGTCCCTGTTGGCCATCTGAATTTCTTCTTTGGAGAAGTGTCTATACAGATCCTCTGCCCATTTTTTAACTGGCTTATTTGCTTTTTGTTTGTTGAGGTGCATGAGCTCTTTATTTATTTTGGATGCCAACCCCTTTTCGGATATGTCATTTATGAATATATTGTCCCATACTGTAGGGTGTCTTTTTGTTCTAGTGATAGTGTCCTTTGCTGTACAGAAGCTTTTCAGCTTGATATAGTCCCACTTGTTCATTTTTGCTTTTGTTTCCCTTGCCCGGGGAGATATGTTCATGAAGAAGTTGCTCATGTTTATGTCCAAGAGATTTTTGCCTATGTTTTTTTCTAATCGTTTTATGGTTTCATGACTTACATTCAGGTCTTTCATCCATTTTGAGTTTACTTTTGTGTATGGGGTTAGACAGTAATCCACTTTCACTCTCTTACATGTAGCTGTCCAGTTTTGCCAACACCAGCTGGTGAAGAGGCTGTCATTTCCCCATTGTATATCCATGGCTCCTTTATTGTATATTAATTGACCATATATGCTTGGGTTTATATCTGGGCTTTCACTCTGTTCCACTGGTCTATGGGTCTGTTCTTGTGCCAGTACCAAATTGTCTTGATTACTGTGGCTTTGTAGTAGAGCTTGAAGTTGGGAAAGAGATCCCCCCTGTTTTATTCTTCCTTTTCAGCATTGCTTTGGCTATTCGGGGTCTCCTGTGGTTCCATATGAGTTTTAGAACTATTTGTTCCAGTTTGTTGAAAAATGCTGTTGGTATTTTGACAGGGATTGCATTGAATCTGTAGATTGCTTTAGGCAGGATGGCCATTTGACAATATTAATTCTTCCTAGCCAAGAGCGTGGGATGAGTTTCCATTTGTTAGTGTCCTCTTTAATTTCTTTTAAGAGTGTCTTGTAGTATTCAGAGTATAGGTCTTTCACTTTCTTGGTTAGGTTTATTTCTAGGTATTTTATTCTTTTTGATGCAATTGTGAATGGAATTGTTTTCCTGATTTCTCTTTCTGCTAGTTCATCATTAGTGTATAGGAAAGCAACAGATTTCTGTGTATTAATTTTGTATTCTACAACTTTGCTGAATTCAGATATTAGTTCCAGTAGTTTTGGAGTGGAGTCTTTAGGGTTTTTTTATGTACAATATCATGTCATCTGCAAATAGTGACAGTTTGACTTCTTCTTTACCAATCTGGATGCTTTGTATTTCTTTGTTTTGTCTGATTGCCGTGGCTAGGACCTCCAGTACTATGCTGAATAACAGTGGGGAGAGTGGGCATCCCTGTCTTGTTCCCGATCTTAGGTGAAAAGCTTTTGGCTTCTTTCTGTTAATATGATGTTGGCTGTGGGTTTGTCATATATGGCCTTTATGATGTTGAGGTACTTGCCCTCTATACCCTTTTTGTTGAGAGTTTTAATAATGAATGGATGCTGAATTTTGTCAAATGCTTTTTCAGCATCTGTGGAGATGATCATGTGGTTTTTGTTCTTCTTTTTGTTGATGTGGTGGATGGTGTTGATGGATTTTCGAATGTTGTACCATCCTTGCATCCCTGGGATGAATCCCACTTGATCATGGTGTATGATCCTCTTGATGTATTTTTGAATTCGGTTTGCTAATATTTTGTTGAGTATTTTTGCATCTACGTTCATCAGGGATATTGGTCTGTAATTTTCTTTTTTGGTGAGGTCTTTGCCTGGTTTTGGTATTAGAGTGATGCTGGCTTCATAGAATGAGTTTGGAAGTATTCCCTCCTCTTCTATTTTTGGAAAACTTTAAGGAGAAAGGGTATTATGTCTTCTCTATATGTCTGGTAGAATTCAGCGGTGAATCCTTCTGGTCCAGGGGTTTTGTTCTTGCGTAGTTTTTTGATTACCGATTCAATTTCGTTGCTGGTAATTGGTCTGTTTAGATTTTCTGTTCTTCCTTGGTCAGTCTTAGAAGTTTGTAATTTTCTAAGAAGTTGTCCATTTCTTCTAGGTTTTCCAGCTTGTTAGCATATAGATTTTCATAGTATTCTCTAATAATTCTGTGTATTTCTGTGGAGTTTGTTGTGATTTTTCCTTTCTCATTTCTGATTCTGTTTATGTGTGTAGATTCTCTTTTTCTCTTAATAAGTCTGGCTAGGGGTTTATCTATTTTGTTTATTTTTTCAGAGAACCAGCTCTTGATTTCATTGATTTTTTTCTCTTGTTTTATTCTTCTCAATTTTATTTATTTCTTCTCTGATCTTTATTATGTCCCGCCTTCTGCTGACTTTGGGCCTCATTTGTTCTTCTTTCTCCAATTTCAATAATTGTGACTTTAGACTATTTGGGATTGTTCTTCCTTCTTTAAATAGGCCTGGATTGCTATATACTTTCCTCTTAGAACTGCCTTTGCTGCATCCCACAGAAGTTGGGGCTTTGTGCTACTGCCATTTATCTCCATATATTGCTTGATCTATGCTTTAATTTGGTCATTGATCCATTGATTGTTTAGGAGCATGTTGTTAAGCCTCCATGTGTTTGTGAGCCTTTTTGTTTTCTTTGTACAATTTATTTCTAGTTTTATAGCTTTGTGATCTGTGAAGTTGGTTGGTAGAATTTCAGTATTTTTGAATTTACTAAGGTTCTTTTTGTGGCCTAGTATGTGGTCTATTCTGGAAAATGTTCCATGTGCACTTGAGAAGAATGTATATCCTGCTGCTTTTGGGTGTAGAGTTCTGTAGCTGTCTGTTAGGTCCATGTGTTCTAGAGTGTTGTTCATTGCCTCTGTGTCTTTACTTATTGTCTGTCTGGTTGATCTGTCCTTTGGAGTGAGTGGTGTGTTGAAGTCTCCTAAAATGAATGCATTGCTTTCTATTTCCTCCTTTATTTCTGTTAGTATTTGTTTCACATATGTCGGTGCACCTGTATAGGGTGCAAATATATTTATAATGGTTATATCTTCTTGTTGGACTGACCCCTTTATCATTATGTAATGTCCTTCTTTATCTCTTGCTACTTTCTTTGTTTTGAAGTCTATTTTGTTTGATACAAGTACTGCAACACCTGCCTTTATCTTCCTGTTGTTTGCATGAAATATCTTTTTCCATTCCTTCACCTTTAGTGTGTGTATGTCTTTGGGTTTGAGGTGATTCTCCTGTAAGCAGCATATAGATGGGTCTTGCTTTTTTATCCATTCTGTTACTCTGTGTCTTTTGAATGGTGCATTCAGTGCATTTACATTTAGGGTGATTATTGATAAATATGTACTTATTGCCATCGCAGGCTTTAGATTCGTTTTTACCAAAGGTTCAAGGGTCGCTTCTTTACTATCTAACAGTCTAACTTAACTCTCTTAGGAAGGTATTATAAACACAGTCTGATGAATCTTTATTTATCTCCCTTCTTATTCTTCCTCCTCCATTCTTTATATGTTAGGTGTTTTATTCTGTACTCTTTTGTGTTTCCTTTGACTGTTTCTGTGGATAGTTGATTTTATTTTTTGCCTTTAGTTATTATTTGGATGGTCTGCTTTCTTTGCTATGATTTTATTTTCTCTGGTGACATCTATTTAGCCTTAGGAGTCCTTCCATCTAGAGCAGTCCCTTTAAAATATCCTGTAGAGGTGGTTTGTGGGAGGCAAATTCCCTCAACTTTTGCTTGTCTGGGAATTGTTTAATACCTCCCTCAAATTTAAATGATAATCATGCTGGATACAGTATTCTTGGTTCAAGGCCCTTCTGTTTCATTGCATTAAATATATCATGCCATTCTCTTCTGGCCTGTAAGGTTTCTGTTGAGAAGTCTGATGATAGCCTGATGGGTTTTCCTTTGTAGGTGATATTTTTCCTCTCTCTGGCTGCCTTTAATATTCTGTCCTTGTCTTTGATCTTTGCCATTTTAATTATTATGTCTTGGTGTTGTCCTCTTTGGGTCCCTTGTGTTGGAAGATCTGTGGGCTTCCATGGTCTGTGAAACTATTTCCTTCCACAGCTTGGGGAAGTTTTCAGCAAGTATTTCTTCAAAGACACTTTCTATCCCTCTTCTCTCTCTTCTTCTTCTGGTACCCCTATAATGTGAATATTTTTCCTGTTTGGATTGGTATTCTTAGTATTCTTTCATTCCTAGAGATCTTTTTATTTCTCTCTGCGTCAGCTTCTCTGTATTTCTGTTCTCTCATTTCTATTCCATTAAAAGTCTCTTGTACCTCGTCCAGCCTGCTCTTAAGCCTTTCAGTCGATTGTTTCATTTATGTAATTTCCCTCCTGACTTCATCCCTTAACTCTTGCATATTTCTCTGTAGGTCCATCAGCATAGTTATGACTTTTATTTTGAATTCTTTTTCAGGAAGATTGTTTAAATCTATCCCATCAGGCCCTCTCTCTGGAGTTGTCTGAATGATTTTGGACTGGACCAGATTCTTCTGTCTTTTCATGGCGAGAGAAGTGGTTGCAGGCAGGTGACTCGTGTGTCAGCTGGGAGAACAAAGTCCCTTCCTGCTAGTTGTTCACCTTGCCCTTCTCTGCAGCCTGTGCCAGTTACCCGCACATGGGGAGGCAGTCTCTGGGATAATCCCCTGAGCTGCCATGGGCAGGGCTGTCCTCAGGCTAGCCTAGAGCACTGCGGGGGGTTGCAGCCATGGCCAGGTGGGTTCTGCAGCAAGGATGGGCCCCTTTGTGCCTTCCAGACCTTGCTCTAGCTTCCATAGCCTGTCCAAGTTAGCTGCGCACCCGCCAGGAGGACATTCTGTGAGATTACTGTGGGTGTGGCTCCTCACCGGCTGCTCTGCAGCTGTGGCGGGTCAGCCGGTCCGTTTGCAGCACCAGCGGGGGGAACAAATGGCAGGCTGCTTATCACCGTGAGGTGCTTTGGGGCTGCTTTACCCAGCAGGCAGTTAGGGGGCCTGAAATTCCTCAAGATTCCCAGCCTGCTGGGACGATTTTGTTCAGCTGTTGGGCCCTTGTCCCTTTAAGACTTTAAAAAAGTGCCCACTTTTCTTTTGTCCCAGGGGATCCAGCTCTGGGGGACCCGCTCACAGTCTCCGTCTCGGATCCTGACCTTCTGTTTCCCTAATATCCAGTACACCATGCGATGTGTGTCTGCGCTCCTGGTGCATATCACCAGGGCTGGTTATTTAGCAGTCCTGTGCTTCCACTCCCTCCCCGCTCTGATTCTTTTCCTCCTGCTGGTGAGCTGGGGTGGGGGAGTGCTTGGGTCCTGCTGCCTCACAGCTTTGTATCTGACCCCTTTCATAAGGTGCTGAATTCTCACAGATGTAGATTTAGCCTGGCTGTTGTACTGTATCTTCTGGTCTCTCTTTTAGGAATGGTTTTATTTGTTGTATTTTCAAAAATATGTATGGTTTTGGGAGGATATTTCCTCCACCCTGCTCATGCCACCATCCTGAGCTGAGAGTCCTGCTTTTATCTTTATATCTCCACTTCTGTAATTTACTCTCTTATTCTATATTGAATAGTTTAATCATTTATTTTGTCTTTCCTAATTTCTAATCAATGCATTTAAGACATCTCAAGTATTTAGTGTTTTCTTTTTATTTAATTCAAAATTCTACAATTTCAGTTTTCATTTCCTGTTAAAAATACGTTTAGCTTATTATTTGATAACTTGCTAAACTGTCATATTGGAAGAGAATATACAGGTACTGATTCTGAAGTTTTCATTTTGGGTATCTTTTCTTAGAAGTAGGTCCACAAAGAAAATGGTGTGAAATCTCAGAGACAGAGTTCCCAAATCAATAGTGGAGAAATGAAAAAATACCAGAATGGCCACTATATAATCTCTATAAGGGCCAAAGATCTAGGGGAGAGCAGGCCTATGATTAAAAGTTTGGTATTTTATGGTTTCTACTGGAGAATCACATAATCTTATTATGTAAAATAGGATTGTGTATGCTCTGTCCATGTTCCTTTTATGGTACCACCACATTCAGAAATAAATTTATACTCTTTAACATGGCTCACAAGGTCTTGCATGCTCCATTCCTCCCATATGCCAAGCTGCTCAAAGCCTCATAATTTTCCTGCCAACATGCTGTTCCTCTTCACTCTTCTAGATACAGGGGGGACTGTGATAAACAAGACAACTGTATCTGCTTCATCATTCCCTGGGGATGCCAAAGGCAAATGGCCAGTCACATGATATATGGTAACAGTCTTAGTCTGACCAGAACCCATAGGTCTTGCCACAAAGGGGCCAGAGACCAACCATCCAGTTTGCATGGTACCAGCTTGGCAGCCACAGGGTCAAGCCCTGATAGACGGCCCAGTTGTCAGTGCAGACAACTATAGGGAGGGTTCCTGGGTGATCACGAGCCATACTGCCCGCAACTCAGCCCATTGACTGCTCTTCCCCTCTCCATCCTCCATCCATATTATCTCAGTCTTAGGATGGAAAGCCACAGCCCTCTAGCACAGGTTTCTGGGTATCTCCCCACCATCTTTAGGGGCAGACCCCCCCAAGCATTGCACCCATGAGGACAGATGCACTAAGGCCAGGCAAAAGATTCTGGAAATACTGCAATTTTACCCACAAAGGCCTTCCTTCCTTCTGACCCAGAATCAATATAAACTGGGTGGTTTCTCTGCTTGCAAAGGTATCCCAAATGTCTATGCCCTCCCCATACTGGCTGTTTCTGACTAATCCATGCTATGCCAACTGGATTCTCTCTCCTGAAAATTTGAACACAGGATCAGAGATGGCAAGTAGTAAAATGCAGCTGAAAGCTTGTTATTTCTTGGCTGCATCCTAGGAACAAGGGTTCTGTGCTTCTGTTGCTGACATCTCCAAACAGAACTTGGCTCCAGGCTTCCCTCAAGCTCAGTAATGTCAATTCCTCCTTTATGAGTCTTTCTAATAAATCCTTCTTATTCCTTAAGAGAATCATTTTTTAATTTTTTTTCCTTTGCTTTCATACAGCCAAGGAGCTTTAACTTACCTTAAACCCTATCTCCTCAGACCCACCATTGCTTGCTGTTTAAGGCCATATTCAGAGTCTTTCTCTGCAAAGAAACTTCATGGCCTCTCACAAGTGGAAGCTATCTCCATCCTCTTAAATCTCACAGTGCTTTACCTTCACCTCCCTCAAGTCCATTACCATCCATACCTTCCCAGAAGTATATTTACATCTGATGAATATCATCCCACATGAGAACAGTAGGTCACTGAGGCGTGATGTGCACTTCATTTTCTCTGGAGTGCTTCATAGACTTTCACGCAGCAAATGCTCAATAAACAGTAGTTTGGTTCATGAACTTACATATTAGAAAACAGCTTCCTCAACTAGATGGAAGACCCTGAAAGTGGCATTTGTTCAGAGCCATTTTATGAATAGCACGGACCTTCTTCTTAGGTGTACTTTGTGCTATCTCATACTATTCTCTTAACCATGTTGCAAAGTAGACAATATTGTCCCCACTCTCTAGATAAGGAAAAGAGACTTCAGACAAATAAAATAAGTTCTCCAAGGTTGCATAGTGATTTCAGAAGTGGACTTGGGCATGAATCCCAGTTCTGACTGTACAACTTGTGTTTGCTTTTGATGTGGCTCACACGTTCCCTTACAAGAGGCTGTTGTGTTCCAGCTATACCTGCAATTCATGGACACTCAAAGGAGCAAGTAGAAGGCGGCCATTCTTGTCTGATCTGTAAGCCTTCATTTCTTGAGCTCTGCAACAAACACATTGCTCAGGAGAAGCAATCAATTTCTAATGAAAGAGCAGATGCAATCAGTTTTGTTAGCCCTCATTACTCCACAGTGAAGCAAGCCATTATTGCAGGATGGAAGATATTTTGAAAGGTGTCACTGAGTAAAGGTCCCAGGGAGATTAAACAAATGATGGAGGAAAACATTCTAAGTTATTCAACACCTGGAAATAAGGAGAGATGTTTATTTTTAGGCATGGACCAGTCTCAGCACCAACCTGAGCACCACAGGCATTTGTATGTTCATGGGACCGTTACACTCCAGGCTTTGAGAGTCAGTGAACTGCTCTCAAACTATTCATCAGAGGTAGGCATTTTTGTCCCCATTTTAGAGTTTAAGAAACTGAGGCTTAGCAAAAAACATCCCTCCCTTTGTACAGACAGTGGGCAGAGTCAGAATTCACACTTAAATCCTATCTCATTCTCTGGTGCTTTTTTACTCTGTTGTGTTGTATTGCCAGAAATCATTTGATTAAAGAGTAATAATGGAAGTCACAGTGGAAGATGGTAGGCGAATCCTACCTGCAGAGCCTACTGATGAATAATTCTATGTGACCCCCAAGTCAGTCCTCTCCTGGGGCACCACAGGGCTCTCCTGATCCTTCGTGAATAGCATTTTTATAAAAGATGTGCATAGAGATGGAGACAAGTTGCTTATGAAGCTTGTTCATAGGACAAAAGAGGGAGGGATTGGTAGTTCATATGATTAACAAAAGAAATGAGATTAAAATAATCTCCAGAGGTATGAATGCTCTGAAAAGTAGAAAAAGTGAAAAAAGTAGTAAAAGTGAAACTGCTCATGAGAAAAGGTTACAAACTAATTTCATGACTGCAGGAAGGAAAAGGTCTGACCAGACAACTGCTCACTGAGTGTAACTGCGGATTTCACTGATTGCAAGTCTTCTGTGCACCAGCCACAGAGTGGTGGATTTAAAGAGCAGAGTCCTGGCTGTCAAAGCCCCTCATTTCTGCACACTGGATGACCCCAGGTGTACTAACACCGTTCTTATGCTTTTGGAGGAGTATAGAAACCCAGAGATGTGAGAGATTTTGTGCTTGCTTATCTGCACATTCTGTTCCCTCCTCTTGGAACTTTGATCCCCTGGTGCCACCAGGTAAAGCCAACTGACCCTCCAAGGCTCCTCTCAATGGCTCTTCCTCAAGGGGGTCTTTCTTGTCATCTCCAGGCAGAGGGCATCTCTATGAGAGGAATGACCCCAGGCTAGATTGCGGGGGTCTGTCTCCCCTTGAGTCAGGGAGTTCTGCCTGCTATGTTTCCCCCATCCATGTTTTATGCCACATAACCTTCTAAGATGCTCCCATAAGAGCTACAGGTCTTTGTCATTATGTAACTTCAGGTCATGCAACAAGCAACACATTTTCTGAAGACTTAATTTAATATACAGTATGTCAATGATCCAGTACTGAAGGCTCAAGATTTTGTTTATGCCTTGGTCCTTTAAACCTCTCTGTATCCACGCAACATAATAAATGGGAATGTACTTTTGGTGTGCTACAAGGCTCCGATTCAGATCAATGCAATCTGAGCTGTGTCAAACAGTATATTGTGAAATATTGGATTTCACAGAAAGACAGAGGTTCAATTTATTTTCTGCTGGCATGCCCACCTAATCAGAAGAATAGATCCTCTGCAGATTTTTCTTTAGACATGATACCTAAGGAAGATGAAAGTGCAATCACATTCAGCTGTTGTGTGGCAGTTTGAAAGGAGTTAAAGCAGGTATTTGAGACAGAGACCCCAGAGAACGAATGCCTCACAACGAGCTGTGGAACATGGTACTAGCGAGAGGGATGGGTATTTTTCAAAGGATGACAAGCAACAATAGGCTTGGGAGTCATTTCAAATGTCTGTCAGGCATCAGTCAAACAATAATTCTCTGTTTGTTTGTTGGGAGCCAGTGAACTTACTGAGAAAACACTTTCAACTCGGCTGAACATAATTGCTTCCTGAAAATAGATTCTGATGAGAGAATGGAGACTATTCCCTTCTAGCGGTAGCCTTTTAGAGTTTTTTTTAGAAGTTACCATGTTCTTTCCCACAAATTGTCTCAAGCACTGTTTCAAGTACTTGCCAGGCACTGGCGATGCCACACTGAACAAAATGAAACGTGATATGTTCCCTGGGGGAGGCGATAGTACAGTGGGGCAGACAGACATTAAGCAAATAATCACACAAGCAAGTGTGCTATTGAAATTCATTTTATTACACAGCTATTTTAAAAATTAAGTCCATTAGAGTTGGTTCTGGGGCAACTGTAGGAATAAGGGGGCTTAAAGGAAAGGTTCTGGTCCCCATCTCTGTTTCAGTTAGCAACGCTCAGATTTTGTTTGGGATATTAGTGTTTGTAATAAGCTTTTGCTTGAAAAAAATTTTTCGTCACATGCAAAAATGCCAGACTCCTGAATTCTAGAATGAGTAATGTGCTATATGCTAAAGCAATCATATTTTTCATGGGGTTCTACTCTTTCTAGGCACAGCTCTTTTGTGTTTATCTTCTTGAATGCCACTGCATTGAGCCAGGAGAAGTCTCTGAATCTCCTCAGGGAGTGAAGGTCCGTTCTCTCAAACTCCCACACGTGGCTGAGCAGGTGGTCAGTGTGGGACGGCTGCCCGGCTCACTGATGCCCAATGAGCCCACTGTCAGGGGCCCCTGCAGCCATCACTCTGCATCAGATGCTCAGAATGCTGCTTCTGCTCAGAAGAGGCCGCTGATCTCTGCATGGCAAGCCCCCATCCTCACAAATCACTGTGCAGTATGCTCTTCCTTGCATAGGTCAGACTTATCGTGTTGGTCTTTGGTTGATCTGACCTTTGGCTTTTGCTGGGTCATTTTTCAGGGTCAAGTGCATCAGTTAATTATACAGAGAGAGGCTAATCACACTCACAAGGCCCTGGACTTCAGTGTGCTTCCAGGATTGGCATGGCCCCTCTAAGAAGAGGGACAGTGAGTGAAAACAACAACCTCCTGCAGTTTCTCTCCCCCAGTCAGCCTCTGCCATGGGTCCGACAACTTCCAAAGGATCCATGCGACAACACTGAAGACTCATCTTTTGTGTCGATTAAGAGAGACACTTGCAACATTCATCAGGAATTTGGGTAAATCTGGCCAACCGGTGACATCTCTTAGGACCTTTTTCCCTTGTCTGTGAACAGTGGGTGGGCCAGGAGGTCCTGAGCGAGCCATACCAGTAATATGATTCCATGGATGTTTGGCACAAACTTTAACAACCACTGTCCTCTATCTTCAACTGAATCCATTGAATGTATCTTACTTAGACCCTTTGACTACTAGTCTCTTTATGAGGTGAATTATAATCTAGGTTTCACAGAATCTGGAAAATTAATATGATAGGTATGGGTTCATCCTCTTTATCACTGGCCCATGATACATCCTTGTCCTGTTTTTCACCTATCCTTGTTACCCTCCTGCTCCTTCATCTTCACTACATCCCTTCTCTTTGCTTTTGATAGTTCTGAAACCCTTCCATCTTGTTTAAGTCTCCAATAACCTTGCACTTAGAGCCTGCATTCATGATTTAATATATGCCTCACAGGTTATTCATTTCTGTCATCACTCATTGATCATTTATGTGTTGAACACCTAAATGCAGTGCTCAGGGCCAGCCTCGGATCCAGCAGGAAGTAATGCTGCCCAGAGTTTACAGTCATCTAGGAATACTGGCTTCAGGGATGTAACTCCAATAATGAGTGAAAAAGGCTTGATAGGACATTGAGCAAAGAGAATCTATTGCTGTTTACAGGTTGAGATCTGAATGATTCATTCCACATTACTTCAACACATATTTACTTAGTTCCAATTGTGTACCAGGCCCTATTCTAGGCACTGGTAATTCAGCAATTACTAAAAAAAACAAAATTTCCTGTCCTCTTGAATCTTAAATTCTATTGCCCACATGTCTTGGGACATGGAGAGTGATAGGAACGGAAGAGATGAGGCTAGGTTTTGGCCAGAGTCCAGAGTATGAATTCTAGTTAGAGCCAACTTGTGGTTACAGCCATGCCATAGGAGTTCCTCCCAGGATTCTTCATTCATTTATGCTTTAGGACTATGTGCTCATTTCAAAACTATTTCTGCAAAACAATTTCTGCATGAGATTATCATGGAGAATAGTGCCTACTACACAATAGGAGTAGCTCCAACAAATAATACATGTGGAAATTCATTTTGAAGTTTGAGACAGAAAACATTTTCTTTCCTATGGGCTTTTTCAACTGGGATTTTTCTTCCCATACTAATGAAATTTAGTAACTTAGCATGTTTCCTTTCTTGCTCTGGCTACTGGAAAGCTCAGGGACAAATTAGTTCTCAATCTTTATGGTTCAAATATTTCCTTTCCATTCACTTGTTTCTTTAAAAATTTATAGTTTGTTAGCATTGCTACACAAGTGCTCTTTTTGTTTTAAGTTGGTCTAGCCCCCCTAAATTAGGCTTTGGTTAGAAAACTGCCAAGAATGATGACTCAGAATTTTCTCAGTTATTTTCACTTTGTTTTACTATAAATCTCCCATAGCATGTGATGTGGCAATTATGCCAGGGGCTAAGCTGGACAGACCTCTTCTCTCTCACAGGAAGTTCTGATATGTCTCTTTGCTGATATCCTTACTTTTATCTCTCTACCCGCTGAGTGTCTTGGATTGTTCATTGTCCCTTTCCCTGCTGACTTTGTCTTCCTATCTCCCCCCCATCTTCTGAAAAGATATATATTATTCAAGATATATTATTTTGACTATCGCTCTTATTATTCACTACTTTGGTGCCTTTGTATACCTATTTTAAGTAAATGCATGAGGCGTCTGATCAAACCATCCTTTCATTCCAGTCTTTAGGTTGTACTTCAGATGCCACTGATTATGCTGACCCTGGGCCAGGTGCCTAGCCTGGTCTAATCAGCTGTGGCTAGCTGAGGTCATGCCATGTGGGACAAAATACAGTGGCTAGTCCTTACCATGAGTGGAGAAGGTATCTTCAGAAGGAGCAAAGGGCAGATCAGGAACACCTCTAGCCAGTGGTTCTCCTGATGCAGCCTAGGAGCAGACAAACTTCAATGAACTCACCCAACATCGTTTTGCTCTTGCATGGGCTGTACTCCTGCCTGGAACTTGGGGTCTTCTTTCTTCTTGCACCTCCTCTTTTTAATTCCCTCGCCTGTTGACCTTGTGGTCATCCTTTGAGGCTACCCATCACTGGTCAAGGAAGTTTTCCTTGACTTCTATCCCTGTGCAGACCCCTTCCACTCCAATCTCAGAGAACCCCATGCTTTCCCCAGTTACCATCTTTTACCATGTTATTAATTGTATTTTCCCTTATTTGGTTCCCTTACTAGGTCTTGATTACCCTGGCAGAGTTAGCTTCTCATTTATGCACCTCTAGCCCCTCAAACAGTGGCCCATACTATGAAACATTATGAGATGGTGCCAGGGAATTGATACTCTTCATCCATCTCCACCCCAAGTCCAGATAAGGGCCCTCTTTTGGGAACAGATATGAAGTTGGTGCTCACATGTATATAACACTACAGAACAAGAATGAAAAATCTTAGCCCACACTTTGAGACCACAACCAGGGATTCCTTTCCATGGAATGGTTCCTTGAAATTTCTTCCTTTGTCATTTTCCTGCCTCTTGTGTAGACCCACACTTTGTGTCAACTTGTCCTCCACTTACCAGCTTTCTATAATTTATCATGCTTTCCTCTCTAAGTTTGACTTGTAACCCCTATCGGCATCTATTGAAACCCAATCCTTGCTTTTTATTTGAAGGTCTCCTGACACAAACTCTGAGGACATTGCTTTGGAAGAGCTGGGAGCTTAGAATTCATGGCATGAGAACTGGCTCCACATCTCTATAAGTAGGTGACTTCAAACAAGTCACTCCATTTCCTCATCTCACCTTTTCTGCATGCTTCAAGAACAGCTGAGACTATCCAGGGAGATAAGCACTGAAAAGTTTTTTAAACACTTTGCAAATATTAGTGACAATTATTATTCAACTTGCTTTTCTTGTTCCATCCCATTTCCAATCTTTGTGGCTTATCTACAATCTCTGACTTCCCAAAAGGATCTGAAGCAATAATTTCAGCAATATAGCTTTCTAAAACTGTATGAATTCAATTTAATAAATATTGATCCCCTGTTATATTAACTTCATTGGGCACTTGCTGTGCCCTGGGAGCTACATAAATCATATCACCAAAACTCCACAAAAAACACTTGAGGGAAATATTTTTACTTCCTGATGCCTGCAGATGATTGTACTGGGACTATGCCTGTTAAGTAACTTGGTCCAGGTTGGATTTAGAAGTTATGGAGTCTATATTTAATTCAGACCTCAATGGATCCAAAGTCTATGCACTTATCCATTATTTCAGATCACCCATCATGCCTCGTGGCCCTGAATAAATCACTCTCAGTATCCAACTAATGTCCTTTCACAGTCTTTTGCAAGTATTATTCTGAAAGCTCTCATGAAATTCTTATCAAATTAGTGGATGAAGTTTGAACCAACCATAATCATAGCACATAACAATGAAACGTGCCCATGGGCAATATGTTCTTTGAGTAGCTACTCATTTTTACTCTGTAATTCTCATCTCACATGTCAGTCTATCTAATTGAATTTCAAGCTCCTTAGAAAGTTTGGGAGTGATACCTACATATTGTATTCCCCTCCTAGCTGATTTTTTTGCTACAAGCTAATGTGTAAAGATAATTGTGTTGGAATTCAAGGGTGAGAGGTTTAGTATGTCATATATTACAGGGTTCAGTTTTGAGATTCAGAATCTTCTATTCTTTTCCCTCAGCAGCAGAACTGAGAAAATGGAAACTGGAACTTCTGAGTTGTGAGGAGATTGAGAAAGTCCCCAAATTTAGACTTTTTATTTTAGAGGTGAGAAGACAGAGGGCCAGATGAGGGAAATAACTGGTCTTTTCCTTGAACAGTGACGGATTTTCAGTGCAAATCTCATCTTCCATGTGATTCATAATTGTGCATCTAAGAATAACAACATGAAAAAGTGAAAACAAGGGCAGATTAGACCTGGGGAGAATGAACCCTCATCTGTCCCCACCTGCTATTTGATGCTGAGTAGGCCACTTCATGCCCCTGCCACTCATTTAGTTCCTCTAGAAAATGGAAAGCCATGTCTAATGTTCAGGTGATCATGAAGGCCTATCAGGCTTGGAAATTCTGTTCACTGAGGTTGGCGCTAATGTTCTACGAAGTAGAGAGCACAACAGAAGACTTACTTATTAGTCTTTACTTTTAAGGAGTTTATTAAGGAATTCCATGCTGAACACACATACATGCACAGATCCACAAACATCCATTTCATGAAACCAAGAACAGCACTCTAGTTTTATGCTGAAAGGCATGAAAATGGTAACTCATGGTCTACAAATTCAGAGGCATGGAGATCACTAAAGATGGGATTGTTAGGTCAGTTCTTATGATAAAAACAAATCATTTAGCCCTTGAAGGACCACATAGAGAAGAGTGAGGGTTGTGGTCCAAAAAGAAAGACTAAAACAGGCAAATGTGAAGTGGGAATGAGCACAGATAGGAAAGGGATGGATAAGAAATCACATGACTGGCATGAAAGCCAGTTGTGAGGATGGAGATTACAAATTTTAGATTGGAGCTTATATTCAACTTATCTTACTATGTACAGGGCCTTGTGCTAAACTGTAAGATATGGCATTGAACAGGACAGAAGCTGTCCTAGTCTGAATGGATCTTCCACACTAGAAGAAGGACTACTAATTAAAAATGTTAAGGGAAAGTCTCAAGGACGAGAAGTAAAAGCAGGGACCCAACCAATCTGTTCTCTAATATCTGCTCTGTCATCCACACTCTCCTTTGCCTCCATATTCTTTAAGGCTCAGAGATGTCCATTGCTCTGCAGTCTTGCCTAGCTCTTGATATATAGCTATTTAATTATATCTTTTTCCTCTGTCATATAGTGACTCCATACAGACCAAGGATGCTCTGTTTATGATTAAATCCCCACTGCCTAACCCAGAGTTTGACATACACTAAGTAAGGGAATGAAGTATCATCTTTCCACGTCTATGAAGAACACATCACTATACTCAGCTTTTCTCTAAATGGACTCTGCCATGGTAGTTCCAGTGCTTTTATGAACTTCAGTCTAGGATGAATTCACATAGAGGCCAGCCTTCTGTTCCTCAACACTATGTGTATATTGTTGCTTAGCAATTCTGTGCAGGGGATATTACTTGATCAGCAGGCAAACACAAGCTCAGCTTGAAAGCAGAACAATAGTTCAGTGCATCCTGGATGTTTGGGGCTGCATCAAGCACTCACATTATTAACTGCAAAGAGGTGTGGAGAAGCAAGGATATCTAGGAGTGTTTGATTATTGTTTTGGAATGTTGCATTACCACTCCCACTTTTCCTAATGTGAATCTTAGGTTTGCAATAAGAAGTGGATGGGGTTTCAGAGGAGAATTAGGTAAAAAAGTCATACTAAAATGAGAAAATGGGTAAATAGAATATAATGTGGAACAAAATGTAAATTAGATTTAGGCAAATACTTTTATGCAGCCTTACCATACAACCCCATGCGACCGCTTCAGATTCCTACCGTGGCTTCCGTGCACAGTTCTATTACATGTGCCACTCAAGGGCATTTGATGTTTTCTCTCTCTGGAAATTCATTTGCATTTAAATGATTTGAAATAATCATAAAAGCCAAGTGCTATGAAGTTTGAAATTAGTTACTGTCTATAAATTGCGATGCCATTAAAAGATGATTGTGGAGAGCTCTGCTGTCTCAAATGTCGGCAGATTAAAATCTAACAAAGTACACCTTGTTACAAACCTGTAAAGAATGATGGGATACAGAGTTAAATTGATTTATTCTCCTACCAGTGCCTATTAAACTCAATGCACTTGAGTTTATTCTTGGAGTAACAAACTTTTTCATCTGGCCTGTATCTCTTCTCTTTAAATCTATGGGTATTTTATAGAACTTGATAGATTTCATTCTCATCCTTTATGGAAAAATGAAATGAGAGGAAGTAGGTTATATTTTCTTTTTAAACTAGAGGATCGGGACAACATGTGTTGGAAGAGAATCTTACAAACCAGCCTCAGATCTGAGTAATGTCCAATAGAGAAAATACTATTCCAGCCATTCTGAAAGACCCATATAACAGCATCTAAAAACACTCAGTAGTCAGACACCAGATTCAACTGACAGCACTGACTTGAATTAACTATGTGACCCTGGGTATGTTGCTTGATCTTTTTTGATTCCAAACTTGGAATAGTAACAATACCATCAGTATTTGAGGATTATGAGGCAAGTAGAAAGAAATAAGGCATGTAAGCATTTAGAGCCTAAGGCATGGTAAGTACTCCACAGGTGTTAGCAGTCATCTTTGACAAAGTATATCAAAGATGCTCCATCCTTGACTTGGTTTCTCAGTCTCAGTGCTCAAGATAGTTTTTGCACATGGCCTCAAAGTTTTCTGATGCTTGTTCCAACAAGAAGTGAAGTTTATGTTTCCTCCCTTTCAATCTGGCCTCTTGATTTTTGATAGAATACAGAGGAAATGATACCATGCCAGCTTCTGGACCCAAGCTGGAAGAAACTGACAGTTTCTGCTTCTTTGTTCTTGGAATGTTCATTCTTGGAACACGGCCGCCGTGCTAGGAGGAAGCTCGAATCACCCAGGGAGAAGCCCATGAGCAGGGAAACTAATAGCTAGTGATGCTGATTTCCTAGGGCTTCCATTAAAAAATAGCACGAACTGAGTGACTTAAACAACAGAAGTGTATTGTCTGACAGCTCTGGGGACCAGCAGTCTGAGATCAAGGTGCCAGCAGGGTTGATTCCTTCTGAGGGCTGTGAAGGAAGCTCCTGTGGCAGGCCTCTCTCCCAGGCCTCTCTCTTTGGCTTGTAGATCACCGTCTTCTCCCTATGTCTTCACAGTCTTCCCTCTGTATGTGTCTGTGTCCGAATTCCACCTTTTTATAAGAACACTAGTCATATTGGATTAGGGGCCATCAATAACATCGTTTTAACTTGACCACCTCTGTAAAGACCCTGTTCCCAAATAAGATCACCTTCTGAAGTACTGGGGGTTAGAATTTCAACATATGAATTTTAAGGGGACAAAATTCGACCCATAACACTTGCATTAACTTGGCAGTTGTATGAGTGTGCTATCTTCAATGTGGGTCCGCCATCCCCATAATACCACATGAACCCTGAAAAAAATTGCTTATTCATGAAGAAAATAATGATTATTGTCATTTTAAACCACTAATTTTGGTGTGGGTTCTTCTAGCTAACTTAGACAATGCTCTTCTTTGGACCATAAATATATCACTAATTTTTGTGTCACAGTCTAGGGACTTTGTCTTCAACTGATCATTTGTTTAGTGGTCACGTTTTATTGCTTTGTTCAATTGACCCATTTTATTCCTGACCCATTTATTTCTAATCCAGGTCTGGCCCTCAAGAACCACAACTCAGCTCTGTATAGAGTTAAACTATACAACCTTCTCTCCATACCCCTTCACTCTGAAAGGCAGAGTTTGCACACCTGACCACAAACCAAAAGTACCCACCCCCAAAGTTACTTAAAGATACAATTGTGCTTGTGACAAGGAGGCAGCAATGTAATAGACCAGAGTATCAGAGAAGGAGTGGGATTAAGATACATTTTGCAAAATGAGTCATTTCTTCTTCTGACCTTTGCTATCCTAATGTCTACCTAAGCCTGTTCACATAACTATCCTGACCAACATACTCCCACAGAGGCGACCAATGACATCAGCACGAAGCCTCTTCAACTCCATTCTTGTCAGTTTTCCATCACCCTTCTGGTTTCTTTTTTCCCAATTGTCTTTCCATCTAAACATCACCCTTGGGGGAACAAGGCCATGTTTTTTGCTTCCAAACAGGGGTGAAGATTGTCTCTACTGCTTGTGGTAACCAAGGAGGGGGAGCATTAAATGGCAAATCTGGCCTGATTTAGGGTACCACGGTGGAAGCTGAGGAGACCCAGGTCACATACCAGGCTCAAAGGACTGTCACTCAATCATTTTCCCTTCCTGAAATAGAGACTGAGGAAAGATGGGAAAATCCAATTAGCTTGGAGGGCCTGTGTCTAGGGCTTCATGCAGAGGAAATCCCAGCAACTTCAGATTCAGGGACTTTGATCATTGATCCCCCGTGGCCTCTGAGTGCTCGTTTAGCTGCAGAAGATGCCACAGAGACTATAAGATTGACGATTGTACACAGGTTCAACACATTTTGCAGAGTGGGTCAAACTATAGTTACTGACTAGAAACTATATATTTTTGAAACTATGGAGAATTTTTTTGCAGTAAGGAGGCATTCTGAAGCTCAAAGGTTAGAGTCACTGTGGCAGCAAAATCAGTAGGTGACTCACAATGATAGGGCTATATATGATTATCAGCACCAGAGAAATTTCTGGTACTATTGATAACCTTAGGACAACCAGCCAGATCGTCCAAACCTAAAACCTTCCTTCTTCTTTACAATGAGCAAATTAACTGTATAAGGCAAAACTCTCCAATTTGATCTCTGTTTAAAGGATCTTCACCATATAGAGTATTTGCATAACACTTTTGCCCCAGCATTTTATTTTATTTACATGATCTTCTCTCAATTTAAGATGTAGCAATTGCTCCTATACCTGAAGAGCAAAGTTCTCCGTTTTAATTTGGTAGTTTGGACTTTAAAGTTCATTATGAGAACCAAACTCAGGGGTGTACATGTTGACAGATGGCACGAATACACTCGGTAAATGTGTTAACACTCCTATAGATTTCCCCAAATTGAGACTTGTCAACTTGTGTGTGATGGAGTAAGCCCGCGGATAAAACAGAAGGGTACCAGTGATTATGTGCTCTTTTTAAAAGAACTCAGTAGAATAAAATGTATATTTTTGATAAGAGACTACACCAGGTGAGTTTTCATTCACCAAATGGTTAGTGCCATAATAACGTGCAGGGGGATAAAGAGGATGGTTTGAAATGCCCTTGTGACATTGACCTCAGAAGGGAATGAAACGAGGTGAAATGACAGTTGTTTACTGAGTAGTTCGACTTTCCTCCATTGAATATTTACTCGTAGTATTTGTGGACCTGTGGTCAGGGCCAGAAGATTAAATCATCAGACCTGAGTTACAGCAGGGCTGTGATTATGTATAGGCTCTACTTGATTCTGTAATTTGAATTCTGAGCCTCATAATCACATCAGATCAAATCAAAACAATACACTACTCCTGTATAGCTTCAGTTCTCTCCTGGAGTGGGGAGACATGGTTATTCACTAGCAAGACAAGGCAGACTAAAATAAGTGCAATAAAAGAAATATTTTTAAAATCCATGAAAAGAATGAAATTGATCTGGGTAGGCCTTGTAAGACACAGAGGAATTTGTCCAGAGCCTGGAAGGATGAGATGAATTTTAACACTTAGCACCCAGACTGTGACCTCTCCCAAAAGGCCACAAGCTCCTAGAGGGCAAGACTCATGGCAGCATTACTTCGGAGTCTGACCCAGGGGCTTGGGCCTGGTTCATGGTGATGGTTCATATCAGTAATGGTGCTTTTGGCTGAAACTAAGAGAACACTCAATGTAGTTGACTTAAGCTTATTTAACTTTTTAGGCACCTGTATTTTAGCTCATGTCTATGAGGGGTGGCTCCACGGTTGGCCATTCAGTGTCTCAGCCATCTCATCAAGTACCCAGATTCTTTCCACCTTTCAGTGTTACCATCTTCATTAATTTGACTTTGTCCTTGACTACAACCCTGCATGGTCACTTTCTGTGGAGGAAGAGGGACTATTTATTCCTACTGTTTATGTCTAAGGGTTAGGGGATTTTCATGGAAGACCCCCCCCAGCAAACCTGTCTCCCATAACTTACTAAAACTGGGTCATGGACCTCCCTCTAGCCAGTCATTGTCAGTGGGAAAAGGAGTGCCATGTTTGGGAGAAATACATCAGGGTTTAGCGTTGACCCTATGGGAAGGGGGTGAAACAAAATCAGGTATTCTTGTTGGATAGACAACTAACAGTTCTTCACCCATTGTTCAACATATATTCTATTTGAGTGGAGATGGAATAGTAACTTATAGGCAGGAAGATGAACATTAGCAAAGATAGAAGGAGCTGCCATGCTAGCTTTGCTGGACTGTTTCCATAGCTCCCTCACTGTCTTCAGTTTCCTCTTCTCCAGATGACTTCAAGAGACTAATCTTTCTAAAATGTTGAACAAGTTGTTCTCCTGCTTTCAGTAATATAATTAAATAGTGTAAAAGTTTGAACTAAAGTTGTCATTCCTAGTCCAATTTTCTTTTTAACAAACTGCTGTTTCCTTGATTGACGGTTATATTGTTAGAGAACTATAGCATACTGTCTTTGTCTATTCTGGCTGCTAGAACGAAAATACCATAAGCTGGGTGACTTATAAATAACAAACATGTATTGCTCATCGTCCTGGAGGCTGGGAACTCCAAGACCAAGCTGCTGGCAGATTTGGTGTCTGGTGAGAGCCTGTTTCCTGAATCACAGATGGCTGACTTCTTACTGGTCCTTATGTGGCAGAAAGGGCAAGAGAGCTCCCTGAAGTTTCTTTTGTAAGGGAACAAATTCCATTCCTTAGCACCTCCCAAAGTCTCCACCTCCTAATAAGGGCATTAGGCTTTCAACCTATGAATTTTGGGGGACATAAACACCCAGACTATTACACATGCCAAGCGGCAAGAGGAAAACTACATGAGTTGTGGAAGAAAACTGTAGTGTAATCTATACAAAATTAAACCTGATGTAATTAAACAGTTATACACTGTGCATTAGTTCTAGCTGGGCCCTTTAAGGGTGTGACATAGGAAGGGGTATGCATTGAGAAGATGGTACCTTTGTTATTGGTTTAAAGTCCAAACGTAAAGAGACTCTACTCTCCAAAGTGACTTTAAAGCCTGCCCTGTGATCAGAGTAGGGGGAGCAGGTGACAGTTGGAGGAGTATAGTGCTGAGCACAGAGCAAAGACAGACATAACAGGTTTCTGAGTGAAGAAGGGAGTGGCAGGATCATCCAGCCAGCCACTACCAAGCTAATGAGTCAAAATTCAGAAAAAAATTTTATAAGCTCTTATTTTTAAATAATTGCAAAGTCACAGGAAGTTGCAAACGTAGTACAGAAAGAAATACCAGATTCCCCATCAGTCCACCATATGCAATTGTAGAACAACATCAAAACCAATAATTTGATATGAGTGCTATGTGTGCATATGGTTTTATGTGTAACCACCACAGAAATCAAGATACAGAATCATTCCACCACCACAAAGCTCTCCATCCTGCTACTCCTGTTAAATCACAGCCCCCTTTCTTCCAAGATCCCTAAATCCTGGGAACCACTGATCTGTTTTCTATTGTTATAATCATGCTATTTAAAGAATGCTATCTAAAGGAACCTAGCATATCTGATCTTTTTCGATTGGCTTTCTTTTACCCCACTCAGCACAGTCACCTTGAGGTCTTCCAGGTTGTTGCAGGTATCCATAGCTTTTTCCTTTTCAATGCTGAGTAGTAGTCTATGGTATACATTGCGTTATTATTATTATTAAGTAAGATGAATACATTTAAGATACCTGGAACACAGTAGATACTCATTAAATGGCTGATTTTAATTTTGAAGTCCTGACATTAGAGGCTCTAGATGCCTGTTAAAATTTTAAATCCCAGAGTAAAACAGATAAATCTACTACATTAAATCTTTGAAAAAGATTTATTTTTAACAAACTTTGGTGTACATGAGTGAGTCTTAAGGAGACTCTTTCAAGTTATGTTATAAATAAACTCATAAAATATAGTTATATTTTTAAGTTTTTTCAAGAGAGAAAACGTGTATAGTATCAGAAATTTTAAAATGGGAAATAATATATATAGACATGAAGAAGCTTATGAGTTATAAGGTATTTGAAGTTATGATACTTTGCTAACAAATTTGAATAGCTCAATACAATGAACAATTTCCTAGGAAAATATATAAAACAAAATTTTATCACAAAGAAGGAGAATATTTGAACAGTGTAATAACTACAAAGAGAACAATGAATTGAACCAATTGATGTGTTAAAAGAATAATATTTGTCCAAAAGTAATTTTTCCCAGAGATTCAAGGATGGTTCAACATTAAGAAATTGTTAATAACATTTATTGCAAGAGGAAAAAATAGTTTTGAAATTCCTGATTGATTGCTGGAAGTCTATTAATAAAATTAAATATGTATTCTTGATTTTAAAAGTCCTCTAGTGAATTAATCATGGAGGAAAACTTCCCTGGCATAATAGAGTATGCATCAAAATTTAACAGTAAATATCATGTTTACTAATAACTGTTAGCACTGAGCATTTGCCAGGAATGATTCTAGGTACTTCTAATGATATATTAGCTCATTTAGTACTCAAAAACATCTAGGAATGTAGTGTTCTTTTCCTCTTTTTACAGATAAGAATATTGAGGAATAAAGAGGTGATTCAACTTTGCCAAAATCATACAATAGAGCTGTTGTTTGAGCTTAGCAACTGGCATTAAAGTAGGATTTACTATGCAAAAAGCCATTATGAGTATTACAAGTACTTCAGCTAAAATCTAGTACAAGATATTAGGGAAAGGTGCCTGGTATGAACCTTAATATTCAGCATTTTGAGGTTACCAAAAATGCAATAAGATAATGTGTGTGTGCATGTATGTATCTATTCATTCTTATAATTCATATATATACATACATAATTTCTATTCTTATATCTACCTCTATCATCCATTTATTATCCATCTATCTATCTCCCTTTCTAAAGAGCAATAAAATTTTAAAATACCTAGCTATCAATTAACAAGAGAAGTGGAAAGTTTCTACTTTGGCTAAGAAAACTAAAAAATTGCACCCAAGTGAAATGAAAGAAATCTTAATGGATTTATTTATCATAGTACTAGATAACAACTCAGTATCTACTATGTTAGTTTTTCCAAAATATAAATTTAACCCTATTCAAATAAAAAATTCTATTTGACAAATTGTTTATGTGCAGAAATAAATGCATAAGCATATCCAATAAACTTCTGTGAAAAAATATAATACCATGGGGAGCTGTGTAGGGTGACTTGGGGGATTGCTTTATAAAAGATCTACTATAGATTTGCAGCAAATAGAACAGAGAGGTAGTGGCACAAAGTTAGAGACACATAGGTTGACAGCAAAGGACAAAATGCACAGAAACAGAGTTTTGTGTCTGTAAGAAATTGGTATGTGATAACAGCAGGCATTTGAAATCCCTGGGAAAGAGGGGCAATTTGAAAAGTGTGATGAGAAAAATGGCTACTTAATTAGAAAACAAAATCAAATCTATGTATGACACTGTTCTTCAAAGTGAATTCCTGGTGGATTTAAAGTATGGATCTAAAAAGAGATAAACATTAGAAACTCTAACATGAAGGTGTGGATGGATAGATAGATAGATAGATAGATAGATAGATAGATAGATAGATAGATTTATATATTTGCATTTCACAGCAGGGCAGAAATCCAAGGAGTCATGAAAACAGATATCAGAAATTGATGGTAGCTGGCTCCATACTGCCCACAGATACATTCAGGTTAGCCAGGAAAGGAATTTCAGAAAGGAAAGAGAGAGACAGAGAGAGAAATAAGGAAGAAAGAAAGGGAAGAAAAAAGGAAATAAAGTAATTGAAATGGAGGCTCCAAAGACATACCATTTCTGGTTTTTCTCAGTAACAAAATATTAGGTGGTCTTACATAATCCTTTTACACATTTCTGTTACCTACTTAGCTCCTGAAGACATTTCATTTTTTGTGACCTCTCACCAATCATAGAGGAATAGATTTTGAAATATTTTAGTTCAAACAGTGTGTGTATGTATATATAAGAAATAAAATGACAAAGTAAAAAGAAAAACCACATTCAGTAAAATACTTAACATGAATGACAAATTGAGTGGTAATATCCTTAATATATAAAAAGCACTTACAAATTTGAAAAAAACAAAAAAAACTCAATATAATAATGAGCAAAGAAAATGAACAGATAAATAAAAAGATACATAAAGGGAAAATAATATAAGTGAAAAAATTTAATATCACAAGGAATCTAAGATATGAGTACATTGATATAATTACTTGACTATAATTTCGGCAATGGTTGAAACATTGGTGATGTCCAATAATGGCAAGAACAAAGATGAAATCAACATCTCCAGATATTATTGATAGGGTCATTATACATTTGTACAATTTTTCTTTATACAACTTGACAATGCATGTTAAAATATAAAATATACATACCCTTTGGCTCAAATAATTCCACTTCAAAAAATTCACTTACTCAAAAATACCTATTTGAAGGTTGTGTTATATGCTGGATACTATGATTAGACACTGGGGATAAAAAGATGGACAAGATCTTTACACCTCCCTCCTTTTCATATAGAATTTCCATTTTCATAGGAATATGTCTTAGATAGTTGGACAAATATACAAATATATGAATACTAGGATTTTTTTTTCAAATAGTTGATAATAGCTAAGAATTGGAACTTTACCACCACAGAGCCTTGGGGTCAATCCAGGGCAAGGGGTGGAGACAAAATGGCCATTCTCTCCTCCCCTCTGTTTCTGTTATGTAATTGTTCTGGTGTTGGCCAGTCACCAAGGACATACCCATGGAGTTCCTACCAGAAGGGGCGGGCAGAGAGGAAAGCATGAGCTAGGGTCCGAAGAGATAGATGGAAGTGGGCGTGGCTTGCAAAGTCGAGCAAGTTGTGAGCCATAAAAACTCTTTCTCCCAACCTGACCTTTCCCTTGACTTACTTTGGTTTCAGCAGATTCATAGGGAATTTGCTCTAGGAGGGGAACCCTCTTACTCCCGGAACTATCGCAGGGCTGTATGAATTGATGTAGAAAATGTTCATGATATGTTGTCAAGGGAAAATGCATATTATTGACCTGTACAATATGATCTATCTATTACTTGGGCTATTGCTAAATATTATAGTAATGACCTCTAGAAGGTAGAATTGTGGACAATTTCACTTTCTTCTTTTTGTGTGCATTTTCTGTAATAAAAATAATGACATATGTTAAATATCAAAGTGAAAACTTCATTCTACTAAAATCACTCTCATATAATAATCACACACTTTCCTGTAACATAATGTTTCCCTTTTAGAAATATGCCAGATAGTACTCTGCTGGATATCTACAAGGTGGTTGTAAGAGAGAGAAGTGGTGTGTGCTCCCACCAGACCTGAGATAAGTTAGAGGTGGTGTAAACAGCAGCCAGGCGCAGACCATGTCTGAGTGAGGTGTGGTGGCTGGCATCAGAGCATGCAAGTTTTAGTAGGGCAAAATTTCAAGGCTGATAGAAAAATTCATCACCCAAGGAGAGAGAGAGTGCTGGTTCTTTGAATGACAATGCCCAAATCAAAGCCGGGAAGTTCCCAGAGAGCCTCATAAACCTAGACTTTTAAGACTGGCAAGGATTTTGGAACAGAATTAGCACACTGATTTGACTTTATCATTAAGAAACCTAAGGCCTGTGAAGGCGGAGGTGGAAAAGGCACTACGAGTTAGTCCCATGAACTTTATGTGAATTACTTTATTCCAAGTGACCCTGGAAACTGTTGTGTCATCACTGTTTTGAACTGACACAGAAAAGAAAACTCAGAGTGGGTAGAGTTGTTTGAAGTCACAAAGACAGCAAGAAGCAGGCAGGAATTGACCTCTAGTCTACCTGCCCCCAAAATTGGTGTCATTTAATACATCCCCTAGCAGCTAGGTCATCAAGGGCAGAGTGAGGGGATGACCTTTCTACTCCCAAGCCAGGACTTCCCTGGCAACTGAATGCTTTCACCACAGGAGCTTCAGAACTATGCAGTTGGGTCTGCTTTCGCCTGGACATTCTCTGTCTATTAAAATGCCCCTCATCTCCAGGCCCTGGGGGCTCCCAGGCTCGGCCCAGGACTGGAGAGTCACACTCTCTGACACAGTGATGCTGCAGGGGCACCTGCCTTGGGGCTGCTGCAGCCAGGACACTGGGAAAAGAACCCTGCCCTCAGTGTCTTCTCCTCTGTCTTCTCAAAAAGCCTGCCTTTAACAGGCAGGATGTGGGCTGGGCCAGGGTTCGAGCTCTGATGGAGTCCTCCGGCCGTAATTCTGGTTTTACCAGCTTAGGATGGGGTTTCTCAACCTTGGCACTACTGACATTTTAGTGTGGATAATGCACAGGCTATCCTGTGCATTGTGGGGTGTCAGACCCATATCTGCCTCCCGTGTGCATAGGGAGACACAAAAGGTGAAGGTCTTTGTGCAGCACAGTGATGTGCTCTCCCTCCTTTCCACTTTTCAGGCTGTCTTACTCATCTCGGCCATTCATCCACTTCCTATTTTTCAGTTTCTGAGCCTCTTTGTGCTGAAGTCCTTCATTGAGCATTTTTAATTCTGCCAGTGTCTGCTTCCTAGATTCCTCTAAATCCTTTCCATATCCCTTCCCCTCCTTGTTATCCCGCAATCACTTTTGTCATCCATTTCTGTAAAGACAGAATGCTGGCCCTCACTCTGGGTGGAGGAGTGGGGTGGCCTGTGTCAGGCTCGAGTCCTTTCTTCACCATCCTTTAATTCTCACATGACCTCTAACAGGCCACACACCCTCTCTGAGACTCAGGTTCTCATCCGTAAAGTTGTGGGCATCCTTCCCCCTTTCTGACCTTACTAGATGGTATTAAGGGTTAAATGACATAATAGTTGTAAAAGAATGAAGTGATATATTTTATTAATATCATTGTATGATCAGTTGCTCACATCATGTAAGTTACAGATGGGCAGAAGGGCATGTGGGCCCAGCCTATCCCTGCGGTCTTACACTGCACAAGGAAGTCACACTGGCTGGCGTTTGCAGGTCTGGCTCTGTGACCCGGACTTGCCCTGTGCTTGTTACTTTCCTCTCTGAGCTCTAGGTTTCTTGTCCAGCACAGCCTGGGGAAGCAATGGATACACAAATGCTCCACTTCAGCTGTGCAGACTAATCTGTAGGATGAAGTGTCAGGAGCTGTCCTCCAGGGCATAGTTTAGGGTAACCGGCCTCTTTAAGATAACCTCAATTTTTATTCTCCCTTCTAAAAGACATTTGGCACCTGGAATGGCAGTGAGCAGCTTTCCAGGGGGCCATTTAAGGGTAGGAGGATCCCATCAGAATTCCCTCAGGAGCACAAAGCACTCAGTTCTATGCCCACTTCTGACCTATTGGATGGCACCATGCTTTAGGTCCTGTTAAACTAGAACAACATTTTGTGAGATGTAGAAGTGAGATCAGAGGACCTTCTACTTGGCACAAGCTTTCAAGAGTTCCCACAAGATTCCCTGGGAAGCAGGTGGAAGCACACCTGGAGAGTAGGTGGAAGCCATACCCATCAGAAGCCCTAGTATATAAGAAGAGATAGCAGAGATATCAAATTAATTTTTAAAAAGGTGATTTTGAAATGGGATGATTTAAAACCAAAACATTTTAGAGAGTTGAAAGACATGATTTCAGAGTTGAGGAAAAAAGTGATGGAGGCAATGGACAGAATTGGATTTTGAGGGGAAAGTTAACACATCAGTATTTGAGAAGTTGGTTCAAATATACTTCCATTTGTCAAGGAAAATAATAGAAATATGACAAAAGAGAAAATAAACGATTTGTAGGATAAGCTGAGAAATGAAAGAAATAATAAAATAAGGCTGAATAATTAATGTTCATATCAGAAAAGCTCATCCATCAAATTAATTTATGAGGTTCATAACTAGAATTCTTAGAAATGGACTTGTGACATTCCCAGTGAAAAGGAAAACAAGCAAGAATCTGTAATTTAGGCAGGTAAATAAAATGGGACCATACCTACAATGGCAAAAATTTAATGTTGCCACTTCTCCTCCATAGTACCACATGGCAAAAGTCCACTCAAATAATTCAAGCATGAAACCACCTATTCAAATATCTTCTGTTTTTTCCCTTAGTTAGGATAAATTGCAAACTCATTGTATGTTTTCAAAGAATAAATTCAAAGTCAAAATCCACTATTTTTATAGTGAATTTCCAACTATTAAGGAACAGATAAGTCACATGTTATCTCAAACATTCCAAATCAGGGTATTTTGTAAGACAAACATAACCTTGTGAACTTGTGAAGACAGTCCAAAAAACAAAATTCTAGTCCAACCACACTTATGAACAAGAGGTTGAAGTTTACGCACATACATACACACGCAAGTCACAAAGGAAATTCATCGTGGTATTTTGAAGAATAATGCCCGTTATTTTCCTGAGGAATAGTTTAATATTAAGAAATAAGTTGACAGTTGTTTGTGGCTTTTTTACAGTTCTTGGCATATAATAATAATAGCTTATACTTAATGGGCACTTACTATGTGTCGAGTGTTATTCTAAATGTTACCAAATCATCATACCATTTCAAGGTGAGTATTATTGTCTCCATTTTATAGAAAACTGAGACACAGAAAGGTAAAGAAATTTGTCCAAAGTCACACAGATAATGGGGCTAGAGTCAGGGTTTAAACACAGGCAGTCTAGCCCTAAAATCTGAATTCTTTGCTGCAGAACAGGCACAGAATAAATATTAATTGACGTACATTTTATTATTTCTGCTCAGGTCATCCATGGCTGCATGCTGACCCACTCCAAAATGTAATTTCTTAAAATACAATGAATTATTGTGCTTCACAGCTGAAAGGTGTCTGTGGGTTGACTGGGCAGCTCTCATGTGGGGTCTGCCATGCCGCTGCAGGGTTTGTAGTGGAAGGGATGGTTGGGCTTCCTGACAATATGTCTGGGGCCCTGACACTTCCTGGCCTCTCCACAAGCCTAGGCTTCCTCGAGTGGGCAGTCCACATATAGTTGAAATTCCTCCACTGCCATTAGCTTCCCTGAGACCAGGAGAGGAAGCTGGTAGGCCAATTAATGGTGTCCAGAACAGACACAGTATAAGTTCCACCACATTCTATTGGACAAGCAGTCCAGGCTGCCACTGGATTAAGAGGACATAGGAAACATGTGACAGGGAGCAGCAAGAGCACATAAAGAAGAGCACATGTCACCTGCCACGTGTTCTTTTTATTTAATAATGCACACGCCCAGTGCAAAAGCAGAGCACCGTGGACTGCCACCTGGCGAGGAGGAAGGGAGACTTCCTTCCATTTTTGCCCTCATATTCCCAGTTGGTCCCAGCTCTCTCCAACTAGTAACCACTTTATTCCTTTATTACATGTCCTTCTGGATCCTTTATGGAAATATAAGCAAAAGAAAGTGTGCATTTTATTCCCCCTAGTTCCTACACAAAAGGAGACAATGCACTCTTTATCATTTTTTGTCTTGGAGAATTGCCTGTATTAATAGAGAAAGAGACAAAGAGAGAAAAAGACATAGGAGGAGGAAAGGGGGAAGGAAGGGCGGGAGGAGAGAGGAAGGAGGAGGAAGGACAAAGACAAGATGTATATGTGAGATGCTAAACCAGCACATGTGGAGAGCATACATTAAATTGTTAGTGGTTCTCTCTCTGTGGAGGGATTAATGCTCTTTTTTTCTCTTAGCTTTTCTGCATTTTCTGAATTTCCTGTGAAGAACATAGGTTACATTTGTGTTAAATTTGTTTTTAATACCAGAACCACATGGTTCGATTTTTATGCTGGTGAGTATGTTTTGTTGTTTGCTTATTTCTGAGAAATTGACCTCCAACCATGGTATAGATGGAAAAAGAGCTATGAAGCTTCCTGTGGAGATTTCTCAAACACAACTGTGTTTGCTTAGACAAGTGCACCATGACAATTCCCTTTCCTTCCTCTTCCCTTTGTAGTTAGTGCCATTTGTCAGACTGCTGTTCTGCAACTTAATTAGATCTATGATCTTACCTTATTATCATGAATATAATCATTGTTGTGTACCTACCATGTGCAAGGCAAGGCGCTGTGCTACATGTTAGGGGTATGGAGGAGTCACAGGCCATGGAGAAGGACACATACACACCTCTCCGAGCTGTATTATGATAAGTGTCCTATCAGCTGGCTCAGGATCACAGAAGCAAGATCTATTGATTTGCCTGTAAAAACTCAAGCTATTTGAGCTGGATCATGAAACTACCCATTTTTGAGAAAAGTGGGATGAGGCAGTTTGGGTAGGAGGCATGGGAAGTGCTGGGAGTCTTGTGAAGCAGCTGTAATGGTGTAGTAGTGGCTGTCAGTGCTGTAAATGCAGACCAGAACCCAGGGACAGAAGGGCTTGTAACCAAACTGAGAAGTTGGCAGTTTTTCCTGTGAGCCCTAGAGGGGCTGCCGAGCATGTCTGTGCACCAGGGACCACAGTTATCTTTTCCCTATCATCAGTGCCTTTTGTTCAATATACAGTCTGTTATTTGTCCTTGTAACAGGTACCTTCTGAGTTCAAGGAAATAAATCCTTGTTGGAAAGGTTTTTATTTAATTTTCACTCTCAGCAAACCCAAAAGAGGGCATGTGTCCCCTGAGGTTTAAATGTGGAAGCACAGGGGTTAAGACTGTTCAAAGCCCTTAGGGTCCAGGCAAGACAGAGTGGTTGTACTCTGAAGGTTCCTTTAGGGGACATCAACAGATCCAATGGACCTCCCCTCCTAAAAAGAAAAGAAAAATATAACACTGAATTGTAATGCTTGTTGCTTCCTTTGCTCCATGGCACTGAGCCCTGAGAATCTAGGCAGAGATGATTGTTATGTTCACTGAGGACACTCAGTCCCGTGCTTGGCACACACTGGAAGCTCACAGCACATTAATTAGTACATACTACGGAGAAGCAAGACTAAGCTAAGCATTCTGGAAGGACTAATTCATGGGTGGTGATATCACCCGAGTCTTACACCAGCTTCATTCCTCCACTGGCACTCATAGGTATCTTATGGGGGATGCTAGAGATGGTAAACAGAGTAGTGAACTGTGAGTACTAGCTTTGCATTTAGTGGGAGAAGCCAAAATCATTGGGTTCCTACTTTCTCTGTTCACTGGAAACTAATTTTCCCTGACGGCCAACAGGTAGGGACAGGAGGCTTGTGAAGGGGCAGGAGTCCCAGCCAGCATGAGGCCATCCAGGAAGACTGGCCGGTAGGAGGTGTACGTTAGTTTCTGTCCAGCAGGACTCTCTGGGAAGACAGGAGTGGTGGAAACTGCTTGAGCTCTTCAGAGTTAAAGGCTCCTCCTGAGATTGCACAGGTTCGTCCAATGCCTCACCAGCAAGTCGCTGCTCAAAACAGAAGCCTCCCTTAATTCTTCAGCTGGACCTGCACCCTCATTTTTTCTGAGTCACCAAAGCACTTCGTGTCTGAGGGTCTTGGCAGCAGCATGGTAGGACGGAGAGAACCCTGAACCCAGATGAACCTGGTTTCAATATCTTCCTGTGCCACATGCTTGCTCTGTGACCTTGGAAACAGTTATGTATTTGAACCCATTCTGTTTATATCATTAAGGAGAAGGTCCTATCCACTGTGTGGCTGTTGGGAGGGCTAGCAGAAGCTGTATGTAAAGTATGGCTTAATTATTACATAAAGAGGGGCTAGCATAATTAAGAGTCAGCCAGGCCTAAATTCAAACCCCATCTCTACCACTTAATCTCTGGGTAAGACTTCAGGCCAGCTCCTTAGCTTTTAGATTCTTGGATGTCCTCTTTCTCAAAAAATGATGTTCGTCTTGTGCATTGGTGGTAAGGACTAACGGAAGTGCTGATAACATGCCAGCACAGTTTCTGGTGTCTGGCATATGCTTAGATATGATCACTTCCCTTTTTATTTCTTTGTGATGCTGATGCCTTGTTTCCCTCCCGCTCTTCAGCCTGTGCAGAGACTGCAAAGGTCTTTGGAGGCTAGGAGCGCACCTGCCTCTGGGCATCTTCGGTGTGTCTATTTATTAAATAAATCAAGTATAAAGATATGCTGAATAATTAGCTCAGCAAAACTGGGAGGAATAATCCCCTGGGAGGGGCTTTCTGTAGTATTTAGTATATAATTAAAGCTCCCTGAGTGGCACAAGGCCCTCCATACGGAGCCCCTGCATACCTCTCTCACCTCCCCTCTGGCCCTTTCCCACCAGTCTCACCACGGCCATGTTGGTCGGATGGTGCCACAAGTGGCAGCCTCCTCACACTGAGGGCATTTGTGCCATTTCCCTTGCCTGCAATATTGTTCTCATGGATTTCCATATGGCTGTTTCCTTCTTGTATTTGAAAGATCAGCCTTTCTTTCTCATCACTTGCCAGTAAATTTTAGTAGAGTATATTTTGGGGTTTTGCTGCCCAGAATCTTCTTGGTTCAGGAGAGTTGCAGTTTAGGTTTTGGGAGACCATGAGCTTTAGGTGAAGCTGATTTCATCCCAAGGCTGCAAAGCAGAATTACATGGCCTAGATTAAAACAGTCACTGAACTCCTCTGCTCATGGGGATTGGGTCAAAGCTCTCTCTCAGACTCAAATCAGGATGGTGTAGCCAAATGAAATGCAATTCTGAGTTATACAAAGTTATTCCTGTTTCCTAAGGACATAATCAGGAAAAGACTGGAGCTAAAGTAGCCATCTTATAGTGAAGGAAGAGAAAAGGGAGTGTGTGTGTGTGTGTGTGTGCATGCATGTATGTGTGTACATGTCTTTAAGATCATCATTTGAGTAATTGGCTTCATCTGTACCTAACTGGACACAGGTACAATGTCTTCAGTTACATAGCCAACATTTCTTTGGTTTATCCAGTCTGAGATGACTTTACTGTCATGCTAAAAAAAATCATCAAAGTGGAAACATTTCTTTAGTGTCATCTTTAATACTAAGCTGACACTTTAGGAGAAAAGGAATTGGGTCTCATTCTTAATTAAAATGCTAGTGCCTAGTGTAATAACAGTGAAAGAATGGTTCCTAATATGTACTTGTTGAATGGGTACGTGTGGTATGGTGTCAGACTCCAGTGGGGCTCCGGACTCCCTGAGGTGTGGTCTCACTCACATTGCTTGGAGTGTTGAAAGCCCCGAATATGGTCAGGTTGCATTTCATAATGGTGATAAGTGGGGAACATTCAGAATGCCACCATTAGCTTGTGGGTTTCTATAGAGATTTCTGTGCCTGAGCAGATCTAAATGCAGGCTGTGTGTTGAGGCAGTTTCTGAGTTCCCAGAATAGGACACGAATGTCCAACTTCCCCAGAAGTCCTGCCTTTTCCTGCTGCTAAAGTCACTCTGGGATTATTGACCCTGCATCATGGAATCAGAATTTTTGAAGTAAAAATAAACCCCACGGGTTCTTTAGATCTTACTATACAGATGCAGTAACATACGCTCATGTGGTCAAAATGTGGCCACCCAGAACCTACATTTCATTCCCTGGCTTCCGTGCTTCTCTTCTCCCTTTCCCTCTTTGCTCATTTCAAATGCCTTCACAGGTGACTTTTCTTTCCCTGCCAGCCACATTTTCAATGTTGGGACCACACTTATGCTGGAAAATATAACAGGATCTTTGCTCTTTAGCATCCCACAATCTATTAAAAGATGGGAAAAAGGAAAAAGACAATTATAACAGCATGTGAAAAATAATGAAGGTAGTTGAAACCTGTTTGCAGAGCACCGTAACCTGCTGACTGAGATGGATGAATAATGGTGATTGGCCATCAGAGATGGTTATGGAGGACTTAGAAAAGGTAAAACATGAACTGACTTCTGGACTTTGCCTCAGGTAGAGATTGCCAAAGCAAAAAGATTCTGGTTAAGGTGACTTCAGTAATTAAAGATGATGGGAGTATGGTGCATCAGTTGGATAGTGTGGAAAGATGAGGCTGTAGAGGCACATAGGAGTTGAGTGTGAATGGCCTTGCTGGTTTTGCAGGGACTCCTGACATTGCAGGGACAGGAAGCCTTTGAGAGATTATGAGCAGGAAAGAAATGTGGTCAGATGAGCATTAATCAAGTGACTGCTCTAACTGCCTAGATTGATGGGTGGATAAGTCTGATGACAGGGAGATGAGTTCGGAGGCTGTGTCAGTAATCTGGGGTGGAGTGGTGGGCTGATGAAGGCCGGTGCAGGTGTGACAACACAGACTGCTACGACAAGACACCCTGACACTCTGATGCTTCTCTACCTCCAACCTCCCTCCTTCCCTTACCTTTAATGATTTCTGGATGTTCTGAAGTGGAACCTGGCAGATGGCATTTAAAAAAAAAAACGACTTCACAGCCCCAGGTGCCAATCTGATTTATAAGTTTTTCTATCAGAAGGAGATGAGAATGCAGTACCTTCTTAGGTAATTAATGATTCAACATGGTGCCTTTGCAAATGAAATTGAAGCGGCTGGAAGCCTCATTTGCAGCCATAAGAATTCAAAGGACACAAGAAGGCTGATTTGTGATTGTTGCTTTTCCTCAATAAAAATTAAACTGATTACAAAGAGCTGACAATAAGACAATGTCTTGCAGAAGTAATGTTTCTGACATTTCGCCGAGTGTTTACCACAAATATTCAAATTTATCATTCTTGACATTCTTTAGAAAAATGGGAATAAAATATTATTTTAGTACTGCAGTATTTGCTTGTACACACATTTATATGCATGCATAATAGACAGAAAATTAAAAGATTCCTGAATGCCCCATCATATTCAATTTTTAAATTAAGGGTTCTACTGGGAGATCATGGAATTAGGCCCACAGAGCTTGTACTTTGGATATAAAAAGCATTTAAAGAGTGATAATGTCTTTTTTCTGTAGAGAAAATGTGCCCATCATTAAATTCCTGGGGTTCTTTGGTGAATTCAATCTTTAGAGAAGAATTATTGACAAAACAGTACCGGAAAACATATGACCCATGAAAGCTTATAGATATGATCTTATTTAAATAGTTCAACAATCATACTGGTCTTATTACTGTCCCATTTCACAGATGGGACCACATTTCTATTCACTGTTTGATATCTGACAAGTTCCTGACCTCTTTAAGCTTCAGTTTCCTTATCTGTAGATGGAGCTGATTGTCCTCATGTCATGGAGCCAGGGTGAGGATCATGAGATCCAAATAAAACACAGCACAGCCATCTGTTAGTCATGTTTGTTGATAATACTCTCCCAACTACTCTATTTATACCAGGCTAGGCTTTAATTCATCTTTCTTATTTCTGTTTTAATCATCTTGGAGTCACCTTAAATCCCATCATCCCATTGTTATACAGGTTCTTCTTTCACAATATGATGCCTTTTTTTTCCCCTTTCTCCATTCCATTCCCGCTGCCATTGGCTTTGTACACATTTTTATGAATTTCACTAATGCTGCTTGTCTGGTCTTCCCTCCACCTATAAAGAGGGAGAACAGGGATTTCCCATGTGGTGATGCAACTGTCCTCTTGACTGTGCTGGTGGCTATACAAATCTATACAAGTTATGAAGTGCCAGAACCATATATACACAGCAATGCAAACACACAAAAAAAGTGAAACATAGGAAAACTGGAGAATTCTGATTATGGTCTGTAGTTATTATTATGGTTACCATGCTAAATGGATGATGTTATCATTGGAGGAGACTGAATGAAGAGGGCACAGGAATTTTCTTTACTATTTAGGCATCTTCTTTATTAGTCTGAAATAGTTGCAAAATAACTTTTAATGTGGCAGAGATAGTTTTAATATTTCAATGCCATGATAAAAACTCAAAAGAAAATTATGCATCAAAATTTCCTGACCAGTACAGTAGAAAGCCATAGCATTCTCTTCATTTTTCCAACAGATAGAGCAACATCCAGCATGTTGAGAGGAAGCAGAACTTTTGTTTTTGAGACCAGATGGTAGAGACTCAGTCTTTAAATTCTATATTTTGAGTGGATATAAAAGTCTGGTCTAAGAGCTTTCTAAAGCAAGAAGTAGTTGTTTCCACACAAAGATATGGACCATATCTATCCCCACTGAATCACTGCTGTCTTTTCATAGCAACCTGATTATTAGGGGAAATAGAATTGTAAGGCGGAAGAGACCGTTTTTAGGAAGCTATCACTAACTCTAGAATCGATCAGCTCCCCTGTTTTATGTTGCATAGCATCATGCCCATTTCTTAGGCTGTACATGTCACAATGTTAATTATCGTTTCGATTATTGGGTAACATTTCCCCCATAATGGCTTCATGAGTCTTGCTTTCTCATTCATTGCATATCCCATGTTCACATGACATTTTCTCTGCAAAGGCCGTGGGTGTCCGGATATCACTGAGAGCTCTGACATCTGAGAATTACCATGATAAGCATGTAGGTCAGAGTCACCCACTCTACCGTGAACTTTGCCATACACGATTAAACTAAAATTCAAAGTGATATAAGAGGAGGGGAAATGCAAAGTTCAAGAGTTTTGAAGGAAGAAGTTACTGCCAGGTGGGGTGACAGGAAAAGCTTCAAAGTTTAGGTAGTGTTTGAATAAAGCATTAAAGAATTGGTAGTGTAGTGGCCATGGAGTTGTACCACTCCGAACTCCTTTTAAGAGAAAATACTGCAAAAATCACTGTAGAGTAACAGCCTCTAGCTGCCATACCTTTTCTTTGAATCCACTATAGCCCTCACCTCAGGGTACAATTCCTAGCCAATGACTGAACATTAATGGTTCCTCAAGAAGGGCTATTTCTTTGTGGGACTCCTCTAACGAGGAACTTTTGCTCCTGGACTTCCCACTGACCCGGCTGAGACCATCTTATAGTTGCAGTGTAGTCTGAGGCTCTTTACATCCCATCATTCTTCCTTCTCTCCTTTCATAGGTGCAAGAGCAACATCATAGTCTGAAGGTTCTTCCCTCTTATTCCTGCTTACACTGCCCATTCTCCTTCACAGGTGTTGCTGTGAAGAGATTTATTTTCCCAATAAATCTCATGTACATCTAATTTTGTCTTGGTGTCTGTTTCATAAAGGATCTGATACAGATAGTAGTTTTGAGTGATTGATTTGATTAATGGTGGAGTCATCAATATGATCACAGCTCTGCTTAATTTGATGGAAATATTCACACTCAGGTATCGGCCATGTGTGGGATCTCCCTCAGTTCCTTAAGACTGCAGCTGAAAAATATATAGAAAGTACAAAGTGGTAAAAGAGCAGCTACACTGAAATTATCCTGTGCTTTTTGAGCTGTGCCACCTCTGTCCTGCTGACCCTCAAACTTCCCTCGGACTCTCAACCCCAATCCATCAAAGCAAGGAGCAGAATCTGCCTCCCTTCTCTATGGACAGTTACCATTGTTAGAATTTTTCAGACCTTCTCCCCCTAGGCTTTGCTCTATCTCAGATACTGGGCCTCAGGAAACATTACCTTGGCCTATTGTCAACCTATTTATTCATTCATTCATTCTTATTTGTCCTTTCATTTATTTAATAAATCCTACCTCAGGGCTTGTAGAAGAGACAGTTGTTTAAGCACAATGAAGAGACTAGACTTTGGAGCCCAACTCTCTATGTTCAGATCTCAGCCCAACTGCTTCAATCACTAGGAATTAAATTCTGTGACTCAGTTCCATCATGTGTAAAAAAAATAATACACTATCGTATAGAGTTATCATGAAGATGTAAAACATAATCCATACAAACATTTAGAACACAGTCTGCTATATATAGTAAGGATTCACAAAAAAAAAAAACATTGTTAGTATTTCTGTGTACTATACCTGTGCTAGGGTTAGGAGATGCAGTAGTTAATAAAAGACATAGCCCTTGCCCTCAAGGAACTTACATTTCAGTGGAAAAGACAAAAAAGCAAGTAAATAAAAATGAAATCCTTTTGCATGGTGTTAAGTTGTGGGCTAGTATGATGCTTCTTAATTCGGAGGTCAGGGATAGCCTCTCCGGAGAAGAGAATGTCAAGAGGAGAAAAAAGCATCCAAAAAGTCCTTGTGGTAAGCAGGGTCTCAAGGTGTTGAAAAATGAAGAACAAGATGTCTTGGCCAATACAGATCCTAGGAGTCTCTGCTCACACACATTCTGGACATGCTCTGGACTGCACATTTCAATGCCAACTGCATATCTTGGCCTAGCTCCCTGGTGGGCTTTGATATTGTTAGAAACCACCTGGCCTTTTACATGCTGCAGCCCCACATGTACCCCCACATTGTACCCAGGTATTTTTGCAGCAACTGACCCGGCCAGTCCCTGTTTATGAACCAACTACTACTCCACATTCGTTTCCTTGTTTATCCAACCCATGACTCTGGGAAGCATCCAACTTGGAAGATAAGAGCATAAACTCTGCATCTACTTCCCAAAGTTCCCACCATCATTTGACCTTGAGCTAGCTACTTCATCTACCTGTGCTTCAGGTTACTCATCTGTAAAATGGCGATTAGAAATACTTTCTAATTCATAGAGCTGTTGTAAGCTTTTGATGGATTAGCAGGAATAAAATAGTCCTACATTCGACAGTCTGTAGATATTAGCTGTCATCATCACCAACATCATCACCGTCATGATTATGTAGCTCTTGCTATTGCTCTGAGGCTCTATCCTTTTGGGACATTGTTGGTGTTTCACTGTGTCTTACTGAGCCTCTTCTTCCCTTCCACTTATGGAAAATCTCCCACTGACTTACCCAGCCTGGGCTTGGGGCCAGTGGCGAGCTCTCCCAGTCAGGAGAGGAAAATTCAGAGGGGCTTTGGGAACACCTAAGGGCTCACGTGCATACACATGCACAATGTGACGTGCCCTCTACCCCTGTGACTCCTCAGCGGCATCTGAAATGGTGCATCTTCCTTCGATATAAGGCTCAGACTCTTGCTGTGTTGATATTTTTCCCTGTGTTCCAACATAAATGATAATTTTAGGGAAAGCAACTGACATTTTAAATAATCATGATATTCAGCAAAATGGCACTGATTTTAATGCTTTCAACTGCTGCTCCTTTTCAAGGCGCAAAGCAGCCAGACTTCCTTTTCATTGAAAGAGATTTCGAATGCGATGCCTTCCAAAGCCTCAGCTGCCTCCCACACGGATACTGACAGCTGGGGTGCTTTCAGCGGGCTCCGTAGTTAGCGTCCCCTCTCCATTTGCCTCTGTAGCAGATGAGATTGAAATGGTAGCATTTCACTCCAGTTGAGACCAGGAGGTTCTGCAGATTGACAGATATAATTATCATGCTTGCTTCCTGGCATGTGGTATCTAAGTAAGTCTCCATATTTATCCAGCGTTAATCAGAAAAGAGTTCACTCCGTTGGAGAGGGATTTTTCAAACCAGGCCATACCTAGAGAAAGCATCCGATAATGATGGTCCTCATTTCTAATATGAGGTTAGAGTCTTGCCCCAGGTCTGTCCGTGGGCCTCGGTTTTCACCCAAGGAGCTTGGGTCTTCACAGGGGCATTTGGATAGGCACAGAGGGCCTGCAAAGGGGCACAGCTCCGTTCATTCTGAGAGATGGGGCGATTCAGGGACCTCCATCACGAAAGGAGTCATCACAGAATGATGGATGCAAGAAAATAAAATACAAGCAGTCTGGGAGTTTTGTTACTGAAGGGTACATCCACACATTGTTTTGTTGTTACTTTTTTTGTGGCAAAGGAGTGAAGATAGTGGTTTTTTGGTGCTCTGATGAACTTTAGGTGATCTAGCCTGCCTCCCCTCTTCCTCTTTATGGTGGAAAAATATCAGGCTTTTTCAAATAACCTAGGGGAGTCCAGAATTTACCTGAAAGAACAAGCCAAGACCTGAAGCAGAATTATAAAAACCCTTGTCACAGTTGTATAGATTTGTGCTGTCTGAGTTGAACAGATGGAGGGCCAAACATATGTGGTCAGGCCCCTTTCTCCAGCACTCTGAGAAGGGCTGTCCAATCTCTCCTTGAATGTCTTCTATGAAATATGACCACCCCAGGATCAGGATGAGTCAGAGACTGAAAGCCAAGCTACCAGGCTGGGCCACGGGGAGGGCCCGCCGGGCGCTGCTCCTAATACTGGCAATGGGTGACAGTGAGGGTAACAGTTATGATGACGATTCTGGTGGTGGGAAGCAACCTAATACTGAACGTGGGTTCCAGACCAGGCAACTGTCCAGGGCTCTTCATGAATCCTCTTATTTAAACCTTTCCACAATTCTATGAGCCAGGTGACCTTCCTTTCTTCAGTTTAGAAACGTGGTTTGAAATATTAAGAAAATCCCTCTGGGTCAGGCAGTAGTTGGGTGACAGAGTTACACTTGTCTGATGGAAGCTTTTCCTTAGCTACAGTGCCATGTGGCCTTGTGTGTGCCCCTTCATATGCTTGGGTCACCAGTGCAAGGAGAACATGCAGGAGAGAGAGAAGGGGGGAGAAAAAGGGGAGTTGTTTGGGTCTAGCATTTCTTTAGGAAAAGTCCACAACAAGCAGTGAGAGATGCATGTGCTCAGGCAGAAATGAAAGCTTCACCCAGAAGTTAAAAGTGAATAAGCACAGCCAGTTAATTTTGATTGTCCCATTGCTGTGTGTCTTCTGGGGAAGTTCCTCAAAGGCCCACTGCCTCTTTTGTCTGTTCATTTTATTTTGTTTGTAAGCTCACCAAGCAGAAATGGGTCTCCTCTCTGTAGCATTCCCATAAAATTTAAATAGCACTTCTATTAAAAAACATGGAGAAGGCCCATTCCCACTGTCTCTGGAGCCTTTTCACCACTATCCTGCCTCTAGTGTGATCACCTTAAAATGAAGAATTTTATTTACCCCACAGATATGTTAAGTCTGTTCCCCTTAGTTGGGATTTTTTTCTAAAATAAGAAAGTGGGCGATCTAAATCACACCAATTATTTTAGGTGTGACTGGAAACGGAAAAGTGAATGTGGACATTTCCTAAAACAATAGTTCATTATGTGCCAAGCCCTTTACTAGCCTGCTGGCATTAACACACTGCATGCTCAGACCAATCTACTGAAGGAGGTGTCATGAGCATCCATGGTTTATAAAGGAGGAAATGGCAGGGCAAGGGGGTGTTCACTTGAATGAGTCCTGGTGGGAGCCTGCAGCAGAGCTAGGACACACAGGAGTCTTGCTTCAGAACCAGATACAGGATCTACAGGGGATGATGTTTATGTACAAAGGTGGACTCAGAAGCCCTTTCTGAGGAGGCGAAATCTGAGCTGAGACCTGAAGGCTGGGGAAGGGCAAAGCAAAGAGCATTCTGAGCTCAAAGCACACGTGTAAAGACTCCAAGTGGGAAAGAACTACGACTTTCAAGGAAGAGCAAAAATATCAAGATGGCTCTAGGAGAATGTCTAAGCAGTTGAGCTGAGATTCCAGTCCGTGCAGTGTGGTTTCAAGCCCCACCTAAACTACTCTGTGAAACTGACTCTCTCAATCCTCCTCAGTGCTACAGAGATTCCCAAGGGACTAAGAGGGAGAACTGCCCATTGATTTTGCATTCTGGAGACCTTAGCAAGAGCAATATCCATGGCACGGTGGCTGGCAGAAATCAGAGAGGAAATGTAGAGAGAGTAAATGGGAGATTGGAAAGAACAGACAGCGAGTGTCAACAACTTTTCCAAATAGTTTTTTTTTAATCTGAAAATGCTAGAGGAGAATATGGGGTCAAGGGAGGGTTTGAGAAGGGAGGAAAAATCATGTGAATGCTGATAAAATTGATCCAGGAGAGGGAGGAAGAGTCATGATACAAGAGAGAGAAATTGATCATGACCAGAAATACTGGTGCATGATTTGGTTCTTAGCCTTTGGCTAAAAGGTACTGATGGATGTTTAGGAGCTGGGGATGTGTGTTCCCTCCTGTTTGTCTTGTTTCCATGCTGTGGCGACCCCTCACCTGGCGGAAGCTAAGCACAATCAATATATAATATACATGTTGCTTTATTAGCATTTTATTTTTTTCCCCCAAAGTGCATTGATTGAATTGCTCCTTTGTGCTACAGATAATCAGCCAATTAACTTACTACCTCATTCTTTCAACAAATATGTTTAACTGTCTTCAACTGACAGATACTATAACAAATTGAGTGATAGAAAGATGGATAATATAAACATACGATGTCTGTGTCTAAGAAGCTCTCCCTCTTATTGGATAAGATACAATTTCTACAGCACACATTATAGTCCTTTGCTCAATCACTGTAAGGCTTAGTTTTTATCTGTGACATTAGGAAGAGACAGATTATATAAGTCAATTAATCAGAATTTTGAACATTTTTAAAGCTTTTTTCCTCTATCTGTTTTCCTTTTCACCCCTTCTTTTCTTGAATGTTCATTTACAAATATTCAATTATGTATATCGTATATATATGATGAATATATAATGTATATTAATCTGGACTTTATCCAGGAATGTAGTTTATCTAGACTTTATCCAGATCAACTTTTACAAATCAATAACAAGGCTAATTTCCTAATTAAAAGTTGGTCAGATGACTTGTACAGACACTTCACAAAAAAGATACATAAATGACCAATGAACATGTAAACAGGTGCAAAAGGATCATTAGCCATTAGATAATACAAATTATAACCACAAAGAGATACCAGTACATGTCCTCTAGAATAGCTCAAATTAGAAAGACTGATAAAAAATGTTGGCAACAATGTGTACCAGCTGGAACTCTCATACACTGTCAGGAGGTGGGAGTGTGTATATAAAATGCCACGACCAATTTGGAACACTATTAGGTAGTTGAACATACATCTACCTAAAGACCCCAAAATTGCCAGAGTTTGTTATTTTCCCAAGAAATAAAATGTTACCAGCAAACAAACACTTTTTGAGTGTTTATACCAGGTTTATTCATAATACCCACAATTAAAATGTCCATAAACACTGACTGATAAACTGTGGTATGGTCATACAAAGGAATACTATTACTTAATACAATGGAACACACTAGTGATGCGAACAAAATCATGGTTGAATCTCAAAAATGTTATCCTGAGAGAAAGGTGCTAAACACAAAAGATATATACTAGATGATTCCATTTATCTGAAGGCAAAACTAATCTATGGTGGTGGAAATTAGAACAGCATTTGCCTATGGGAACTAGGGGTTGACTGGAACACATGGGAAGCTTCTGATGGAAAATGGTCTGAATCTCAATTGGGATCATGTAACATGGGTATAAAAATTGTCAAAACTCATCAAATTGTACAAGTAGCTTGGGAGGCAGAATTTCAAAATGACATCATGACCTTTGCCTGTGATATTTCTGTCTATGGTTTTCTTTCAGTAAAAGCACAGAGATTAATTAGGTGGGCCTATTATAATCACATGAACCCTTTAAAAACAGGTTTTCTCCACTTGGTGCCAGAATGAGAAATCAGAGAGGCATGAAGCATGAGGAAGAGTCAGGTTACTTTGGCTGGTTTGATGATGGAGAGAACCCCATGATGGGGCATGCAGGGTGCTCTGAATTTGAGAGCTGGCTGGTAGCTGGCAAGGACTTGGGGCCCTCAGACCTACAGGGTCAAGGACTGTGTTCTGCCATCAACCTGAATGAACTGAACTGGATTTTTCCTCAGAGCCTCCAAATAAGAGCCTGACCTGGCTGATGTTTTGATTTCAGCCTTGAGAGACCCTAAGCAAAGGACCAAGCTGACCCCCACCCCTCAGACATCTGACCAACTGTAAGACAATAAATGAGTATTGTTTTAAATTATTATCCTTGTGGTAATCTATTATGTGCAATAGAAAACTAACACACTTAACAATGATTTAGGAATTTCACTGTATGTTTATATATTACCTGTCTCCCTGTGTGTGTGTATCAACCAGAGTTTAGGTAATTTGAAAAACACATTGATTTTTAATAGAAAACAAAGATAAGCTGAGTTTATCTTTTGGAGGCAGAGTAGGCAGACTCTGTTTCCACAGCTGTGTGAGAAGCTTCTGTAACCAAGCTGTTCTCCTGTTTTCCCACAGCTAGCATTTATTGAGCTCTTACTATGTACCGGCCATTCTTTTAAGCTCTTTCCACATATCATCTCACAACATCCTCACAATGACCCTATGTGATAGACAGGTATTTTCTTCATCTCCAGTTTACAGATAACTCACTCCAGGATAACAGATGACTTACACAGTGAGGCAGTCTGCCTCCGGAGCTCTGGCTTTTAACTGCAATGCTTTAACTTGCCACATGAAAAGTGGAGTCATCCTGTGTCTTTCTCTCACACCCCAAATCCATGAGAATGTCCTAATGGCTCCACCTCCTAGGCATAATCCACCCTATTCTGAGCTACTATCCTGTCTCCTCTGGACCCCTGGGATAGCCTCCTCCCTGCTCCTCCTGCTCATGACCTTTGCTCCATCCCCTGTTGTCCCTTTTCCACAGATTGCCTTATCAGCTAATTTCTCTCCTCTCCATAAAACCAAGTCCTTTGATGGTTCCCACTACACTCAAAACAAAGACCTTACAATAGCTTTCAGGGACTATTTGGAAGTGTCTGAAGATACTTTGGATTGTCATGACTTGGGGATGGGGTGCTACTGGGTAGGGACCAGCAGTACAACTAAGTGCACAGACTATCACTGCAAAACAAAGAATTATCCAATGTTGATAGCATTGAGGTGAGAAACCCTGTTCTATGTGGAGCATAGCAGCAAATTCAAAGCTTAGAGCTTCACGTATTATCAAGTCCCAGCATTTGATGGACCCTCATCAAACTGTCCAAGATCAATGGTCCAGTAAATTTGCTTCCTCTGAAAACTCTTTTCCTGGTTGGAGACAGCCACCTTCAATCCATCATGACGGCCTTATCCTCATGACCTCATCTAACGCTACCTCATGAAGGCCCCACCTCCAAGCACCATCATTTTAGGGAACACATTTCTGGGGGCACAGTTCAGTCCACAGCAGAATCCCTAGAGTGCATTCCTCTTATGGTCAGTAAAATCTTAATTTTATTATGTACATAAAAGTAAGAGTGTGCACAGTGGAGAATATCTGCTATCAGTTTAGTGCATATTTCCCACTTATCACCTCATATATATGGGTCATGCTATAACTATTATATATAATATATTACACTTCAACATTGATTCATGTGTTTATTCTACAAATGCTTAAAACTTGGGTCACTATGTCTAAGGGTGGGGAGTAAGAGGTAAAAGCTAAGCAATAGGGATCTGGAAACTGACCTTAGAGATAATATAATATTTTATTATCAGAGTCAATATAAATTGGAGTTCTTTTCCAAGTTACTCTTCATGCAAATGCTGCGGTTATTACTACTTACATGTAACTCTGCATCTAACTGGCATCTGTGCTTTAAGAATTGTGTGTGTGTATCTAATAATTGGCACATGCTTCTAGTTTCTTTCATACAGTGATAGTCTATTAACATCTTCTTTAAGTCACTTCCTTGGGAATGGGATACGTGTCGCATGAGTCTCTCTATGCCTTGTACCTCTCTCAGAGTCCCATGCACAGCAGACATTCCAGGATGCTGATTGAATGAATGACGACATCTTTAAATGTCATAATAAACCTCTAAGGAAGGCGTTGACATTCCTGAATTAGTTAGCTCTGGCTGCCATCACAAAATACCTTAGACTTGGCAGCTTAAACAATGGAGATTTATTTTCTCACAGTTCTGGAGGTTAGAAGTTCAAGATCAGGGTGGCAGGGAGCGTGGCCATGTTCTCAGGAGGGCCCTTTTCCTGGTTTGCAGATGGCCATTTCTCACTGTGTCCTCACATGGCAGGGAGACAGCAAGAGCAAGCTTTCTGCTGTCTCTTTTTATAAAGGAACTAATCCAACTGGATCAGGGTTCTACCTTATGAGCTCATGAAATCTTAATTGCTTTGGTAAAGGCCCTATGTCCAGAGTCAGCCACTTTGAGAGCTGAGGCTTCAACATATGGAACTTTTTGTGGGGGAAGCAAACATTCAGTCCACAGCAATTTCCATTTTACAGGTAGAGAATTGTGACCGAGATGGGGTGTCAGCTGTTCTTGGTCCCAAATGCTGACTCCCTCTGATCAGTGGTGGTTACCTGGATCCTGGTAAGGGAAGAATTCTAGAGCCAGGCCTGGACTCAGAAGAAAGCTGGGCACAGAAGGGTTAACTATGTGTTTGAGCACAGAGTGGACCCCTTGGCATGTGTGCACATAAGTCATCACTGCGCTTGGCGTGACGTAGCATTTAAAATCTTAAACGTGAGGACTCATAACCTACAAGGCGAGCACTTCCTTTCCCATATTTCAATGACTGACTTAACGCTAGAGAACTCAGCTGTTGTACCGGAGGGCAGATAAAGGTAGGAGTTGTATTTGAACTGGATCAGAGTATTTTTATGGTACAACTGGCTTCATGTGAATTCCTCTAATGTCGAGGTTTGCTCAGCTCCTCATTCCATCATACATTTCAAAAAACACATATTCATTAGTCAAATTACAGTGGTGAAGAATGTAGCACAAATGACCTGTACAGATCATCTGAATTTCGTGATTAAGAAAAATGTTTCAGAGAAACCTTTTTGTCAATGAGAGCTTACTAGAACTCTAAGTATACAAAGTAAATGAAAAGCAAAGTTGAGGAGGACAAAGACTCCCCTCGGTCACCCCTAGAACCCTAGAAATATCTCCCAGAGACCCCTGCATTCCACAGAGCATGGTTTATAAACCACTGGTCCAGCTGCCTCCTTATTCAGCTGAGAAGGCACAAATCACTGGCTGAAGGGTGCGCAGCTGGTGAACAGCAGGTCCAGGAAGTAGCTCTGGCCTCTTGGCCCCTAAGCCGATGCTGCTGCTAATACTCAGGTGTCGAACTATTTTAAAAAATCATCTGTGACTTTGAGACACCAGGCTCCTCTGGAATCATCACTGAATTACATAGGGCCTGTGAAATTTCCTGAAAATCCCAAAGAAAACAAAGGGAAATTGGAAAAGCACTGTGGGATTGACGGCAAACAATTGAAATTCTTCTCAGTTAAATGTCGAGACGAAAAGGCCAAGACAAGCACACTTCTGCAAAGAGGAGAAATGAAAAGCCAAGTCAGAGAGCTTTACGGATGTCAATATTCTGCTGAGAAGACTTAGTTCCAGAAGAAAGGGAAAGCTGGGGTTACTGAGCACGTACCAGCATTTGGTTCCAGTATAAAGGCCCCACCTGACTCTGCCTCAACCTGATCTGTGTTAATGAATATTTCAGCGGCTCCTACAGAGTTGAAGGACTTTAGAGGTCAGTGAGGCCCATCTACCACTTTGTGCAGGAATCCGCCCCACAGCACATAGCACTCAGTTAAGCTGTCACACCTTTTCGGATAGTTCCAATACTAGCAAGACTATGCTTCAGTAGAGCTAAAAAAAGAAAAGAGAAGGGAAAACACTTTCTATGAGGTTAAATTCACCTAATTTAATACTTCCAACACTGCTGAGGAAGGTTTGATAGTCTTCATTTTATAGATGAGAAAAGTAAAGCTCAGAAAAGTTAGACGATTGGCTCCATGATGCACAGCTAAGTATATCATGACTAGGATGTGAAACTCATCTACCTCAAGTCTCTCTGCTGTGTGGTAGAGACCACTTGTGAGGACAAATATTCAGGTGGAATGCATTTTTTACACTCTCTTGTTCAGCTCAGATGACCCCAGGAAACTGACTTAGGGCCAGTGTGATCAGAAGTGATTGGAGACATGTCCATCCTGGTCCTTAAGAGCACCTGTTCCCCTCCACTGATGGAAAAAAGAAATCTTTGAGGCTCTTGAAGAGAATAGAGCCAAAGGTGGAAGGATTTGGGGGTTTTGAATGACTTCATGGAGCTAAGCCTCCCTACTCCCCACCACAAGCCCACAGGCCTAACCCCTTGCTGACTCTGATTCAGATTATTTCCAGTTGTGACTACAGAGTAACAGGCCCAGGAGATGTTTGGGGAAAGCCCCTGTCAGGTCCTCCTATCGAACATCGGGAGAAGGTGGCTGTAACCACAGCTACAAGATAATTCTAGTCCACACTGTGGCATTGCCTCTGGGATAGAACTTTTACTAGATCACCGATACATAGTTACGGGCTGAAGTACACATCTGAATTACCATCACACTGTGGTGTAACTGGCAAAGAAATGTGACCACGGCTGTACCATCAGACCCCTGCTTCCGCTCAACACTGAAATGCTCATTCCCCCTAGGTGAAGAAAATACTAATAACTCAGAGCTTCATTTGACTCTCTTTCAAGTGACAGCTCTTGGATCAAGAAATCCACCTCACAGAAGATCATAACCTCTTCCCAGGCACATCACTTACCCATTGACTGGTCCAATGCTGAAGTATAAAAGCCCTGCCCCGTTACCAAAATGCAGGACAATCTCTAGGGCCACTGCCATTCTGGAGGCACTGCAGCCCCACCATGGGAGTGGCAGCGCATTTGCTGCTCAATCCTGGTACGAACACCAGAAGTATCCAAACCTTGCAATTAAAAAAAAATGACTGTAAATGAATATACCTTTGTGAAAGCATGCTGTTAGGATAATTGAGAAACAATTAACTCTGTGAAAGTACAGAGGTGATGGTACGCTCAAAACCATGTGCTTCCAGAGCATTTCAGAACTGCTTTAACTTCCCCTGTGATATTCAGCCCACTCACCCAGGCTCTGCCTCGGTAATGAGAAGCTCAGCTTCAATAGGAAACCATTGCTCTATCTCAACACTGTGTGATCTGTGATGCTACTACTCTTCTCTCTTGACATTAGAATCATCCGATTTCTTTCTGAGACCTTTTCTGCATCTGCTACATACTTTCCCCCACTGCTCACATCACATCATCACAGCCTACCGACTTCAATTGGGAGGATCTGTTTGCGTGTCCATCTCTACTAATCGAAGATTTCCTCTCAGACAAAGAAGGACAGCAGCTTATTTGTTTCTGAAATCCTCAGGCCTTAATATTAGGTGCTTCTCAAGAACGATTTCTTCAGGGTTGAGGGAGTAGATTCACACCACATTGCTTGAAACACAAAGGCCAATTGCAATGGCTTTATTCACCTGTTCACTTCTTGCCTTGTTAAAAACAAACATAAAATGAAAAACTTTATAAAGCCCAACCCAGTCATAAAGTTGAGCAAGACGGTATGAATATAAAAATGCATTCTGTTCATCTCAACAAAAGGGAAAGGTCTTCCAAAAGAATAGAAATTCTCCTGGAGAAGTTTAAAGAAGGACTTTCCCCTTAATTTCATCTAGCGTCAATCTATTTCTCTCCATGCCCACCAGCCCCACCCAAGTAGAAGTTCCCATATCTTGTCCTTGGTCTGGTGCCACACCCTCCCACCTGGTCCACTCACAGGTACTGTGCCTTTCTCTAACCTGCTTTTCACTCAGTAGCCAGAATACTGTTTTCAAAATACCGATCTAGTCACTTCAGACATAGCTCCTCCCCTCTTCAGTATAGCATCTGCGTCTCTTCGCCTGGCTGTCAGTCTCAGTGCCCTGGCCACACTAGCTGCCCTTCCGCTCTTTCCATGGGGTTTCTGCTCTTGCTCCTCGCTCTGTTAGGAGCACTCTTCTTCCCAGCTGTCTGTGCTTATTTAGCAGATTGTGATGTTCACAGGGAAACTTACTATTTCTATATAGGTTAAGCCCCAGGGCAAGGGAATGAACATCTCACGCTCTAAGTTGATAGAATCTAAAATAAGGAATATGTGGTTTTCCTCCTCATGCAAATACAGGGCCTAGCACATGGCCGGCACACAGTAAATATATGTTTAAAGGAAGAAGGAAAAAGAGAAAGAAAATTTAAAAAAAGGAAAGAAGAAAGGGAGAAAATGGGGGGGGGGGTAGGGGAAGAAAGTCAGGAAGATGTTAAAAATAGTAAATTGAGGGTTGTCTCATAACTTTCTACTCTTGTAACAAAGCTGATGTATTTTCTACTATACCATCCTATCTCTCTGATAGATAAACTCTGTTTGGGAGGACTACTATGTACAAAGCAGATAAATTCAATTGAGCTTGGAATCCAAAAGGCATCCCTGCATCATGCCTCATCCTTCAGTCTTCTAAAATCTGGCCCTCCCTTGATCCATGGTCTGATTCCCACCCTGAGGCACTTGATTCTGCGATAGAACTGGAGGCTATCTGGACGTTCCTTTAACAAAAATAAGTGGAAATAATAAAAGGTCCAGATGTTGGGTGTGTGAAATCAAACCAAACACTAAAAGAAGATATACTTTGAGTCCAAGTAAAATAGAATAGAATCTGCTATAGTGAGAAGAAAGGCATATTAGTTAATCCTGAGGGAAGGGACACACTGAAGTGTGAAATCTACCATCTCACAAAAACCTTCAAAGGACCAAGTTATATAAACAGGCAACTCCAGAGAGAATGGAAAATCTCGTGGCTTGATGCTTGTGTCATTACTTGCTGAACTCCCAGTTACCCTAGTGAAACATTATATAATATTGCTCTGGGCATGGATGTAACAATGCCTTAAAATAAACAAGACAGTTAATTAGAGTTAATCTTTTTAAAAATTACTCTGCCAAGACAAGTGATAGAAAGTGGAAACAAAAATACAGTAATATTGAGGAATAAAATATACACTTCTGGGTCCAACAGTCATCACTAAACTAGTTATTCATAAGGTCCAGGTGCTAATATGTCCGTCCATCCATCTAGTCTGAATCCCTCTGTTCATGGAGATTGGTTAGACAGGCTAGAGTGCCGACCACTGAACTGGGGCTTGGCTGCAAAGTTCTCAATGAGGAATGTGAATGTTCCAAGATGATCTAAGCAGGAGGAGCCAAGTCTAAAAGCCAGATGCTGAATTAATATCTAAATGCAACGGCGAGAATATATCATCATGATGAAGACCCACAGGAAATATATCCAAATACTGGTGGGTGTCTTCAGACACTTCTGAGTGTTTTGGCTTCTCTCTAAGGGCTATCGTGTGTGTTATCTGCATGGGCTCAAGTGGGTCCAAATACCTTAAAAGTCAAATGTTGAGATGGATCTGTCTATTCATCCATTATCCCACCATCCATCCACACTTTCATATACCTAGCCACCTATTTAGTTCAGCAAGTTGGATTGGGGAGCCCAGCAAAGTACTAGTCGATCCAGCCCTGCTCACCTATATTCAGGCAGTATATGCCACTAAAATTTAGAAAAAAGACCAACCAGTTTGTCCTGTGTTATTAATTCTGTTCTTATCATCCACTAAGACCATATTCTAAGAGGGAATTAGACAGGCTAGTTGGTATGATCCAATAACAATAATAATCTGGTTTCCTCAACTATAAAATGGTGAATAATTCTTGCCAGTGTTATTACTTTAAAGAATATTAAGAGATAAGTAGTAATTAATATTTTAAGGAGTGCTGTCATAGATAGTATTGCATTTTATTCTCCTAAGACGCTTGCATATAAAATGTATTTATTTTCATTTCATAGATTAGAAAGATTCTGACAAACTTTTTTACTCTGTCTAAAATAGCTGAGCTCTTTGAGGGCTGGGCTGAAGATACTGCCAACCTATTCTGCTGAGTACACCTAGCACACAGTGAGTAACCAGTAAAAGTCATTTGAGTGATTGAAGTTGCAATCTTTTGGATGCTTTTCCTCTTTATCTTGAAGATACAATCAACTGGATGCTTTTCCTCTATCTCCTCTGGACTGTGGCCACAGCCACCTAACTGGCATCCCTGCTGCCAGATCCACTTTCTTCTGGTGCGTTCAACATCATCTTTTCAAAATTAAAGTTGGCCATGCTGTTTCTAAAGCCGTGATAGCTTACCATCTCAACAGGATGCAGACCTTTGTCTTATCTTGCCCATGGGGCCTTTTGCAAGGGGCCAAGGTGTGCTCACTGTTGCATGAGCCCATCTACCAGCCCACCCCAGGGTCTGGGGCAACACCGGGTTGCAGGGAGAGGAATGGAGCCAGGTGGTAAGTATGCATGTCTCCCCACCTAGCCCATCCCCCACCTAGCATAGAGTATCCCCTTCCCCTCCCACCCCACCCTGGAATACTGCTCTGGGGGGCCTGCTGGGTGAGGATTCCTGTACTGAGCCCTGTGGGCGGAGAGGATAGGGATATTCTGGGGAGAAGCAGATGCCTTCCTCTCATTCTACTGTTTTTAAAATTTCAATAAATGGGACTTCCTGCTCAAAAATAAATGAAAAGAATCTTATTTTCCCACTGCTAAATCTTTAGTCTCCCTGTTCTGAAGAGTTTTAAGTTTCTCCAATGTTGGGCCTGATTCTTTTTGTTTGTTTGTTTCATCCTTTGAACAGGATGTACAAGTACATATAAAATTATTCACTCCCTGTCCCTAGTGAGTTTCAAGCTTAGGATGGAAGAAAGACTTGAGACAAATAACTGTAACCCAATATAGGAAATGTTACAAGAGAAGAGCATATAACGTACCATGTCATAGGATAACCTTAGTTACTTTTTCTGTGTCCCAAAGCACCTATATGGCTCACCAGGGCAGCCAGTCATCCTGGGAAGGATTAATGGCAACAGGTAGGATGGTATTGGGCATCTTTGCTATCCTTAGACAATTTTAGTCCTTGCAACGTGAATGTAGTATGATAATTAAATTATACAGATAAGAAAATTGACCTTTGAAATAGGCTAAGTAATTTTGCTAAGATCAAGCAGCATATATGTGCAGAGTTGGGATTTAAATTCAAATAGGTCTGCCTTTACAGTGAAATAGGTAAATACCACATCTCACTTGTAAGGGACATCATAATATTCGTTAGCCCCTTTTTAAATGAATCCTACCCTCTGTCCCCAGGCCAACCTCACCAAATTCTGTGAAAGGCAGGATATTTGAATTCCCAGGGATTTTACAAAGCTCTGCAGGGGGTACTGAAAGACTCCTCCTAAACATTATTCCACATTCTGTACCTCAGGAATTAGTTTAAAGAGTTTGCTGGCTTAGTTTCATGGATCTTGGGGTAGAGAATATAAGAGAGATTATTTTGAAGCATGAAAGATAATAAGACCCAAGAGAGGCTTCCATAGATGGCATACTGGAGATCAGAGGGATTTGGACATGTAGAGGAGAGCACCAAGTGTTACTAGGAGGTGGGGGCATGCCCAAAGGCACCTGGGAATCACTGTTCACATTGAAATGATTGATTTCCTTGACCATCTTCTTTCCCCTTGAACAGTAAGCACCTTGAAGGAAGGGGCCATGTCTTACTTTCTTACTTGAGCTAGACGCGTACCTTCTAGCACAGTACCTGACATAGAGTACGTCTCTATTACACAGCTTGGGGCAGCATGTAACTTCTAGATTGGATGGGGTTTCCAAAAGAGCAGAACTGCAATCTGCATGGGCAGTGCCAGTGCCTCATAATTTGGCCTGGGAGGTCCTGTGGGATCCAGCCCGCCCACAGCTTCCTTCCACAAGATTCATACCTTCACTCACTGGGCATGCTCCCACTGCACTGGCCTTCTATCAGAGCCTGGAATGGGCCGATCTTCTGCCCACCTGCCCTGTGTCTGAGCTGATACTCACACACTCCCCTGAGTGCCTCCCACTGCCTCTTAGGTCTTGGACCAAATCTTTCCTCAAGCCAGCTTTCATTTTGCCCTCCTTTTACAAGCTCTCAGAGAACGCTGTATTTTTTTTACTACACTTACACAATCATAGGCTAATACTTACTGAATGATTCCTTATTCATTATCTTCTTCTTGCACTAGACTAAAATCTTCCCAATGTCAGGAGGTTGTCTAGTTAGCTGCAGCGTTCTTAATGCATGTCACAGTGCCAAAGATACAGTAAGTACTCAATATCTGTTGAATAAATGAATTTCAATAGATTAAATGCCAGAAATTATGATGTCCAATGGGATAACTAAATGTCTTGCATTTATGGTCATCATGATTGAAATAAAGATTATTAAGCGATATTGGGAATTTGATAGTGTAGAGAAGAAAGGCCTGTGGTGGTATGCACTAGCCGCTGTGTTAAAGGGATTAGGCATTACTTTGTGTTTAACCAAAATTTTCATGTAACTATATGCCAAGGACTTTATCTAAGATTTAATATATGGGCAAGAATGTTGCTGGATTGACAGTATTAGATATTTTTACATACAGCCTACCATACCATTGCATATAGGCTGAAAAAGGGCAGAAAAATCTAATTCAGAGAATCTGTGGCTGAAGGGGTTAGAGTTGTTTATTAATAATGATGATGGCGCACGTGCTTATTGCGTTTCCCAATTTCCTGACAGTTTCTCAATCAGTCATCAGTTCTCTCCAGCCTAAAGCTGTTCGGATATGATGGGTCACACTAATAACACTCCTCTTGAGAGAAAAGACCAGCCAGGGCTCCGCAGTGGGAACCATTGCAGTGAGGGTTTTGATTCTGGCAAAGGAAACTGCAGGGCATTTCACCAGTGCACATTAGCAGAAGTCCTTAAACTCAGATTTTTAAATGTTATCCTCAAATGGAGGTCAATCTGTGCGTTTGTGTGTTCACATGTATATTTTTCATAATCTACTCTTGGCATGACTTCATCTTTTAATACCCTGGATTCTTCAAAAACTGGTCAAAGCCCAAGTCATTTAAAAGCTCTATGTCCACAGTCCCTTATAAATTGAATGGAAAGGGCATGGTCAACAGGCTCTTGAACCTGCAAGGCCTGACCTTCTCTTTCTGCTGGCCTCCAGCTCCCTGGGGCCGTGAGCACTCATGGGAACCCCAACTCCCTGGGACTAGGTCACCCCCATTCTCACATCCCACCTGCCATGCTTCTCAGCAATGTAAATCATTTCAGCTCTCTGGGTCTCTGTTTCTTCATCTAAAAAACGGCGATGCAAATTTAAATCTGTGATCATTTTTCCATATTTCTGAAATCCAAAAAGCCCCGGAACCTGAAAGATTGTTTTCTTAAATTTGGAGCAGCAGCTTCTTTTGGCATCAAACTCTTTCATGAACTGGCACATAGCTATTTGTCATCATTTATCACAATTTCAGTATACAATCTTAGATATGGAAATATTAATGGGATCACGCTAGGATGTTATACTGTAGACAACATATGCACTGTGCTGCCTTTGTAGAGCCATAAACTTCTGACTCTCAAAAGCCCGTAGGCATCAGGAGCTTCACGTAAGGGACTGTGGCCCTGTTCCTGCCTATGGTGAACTGCTGTGGTTCAAAGAAGGCAGAGTCCCTGGCTCACAGTAAGAACTCAGTAAGTGGTAGCCCATTTTCAGGGCATTCTTTGGGCTCTCCCTGATGAAATACTCCCCCTTCCCTGGCTGTCTAATTGGCTAACATCTGGCTTTAGATCCAACTTCCACTCTCCTTTAGCACTTGCTGTCTTTGCTGGAGTTCATCTGAAACCCAAGGAGTTTCTCCTTCAGCTCCAGTTGCCTCTGCCAGACCGGGAAATGTCTGAGCCCTAATGTCACCAGGACTCTCACCACTGTTATTTCAGTAAGACTCCTACATCTGGTCTTCATATTTTGCCATGGATAGTTTAAATGGAAGACAGAAGAGTGGGAAACTACAAAACAAACATACGCCTTTTCATAAATGAGTTTATCCTCTTTGGCCAACACTAGCTTCTTTTTAGCAGGTAAGGAGTTGATCTATTCATTCATTTAGCTTTCACTCCTTTTTTGTTGATTCATTCTATTATTCATTCCTTCATTCACTTCCTTGTTCATACGGTAGCTAAGGAAATGTGACCAACTTTTACTAAGGTCTTTATTGATTTTATTATAAGATGACTGCAAGGACTAAATAGAGAAATAGAAAATTTAATTCATTTTGTTTATCAGTTTGTTTTTCTTCTGTTGGCTTGTTCATTTTTGGTGAATTAACTTTTGGAGATCATTCCGTAAGTACTTTGTATAGGGGAGAAGTCATCATCTTATAAATTAGAACATATTATTAGGGGCTAGCAGGCCTTACAGTCAATGTATTAGATACATTGTTTGAATTTTCCATACTTTCTAAAGAGTGAGTATTTTTATTAGGAAAGTTTATGGTTACCAGCCAGTTTCAAACTTAGGCCAACCTGACTTCACAGTCCCCATGGATTTCCAGTTATACTCCACTTCCTCCCAGGAAGGACCCAGAATAAAAGGGCCAGTGACAAAGGAGATGACTGTGCTCACTTAATAACTTCACTCAGGGTCAATCATTTCTGAGACAACAGAAGGTTTCAGAGTGTGGGGCAGAAGGGAAGCTCTGGGGAGGCAAGAAGCATGCTTCTAATTCAGAACTGCATCCTAAGCAACTGGCTGAGTACCTGGTACAAACAAACCTTTGACTAAAATGAGATTTGTAATTGAATATAGTATCAGCAATTGGTTGCTTAACAGAGAGGCGAAGGAAGGGGAAGAGAAAGAAAAAAGAGGAGGAAAAGTGAAAATGGAAAGAATTCAAAACAAAGGAACAAAAGAAGCAAAGATATAAGAATGAAACATGCCTGTTGCCCTAGCAACTGGGTTTCTACTCATCATGCCTGTGAAACTGTTCTTTTAAGTTTCTGTTGATAGCCACATTGCCAAACCCAATAGCAAAGTGCATAAAAGAAATCCCTGGAGTTAAACTGTCTGACACAAACTACCTGGGTGATTGTGATGGAAAGACCCAACCCAGTGATCTCTGCTGGGTGACCATAATTAACAGACCCTAAACAATGCCCCCCATGATCCCTTCCTTCTGCTAGTCCTGCCTTTGTACACTCTCCTTCTCTTGGGTGTGGGTGGAACCTGGGACTTGCTTCTAATCAATGGAATATGACAAAGGTTTTCACTTTCATGATTGCATTACATTTATAAGACTAAGCTTTGCCAGAAGACTCACTCTAAAGATTCTCTTTGGAGGCTTGATGAGGTAAATGGCCATATTGGGGAGACTCCCATGACAAGGAATGTGGGCAGCCTCTAGGCAATGCACGAAGCCTCCAGTCAACAATCAGCAAAGAACTGAGAGAGCTGGGAAGCAGAGTCTTCCCCATTTAAGCCTCCAGAAGAGAACACAGCTCAGCAAAAACCATGACTGCAGCATTGTGAAGCTCCAAGCAAAGGATCCAACTAAACTATGGTTGGTGTCCTAACCCACACAAACTGTGAGACAATAAGTATATGTTTTGTTTGAACTGCTAAATCTATAATAATATTGTCATGAAGCCCAGAAAACTAATACAGTGACTTTGGGTGCCAACCTTTCTATGCCTTAGCTCCCTGTTCGATATTGGAAATGACAATAGTATCCATCCTGGAGCATCACTGTAAACAATGCAGTGATAATATATATGACACAGAACTTGACTGGCACATAAGCTTAACTATTATCATTACCGATGACACATTACTTTGACATGATTTAATATCTCCTTGAAAGTCTTCCCTTCTTTGGCCTTTGTAATATTTTGTTCTCTTAGTTTCCCTCCAATTCTTGATCATATTTTTCAGTCTCATTCATAAACCTCTCTTCTCCTTAGTTCTTCCTTCAGAATCCTGTCAACTTGTCTGCCCACCTGTGGCATCCCTCTCAGTATTCCAGGGAAGAATTCCTTTCTCTTGCCCCATGGTATACTAAGCACTTCTAGGAGATTATCTCTCAGAATACCTTGATGGAGTGGTTTCTGCTGAAAAGAAATAAGAAATTCCAAAAACAGAGGGATGAATTTAAGTAAAAATACTATTTTTGACCTCCAATGTACCCAAGACATTGCATCAGGCACATTAGCATTTTCGAATTAATCTACATAGCTGTCCCATGAGATTAGCATTATTGGCACCAAGAAAAGAAAAAAGGAGCTCTAAAAATGAGTGGAATTACGAATAATTGAAAGAGTGCTAGGTTTGGAGATAAATCTGGCTTCAAAATTGGCCTGTGCTTCTTGACAACTCCATGACCTTGAATGAGATATCTAACGTTTCTGAGCTTCTATTTCCTTATGGCAAAGTGAGGTTAATAATATTCATCTCAGCGAGTCACAAGAATCAAACAACACATGTGCATGGCAGAAGCTCAACACCTGGTGGCTAAATTTGTCTCAGGCTGCTCTCTGAGTGCTGGGATTTGTTTCTGGGTTTCCCAAACCAAATAGATGGCAGGTAGTAGGTAGATAGATTGATATATAGATAGATGATAACTGAAAATTCAAGAAGACAAAGACCAAGGCCTCATGGGATATACAAGGTGATACTTGATGTTTCTTGATGGTTTTCAGGGAAAATATCATGAAGGAGCTTTTAAAGACCCCCCTGGTTTATGGAGAGGGAAACAGGGCTTAGGAAAAACACCTGTGTTCCAGACAGCCTTAAGACAACTCATCTCTGCTTACTCTGTACATAAAGAGGCTACAATTTAAAGACTTTAAGTGCATTTTGAAAGCAAAATTGTCTGTGCTTCAGCTTTTGAATACTTATAGAGTGTACAGATCCATGTGTTTATCCCAATACCTGAGAACACCGATGCTTCTATTCGTCATAGCATTCAAAGGTGCAGCACCATAACAACCTGTTTATTCCAAGACTTAAGCATCTATTGGCTTGATGGAGGGCCAGTGATAGGAATCTGTAAGTAGGAGGGGTCTGAGAATTCCACAGAAAGACGTTGTCCCAAGAGAACAAGGAGCTAAAATGCAGAAGAAGAGGCCAAGGAAAGGCTGTGAATGGGCAAAGGATGGGGGAGTCCCCGGATTTTTCTCTATCTCATCCACCTTCCACTCCCAACTGTGCCCACATTGCAGAGACATTAGATCTGGGAAGAAGAGATGGTAAAAACAAAAGATCAATCTCACTAAAGTCTGTAACTGCTGGAGAGGGAAGACATCCTGTTTCACTTCAGCGTGGGAGATGAAGGGCGCAGGAGCATAGTGTGAGGGGAAGTGTTTCGAGTGCCCCCTGTAACGACAAAGCCCAGAGCTGAGAGAAGGGGACCTAGAGTACCCCTTAAAGGCATGCTGAGGAGTTGTGAGGGACATGAAGAAATCTGCATTACTGGCCATTCTTTGGGTAAGACTGAAAATGGGAAATTTTTGTTTTGTATCTGTAGGACTTGGGTGTTTCTGTTACCATTTTTATGTATAGAAATTTTGTTTCAGTAGCCATTTTTTTAATCTCTGGGTTACAGACTTCCTCAGAACACACTGGCATGTGAACTGCTGGACCATTTGCAGATCTGAGTGCAATCAGACCAGCCAATGATGTAGCAACTTTGTAACATGGCTAGTTAAGACAAGCTGTTGGCAGTTGAGTCAGGAGTCAGAGAAACACCCCCATGAGATTTCGGCAGTGACTGTAAAAGCAAGCACTGTGTAAGACCTAGTGTCAGCTGCCAGACAACACCTTTGGGAGACGGCATGTTTACTTATCCAAGAACCTGGGTGCCCAGTTCTTTAAGGCTATCCTTAAAGGAGCTCTTTTCTAACTAAGTTAGACCGTGTCTCAGTGTCCCCGGCTTGATTCTTACTTTCTAGTTCTGGATTTGAACCTTGGCTCTCATCTGCGACTCTAACTGATATCTTTTGTGCTGGATTCTTTGTGCCTTAGGCCCTGGCAATTAAGAAATGGACTTGGCTTTAATTCTTGCCCTGACCTTGATTCCTAGACTGTGTTTGACCTTTGCCTGCAGCTCAGTTGGAACGGCGACCTCTGGATTATCCTTTAGTTCTTTGATTGTCCACCCACGGCTGGTGTACAGACATTCAGTCCCAAGGCCATCACCAAAACAGGCCTGCAAACATTGTTCCCATTACCTTTCCCTTTAAGATGCCCTTCTGTGATTCCTTTGTCCCTTAGTCTAATGACAAAAGTCTGTCACCCGACTTTACAGCACACAGGCAAACAGAAGTAGAGGGACAGTGTGGTTTTCCTTGAGCATGAAATCGTGAAGTGTAATTACATTAATGAGATATTATCACCACACCTACAAACAGGAAAGAGATCTGGTTAAAGGCACAAGAAAGCACGCCAGTGTAGAAGAAACTAAAAGGAATTTTGTAGAGCTTTTTGATGTGGTCTGAAGTAATGACTCCAAGGCTACCAGCTATCTGTTGTAACCAGGGCATTTTGCTCCTGAGGATAGCTCACTGACACACACAAACACATACAGACCCATATGGTAATGAATGTCCTTAGTGGTAAAAAGTGTCATTATTAGGCAATGACAAACCGATTTCTATTGTACCTGAGTTCTCCCGCATTCCCGTATGAACAACAGTTAACGGACATTTACATACATGGGTAAAAGCCCTAGATCAACCAAAGTAGTATTATTAGTAGTTATGGTAAAAAAAGGAATAGGATTTCCAGTGAATCATACAGCACTTTAAAAAGAAGTCTAAGGCCCTCAGAGAGGCTTCAAAAGAACTCCTATTTCACTTCCCAGTCTCCAAGGGCCACCAATCCTCTTCAGTCCATTGCAAGTTATTTCCTCAACTCTTACTTCTCCACAGTCCGTAAAAACACTTTCCTCCTTCATATAATATCCTTTTTGGGATTGATTTATGACTCAACAAATTAGATGGTGTTGCCATCTGGCTCCCATGGCTTCACTCTTAGGAAAGCCATAGTCATTGGAAACATCTGGCAGATGTTTTAAAGGACATTTTGAATAGTAGCTATGGTGACTGTCATGAACTCTGTAAGAAAGGTTATAAAATTTCCTCTCTCGTGATCATCACCCCACAGAGATTGGGTTGAGGTTTCCCAAAGATGATTCATTCTTTCAGAGGGAAAGGATAATGCTATAGAAACTGTTCAGGCTGGAATGAACTAGGGACCCTCTAATTGAGTGGATTTCTTGTCGTAAGGAAGAAACTGAGGCTTAAAGACAGTAGTATGTATGCATCATTCACGTTGAATGGAGTTTGAAAAAAGTGGTTTCAGTTGTCATAGTAGAGATAACAAAATCATTCTTATATTTTGTTTTTTAGACTGCTTCTCAGAGTGTTTTGTGTGGCCTTGTTTTTACATCTAGTGTCCTGGCACACCCTAGACACACACACACACATGCACGTTACTTACTCAAGTTTTATCTTTCTTAAGCATTTGCTCAGAACAAACCCTTAAGACATCAGTATTTATTTCTAAGAAAGACTTTATCTTGTTTCAGTGTGGTTTGTAATATGCTGTTTGTTTGCTTTATTGCCAAGTCAAAATGATCGTCTCTCTCCACAAATCATCTCCCTGATCCAAAGACTCTACCCTGCCTTTCTGTTCTATCCTATCTTCTCTTGGTGCATGCAATTCTCTGGTCTCTCCAATAGAAAGGGGACACTTTAAAATCATTTTGTTAGAAAGACTTGTTTCTTTCTTGCATTCTGAGCTAAAAATGGATCAATATTTTTCCTTCCTAAATTAAAAAAAAATAAACCAGCATGAACAGTGACATTTCCAGTATTCATCCATAAACAACCATCTCCATTTCCTCAATGACCCACAACTCTAATTTAAGATATTTCCATTTAACAACATCCTGCCTACTACCATAAGTTAGAGGGATCAATAGGATTGACATTATCACACCAATTGCACATGGTAGGAAAAACAGGGAACAGAACTAATATTTACTGAAGCTTCTTTACATGGCAGGTATGTTTTTCCCCCTACATAAGGATATTTAGATTTTCAGCACCATGTATTGAAAAGACTCCCATTCGTACCTGGTATTTCTATTTGATATTTTTGTCAAATATCTATGAACAATATGAATTATTTCTGGAATCTCTACTTCTATCCATTTTTTAAGGTTTTCAATTATTCATAGCCATTCTTTAAAAAAATTTTTTCAATACATAGACTTACATATATTTTGTTAGCTTCATATTTTTGTATGCTATTTTAAACGATACTGCATTTTTATTTTAAATCTGAAATTTTCATTCCCAGTTTATAAAAACAAAATGAATCACATTGCTATTAATTTAAACATTATTAATTATATTAGATGATATTGCTGAAATCACTTATCACTTCTAGTTGCTCTTATAAATTCCTTTATATTTTGTACATATATGGTATGTCTTCCGCGAATAAAGTCTAGATTTTTCCTTTCCAATTAGTGTGACTTCTAATGTCCCCCAGTTGAAGAAAGATGATAAGAGTATACATACTGCTTTGTTATTGATCTTCAGAGGAAAGCATTCAGCTTTGAAAATTACATAGGTTAGCTGGAGGGTTTTTGGTAGATGCCATTGTCAGATTGAGGGAGTTCCTTTCTATTCTTATGTTGCTAAATTTTTTTTTTAGTCCTTTCAGGTGTAGAATTTTATCCAATGATTTTTTTTCTGCACAATTAAATGATAAAATTGTTTTTTCCTTTATTCTGTTAATATTGTGAATTAAATTGATTTTTTTTGAAATGTTAAACCAACCTTGTATTCACAGGATAAACCAAGCTTGATCATGTGTTGTTATTCTTTTATATATTGCTGAATTTATTTTCTAATATTTTTGTTTTGTCTATTTTCATAAGAGGCATGGAAATATAACTAAAAAATAAAAATTGTATAAATTTAAGGTATACAACTTGATGTTTTATATATATGCATGCATTATGATTACCACAATCAAGCTAATTAACATACCCTTCACCTTACATAGTTACTATTTTCTTTTTGGGGGGAGTGGGAATAAGAACATTTAAGACCTACCCTCTTAGAAAATTTTCACTATAGTCACCATGCTGTACATTAGATCTCCAGAATTATTTATCTTGCATAATTGCAACTTTGTTCCATTTGACCAGCATAACTCCATTTCCCACTTCCTGGCAGCCTCTCGCAATTAATATTCTGCTCTTTGCTTCTGTAAGTTTGACTATTTTAGATTCCACATATAATTGAGATCATACAGTGATTGTCTTTCTCTGTGTGATTTATTTCACTGACTATATATAGTGTTCACCAGGTTCCTCTATGTTGTTGCAAAAGCAACAAGATTTCCTTCTTTTTTAAGGCTGAATAATATTTCATTGTATATATATACCACCTGGTCTCTATCCATTCACCTGTCAATCAACACTGAGCTTGTTCCTACGTTATGGCTATTGTGAATAACGCTGCAGTAAATGTGGGAATGCAAACATCTATTTGAGGGCCAAATTTCAGTTCCTCTGGATACATCACCAGAAGTTTAGGTCTATGTTAATGAGGAATGTAGGTCTGCAGGTTTGTTTGTTTTTTTTTTTCCTAATGGTTTGCCAGGTATTGTTGTCAAGGCGATGGTATCAAGGTAATGATACTATCATAAACTGAGTTGCAAAGTTATTCCTTCTTTGTGTATTTTCTGGTTTATATAGAATTCACCTGTGAAGCTATCTGAGACTGAGGTTTTCTTTGTGGGAAATTTTAAGTGCTGTGAATCCCATGTTTTAATAGTAAGAATATTCAGATTTTCTATTCTTGAATCAGTTATGAGAACATGTATCCCTCAAAGAAGGTTTCATTTCATTAATTTTGTTTAGTTAACTGATAACACTTTCTTCAGTTTATTCCTTTGTTATCATTTTTATTTTGAAGGAACTGTAGTGATATCCTTTTCATTTGTGATACTCGTGATTGGTTTCTTCTTTTCTGTTTGCCTTCATTGGTCTAGGCAGAATTTAATCATGTATTGGTCTTTTCAATTGAACAACTTTTCATTTCATTGATTTTTCTCTATTATTTATTGCCTTAATTATTTCATTTACTTTTGTACTTATTTTTTAATATTTATTTACTGCTACCTACCATAGGTTTCATTCCCTCTACTTTTCTACTTCCCTGTAGCAGAACTTTGGTAGTTGATTTTGCACCTTCATTGTTTCCTAATAGGTGCATTACAAGCTTTGGGTTTCACTTTAAACGTTGCTTTAGGTGCATCTAATATAGTGTTTTTTAGCCTTTAATTATTTCAAAGTATTATTTAATTGACCTTTGATTTCTTCCTTGATCCATGGCTGTTTAGAATGTGTTGTTTAATTTCTAACTATTAGTTGCTCCCCAGACATTCGTTTAAAATTTATTTTTAATCTTATTCAGTTGTGGGCAGAAGACATACTCAGTCTCTTGAAATGCGTTAAAACTAGGTTTCTGGCCAATCATATGGTCTCTTTTAAGGAATGTTGTTTTTGTTTGTTTTTGCTATAGTTGGGTGGAGTTTTCTATAAATGACAATTAGCTCAAGTTGGTTAATAGTGTTCAAGACTGATATCTCTACAGATGTCTCTCTATTTTATCTATTGATTACTGAAAGAAGAGTGTTGAAATCTCCAATAATATTCCAATTAGATCTGTTTTTACTTTTGTTTCTATCAGTTTTGCTTCATATAATTTGAGGCATTTTTATTGGTGCATACACATTTTAATTATCAGTTATCCTCTGCAAATTCACCTTTTTATCATTTTGAAATATCCCTTTGTATCTCTGGCAATATTGTTTGTTCTGAAATCTATTTCATCTGGCATTACTATAGCTAATGAGATTTTCTAAAGATTAATGTTTGATGATTTATATTTTTCCAGTTCTTTACTTTTAGAAACTATTTATGACTTTGTGGTTAAGAAGGTATTTTTTTTGTTTTTTATTAAGGTATTATTGATATACACTCTTATGAAGGTTTCACATGAAAAAATAATGTGGTTACTACATTTATCCGTATTATCAAGTCCCCACCCATACCCCAATGCAGTCACTGTCCATCAGTGTAGTAAGATGACACAGACTCACTGTTTGCCTTCTCTGTGCTACACTGTTTTTCCCCGTGATTCCCCACACAATGTGTACTAAATATAATACCGCACAATCCCCTTCTCCCACCCTTCCCCCCCACCCTCCCACACCCCTCCCCTTTGGTAACCACTAGTTCACTCTTGGAGTCTCTGAGTCTGCTACTATTTTGTTCAAGAAGGTATTCTTAAAGACAATTATATTTTGGTGCTCTTTTTTTCAGTCTGCCAAGCTCTTTTAATTCAAGTGTGTAGATAATTTACTTTTAATATAATGGCTGAAAATGGTTTAAATTTACCATCTCATTATTTGTTTTTATGTGTCTCATATATTCTACTTTCCTTATTTTCTCTATCTTAGCTTTTTCTTGAATGAGGTGAATACTTTAGTGTTTATCTCCATTACTGCCTTATTGTCTATAGTTATTTGTGTTATTTAGTGACTCCTATCACTGAACCTGCCAATTTTAATTTCAAATATATCAACAACCTTACTAAGATATACTTCTATTTCCTCCTTCCATCACTTAGAAATTTATTTCATATATTTTACTTCATAAATCTTGTTAACCCCACAATATATTCTTATTCTTCTGCCAAATAGTTAATTACCCTTAAAAGAATGTAAAACATGAGAATAAAAAGTTGTTTACCTTTTATAAGCTATTTCAGTCTCCTTTATTCCTTTGTGTAGATCTGAAGTTTCATTTGGTATTTTTCTAATGTCTGAAAAAATTCCTTTGACACTTCTTATAGCAGAGACAGGTCTGCAGGGATGAATTATCTCAGCTTTTGTTTCTCTGACAAACTATTTTGTCTTTTTTATTGATCATATTATCACCAGATGAAGAATTCCAAGTTGAGAGTTTATTGGAACACTTAAAAAATGTGTTTGCCTTTACTTCTGGCTTGCATAATTTCTTATAAAGTGACTGTTTATTTAAATATAGATTGTGTATCTGGTTTGATAGATTTTTTTCTATGAATCATTTTCTACAATTTGATTATGATACATCGTGGTATTATTTTTTTCTGTACTTATCTCACTTAATGTTCTTTGAGTTTCTTGGATCTGTTGGTTTATAAATTCCATCAAATCAGGAAAATGTTTGGCTATTTCTTCAAAACTGTATTTTCCATTCTACAGCCTTTCTTTTTGATATCATGGTTATATTGTATCTTAGGCTGCCTGATATTTTTCTGTGGCTCCCTGACGCTTAATTGGCTTTTTTCTTTAGTCTTTCATTCTCTCTTTGGTCCTTTTTGCATAAATTCTTTTGCTATTTTTTCTGAGTTCATTGATATTTTCTTCTGCCATGTCTTGCCTAACATTAATCCCATCACACTTGTTTTTAAAATCCTACTATTCATCTTTACGCATTGTATATTTTCATTTCTAGAAGTTACACTTGGTTATTTTTTTATCTTTCTTCTGTATCTTCCTACCTCTTCATTTAAATAATCTCATGTTAGTTATGACATAACTAACTTTATTTAACTTGAACATCTTTATCTGATGATTCCATCTTCTCTTTCATTTGTATGTCTACTTCTATTGACTGTTTTTTTCCTCCTAGTCCCAGTTTATTTATTTCCACTATTTTGCATGTCTGGTAATTCTAGAATTGGATTCTGAATATTGTGATATTTTATTGTGAATTGTCTGGAATTTTTAGTTTTTATTTAATGACTGTTGGGCTTTGTCCTGGCTGACTGTTATTTCAAGGTCAGAGTGATCTTAGGTTTCCCTTTAATCATTGCTTAGGAAGATCTGAACTAGTCTTTATTTTAGGACCTGTTTGCACTCACTGATAAGATGTGGCCCTTCTGGGGTGTCTCTCAAATGCTCTGAATGATCAGTGAGCGCTTAGTACTCAGGCAGGTCAGAACTCAGATACTGTCTAGCCCTGAATCTGCTATGGGAACCATTCTGCTCACAGCGTTCCTGTGTTCCTTGGCCTTGTTAATGGAGTTCATCCTGTGCTTGGTTTTCAGCAAGGAAGCATCCCTGTACAGATTTGTAGAGCTCTTTTTTTTTCTGTTTCGCTCACACCTTTATGAAGCTCAGCAGCTCCCATTTACCTCAGTCTCTCTGAACTCCAATTTCTGTCACCTAAATTCAGTGAGGCCAGCATGCTATGCCTGCCCTATTCTCCCCTGCTCTGTGGCCTTGACAAGTGCCTCCAGTTAGAATGCTTGGGTGATCCGAGGACCTGCCTTTGTTCTCCTTCTTTCAAGAATTGCAGAATCTTCCTACCTATTTTTCAATATCTGAAAATAATTGTTTCATGTATCCTGTCTAGTGTTATAGCAGAATTTGTTAAGAGAATAATTTTGGATTATGTTATCCCATTATAGCCAGGAAATAAAATAACATCCTATATTTTCCAATTTGCCCTACTTCTGCTTGAAACAGTTTATGGAAGATATGGAAGATATCACTGGAAGGAAATGAATGACTGAATCCTACCAGTGAAATGACAAGGATTGGGCAAGTACTATTATGAGATACTGTTTACTATCAGATTTACTAAACAGCTCAGTTCAGCAGTCTCCCAAAACTGATTCAGTACATTAATAATGAACTTCAGTCTCAAAATATTCTGATGGATTCAAATTAGCAGGAATCATTGCCCTGAGATGAGAGAAGAAGAACATTTTAATTCATTTCTTGAGTCTAAAGAAATCAAGCTTTGATTCATATAAAGCTGATTTTCAATAAGAGCAGTATCAGGAACAACCACTTGAAAATTTTTTTCAGAAGACACTCCTGGGAGATGAACTATAACTCCTTGTTGGATATGTGCCCCTAAATTTAAAATTATTTTTAAATATTTTTCATGGGACATCTCGAGCTATAATATATAAGGTATATGTCATTATTATACAGGAAAAAAATTCAAGTGCTTATAAAATCACCTTAGCTAAGCTTTTGTATTGTTTTACCAAGAAAAAAAATAGCAGTTACACTTCAGAAATTAAAATTTTGCTTTCAATACATTCTTGTTAATTAGTTCTAAAGTCTATCATGTGGACACCTAGAACTTATGAAGAAATATTGTGTCTCATGTGCTGACCTAACAATGTCACAGACTACACACTGAGGCATTTTTGCCTTATTTGTAATCTCACAAAGTTAGTGGTGGATTAGAGTCCCATTTACATCACTCAATAGCATAGTAACCTTAGGAAGATTACTTTACCCTTCCACGATCTTAGTATTTCTCTTCTGCAAAATGGTGATGGTAATGATATATACCCTACAGACAGATGGTGAGGATTAAATGAGCAGGTAAATGTAATGCACTTACCACAGATTCTCACACAGAGTAAACATTAAAACCCATGTCAACTTTATTATTATTATTATTAAGGCTTATCTTTCACCTGTATTCTGCTAATTTCTTTGCTCTTTTCTCCTAAATCATCATTCGTCCCGTCATAAAGCAAAACCTGTCCTTTGACCATACATCTCTCTACTGCTGCAGTCTCTCTCCTTTCTGCATTATGGTCATTCTGTGATTTTTATGCTTCTGCGTCTTCCCACCCCTAAACTCACCCCCAGTTATTTACCTGTGAATACAAGGTGTTCAGACCCATGTTCTCAGAATCCAGGTTTTTTCATTATTCAAACATTTTCTAATTTGTGAAATGGCCACTATACTATGTCAAGCTTGCCATACTCTTCCAGGTGGTGGGGTGATTATGATAATAGTGGAGGACAAGGAGTCATCTCTTGCCCACCCCCTTCCAGTTCATCCAGGCTTCAGCTCTGGGCCACTTCCATCTTTGTGTCTATGCTATTTCCTCTACCAGAAGTGCTTCTGCGCCCTTTGTGGAGACTCATATCATCCAGGAAGTCTTGTTGGGTTAGATGTTCCTCTTCTGTCCTTATCTATATTTCACTTGCCCCAGTGGAATATAATTTTCCAATTATGGCTTGTTTTTTATCCTCTAGTGAATGAGTTTCTATGAGCAGGATCGTGATTTCTTCATCGTTGTATTTGATCATTTTGCCTAGTTTCTGGGCCTAGTTAAGTCTTCAATAAATGTTTACTAAATGCATGTATGTGTAAAAACTTTAATAAGTTACATTGAAAGCTTAGTATGTGACCAAGTATGTGGCATTTCCACAATGAAAATGATCTAACTTTCAAAATATCAATGTGATAATCATTATCTTTCTGATAAGGAAACTGAGTCATGAAAGTGTCTAGATAATTTTCTTTAAGTCTGACTAGTGACTAGAGAGAGAGTACACTTAAATCTAACATTTTTCCAGTTCACAGTTGCACACAGGTTTATGAAAATGGGTTCTCTGTCTATGTGAGTCCCCTCTATTGTTTTCTCTTCTTGAATTCCAATTATGTCCTTCATTGTGATCAGCCCAAGGTTAATGATGTGTTCACTGATGTGTTTGCTGAAGCATCTTCTATCTCCAGCACTAGATTTTAAGCTTGTCTCCTCCATGCCTTGATTTAAAGAGCCCTGTTTTTGTTCTGTTCATTGATGTACCACCTGCATCTAAAAGAGCAGAGATTCCAGCACATAGCAAATCCTAAAGATCAAGGCAAATTCTATTTCTGCCCCTTTCCCATTTTTTTCTTTTTATACACAGTGCCATTCCTAGGATGAGTGGGAAATGATGCACAGGACCTGTAAGCCAAATTGAGCCCAAATAGCCTTTCCACCAATTTCACCAACTACTCTGAGTGAGACATTTAAACTCACATTTTTAGTCTGTTAAAGGGTGCTAACAAAGCCTAAATGTCATGGCTAGTATGAAAAACCCATTAAATTAATAAATGTAAAGTGATCAACCTGAGTTCCAGAAAATCCTTTATTCCCATCCCTTGGAGAATGTTTCATCCATATAGCACACTCATTGTGGAAAGAGATTTCACTTAAATTGTGAAAACAAAGTCATCATTTTAAAAAGCAAACATAGTGCTGATGAAAACCATCTGAAAGAAGTTCTAGCCTGTAAGCTGAATTCAAGAAATGAACATTAACACAGTTCTCTGCCTGTGCTCTGGATAGAATTAGTAAGAAGGGGGGAATTTTAGAAAAAAAAAAGAAAAAATCCAGCTGGCTCAGAATTATATGTTGAAGGAAATGCATGCCAAGAGCATATGGTGATTCATTTAGCAAACATTTATGGGGCATCTATTTTGTGTACAGGTAGAAATGCGGGCTGAAAGGAGAAGAGGTGATAAGTCCAAGGGTGATTGTCACGCTCTGGAAAAAGTCTGGATTTTACATTCACTTCCTATACAGTTTGGGGCAAATGTGTATACTTCCTTGACTTAAGTTTTTACATTTGTAAGAAAATAAAAAAATATTATTTCCAGACCATCTTCACAAAGTTATGGACAATTCCAAGAAAGATGTATGTGAAAGAGCCATTCATTTATTCGTGTAACAAAAATTAACTGTGTTCCATCATGTAAGATCTGGCAATACAAGGGTTGACCATGCATACGAGTCCTTTTCCTCACTGAATTTACATGCTTTATGAGGTGGGTAGTACTTATCAAATATAAGTATTCCACAAAGGCTACAGATGCCAAAAGAACTTAGAAAGTGAGGTTGAAGAAAGATGAAGTTTGCGCCCTTTCAAAGCTCAGTTTTAGGATAAATGTGACACACAGTTGATGCTCAATAAATATTTGTTAAAAGGGTAAAATGCATAATTGCATATTAATTACAAGATAAAACATATCTAATAACCATTTTGAAAAATTTAAGAATGATGTATTTGAAAAACCAGGTTCTTCCAGTAAACCATGCTTATTACGTAATAATTGAAAGTTTATCAAACAAATTTATATTTTATGTAAATGTCACCATATAAAACCAAGTTCATGATTTTGCTACTGCGAGAGGGCAGTGGTAGCGGCTTTCATTCATTTTGAAGGCCCGCCACGGAACAGCATTTTATTAATAAAACACAGTTCTAGTAAGTTGCGTTAATTTTTCAGTTCAAGCATTTAGTTTGCATAGTCTAGGTTCCAGTGAGCTGGTGTAATGTCTAGGATGGTTAGAATGACCTTTTACCCAAATCAAAGTATCCTTCAGAATTATTAAAAACTAATCATACTATTAGCACTGAGTTGATTTTTTTTAAGGTGTTCACTTGCTACACTTATTTAATTTACTTATTCCTAACAACCATGCTCACAAAACTTTTACCAAACATTAGACAAAGTCAAGCCTCTTTTTAAGCATTTTTTTCTTGAAAGATTTAACAGATAACATCAACTTAAATGACTTTAGGTAAACTTAGGCAGCTGATAACCATAAGGACATATCTATTTCAGTTCAACTTAAATTAGCATTAATTAGCTGTGTGTGTCCAGGGGGCTGGAAATGAAATGCAAGTACAATTCTAGCACCAGTCATTTAAAGCCAGGCTTATTGCAGAAGATAAATTTTTTCTGTTTCAGGGAGTCTAGTTTAAAAACCTCCCAATTTTTGAGGATAATGATGAACACAATAAGTAGTATAGATTTCCACCAAAATAATCTTGAAAACTAGTTCCATATTGTAGTAGTCTATGGGACTTTTGACTATTTTGCTTCCTTGTGGCAAAATAAATTTAGCTGCATAACCTTATTATATTGTATACGTCTCTCAGGGGCCAAGCCTCTCCATCACAGAGTTTGTATTGAGGCCAGGCTTGTGTGCAGAAAATAAAGCACTTCTTTTTCAGGGTCTGGGATCAAATTGCTCCCAGTTCTTCAGAATGCATGCCAGAGGTGTGTCTGGCTTTAAACTTGAAGAGGACGCTCCCATCTCCGAGTTATCCCAGACAAGCCCCCAATGATGATGCCGGGGTTCTTGTTTGCGGAGTTGAAGAATGAACTTAGCAAACACCCAAGGTAGGAGAGCCAGGGCAGAGGCTTTTACTGAGAGATACAGTGAGAGGACAGAGCTCCTGGCTCGTGCCAGGAGGGGACAATAGAGTCCCAGCACTGAGCTGATTTTAAGCGAAAAAGAAATCAGTCTTTGATATTAGTTAGAGTCATCAAAGCATGGTTCTCTAGGCCTAAGGACTGCACATCATTACTGGCTAATGTAGTCCTGCTCTGACTCTTGGGACCAAACCCAGATTGGGGAATCTTGCATATATCACTACACCAGCGGCTCTCGTCCAAACCCAGATTGGGAGTATGTATCAGTTATACTACAGATTGGTCTCCTTAACTTAAACTTCAGTTAATATTGCATTGCAACAGATGGTTTTATGAATCAACAATCTAGTCATGCAATGATGGCTATGTCCATTTACACACTGACATATTTCTACATTTGACCTCTTAGACAAAATTTGGTTTCTACCCTAGGCAGTATTAGGCTGCTGGAAATAGGCCTTTTGTTGAATTCTTTGCATTCTATAGTCCTACAACAATCTCTGTGTAACTCTATCTCAAACCTTATCCTGCTGTGTTATAATAATCTATTGTCAGTGTTTACCCTTTGAATCCTGTTTCCATGACTTGCCATCTGTGCAACTCCCTCTCTGGTAACATGGTGGTAATGATTCTCTCACAGGCGTGTGATGTGAAATGACACATACAGTGTCCAACAGAATGCTCACCATAGCCATCTCTTTTGTATCGTTGTTTCACATAAAAATGGCTCTAGCTCTCATCATGAATGTCTCCATATGGTAGATCTGCTTCTCTACATGGGACTGTCATCTCCAGCAGCTGGAGCTGCTTGTAGGGTCAGACTTTAAACTCAGCAATTCTCCACACAGGAGGAACCATACCTGGATTGTGAGAGTTCTGGGTCCAGCACTGAGCTTGCTCCCTTTCAAATCTGTTTTAGGATAAATCTGACACATAGTTGATGCTCAACAAATGTTTAAATTGTGCAACTGCATATTAATTATGATAAAACAGATAAAATATACCTAATCCATTTTGACAAATTTAAGGGTGATATATTTGAAAAACCAGGCTATTCCAATAAACCATGCTTGTTACATGATAATTGACAGTTTGTCAAAACAATTCATTGTTTATGTAAAATTCACTGTGTAAGACCAAATTCATTGTTTTCTTTTTTTAATTTTTTTATTGATGTATAGTTGATATACAACATTTTATTGGTTTCAAGTATACAACACTGTGATTCAATGTTGTATACATTACTAAGTCCTCACCCAACTAGTGTAGTTACTATCTGTCAACACAAAAGAAGGCATACAGATGGCCAGCAGGCACATGAAAAGATGCTCTACATTGCTAATCATCAGGGAAATTCAAATCAAAACCACAATGAGATATCACCTCACACCAGTCAGAATGGCCACTGTCCAAAAGACAAGAAATAACAAATGCTGGCGAGGATGCAGAGAAATGGGAACCCTCCTACACGGTAGGTGGGCATGTAAATTAGTATAGCCCCTGTGGAAAGCATTATGGAGGTTCCTCAAAACACTAAAAATAGAAATACCATATAACCCAGTAATTCAACTTCTAGGAATTTACCTGAAGAAAACAAAATCTCTCATTTGAAAAGATATATGTACCCCTATGTTTTTTGCCACATTATTTATATTAGCCAATATATGGAAATAACCAAAGTTTGTGATTTTTTGTTTATTTTTGTGATCGGGAGTCAGTGCATGCTCATTATCATTCAAAACTAATAATTTAACAGCTAAGTTAATTTTATTAGCTTAGCAGAAAGACCATGGGCTTAATGATAGATCTATGTTTGAAATTCGCGGATTTGTCAATTGCTTCCTGACAAGTTATTTGGAAGGACAGGAATGTACAGGGGATATGGGTTTTGAATTTTGAAAGGCCGAGAATGGAATTTACCAAAATCTGCTTCCTCATTTGTAAATGGTGTTAGTGATTGCTGCCTCATCAGATTATTAGTAGGATTAAATGAAATAATGTCTTGTAAAATGCACTAGGCACTAGTTTATCCCTCTTTCCAAGAATAACTGTTTGCATTTATAAATGCATTATAACATTTCTATTATGGAATGGTGAGGACTGAAGTACTATATTTGAAGTGCCCTTTAAATAACAAACCACTATTAAAATATTTCATTATTAGAATTGAAATTAATAAAGCTGAAAATATTTTATTGCAAAGATTCTAAAGGCTTCATTTCAGACATTTTTGTCAAAACTGTTTTTGACGAAAATGGGTTTATTTTAAAAATTTTTAAATAGGGCAAGTCTAAAATTAGACTCTTTGCACTAAGTATTTTTAAAGCCCACAAAATATATGTTCTGACTGACAAGGTTTGTGCCAATTTTCCACCATATGGAATCACCATTTCTCACTTTTAAGTCACATACAAGAACAAATTTTACTGCTGCATAAATGACACTGCTGATGTGATCAATACAATACTCTTGAAGGAACAGAACCCTTTGTTTTTTCTCATTTTTTTTTCCTTTTCTGACCACAGGAATATTATATAATAAATTATCCCTTTAGTGTCCAAATTAGTAGAAGCTTAAAAGAATTGCTGCTGTGTCCAGAGTATGGAATAGTAGTTTAGTTGTGGGTGGCTATTTATTATCTAACATATGATATTATAGTTGTACATCATTTGTCCAACATTGAAGAAAAAATGTGCATTTTGATTGGAGACAATTTTTCATACTACCGAAAGCTAAACTTTCAGAAGAGCAACGGAACTTGGTAAATAATGTGAATGGAAACTCGACAAATGCGTTTTGTATTTCCCTACTCTGTTAACTAAAATAATATCAGTGTTTGTGCTGTGCTATGATTGAGGTTATCCCCATGGATGTGATGAGTGAAAGCCTATTTCCCCTGCACTGACTGCCCCAGATTGCTCACCATGAGCGCGTCTGGTCCTTTGTCTTGTTTTGGCATCTTTCTCTCTCTAGCCAATCAGCATTCAGCTTGGGCTGTCATTTCCACTGCCTCCATCCTCACCTCTCTTGCCATTACTCTGGGAGATTGCTTAGAATTGAGTGACCAGCTTCAGTTTCCCCTGGGCTTCCTGATTTTAGTACCGAGAGCCTACATCCTAGGAAACCCTTCAATTTGGGACATTGAGGGCAGTTGGTCGCTCTACTTACAAGCTGCCATCTAGTAAAACTGAGATCATAGCATGTTAGATATCCTTGTAATGGACGAGTAAATAGAATTTGAATAAGAGTCTAGTCTCCTTCACAAGTACAATTAATGAGACTTGTCACATGGACCATTGCTGTAATCTTAATGCCAATTTTTGTGTCCACATGCACCCTCAGCTTAGCTCTAGATTACTAGGATTATACAATGCAGTGTACTTTTTCCTCTAGGTCAGGAGCTGTGGCCCATACTACCTCAACGAACTTCAAATAGATTCTGCTAGTCCATAAGCAATTGCTCAGATGAGCCTAATAGGGTCCACTATTGACAACTGGTTTAAGAGTTGAGAAAAAAATCAGTCCCACTGTTTGTGACAACACAGATGAACCTGGAGGACATTAAGCAGTTGAAATGAGCCAGAGGCAGAAAGACAGATATGATGTGATCTCACTTATGTGTGGAATCTAAAACAGCCAAACTCATAGAAGCAGAGAAAATAGAATTGTGGTTATCTGTGCCAGGGGGAAGGGAGAAATGGGAACTTGTCCAGCTGATATAAAGTTTCGGTTATGTAAAATGAATTAATTCTAGAGATCTGTTCAATATAGTGCATATATTGTATATTGTGCACTTAAAATTTTGTTAAGAGGGTAGATCTCATGTTAAGTGTTCTTCTAAAACAAAAACAAACAAAAAGAGGGGTGCAAGGGAACTTTTGGAAGTGTTGGGTATGTCTAATACCTGGATTATGGTGATGTTTTCACAGGTGTTTGCATATGTCCAAGCTCATCAGGTTGTATACATTAAATATGGGCAGCATTTTTGTCTATCAACTATACCTCAATAAAGCTTTAAAAAAAAAGAAAAAAAATTAAAAGAAAAAACCAGTCCTCTAGAGCATTTGCATCTCTTTGTGTCATATTATGTGACTAAGAGTTCTTAAATAATTTTGAAAAGGAGGAGAAATAGCTTACAAGTATGGCTATGGTTTACATAAATGCTTCTCTTGTGCAAAAATTAAGTGAGCATGTGTGTACACATGAGGAGTAGTGGAAAAACCTCATGGGTTCTGGCCTGGCCTGGAGATGAATATTGACTCAAGGGAAGGTTAACTGAGAGGCCTTAGAAAAGTGACTTACTTAGTCTTTGAAGTCCTCCCTCACAAGTTATAAGGGCTAATGAGGTGGCATATGGGAAAGGTCATGGAGGGCTACCGCCCCAGCTCCCCACCCACTTCCCTTTCCTCCTCTAAGACTGTGTCATTTATAGGTTCACTTAAATGGCTCCAGTCACACTAGCTTCCTTGCTTTCCTTAAATGTGTCAAACACACTCCCACCTCAGAACTTGGCATTTTTTCAGCTTGGAATGTTCTCCCTTCAGAAATCCACATAATTCATTTCCTTGTGCACATCAGAGGTCTGATCAAAATTCACCCCAACCTGTGACCTTCCATAAGGACCTTCTCCACAGTACTTTTCACATGACATTTCACATAGATACACATATGCATATGTGTGCATGTATGATTTTTAGTCTTGTTTTCGTCTCCCTACCAGGCAGAGACTTCCTCTATCTCTTTGTTATTTAAGTAGTGTATTTTTAGTGCCTAGAATTTTTCCAAGAATACAAGCAGACATTCACTGAGTCTGTTAAATGAATGGTGCACGAACAGAGGTTTCAACAGGAACTCACCTGTAGAATAAACCTTAAAGACTAGTGCAGTTGAGGGAAATCACCATCCTCACATTTGCATTTGGGAGGTTGAGAAGGAAAATTACAAGCAAAGATGAGCAAAGAGGCAGGCACGGCACCCAGTAATGATTCTGCCTTTTACCACACATGCTCCTTTTTCAAGTCATGCCTGGTCTGCATCTCAGCCTCATTGCACTATAGGAAGACTAATGCCTGCTGTTAACCTACAGATGAGCAAACATATAAATGTTTTTGTGGTGCATATTCAGAAATTTTTCCCCAGTGAGATGTGTGAACAAAAAAACTCAAATAGCATAGTTTCAAACCACAATTAGCATTAAAAATGTGTTTTGTACTTGAAGTAACTCCATATTTTATTTATTTGATACAGAACTATACAGAACTCAATATATGCCTGGCACTATTCTAAACATTTCCCAAATATTGACTTAAACATAACTGGAAAACATAAAATGGAATTTCTCATAGACCATGCATTCTCAGTGGTTGGGTGAAATGGGTGCTGGGGGAAGATATATCCCTAAAGGGGTGAAAATTGGTTCCTGGTGGAATAAAAAGAAGATTTTACTCTTTTATGTGTAAAGCACAGATATACATATATTACATACGTGTATATAGCTTATCTATGAAATTGAAATTTCATGGGGATCAATTAGGAAAAAAAACTGTCTGAAAAACTCCTTCAGGTGTGTTAGTGAAAAATAAATAAATAGAAGGTTGAAAAATACAGTCGTAGAGACTAAAAATAATATAGGTTATTTTCAAAAGGTAATATGACTCAAAAGAGTTAGGTAGAAGCATTTAATGTGGAACCAAACTGTGTGAAAAGACTTCAGAATTGCTCAGGTTTGCAGCAGAGGAATTCTAGTTCGTGATTTGCTTGGAAAAAGGGAAGGACAAAGATGTGATCTGAGCAACATTCCCTTGTGTGTCAACACATAAAACCATTCCAAAATGGCAAAAGCCATTGGTACGGATAATCAGTTGCACTTATCAGTAATTTTTGAGGCTTTTGAAATGCTTTCAAGTACATAATCTCATTGGATCTTTATAACATCTGAGTGAGGCACATATTTTACAAGTGAGGAAAATTACTTCAAGTAAGAAAACCTAAACCCCATTCTTTGCACTTCTAAATGCTGTTATCACTTTCAGTAAAAGGAAATACTTAAAATATTTTCTTGAATATGTATTATAACATTCTAATGTCAACATTCGTTTATAATCAGTAAAACAATGTAATTTGCTCATTATAATTTAGAAAATTTACTTCTTTCAGCCCTGCATTATAATATCTCAACACATTTCTTATGCAGTAACAATAAGATTAAAATATTATCATTGCTAATGTGAACACTTTTCTTTGAGGTATATCTTGAAATCATCCATAATTTTCATAGGAAAAAGTCCACTAAAAATGTGGAGTTTTTATTGACACCTGACCTGTTACCATTTCACACCCGTTTCAGAGACGATGCTTGTAGCGTCTGGGGGAGCGGGCCCCTAAGAGATGATAAAGTGACTTGCAGGGTGAATCCTTTGTTCAGGTGTTTCTATTTTAACTGAATTTCTTTCCTAAACAATTGGGAGATTAATTGAGGAGAATCAAAATGCCCTTATGAACTGAAGTCCTCTAATACTGCACTTACTCTGTGAACCTCTCCTCATCCACCCAAGTAGACACCATCACTAACTGCTTGGGTAGCCATTACTCTGGCTACTGTGATTTCTAGTTTTTCTTCTATTAATTAGTGCTCATACTTCTGCGGCTCAAGGAGGTATGGAATTTCTTCCCCTGTCAGACTGGCCATGCCTTGTAGTAAGGACTTAACTGTCTGATTGTCCTAATACCTATCTGTATTCGTTTGCTAAGTGCCATTAACAATGGACCACAGACTGAGTGGCTTAAGCAACAGATTTATTAGCACAGTGGAGTCTGAAAGTCCAAGATCAAGGCTCGACAGTGTTGGTTTCTTCTGAGGTTTTTCTCCTTGTCTTGCTTTTTACATGGCTTTTCTCTGTGTGTGTGTGTCTGTGTCCTAATCTCATCATTTTATAAAGATACCAGTCATACTGGATTAAAGCCCACCCCACTGACCTCTTTAATCTCAGTTGCCTTGTTAAAGATCCTAACTCCAAATTCAGTTATATTCTGAGGACTTGGGAGTTAGGACTTTAACCTCTGAACTTCAAGGGTACACAGTTCAACCCAAAACAATAACATAGTGCATGTACCAATATATTGTACATATATGTATTCTCTTAATAAATGTGTATTGACTGAATTATAATCTTATGCAAAACACCAAAGAATAGCAAAGAGGCTATATATTTTCAATTTCCTTCAATAAGCCTAATTCTGCATATATTGTGTATTTTATAAATGTTCAGCTCATTTGGTTATTACAACAGGCAAACCCATGCAACTATCACCACAGGTCAAAATATGTACATAGCTCCTGGCCGGGACAAGTTCACTCTGGATTGGCTGAGACTGAATAACAACTGAAGTTGTGAGTAAAAGAGTTATACCAAGCTTTATTTTCATGGTGGCAGGTCAAGCACTAGAATCCCATCCACCTCTGGGGCAGTCTGCAAGTCTGTCTCTGTCTCTGCCTCTGCTCCAGGCTCTGTCTCAGCTCCAGGCTCTGTCTCACCTCCAACCTCTGTTCTCCTCTGCTCTTAGCACTGGGCAGAGCTCTTTTTATAACATCCCACAAAATAATGGCTTATCACTAACAGGTATGCAAGTTTGCACCTGTGCAGTAGGCTAAGTATTACATCCTGCACATCACAGTGGGTGAGTAGATTAGGATCAGGTGAGGATCCTGGCCATGGAACTTCCATTTTCCCTACAAGGTGTTACCAGTTCCTCTTTGACTCTAACACCATCTTAGTTGTGTCTGTGTTTGAACATTATATAAATGAAATCAGAGTATATCTTCCTTTGTATCAAAATCTTTCACTTCACATTTTGTCTATGAGATTCATCTATATCAATACGTACATAGGAATTGTTCATTTATTTAACTATATGGTACTCCATATTCCAAATATACCATAAGTTCATTTCTTCTAACCACTCATTATGAATATTAGCCTCCAGTTTGAGGCTACCATGAATAATACATGCTCTGTACATTATTATGCATGACCTTTGTACACATATATACACATATATATTCAGCATATACATAAAAGAGAAAGTGCTGAATAATTGTATTTTTATTAGTTAAATTTCACTAGATAATTCTAGTTTTTGACTTCTACCAGTAATGTGTGAGACTTCCAGGAATCTTAATATCCTTAGCAGTACTTGGTACTGTCAGCATTTTTAATAGTAGGTGTGCAATATCTTACTGTGGCTTTTATTTGCATATATCTGATAATTTCTGAGGATGAGTGTCTTTTCATGTTTCTTGAGATTTGAATATATTTTATGAAGTATCTGTTCAAATTTTTCACCCATATTAAATTATCTACCCTTAATAATTTGTAAGAGCTTTCTGTTAATGGTATATTTTAGCAAGTGTTCCTCTCACTCTGCAATTTGCTTTTTTTGTTTTAATAGTTTTATTGAAATATAATGGATATACAATGAACTGCACAATTTTAAAGTGTATAATTTGAAATATGCATGCAAAGTGCAAATGTTACCACAATCAAGATTCCCCATGACCCTTTGTAATCTCTCCCTCCTGCCACTATTTGCCTCTTTCAGTCTGTACATTTTCTTTTGACCTATCCTCCAGCTTACTAGTTTTTTAAGTGGGTTTAATTTGCTGTTAAAGGTTTTGCAACCATGGCCCTATTGACACTTTGGTCTGGATAAGTCTTTATTTTAGGAGCTTCCCTGTGTATTGCAGGGTGTTCAATAGCATCTCTAGCCTCCACCCACAAGATGCCATTAGCACCTCCCAGCTGGTATACCCCAAAATATCTCCAAACATTGCCAAGCATCCTTTGGGGGACAGAATCATTCCTGTTTGAGAAACAAAACATATCCATTGGGTTTGTAATTTTAGTCATTACATTGTTATGTTCTAGAATTTCTGTGCAATTCACTTATTTATAGTTTCTAATAATCTATTCATTCATCCTATTTTTCTTTTATTCCTACTTCATTAACCTATGATAAGTGTTAGAATACAATACATGTCTGAAAACTCTGATATCGAGATCTCCAGTAGTGTTTTTCCCACTTTCTATTTTATCTTGGTTTGGTAGTCAAATCTTTATCTGCCTATCTGTCTACCTGTCATCTTAGGGAGGCAGATAGTCTTAATCCAATTGAGTACTAAGACAGTTGAGGTTTAGCTTCAGTCCTTGTGAGGACAGGCTCTTTTCATGTTACTTACTGCAAGGGCATAGCCCTTATTTCCAGGGTGTAGCCCTTCAAAGTGTTAATAAAAACACTTACAACATTTATCAGAGATCCTTCTCTTTGTAGGGCCTTCAGCCTCAATCTTTGCCTCCCGGATTTGTGACACTGGCCCATCCTTGCTAGGCTTCTCAGCCTGGTAGCACCCAACCTAAGAACAGACACTCATCTCAAGGAAGGAGAAAACCAGCATCGAATGTGAGCTCACCTCTCTTGGCTTTATTTCTCTTTCAGATTTTGGTCCCCAAACTCCCACTGCCTTGCAAGCTCTGTATGCATTCAAATGGATGTTTAATGTATTTTATAGCTTTTCTAGTTGTTCTCAGAGGGTTGGTCATTTCAAAACAACTTAGATAGCCCTTGCCAGAAGCTTACCTTTTATTTTTCCTTTGTTAAAATTCTGTCTGCAGAATGCTGGAATGCCTTAGGAATTGGATATGCATCCATTTTTTTCCCTTCTATACACTTCTCTCCTAGTAATCAGTTCTACTTCACAGCCTTAGTTTTGTTTTTTGTTTGTCCTTTCATTTTCTTTTTCCAAGAGTATTAAATGATAATGGCAACAAGAAAAGAATCCAAACACAAAATAAGGGAGACAGTTAACAACCTTCTCCCGAATCTTTACTTTCCAATTCCCCTGAAATAAACAATATTAACAACTTGGTCTATGACATTCCAATGTTTCCTCATATTCATACACACATATACAGAGTTGCTCATTTTTATGAAAGTCAGCTTATCTATTAGTGTATATTTAAATTTTCTTTTCTTAATTAAAAACATAGCATATATTGTGGATACTTCAGACCAGTTGCATGAGGATCTAGAATGTTGATTTTAAGAATTGCATAGTGTTACACAGTATAGACATATCATACTTTTCCAGCTACTTTCCTATTGAAGGACAATGAGTTTATGTCCATGTTTTTGTCCTGATAATGGCATTGTGCCCATTTATATACATAAATCTGTAGAAAAGACTTACCATAGTAGGATTACTGGGTCAAAGGACCTGTTTATTTAATTGTAATACATATTACTCTATCACTCTCTAAAAAGTTTGTATCCATTCATATTACCATCAGCATTGTTTATGACCCACAATTCCCCAAATCATCAGTTGTCCAGGACATGTTTATGTTTTTTAAATTTCAAGCAATCTGAGGATGAAAATTATATCCTTTATCTTTAGTCTGCACTTCTCTGATCAATAGAAGACTACTGGAAACGGATTTTATGTAAATAGAGCCAAATTTTTCAGTCAGTATTAAAATCCAAAAGAACCATAAGTCAAAAATACATACACTTAATGCCAAGATAATGGCAAGATGATCTTAGGGTAACTCTATAAAGAGATCATTAGCATGTCAAAAAGAAAATTTTAAAAGTCAGTACATGCTGAACATACTGACATCCAAGACTGACTCATGTTGTCAAGTTGAGGGGGCATGAAAGACTGTCAGGGGAGGTTTGGGAAGATCAGGTTGGGGAGTCAGACTGTTGGGTCTCCCTGTATGAGCTCCATTATGGAATCATGAGATTAAGATGAAATCAAATGTACAAGTTTTCCTCCATTGTTAATATTCTAACTATTCTAAATCTCTTCAGTGTAATATTCTAAATCTGTATTTTACATCAGTCACACATCTGAAAAAAGCAACATTCCCAGACAAATTTATTTTATTACAGAAGACTCAGTGGGAATTTTACCTGGTCTTATACATGCTAGACATCTGAAATTTTTGTCTAATTACCAGATAGCATTTGCACAAATAGCTATTTGTAATAATGTCTTAAATATTATTTAACTCAAGACTGTTATTTCTAGAAATAGCCAAGTCCACATTTTGTAGCCAGAACCTTTTGTTACTTACTATAAACATTAGTAAACTATCATTTACTATACTTTATAGAGAGTTCACATTAGCTAGTTCATGTTCATTAAGTAATTCTAGATACCATTTGCAAGCATAGCTCAGCATGTGCTGGATAAGTCTTTAGTTTCTTCTTATGGCTTACGATACTTTTACTCAACAATTTGGTCTATTAGAAAGGCTGGACCTTGTATTGTGCTCTTTATTTTTTATCTTCGCTGAAACATTCCCTTCAACTTTAAATTATTTATCACCTCTCTTTCTTAAATATTTTAAACACTCCTTCTCAACTGGAACCTTATCAGTATGCAAATAGTCCCACATCTCTCCAATCATGAACGCAATAATCTCCAAAACCACATGAGCCTCTAACTCCTGCTCTCTCCCACTGTCCTCTGTTCCCTCTGTTCCCCCCCACGTCCTCTCATTCCTCCGTCACTCCAGGCCGCCTGCTCCTGCTCCACAGTAACATCACCAACGGCCCCCTGAATACCCGATGTCTCAGGGCACCTTGTTCGTCAATCCTTTTCTCTTTCTTTTCCAAAAAAGCCTGTAACTCTGGGGGGAAATCCCTGGGAAAAATACCTCTGAAACTGAAATCAGTCAAAGGGAGAAATAAAGTTTAAGAAACCTGTTTATTTCTTACAAGCAGTCGTCCCAACTCACTCTTGACCAGGCTGCAGCAGCAGAGAGCTCCACCCAACCTCTCTGGGCCAGATAAACCCTCACACACCCTTTTAATTACCTACTGATATGTAGATGGACTAATTCTCTCCACCCCTTGGAAACACCTATTGATATGCAGATGAACTAAAGCCAGGCTAGAGATTCTGGAAATATTGCAATTTTACCCACAGAGCCATTTCCTCCACTATCGTGAAGGCATATGCTCAGTTTTTCATTCTAACATTGGACACTTTTCACCATTCTATTTGCAGGATCATGGTTCTCCAGTAGCCCCCATCTCTCAGCGGGTATGCTGAGACACTCCTCACCACCCCCCTCATCTGTACTCCTGAATTGTCCCCCCCCAAAATATCTGACTATATTATTTCTCTGGAAGTTTTCCAGTGGCTCTCCATGGTTCTTAGGACAAAGATCCATGTCCCCCTACCCCATTTACAAGGCCCAGCACCATATCATCCCGCTCTGCAGCCTCATGTGCTCTACACTCTTCACATGGGCCATCCACATGCCTGCCCTCTCCACCAGCATCTTGGTAATACTGACCCTCTGCCTGTAATGTCTCTCTCTTCTGCTTAAGGCTTTTTCATGCCTACTGATTCTTCCCATTTCAGTGTGACCATTCTTTCCTCAGGAGCCCTGTCAGATGCCCAGAACTGGCCATATCCCTTTATGTGCTCTCTTGACAGTATGTACCTTTCCCTCATGTCCTTCATCACAGTGAGTAACTACATTACTTGGTGTGATTTTTCTATGCTTTCTATATATGTACTGCAAGCACACACTCCTCAGTTCAGAATTCATGTCGTTTTACTCACTAATGTGTCCCTAGCACCTAACATGATTCCTTGTGTATGATAACTACCAAACTACTGAATTACTAAATCTTTTTCAACTCATTTTCACGGAAGGCTTGTTTCCCTCAATATGCTCCAAAGAAAAAACTATACATAGTACAGCAATGTAGCTCTCTATCTGGGTTTTCTGTCCTTTCTATTTCTCTCAGGAATTTATTCAAGGATGTATCAACAGTACCCACTACACAGGGTTGTGGTAGATTGTGTTAATGGCCCCAATTTTTCATGCCTACCTGGACCTACCCACTTTTCCAGGTGACTTAGTAGTTCCTTCCATTAGAAAGCCAGAATACATATTTGCAAACTTAATTTTGGGTTTGGAAATAAGATTTGATTTGGTCATTGGAACATTAGCTGATGTCATAAGAAGAAGTCTGGAAAACACTATTTTAATTTGGCTTACTCTTTTGCACCACTGCCATCACTGTGACAAGAGCATCCCCAGAATGGCTGGCAATCCCAAGAAGAGAAAGACAACTGGGCAGAGACACCTGCAGATGAGCCCGGATGGATGGGCCAGCCCTCAGCATACCTACAGACTAGTCACATGCTTCTGAGATCCTTGTGTCTGTTTGCTGAGCAGCGCTGTTGGGGCCACACTTAACATGATATAAGGTGTTGGGAAAATTAGAGATAAGGATGAAAAATTTTGCTAGGTTGTAAAGTAGAGCCTATTCCTTTCCCTGGATTTCCCTCCAGAAATGAATTTCTGTGAAAATAACACTCTTCTCAGCTTTGCATTTTCTTAGACAATATCCTGTTGAAATCTTGCTGTGCCTTGGTAGAGAAAGACAGAAGCTATTTCCAATCAGGTTGACAGAGCCAAAGGCAGGGAAATGTACTGTAGGCAGAAGCCGCTATTCATTGAGCACCAGCTCTTGGAATTTCACTTTTTTTTTTATGGTGTCTTTGCTTACTCTTTCATTTCTCCTCTTATCTTTATTATTTTATTTCTCTGAGTTTACAATTTTTGTTTTTCCTACTAACTCCTTGAATTGAAGAATTCCATTTATAATTTTAATCTTCATTATTTTTTTGTGTGAACATTTATGACTACAAATCCCTGCCATCCTCACCCTACACAGCCCCTCTCAACAAGGATCACCTGTATCATATTCTTCAGTTTTTTTCTGTGTAGTGTTTCCCTTGCCATTCATTCCTAATTATTTTTGAAATTTCATTATTCCTTCTTTTATGCAATAACTATTTTTGAATGTTTTGTTTTTGCAAATACTGATTTTATCTCAAAATATGTTTTTGGAGAGGTAATTTTGGGGGAGCATTTATTTCTAACTTCACTGTATTTATTCATAGAATGTGGACTATAAGTTACAAATTCTTTAGTATATAGATCAACTTGTGACTGAGAAGATTGATATAGCTTTTATGTAAATCCATTAGTGTTAACTGCCCCTTTCAAATATTCTATTTTGTCATTTTTAAATGTTTGTTTGGATTCTGAGGCAGATACATTTTGAAAAAATATTTTTTCTTTTTTTGAGATAAAAGAATTTAATATGTTGTATAAATACAAAAAAGGAAAGCTATAATAATATCATAATGATTATCACATGATAATAATGATATTAGCACATTATGAAAAAGACCACACTGTGATATCAGAAAAGATAAATTAAGTAAAAAGTGCTAAAAATAAAATGATTACTATTATTTTTTTGCTATTATTAATATACAATTACATGAGCAACATTATGGTTACTAGACTCCCCCTATTATCAAGTCCCCACCACATGCCCCATGGCAGTCACTGTCCATCAGCATAGTAGGATGTTATAGAACACTACTTGTCTACTCTGTGTTATACGGCCTTCCCTGTATCACCCCACCCCACCCCCACCCCCGCTACATAGTGTGTGCTAATTGTAATAGCCCTTGTTCCCCCTTATCCCTCCCTACCCACCCATCTTCCCCAGTCCCTTTAGCTTTGGTAACTGTTAGTCCATTCTTGAGTTCTGTGAGTCTGCTGCTGTTTTGTTCCTTCAGTTTTTTCTTTGTTCTTATACCCCACAGATGAGTGAAATCATCTGATACTTGTCTTTCTCCACCTGGCTTATTTCGCTGAGCATAATGCCCTCTACCTCTATCTATGTTGTTGAAAATGGTAGGATTTGTTTTTTCTTATGGCTGAATAATATTCCATTGTGTATATATACCACATCTTTTTTATCCATTCATCTACTGATGGACACATAGGTTGCCTCCATTTCTTCGTTGTAAATAGTGCTGTGATAAACACAGGGGTGCATATGTCTTTTTCAAACTGGGCTGCTGCATTCTTAGGGTAAATTCCTAGGAGTGGAATTCCTGGGTCAAATGGTATTTCTGTTTTGAGTTTTTTGAGGAACCTTCATACTGTTTTTCACAATGGTTGTAATAATTTACATTCCCTCCAGCAGTGTAGGAGGATTCACCTTTCTCCACATCCTCACCAGCATTTGTTGTTGTTTGTCTTTTGGATGGCGGCCATCCTAACTGGTGTGAGGTGATATCTCATTGTGGTTTTAATTTGCATCTCTCTGATGACTAGTGATGTGGAGCATCTTTTCATCTGCCTGTTGGCCATATGAATTTCTTCTATGGAGAAGTGTCTGTTCAGCTCCTCTGCCCATTTTTTAATTGGCTTATTTGCTTTTTGTTTGTTGAGGTGCCTGAGCTCTGTATATAATTTGGATGTCAACTCCTTGTCAGATATGCCATTTATGAATATATTCTCCCATACTGTAGGATGTCTTTTTTTCTTATTTATTTTTTCTTAAGGTATTATTGATATACACTCTTATGAAGGTTTCATATGAAAAAACAATGTGGTTACTACATTTACCCATATTAACAAGTTCCCACCCATACCCCAATGCAGTCACTGTCCATCTGTGTGGTAAGATGCCACAGATTCACTGTTTGCCTTCTCTGTGCTACACTGTTTTCCCTGTGATCCCCCACACCATGTGTACTAAACATAATACCCCTCAATCCCTTTCTCCCACCCTCCCCACCCACCCTGCCACACCCCTCCCCTCTGGTAACCACTAGTTCCTTCTTGGAGTCTCTGAGTCTGCTGCTATTTTGTTCCTTCAGTTTTGCTGCATTGTTATACTCCACAAATAAGGGAAATAATTTGGCATTTGTCTTTCTCTGCCTGGCTTATTTCACTGAGCATAATATCCTCCAGCTCCATCCATGTTGTTGCAAATGGAAGGATTTGTTTCCTTCTTATGGCTGAATAGTATTCCATTGTGTATATGTACCACATCTTCTTTATCCATTCATCTACTGATGGACACTTGGGTTGCTTCCATTTCTTGGCTATTGTAAATAGTGTTGCCATAAACATAGGGGTGCATATGTCTTTTTCAAACTGGGCTGCTGCATTCTCAGGGTAAATTCCTAGGAGTGGAATTCCTGGGTCAAATAGTATTTCTATTTTGAGTTTTTTGAGGAACCTCCATACTTCTTTCCACAATGGTTGTAATAATTTACATTCCCATCAGCAGTGTAGGAGGGTTCCCCTTTCTCCACATTGTAGGATGTCTTTTTGTTCAACTGATGGTATCCTTTGCTGTACAGATGCTTTTACTTTGGTATAGTCCCATTTGTTCATTTTTCTTTTGTTTTGCTTACCCAGGGAGATATGTTCATGAAGAAGTTGCTCATGTTTATGTCCAAGAGATTTTTGCCTATATTTTTATCTAAGAGTTTTATGGTTTCATGACTTACATTCAGGTCTTTGATCCATTTTGAGTTTACTTTTGTGTATGGGGTTAGACAGTAATCCAGTTTCATTCGCTTACATGTATCTGTCCAGTTTTGCCAACACCAGCTGTTGAAGAGGCTGTTATTTCCCCATTGTATATCCATGGCTCCTTTATCGTATATTAATTGACCATATATGCTTGGGTTTATATCTGGGCTCTCTATTCTGTTCCACTGGTCTATGGGTCTGTTCTTGTGCCAGTACCAAATTGTCTTGATTACTGTAGCTTTGTAGTAGAGCTTGAAGTCAGGGAGCATAATCCCCCCTGCTTTATTCTTCCTTCTCAGGATCACTTTGGCTATTCGGGGTCTTTTGTGGCTGCATATGAATTTTAGAACTATTTGCTCTAGTTCATCGAAGAATGCTGTAGGTATTTTGATAGGGATTGCATTGAATCTGTAGGTTGCTTTAGGCAGGCTGGCCATTTTGACAATATTAATTCTTCCTAGCCAAGAGCATGGCATGAATTTCCATTTATTAGTGTCCTCTTTAATTTCTGTTAAGATTGTCTTGAAGTTTTCAGGGTATAGGTCTTTCACTTCCTTGGTTAGGTTTATTTCTAGGTATTTTATTCGTTTGGATGCAATTGTGAAAGGAATTATTTTCCTGATTTCTCTTGCTGCTACTTCATCGTAAGTGTATAGGAATGCAACAAATTTCTGTGTGTTAATTTTGCATCCCGCAACTTTGCTGAATTCAGATACTAGATCTGGTAGTTTTGGAGTGGATTTTTTATGTTTTTTTATGTACAATATCATGTTGTCTGCAAACAGGGACAGTGTAACTTCCTTGCCAATCTGGATGCCTTTTATTTCTTTGTGTTGTCTGACTGCTGTGGCTAGGACCTCTAGAACTATGTTGAATAAAATTGGGGAGAGTGGGCATCCTTGTCTTGTTCCCGATCTTAAAGGGAAAGCTTTCAGCTTCTGGCTATTAAGTATAATGTTGGCTGTGGGTTTGTCATATATGGCCTTTATTATGTTGAGGTACTTGCCGTCTATACCCATTTTGTTGAGGGTTTTTATCATGAATGAATGTCGAAATTTGTCAAAAATTTTTCAGCATCTATGGAGATGATCATGTGATTTTTGTCCTTCTTTTTGTTGATGTAGTGTATGATGTTGATGGATTTTCGAATGTTGTACCATCCTTGCATCCCTGGGATGAATCCCACTTGATCATGATGGATGATCTTTTTGATATATTTTTAATTTGGTTTGCTAATATTTTGTTGAGTATTTTTGCATCTACATTCATCAGGGATATTGGTCTGTAATTTTCTTTTTTTGTGCTGTCTTTGCCTGGTTTTGGTATTAGAGTGATGTTGAACTCATAGAATGAGTTTGAGAGTATTCCCTCCTCTTGTACTTTTTGGAAAACTTTAATGAGGATGGGTATTAGGTCTTCACTAAATGTTTGATAAAATTCTGCAGTGAAACTGTCTGGTTCAGGCGTTTTGTACTTAGGTAGTTTTTTGATTACCAATTCAATTTCTTTGCTGGTAATTGGTCTATTCAGATTTTCTGTTTCTTCCTGTCAGCCTTGGAAGGTTGTATTTTTCTAGAAAGTTGTCCATTTTTCTAGGTTATCCTGTTTGTTAGCATGTAATTTTTCATAGTATTCTCTCATAATTCTTTGTATTTCTGTGGTGTCCGTAGTGACTTTTCCTTTTTCATTTCTGATTCTGTTTATGTGTGTAGACTCTTTTTTTCTTGATAAATCTGGCTAGGGTTTATCTATTTTGTTTATTTTATCAAAGAACCAGCTTGCTTTCACTGATTCTTTCTGTTGTTTTATTCTTCTCAAAATTTTTTATTTCTGCTTTAATCTTTATTATGTCTCTCCTTCTACTGACTTTGGGCCTCATCTGTTCTTCCTTTTCTAGTTTCATTAATTGTGAGTTTAGACTGTTCATTTGGGATTGTTCTTTCTAGATGTAGGCCTGTATTGCAATATATTTCCCTCTTAGCACAGCCTTCGCTGCATCCCACAGATTTTGTTGTGTTGAATTATTGTTATTTGTCTCCATATATTGCTTGATCTCTGTTTTAATTTGGTCATTGATCCATTGATTATTTAGGAGCATGTTATTAAGCCTCCATGTGTTTGTGGGCTTTTTCATTTTCTTTGTGTAATTTATTTCTAATTTCATACCTTTGTAATCTGAGAAGCTGGTTGGTACAATTTCAATCTTTTTGAATTTGCCGAGGTTCTTTTTGTGGCCTAATATATGATCAATTCTTGAAAGTGTTCCATGTGCACTTGAGAAGAAGATGTATCCTGTTTCTTTTGGATTGAGTGTTCTGTAGATGTCTATTAGTTCTATCTGTTCTAATATGTGGTTCAGTGCCTCTGTTTCTTAACTTATTTTCTGCCTGGTTGATCTGTCCTTTGGAGTGAGTGGTGTGTTGAAGTCTCCTAAAATGAATGGATTGCATTCTATTTTCCCCTTTAATTCTGTTAGTATTTGTTTCACATATGTAGGTGATCCTGTGTTGGGTGCATAGATATTTATAATAGTTATATCCTCTTGTTTGACTGACCCTTTTATGATTATGTAATGTCCTTCTTTGTCTCTTGTGACTTTCTTTGTTTTGAAGTCTATTTTGTCTGATACAAGTACTGCAACTCCTGCTTTTTTCTCACTATTAGTTGCATGAAATATCTTTTTCCATCCCTTTACTTTCAGTCTGTGTATGTCTTTGGGTTTGAAGTGAGTCTCTTGTAGGCAGCATATAGACAGGTCTTGTTTTTTTATCCATTCAGTGATTCTATGTCTTTTGTTTGGTGCATTCAGACCATTTACATTTACGGTGATTATCAATAGGTACGTACTTACTGCCATTGCAGGCTTTAGATTCGTGGTTACCAAAGGTTCCAGGGTAATTCCATTACTATCTAACAGTCTAATTTAACTTACTTCATATACTATTACAAACACAACCTAAACGTTCTCTTTTTTTTTCCTCCTTTTTCTTCCTCCTCCATTCTTTGTATGTTATGAATCATATTCTGTACTCTTTGTCTTCCCTTGGGTGACATCTTGTTAGCCTTAGGAATACTTCTGTCTATAGGAGTCCCTCCAAAATGCACTGTAGAGGTGGTTTGTGGGAGGTAAATTCTCTCAGCTTTTGCTTATCTGAAAATTGTTTAATCCCTCCTTCAAATTTAAATGATAACCTTACTGGGTAGAGTATTCTTGGTTCAAGGCCCTTCTGCTTCATTGCATTAAATATATCATGCCACTCCCTTCTGACCAGTAAGGTTTCTGTTGAGAAGTCTGATGAAAGCCTGATGGGTTTTCCTTTTTATGTGATATTTTTTTCTCTCTCTAGCTGCTTTTAAAAGTGTGTCTTTTCCTTGATCTTTGCCATTTTAATTATTATATGTCTTGATGTTATCTTCCTTGGGTCCCTTGTGTTGGGAGTTCTGTGCACCTCCATGGCTTGAGAGACTATCTCCTTCCCCAGATTGTGGAAGTTTTCAGCAATTACCTCCTCAATGACACTTTCTATCCCTTTTTCTCTCTTCTTCTTCTTCTGGTACCCCTATAATGCGAATATTGTTCTGTTTGCATTGGTCACACAGTTCTCTCAATATTCTTTCATTCTTAGAGATCCTTTATCTTTCTGTGCCTCATCTTCTTTGTATTCCTCTTCTCTAATTTCTATTCCATTTACTGTCTCTTCTACTACATCTAATCTGCTTTTAAATCCCTCCATTGTATGTTGCATATCAGATATGCAATTTCTTAATGATTGAATCTCCAACTTAAATTCATTCCTGAGTTCTTGAATATTTTTCTGTACCTCCATAAGCATGTTTATAATTTTTATTTTGAACTCTCTTTCAAAATAAAAGGAGGTTTGGTGAGTTTGGTTTCATTTGCCCCTCTTTCTCGGGTTTGTGAGATTTTGGTCTGAACTATTTTCTTTTGTCATTTCATATTTCTGTGTGGTGCCCAGTAGTGCGCAGAAACTCCAGTCTCTGAAGCTGCTCAGCCCCTAGAGTGAGGTTGGGGTCATAGTGGAGCTGGTGCCTGGGGGGAGGAAAAATCTGTTTCCTGATTCCCATCTGTGGTGCCTGTCTCCAGTGTCAGAGCCAGTGGGCCAAGCACACACGTGTAAACCTCTGTGCTTTGCGTCTCTAGCTGTTGTAGGTGGGGCCTCCCTCTGGCTTGCCTGACACCTGTGTGGTGACTGTGGGTTTGCGAGCAGGTGCCTGTACGTCAGTAGGAAGGCTTGGCAGGCTGTGTGTCACAGAGGGGGGCCTCAGAGCTGAGTAGGCAGCCAGGGAGATAGAGCACCTGAAGCTCCTCAAAGTTCCCAACCAGCTGGGTAGAGCGCACCCAGACAACCTTGCCCAGCTCTCCCTTCTCCTGCAGAGCAAGCTCCGTGCAAACCCCTCTGGCTGCTAGGAAGCCTCTCAGACTGCCTGCCTTTCCTCTGACACAGAGCAGCCGGGTGTGGATCCCTCCTCCACAAATGGCCGGAATATCAATTTCTCAAGCACTCCGCCTGTCCCAGCTCCCCAGTGTCCAAAGCACCACACACTATAGGATTCTGCTCACAAGGCGGATCTCCAGGGCTAGGTGTTCAGCAGTCCCAGTTTTCCACCCCCTCCCCCGCTCCATTTCTCTTCCTCCTGCTGGTGAGCTGGGGTGGGGGAACGGCTTGGGTCCCGCCAGATTAAGGCTTTCCAATGTTACCCTGTTTTGTGAGGTCTGCTCTGTTCAAGCAGTCTGTTTGCAGTCTGGTTCAGCCTTCTTTCTTGTTGCTATTTTAGGGTTAGTTGTATTAATTAACTATATTTTTGTACAATTTGTGGTTTGGGGAGGAGCTCTCTCTCCTTTCATGCCACCATCTTGCAAGTCATTCCTCAGCAGGAGGAAGGCAAAATATTTTTCTTTTTAAAATTTTCCTGTAACTCTATCTGGTAATAGATAAATACAGAATTTTAATAATAGAATAATGATACTATTAATACTAAATAGTATAGACTAACAGAGATTTTTATCTTAAAGTATACCTTGTCAGATATTAATATATTTCACTAACTTTCATTTGGTTGATATTTTTCTGACATTAATTTTCCTCTTTTTACTTTAAACCTGTTTTATTAACTTGCCAAAATTTCTTGTAAACAGCATAAAGGTAGCTATTGTTGTTTGTGAATTCAATGTAAGAATCTCTCTTTTAGAAAAATATCTTACAACAAAGTTTTTGTTTTATATTTGTCTGAAAGTTATGGATTTTACTTTTATTACTTTAATTGTTGTCTTTAAATTTTTAACATATATATCTAACTTAAATTCTACTGTAAAATCAATCAGGGAAATCTTTGTTAAGTTTTAGTAACACTTCTTTACTGACTTGATAAAAATAATTTTGAAACTTCCGTTTCTGTTTAGAATAAATATTATTGAAACCTTCTACTTTCTAAAGATCTGTAGTACTCATTTCTATAGTTGTTTCAACATGTTCTGAAAAAAATTTTCTAATTTTCTAATTAAAATGAAAAAACACAATTTGGGTATTTAGATAAAATTCTTAAGTGAAATAATTTAAATGTATATGTAATTTTTTTCTAGAATTTACCTCTGAAACTACCCGATGATAGTGATTTGGGAAGTGGAAAAGAGCTCTGACAACTTGCTGATTACTTCTGTAGTAACTGGTCTAGCAATATTTCACAAATGGTTTGAAGAAAATTTGTTAAATTTTCTCTTCCTTGGTACTGCCTATTTTATCTGTGTTTTAAATGCATTTTGATGTAATTAAGAAAAAAGTGTCATGATTTAGAAAAATTCCTCTGCAACTTTGTCTATTTCCCCTTTATATTTACTTGGTATATTTGTGTTTCCCTCCTTAATCACTGAGGCTTTCATATTTAGTGGTTATCTTTAATTCTTAGAATACCAATTCTATTTGTGGTGTCTGCTGACTCTCTCTTTTCCAATGTTGCTCCTTGCTTTGTACTTTTTAATTGGAGCTTATCTCCAATGAACTTATTTTATACTCCATGAGAATCCATGAGTGAATCTATAGAGCAATTCTATGCTGGCTGTGGAGAGCTCCTATGGATTTCAAAGTTACTTTGCTATTTTCATGTTATTTCCTTAGTTGGAGATACTGGCACCAAAAGTGGCCAGTAATTCAAATCCCATAATCTTGAATAGCACAAGTCTGGGATTTAGATTTCTCAAGGGTGACTGACTTTTTTTTTTTAATTTTATCCACCCAAGTTCCAGAAGATTTATAGACAAGATTCTTTGCTTCATCCATAATCTTATAGAAGCATTTTTTTCAATATCTATACTTGGGGAGACAGTGATACTTAAACATTTAGAATCTAGGTTCCCGTTTCTCATGTTTCGTAGATCAAAGGCCTTGTCTTTTATTTCCAAGAGAGTAAAAGCCCGAATTGTACCAATGGCCACAAGGTCCTACAAAATCAAACCCTTCCTCCCAGCTCACTAATTTCCTTTGACCAGCTCTTCTACCTTGTCTAAACTGACTCAGCCATGTTGGCCTCTGTGCTGTTCCTTCGATATCTTTGGGAGACCTTCCTTTGAGACCTAGTTCTAGCCCTGCTCTATACCTGTACCACTCTTCCCCTTCAAAGTCTCACAGCTGCACACTCTTCTATCCATCCTCAGTCAAATGTCGTCTTCCCAGGGACCTTCCCTGGGTAACCAATTTACAATTAGAACCTGTGTTTCCTGCTCCCATCCTGGCACCTTGATTCCTCTTTCCAGTTTTTATATTTTTTCTAGAGTATCACCATTTAATATGCTACAGAAATAACACACACACACACATTTTTAAAATTATTTATTTTATTTATCTGAATGCCCCCACTACAATGTCAGCTTTATGGAATTTATCTTACTTTATTCTGAATGTATCCTTTGCTCCTAGAACACTGCCTTGCACCTGTAGGTACTTGATAAATATTAGACAATGTAAGTAAATGAATGAGTTAAAAATAACACTTCATCTTTACCATGTAAGGCACTTTTTCATGCAATTTACTTGTATTAATTCATTTAATCTCATGAGATACGTCTTATATATATATATATATATATATATATATGTATGTATGTGTGTGTGTGTATATATATATATACACACACACACACATACACTTCTCATCTTACACATGAGGAAATGAAGCAGACAGAAATTACACAATTGTTGCAGGACATTTAATGGAATTTTAAAGTACTTTATCTGTTCAAAAACACTGACTAATTTTCCTACTGCCTCTTAGACAAAACAAACACACACACACACACACAGTACTTTAGCTTTTCTTTCAAGCAGCTCTGCAGTCTGACTCCTGATCATCTCCCTAGATAATTTTATTCTACTCTTTCGAATTACACTGGAAGTTCCCATGGGGGTAAAAGAAAAAAGATGATACTAAGGAGAAGAAAAAGACCTAGTGTGATGGCCTTAATGTATGTCAGGTGCCATGAAAATCTGTCATATGTGTCATCTCATTCATTCCTCACCACACCCATGTGAGAAGATGAAGGCTTAGAGAAGATGTCATTTTTCCAAGTTCACACAGGGAGTCCAGACCTGAGTCTACAATCTGACCTGGGCTCTCACAGTTTTGCATGTACAAGTCCCAACACAGAGGACACAACATAGCTGGGTGCTCTGCTCAGGGTATCATAGGGCCAAAATCAAGGTATTGGCTGGACTGTATTTCTTTCTGGGGGCTCCAGAGAAGAACCAAATCTGAGCTCATTCAGGTGGTTGAAAGGATTGCTGTAGTTGTAAGACTGAGGTTTCCATTAACCTACTGGTTGTCATTTGGGAGCCACTTTCAGTGGGTAGAAGCCACCCATGACCCTTACCGCCTGGCCGCCTCGATCTTCAAAGCCAGTGATCACATTTCAAACCCTCCTTGTGATTTGAGTCTGTCATCTTCTTTTTCTAACCTCTAGATCCATATTCAAAAGCCTTATACTATCGGTACATCCACTCATATGATTTCCCTATCTTAAGGTCAACTGATTTTGGAGCTTAATTACATCTGCAAAATCCTTTTTGCTTTATAACAAGCTATAACCAGCAAATGATATTCCGTCATAATCATAGACCTGGGGATTGTACAGGGCATGTATACAAGGAGATGAAAACACTGAAGGACGTTTTAGAACTCTACATCTCACACCCTCCCCCTACCTTCACATTACCTTCAGTCTGTATCAAACTTCCACCTAGTGTCCTAATAATTACTTTATCTCCTTGTTGGAAAAATGCCAGCATGCATACATGAATCCTGCCCACACCCAAAGAAGGTTCAGTGCCTCTCCTATTATTCTGCAGGGCCTGTCGGTAGGCACAGAGGCAGGCAGGAGGCAAGCCGAGGTTTTGCATGTCATGTGCAGTGGTTTCCTATGGCTGCCACAACAAAATACCACAAATTCAGTGGCTTAAAATAACACAGAAATTTTTATCATACAATTCTGTATCTTGGAGGGTTGATATGAGCTTCAGGAACTAAAGCGAAGGTTTTAGGGCTGCATTCCTTTCTGGAAGTTTTATGGGAGACCCTGTTTCCTGCCTCCTCTGCCTTCTAGATGCTGCCCATATTCCTGGGTTTATGGCCCCATTTCCCCCACTTTTACAGCCATCAGTTGTTGCATCTCTCGGATCAGTTTTCTATCATGTTTTCTCTCTCTAACCATTGCCAGGAAAGGTTCTGCATTTTTAAGGATGCCCTGGCTCAGGTTGGATAATCCAGGACAATCTCATGATCTACTCCTGTAATCACACGTGCAAAGCCCCTTTTGCTGTGTGAGGTGATGGAGTCACGGGCTCCAGTGTTACAGTGTGGATATCTTTTGGGGGATGTGTGTACATTATTCTGTGTATCACAGGATGTTAAAAAGTCTGGGCTTTCTTCTAGAGATGAGTATAATCATTGAAGATGTTGTGGCACAAAGTGGCTAAAACTCATTTACATTTTTGAAAGGTTCCTGCGTGTTAGGTTTCAAACTAATGATAGGGAAATGGTCTTATTAACTGATCAAAACTAACTTACTGTGGAGTACTAACCCCATTTCTGGCATCATATGAAGTGTGTTGCAACCCTCAGCTCATTTAATTCCTATAAATTAGGTAATGTTATACCAGCAATAACTGCCCTCTCCCATTCTATAGATGAATAAATACACTCACAATCATTTAAATAACCTTGCCCAAGATGTTATATCCAGTAAGTGCCAGAGCCAGGATTCAGTCCAGGCAGTCTGGCTCCCAGAGCCAGTGTTCTAACCACTACACAAACTGCCCTCAACAGTGCACAGAAGACCTCTTCCCAGACTTCCCAAGAGGGGGAAAGCATGGTTAAGCACAGTGCTCAGGGAATGCTTCCTAGTGCAGTGGGACATGCAAAGAGGCCATTAGGAAGGGAGAGGGCTTGAAAAAGTAGAGAGAAATGAAGACTTCCACAAATACCTTAACTACAGAGTCTATGTCCTCCCTTCTCCATAAAATAGGACCCTTGGCCCCTATAATTACTTGATTCTTTAAATATTTGGGAGAGTGAATTAGGGGCACTACAGAACAGTATGTGCTGATGGGTGTAGTCTCCCCCTTTGATGGCTACTTTTCCAGTGTTACCATTCACTCACACTGAATTCCATGTTGATTTTTTCATCCCTCTTGATTCTCATTGCTTTGTGCCAAAATTGTATTTTTCCAAAGATGTTTTCAAAAGTGTTTTTGTTCTGGTTTAATGGGCTCAGTTCTCAATGTCTGGGCTGAAACTGAGGAGGTGCTTTATGAAAAGTGAGTGCATTTGAATGGGGAAGTTTCCTGTGAACAGAAATACTGTATTGCTCTGCTCTGAAGTTCCTAAGAGCCAGCCTCTGTTATTTTATTTCTAGATTTCCTTCTATCTTCTTCTTTAAAACTTTCAAAATGACATCAAACAGACTTTCTCTTGCTATGAAAGAGAGAAAGCCCTTTCATCTGTAGGTAGGCTGATGGTGCAAAGATTATCAAGTAGGGACAACCAGAGCTATCGTTCTTGTAAAATCTATTAAATTAAATAAAAAGAAAATCTTCCTTTCCAGCTACTCACTGAGAAATAACTCCTCTAGAGCTATAACCCTTAAAATCAGAGATGGTCACAAAAAAAGAGAGCCCATCAAAAACCAGATAGTGAAAACATCCAGGTACATATCCTTCAAGGAAAGGACAGTCCTGGCGAAAAAGAAAGGGAAGCAGTATTTATAGGCTACCTATTTTATTACTTTATGAATCTTAAGTCATTTGGTCTTTTGAAAGCACTCTGAGCAACTACTCATATTTCCATTCTACTGATGAAGAAACTGAGATACAGAGAAGGTAGGCAACTTATCCAAAAAGTTTTTTGAGTGAGAAGGTTAGGGATTGAATTCAGGTATTTCTCACAATAATAAATCATATCACTTACCTTATCATGTTAGTATTGTTAGTATTTGTGAAAGCTTGTACTTTTTATAAGATGTAAGAGAACCAGAACTTTTGTAAATTTGTGCAGAGAGAAAAATAACCATTGAACATCAAACTTATGTTGAATATCTAATGTACTCCTGGACCTACACTTAAGGACTACTTAGTGATATGCTACATGGATTCCTCCCATCAAAAGTTTTTAAAGAGGCTGAAAAACTATCATTTCATATCTGCAGTAGAGTTAATAAATAAGAAAACATTTTATTAGTGCTCAGTTTCATAACACAGATAATATTCTCTAGCATTTCTTCAGTATTTTTGAGTTCGCAAACATTGCCTGATGCATTATCTCCCTAATATCCCATCCTTCCATGAGATGGCTATTACTTGACTTCCTGTGTTCTTAATAAACTGAGTCCCAGAACCAGTTCAGCAGCATGAATAAGATAACACACTTAACAAATTGTGAAACCAGGCCTAGAACACTGTTTTTCAGATGCCAAGACATAACTCTATAGGCCATGTAGTCTATGAGTAGAAACAGTGAAGTTTTATAACTACAAAAAGAAGACAGTCTCTATCAGTTTTTCATCCTGTGGCATTACAAAATAATTTTCTGAGTCTTACTCCATTTATTAATCTAATCTCTTGTGACTGTAAAACTTCAAACCCACACCTTTATCCCTTCAGAAATGGTGTGTAGACTTTCTCCATGGTATTTAAGTTTACCTTTTTTCTACAGCTTTCAGTGTGGCTTATACTTCTCCATACCAGTATCTCCTACAGGGTTAGCTATGGACATGGACTTCCCAAACCACACATGTCTAGGCCAGCTGTGTGTCCTGCTGCAGGTCGAGTGAGCACAGTGCAGACGGGGAGAGTGAGAGGTGAACATTGTTCATTCAGTCCCAAAGTTGCTGCAAGCTTACCTCTAGTTTCTTTAGCTCTTAAACTATTCGCAAGTGCTCTCTCTCTCTCACACGCACATGCACACACACACACAGGTAGCTGTTAGTAAAGGTTCCCAGAATTTTCACTTTCTAGGTAGAAATACTTGGACACAAGAGAAGATTTTGTAAAGATGTAATTATTTCAAATGCACAATTTTGTCAGCTTGCTTTTATAATCAAAGCTCTGCATGGATTTCAAAGTAAATACAATCTTTGCTGTGTTAGAAAGCTCCAGTCTCTGTCAAAAAATGAAGTAGGGACAGCTTCAGCAAGGAGGTGCAAATCTCAAAGGCCTAATGTTTTGATGCATGACACCTATTAGTAACGTCCTAAGGAAGTCATACCTAATTGATGTCATCCATTATCTGTGTGACATTTTATGATACATAAAGACATAGGAGGGAAAGGAAGAGATCTAGCAGTTATTGGGCACCTACTAAGTGGCAAGACCTAAGTGTACTTCTTAATATTTTCTGTCATTACATTCTCACAACAGTTTTCCACTATAAATATTATGCACATTTATAAGCTGACAGAAATGAGAAACAGGTTAATAACATTGCCAAGGTCAGACACCTAGTACTTTTTGGAACCAGGCTTTGAGTTCCATTCTACTAGTTGCCAAAGGCCACATTCATTATATATTTTCAACTGCATGATACGATTAGCCAATGTATATACTACTTTCACCTTGGAAGATTCATATATTGGTCCAGAAAATTGTAATTGCATGACCTTGCTTCATTTATTCATTTGTCCCATTGATGTATTCATGCACTTAGAAGCAAGCACTAACTTTTAAAAATATTTTTTCTCAAGTTCAGAGATGAAATGCATTGGTGTATATATAATAAGACTAGTTATTTAAATATCATTAAATTAATTCCAGAAATTGTTTTTATGAAAAAAAGACAATAAAAATATTTTGCTCCTACTGTGCTAGTCAGAGGAGACTTTTATTTAACGAATAATCCCAAGTGTCAGTAGGCTAACATAATACAAGTTTATCTGTCTTTTACTTTACAGTCCAAATGTATTGGTCAATGAAAAAAGTGAGTGGGGGAAGACTTCTGCCTCACACAGTCTTTCAGGGATCCAAGCGCTTTCCTTTTTGGAATTCTAAATTCAGTATATATGATCCCACAGGAAAAGACAACATGCAAGGCATATATGACACAAAAAAACCTTAAGCGAAGTGACATCCATCATTTCGGTAATATTACAATAGCCAGAACTGGCCACATAGCCCCACCTTGATAAAAACAGATGGGGAATGTGTTCCTGACTGGAACCCCTTCCCAATAATAATTCTAAACCATTAAAAAAAAACAGATACATTTTGTGGTGGTCTGAAAGTCATTTCTTTCACTGTCATTCTTTCTGGTCACCAAATATCCAAGTGCGCCTGTTAGGTTTCTATTACTACCTAAAAAATGACAGCAAACTTAGAGCCTTAAAATGACCATCGCAAATTTTCTGTAGGTCAGGATTTCAAACATGGCCTTGCTGGACTCTGTCCAGCTTCTCACACGGCTGCCATCAAGGTGAAGGTCAGATGTGAATTCTCATCTGGAGGCTCAACTGGATGGAACTCTATTTTCCAGTTCTCTCAGGACACCACTGAAATTTATTAGCTGTGGAGACAGGATTCAAGGCAGCATCCTTCACAGCCAGCAATGGAGAGAGAGAGAGATTCCAGAATGTGTCTGCTACCAAGACAATCTAATGTAATGTAACATAACATGGCAGCAATATCTCCTCACGATTGCCATGCAACATAATATAATCATGGGAGAGGCATTTTATCTCCTTTGCTATTGGTGATTAGTGATTGCTATTGGTCTATTGATTAGAAGCAAATAATTGCTTTTAATAACTCCAGAGAAGTTTATTCAGGGATGTGAATTCCAGAAGGTGGGAACTATGGGGGCCACCAAACATATTTCTTTCAATCACAGAACACATTCTGCTCTTTCCCAGTGAAGAAAACCAAACATTCCATTCAGTCACTGGGTTTAACTTAAAGGACAGGGTTTCTGGGTTAAGTATAGTACTTGCCATTGATCTGGATGTGGCAGCTCTATCCAGTAACAAATGAACTAAAAATATAAGTTACCTGTTTCCACATGCCAATACACAAATCACAAAATTACAAGATTAAAGAAAGTCCAGAATGACCATAATAAAGCATTTTCTTCAAAAAATAGAAGACTAAAGAGTCCGCAATAGGCTCTAGTCAACAGCGGTTGTGGGATCCTGCTGGGTGGATGTTGTAAAGATGTCTGTTTTGAGAGTGAAAAGTTACTTGACTGGGCACTGCTTCCAATCTCTCCATGGGGGTGAGACCCCCCCCCCCCATAAGCCACCAAATTCTTGCCCCAGTTCTGTGCTTCATAGTTCCTTGGACACATTCAAAGTGGGTATCGGTTATCTTGGGAGATGTCTTCACTGATAAAGGGAGATCTCAACCAATCTCAACTAGTCAAGAAAACATTATTTTCAGAAATAATTTTCCTCGATAGCTTCATCAGCTGCTGATCTATTGGCTTCCAGTTGGTTTCATGTACAAGGAACTACATCTAAACTCTTTCTTATGCATCATTTTTAAAGTTGCATATACTCTTCCTGTTTTTAATCCACAGCACCCTGCCCACCCACCTCTCTGTCCCTCTTAGCTTAGTGGTAACTTTAGACTCTCAGGATTGAGTGAGAAAGCTACATACCCTTCATCTGATGTTTTTACAATGCTGGCTTCTAATTGGCCTTCTCAACTTTATTCCCTACTGTTTTAAACCCAGGAGAAATAGGCTTTTCTTCCAACTGAGGTCTCAGATTTCCAGTCTATTCGTTTTTATTTATACTTGTAAACCAGTTGATTCTTTCCTGAATGAATTTCCTTTTCATGCCTTGATATGGTTAATAACTACCAGCACACATTGCTAATATTCTGTTTTATCGGATTCTCCCCTAGAACTACATGTTGGTTTGTGACAATGTAACACGATAACCATCTTTCTAGCCTGTAACATCCATCTCCTTTCCACCCACTAAGCCACAGTGTCATAGAGATTTATTTTCTTAGGCAACTCCCTATTTCTGACACCATATATTCAGTCAGAGTTTGACCAGTAAAATACAAATCACTCTAAAAATTTTGAACAAAATACTATTTAATACAGAGATTTAGAGGCTTATAAAACCATTGAAGTAGTTGACAGTGTTGGGGATCAGCATTTTTATATATGCATTTACATATCACTTGGCAAGACTTAATCTTCTTCTAGAAAGCATTACTGCCACTGAGTTGAAAAGACAGATTTATATGGAACATAATAAGTATTTATGGAATTAATTAGTCACAAAGCCATAGTTTCATTCCAGACTCTTGAGGATGAAGTTAAAAGGTCAGAATATCTGCCAACTGGATTCAGAATTTCATCCACAGAATATCTGATATAAAAATAATAATGATGAAGTAAAGACAAAACAATATTTCTTGTGATTATTTTACTGCAGGTCCTTGATATTTCTATGGGAGCATGTTTGCATTGATGTAGTTTTGCCAAGGGGGATAAAAACACCCATGATCTCTTCTTAAACTTCTTCATGCCTAATGATTCAAAGGGAAATTTCCAGTCTTTGTGGCCTAGTAGTGTTACTAAACTAAGCAGAAAAATAAAGAGTAGCCCAAAGGCATATAGAAGCTCCGAGAGCCCACACTGACAGAGATCACCATTTGGCTAACCTCATAGAAAAGTAAACCACTTTTATGTTCTTTCACATATACAGAAATATGATTTTGATTCTGGATTTGAATGATTCTCTCTCTTAGAGGCTGTGTGATCTTTTGTAAGCTACTTAAACTTTAGCAGGGTATCTTCATCATCAAAGATGGGGAATTCCCGTATTTCAAAGACATAATGGTAATTAGATAAAATTAATAAAGTGAATATTCAATAAAATGTAAAAGATTTTACATTACTGAAGGATGAAATGAAGAGATGTAAGGGGAAAAAGTGAGAAATGAAAAGAATGTAGAACATAGAAAAAAGGAAGAAATATCGATCACGAGAAGACTGCAAACTCAGGAAAAAAATTATAGCAAGGATGGAGTGCAGAGGGGTTATTTTTTCTTTATCAACCAAGTGCATAGTCTCAATAAGATTGTCAACACGTGAAAACCACAATCAAAAGGTCTACTTTTCAATAGAGTGATAAAAACATACTGTTTTAACTATAAGGTGCTGAGAATGTTAAATTTCTGAATATAAGATACTGCAGACATTGGCAATCACAAAATCAAATAACAACAACCAAAAATCAAAGCAGAATGGTATTTTATTAACTTCTAAAATAGAACCTCAGCAGTTCTCAAAGGGCTGACAAAGTATTTCCTAGTGGCTTCAAGGTATGTGTTAAATTATAATGAAAATTCTTAGTTTAATAAAACTCCCCATGGTTCCTCATAAAAATATTCAGGAAAGTTTATTAACACCATAAAAATTAATTTGTTTCCAAAACAATGGTTTTGGAAAATGCTGAAATGATCCATGAGCCCTTTGAAAAGCATTTCTTCTGTAGAGAAAAAAACAAGATGTAATGAGCAGGCCTTCATTTTTAACAGATCCTAATTTTTCTATTTATACAGCTTTGAATCTTTGGATATTTTATTCACCTGTAAAATGGGAGAAAAGGTGGTGTTGAAAGTATTGAATGTGACAATAAATGTATGGAAAACACCTGCTACGGTGTATATGCTCAATCAACAGTAGCTATTATTACTTGATTTGAATCCCAAATGCTAATGTACGCTCTGCGAGTCTGTCACTATGCTACATCCACTGCAACTCATTTAAAACTAGATCAATAAAATGGTTAACATTGGTCCTCAGTGTGGCTCTCTGTTTGTGTCTTATCTTCTTATTCTCTGTCAAACAAAACTCACTTTCTTTGTTCATCCCTCACAGAGAGATAAGACAATCCCAGTCCCCATGGCTCAGAATGATTTGGTTCAAAAGAGAGACCAATAAGCCATGTTGTGTCACACATGAGACCAATTCTCCTTATAAAATCATAACAAAACATTGGGAGTAAAACTGAAAGTGATTTATAAAAAACCAGAAGGGTCTTATCTCGAAAAAAGGCTTTTGTGGATTTGTCAGTCTCTCAGAATCTAATGGTGTTGACGAGTACCAAACCCACTGAGTCATAGAGCCTGCAAATAGGGGCCTCAGTTTTTCATTATCTTGACTGGGTACATAGCTTGCCCTTCATTAGACTCTCAAGACAATTTTCTCAAATAAGAAACCAAAAAATGTTGTCCAAAGATATGAATTCGGAAAATACAAGTGGCTATTTGATGAAAATCAAAGCTTCACCACATTCAGGAGAGTTACCAGGTAACCTGTCTCCTTCCTCCTTTCCTGAATTAATGAACTTCATAGAAAAGCCAGTCTCTTCATGCATTTTAAATGATTCCTTCACAGTCTTTGCCATATTTGCTTCATTTCATTGTCCTTTTTCATGGCATGCTCCCATATTCATTTGTCGGTATTTATCTTCCACAATCTTAATCTCTGTCTCCCTCCTTCTCTCCTCCCTCCCTGTCTGCCTTCCCACTCACTCTCTCATGTGGGCACTTCATCTTCTCACAATGTTTTCATGAGTACTATTGTACAGATAAAACCAGGGTTCACAACGCTGAAACTTCCTCCTCAGCTGCTGATCTTCCTTTCCACCCAAGTTCTCATTATCTCACTTGCATCATTGAGCAGTAAATGACACAAATTTCTTCATTCTTCCCAGGCCCTTTGACCTCCAAAGGGGCATTATGTCACAGCCCTTTAAGAAATTCCCAGCAATTGTGTTAAGCCCATCTTGGTCAGGGGTTGAGAGCGGGGTCTTTTCTTTACCTGTCTCTGTACATGACACCTTGTCCAAGGAGATGCACCCATCCCACTCTATTATTAAAGGGCATGGTGTTCATAGGTATTACACTCCAGAGACCATGCTCATAAAAATTACATTCTACTGTTCTTGAGCCATCTACTTACTCATTCCTTGTTCGTTCAGTCCACTAATATTGAATACCTACTCCATGTAAGTCATTTATCAGATGCTCAATAAATTGCAATTTCTTAGAGCCCAAAACTCTTTAGGCACTCCCCTTATTGTGTTACATCTAGTAATAGCTGCCTTGTGTTAAAATTGTTTACATAAATGCATTATTTCTCCTCAATATTCTGCCTTTAGGGCAAGAGTTTAACTTATCTATGTTTATATCCCCTATGATAAAAGGTTGCCCATAGTTAATTAAAAAATACTTGACAAATGAACAAAGAGAATGTCATATATATAGAAACACACAATGGAATATTATTCAGCCATAAAAAGAAGAAAATCTTGACTTTTGCAACAACATGAGTAGACCTAAGGGTGTTAGTGAAGCCAGACAGAGAGAGACAAATATCATATGATTTCACTTTTATGTGGAACCTAAAAAAACATGTAAAAGCACTTCAAATGCAGAGAAAGGATCACTGGGTTGTTAGATGTGGGGTGTGGGAGAAGCAGGCAAAATGGATAAAGGTCATTAGAAGATACAAACTTCTAGTTTCAAAATATGTAAGTTCTAGGGACTTAATTTATAGTGTGGCGTCTATAGTTAATAATGCTGTTTGTGTACTTGAAAGTTGCTAAGAGAGTAGACCTTAAAAGTTCTCATCACAAGAAAATAATTATAATGATGTGTGGTGATGGATGTAAACTAAACTTATCCTGGTGACCATTTTGCAATATATGCAAGTATAGAATTATTGTGTTTCCAATGATTTCCATAATTCTAATCATATTACTTGAAATTAACAGAATGTTATATATTAATTTCACCACAATTAAATAAACAATTGTCACTTTAGATGAACTCAAATGGCTACATTCAATGTGTGTGCACATGAAAACTAAGCAGGTAGCCCAAATACCCATCTTGGGGGGCTCCTGACGTACATACACCCCAGTCCTTAAAAAAGATAGAGTCTCAGTTGTCTGATCAGCTGCAGAACCCAATTTCTAAGGCCAGGAGAGTAGAAAATTCACAGAAGATGGAATTTCCTAGTTCAAGTCCTGGGTCTGACCTACACTGATTTTATGAATTCCACTTCTTATTTAACCACTTTGTTCCTCAGTATTCTCCCTGATAGTATGAGAAAATAATGCCTGCTTCCTACCTGTTGGTGTTAGATGAAGATTGAGTGGGAAAACAGATGAAAGTCCTGTATAAACTATAAAGCACTATAGAAATATAGTAATTATCCCACCCAAATTATATAATGCTTAAATAAGATAGGTGCTAAATATATGTTTATTGAATTAATTAATTAATTAATAAGTATGTAAAGAATTGGTCTACTCTGCCTCCAACCCCCCAAGCCCACCCACTAAAGCAGCTTCTATGGAACTGAAAGATCTATTTACTGCCTGTTGAAAGGTTCCTTACAAGTTTGAACTTTTTTTTAATACCTAGAACTTTAAATGTTTTATTACTTAGAATGTTATTCTATATGTTTAAATATACATTCACAGCAGGAAGCAATCTTGTGCTGAATAACAGATGATTAAGAGCCGTGGCCAATGCGGTCAGTTGTTTATGCAATATCTGTTTTCATGCCTTATTGAACAACCCCCAGACTATGTCAATGAGGCCAGCTAAATGATGACTCCCAAGCCCCCCGCCAGACAGAGAAGGTCAGGTACACGGAACTACAAGCAGAGAGTCCTTTAGAGGTATTTACTCAACTGGCAAATACCCTTCTAATCCTTCCCTTCAGTTGCCCTTTCCTTCTTGAAACACCCGCATAAATCTGGAGCTCCTGTGACCATCTGTTGGCCATGAAGAAACCTTAAGGGTGAAGACACAGGTGTTAAGGAAAACGGAGGAGAATAGGAATAAGTGGCCTGGCTCTATGACACCACCATGAATGGATGACATCTGACTTTGATACTTTGTAAAGGAAAAATAAGCCATTATTTGACTTAGTGCCATTATTTCAGATCTTGGCTATTAACAACAAAATACAATCCCTAACTTTTCCTGGAGCCTCCTTTTCTTCAAAGTTTTATTTGCTGCCATTTAAACAAAAAGAAATGCCATATTAATCATTTTAATAACATAATTAATATATTTCAATAAACACATGAACCCAGGATGCATCAGTAAGTGAAAAGTAAGGAAATAGATAAACTATCTCCACCATAATATTTACTAAGTATAGCACTTCCAAAACTGGAATTTAAGTTTTGTTTGAAATAGTATGATGATCTTAAAATTGTATGTTTTCTTCACTGTATTATATAGTTTTAAATACTTTATTTTATAATCAATACATTTGCCACCTCCTGACTATTCTAGATTATCTCTGCATTAATGGTGTTGGTTTTTACTAAAGTGTTAATGAAGCTTATATCCAGAATTTTTTAGAAAAACAATAAAATGAATACTTGTTAAACTTCATTAAAAGTTACTAAAATACTTGATAAGGATGGTCATCAATAATTTGTGGGGAAACTACCTGACTACTACTGTTTTGACTCTGAAGAGGAGAGCTGGCAAAGGACACGGGACTTCTAATGTATCTGAGTCTTTGAAGAAATTGTCCTTTGGTCACATTATGTACTCAACAAAACCACTAACTTAGATTATGTTTGGGGAAATTTATGTTTACTAAACAAGACTGGGCAGAATGCTTACTTGATAAAACTTTTTCATCATAATGCTCTCAATTAGCATTACAATGTTTTGGACTATATAACATCCTCCCAAGATTCATATGTTGAAGCTCTAACTCTCACTATGACTCCATTTGGAGGCAGGGCCTTTAAGGAGGTAATTAAGGTTAAATGAGATCCTAAGGGTGGGGCCCTAATAAACCTAAGGATTGGTGTGCTCATAAGAAGGAGAGATAATACAGATTTCTCTCCCTCCACATGAGCACAGAGGGAGGGGCCAGTGATACATGGATACTTGGATACATGACCCATGGATACAGCAAGAAGGTAGCCATCAACAATCAAGGAATAGAGAGAGCCTTCACCAGAAATCTAATTCACTGCCACACTTAGCATAGACTTCTAGCTTTCATATCTGTGAGAAAATGACTGTCTGTTGGTCAAGCCACCGAGGCTGTGGTATTCTGTTACGATTGCCTGAGAGGACTAAGACATGCAAAATAGCACACGGTGTATGGGAGAGCATACCCAACTTAAGTGTAAAATGTTATTCTTAAAGTCAAGATTTAGGTATCATCCGCCTGTTAGTTGTTATTTTCTGATTCCAACCTCTCCTGTATTCCTGTATGTCCTTGTAGAACATCTTGAAAAATAAGGGAAATATGAACAGAAAAATAGAGACAGGCTAGCTTCCCTGAAAATAAACTTCCTAAATTCCTCTTAAAATCTCCAAAGCACAGGAAAAAAGATAGCATGCTGTTTTGAAAGCTTACCAACCCAGTCTCAGAATCTGAGAGAAAATTCCATCAACTATTTATCTTGTTGAATTGAAATGGGCCATTGGTGTCCCATCCACTTCTGTGGAGCCCATTTCCAGTAGGAGGAACATTGCCCCGCTCAGATGGGAAAGTTCCTAGGAGGATACTGGAGTTCCTAGGAGGGGCCCCTTTTAGAGTATTACACCAACACCGTGAGTGCCCCTTACTCACCTCTTCCATGGGAAGCACAGGCTCTCTCACTCTATCAGCCTCAGGCCTTATGCAAGGGGCACCAGTAAGCTGAAGATTTTTCTTGAGTTTGTCTTGCTCTGCCTGGGACTGAGTAGGTCTGTAATTCAGGGTAAAATAGTAGAAGCCTACTTGGCTGGAGACCTAAGTCCAAATTCACCAATTTTATTATTAAACAGGTGAGTTTTAGTCTCAGTATGCCTGGATTCTACGTCAATCTTCAATTGCCTCAGAAGTCAGGTAGGAAAAAAAAATGTTGCTATTTAACAATGGCCTTAAAATAGGTAGGAAGGCTTTCTGTCACCTTTCCCTGCGTTTCAAAGGCATAATTGTAATAGTCAGAAAGCTAGTTTGTTGTCACTTTTCTGTGGTTTCTTGCCCTGTTTGTCACTGAGTGTCTCCCTATTCAGAAAATGCCAAAGCAGAAGCAATCTAGAAAGTGGGAGAGGGGTCTGCATGCGGCTGGCAGCTGTAGATAGTATCTTAAGAAGAGTAGTAGGGCAGGAAAGATTACATTTCATCCAAGAAGATCTGAGTGAAAATCTTTGTGATGCTGCTTACGGGACTATGAGATCAGACAACCCGCTTTTGATCTGTGAAGGGGGCATGACTGGAGCTCAACCAGGACCAGCCAGGATCCCGGGCAGGATGCCCAGGATGTCTTTTGGCAAATGCTGAGTGTGGGTAGCTCTTTTGAAAATGAGTAAAATAAAATCTCCAAATATTTGGACAATTGTGATAAAATATAAAATGTGCAATAATTGGAGTAATGACTCAAGTTTCATGAAAAATATTCTACAGAACAGGGTGAAGAGAATATCTTCCAGACTTGTGGGTAACTACCCTCTGAAAATTACTTATGAGGGGAACTATTTTTGTTTTTAGTTAATTAATTTTAGAACTCCCTGAGGCAGATTTCTAAGACATTCTCTGAAAGAGGAACAAATTATAAGAGAGAAAACAATATGGTACAATTAAAAGGATGATGGTTAAAGTGTGAAAGTTGTATTCATATGTGCAGTAAAACAATAATGGAGGAGATTCTAAGTATGGAAAATAGATAATGGAAATCCAACCTGAAAGTTATAGGTATTCTTCTGAGGAAAAAAAAGAACATTTAAAGAGAAGAAAACCAATGATACATTTTTTTGTCAGGATCCTGAGGTTAAATGATCTAAATGTAGGCATATTCTAGGGACAATTAGAGTTACAAGGTTAAAGCAAAAAAAAAAAAAAAATCCAGGAAGCAATAAATATCTACTGATAGAATTTAGTTATTCTCAGATTTTTCTGTATCACTAAATGTTAGAAGACAAAGGAACCAGACTTCAACTTTTGGAGAAAATGTAAGGTTACTAAAGAATGTTATATCAGCCAAGCCATCATTCATATTTGAAAAATATGGACACACTTTCAAATAATATGAAAATGTTATTATGCAAAGACAAAAAAACTGAATGATAAAAAAGGACCTTAAAAATCACTTGATTTGCTTCAATTGGTGGAGAGACAAATTTTAATCAGGACAGCATAATGGTCTGGAAACAACGGACGTGTCCATTGACAGATGAATAGATAAAGAAAATGATATTTATATATACAAATATAAATATAATATAATATATAAATGTAAATATAAAAAAGAAGGAAATTGTGTCATTTGTGATAACATGAATAAACCTGGAGGGCATTACGCTAAGTGAAATAAGCCATCCAGCCAAAAAAAGAAAGACCAATACTGTATGGCATCCCTCCTATGTGATATGTGGAATTTCTAAAAATAATAATAAGCCAGCGAAACAGAGAATAGAAAGTCGTTGCCAGGGGCTGAAGGTTGAGGGGTGGGAGAAATAGGGAGAGGTTGGTAAAAGGGTAGAAATACTTTAAGGGTAGAAAGTTTGAAGATGAGTAAGACCTGAAGATCTAATATATAGCATGATACCTATAGTGAGTAACACAGTATCGTATAACTGAAATTTGCTGAGAGAGTAGAACTTAAATGTTTTCGCTAAAAAAAAAAAAAAAAGGAAAGTAAATCGGTGAGGCGATGGATGTGTTCATTGACTAAGGGAATCCTTGCACAATGTATACGTTTTTTCAAATCATCATGTCGTGCACTTTATCTTACAATTGATTTGTCAATTATGCCTCAATAAAACTGGGGAGAAGTCTAATGGAAAATGTGTGGTTTTCAAGAACTTGTGGCTCCTCCCTTGCTTCATATGTACCCCAAATTCTATAATAATCAAGGTCATACGTTTTTCAGAGTTTTCTTCCCGTGGTGAAAAAACTTGGTCCTTTTTTCCTTCAGGCTTTCATCAGTCTCAGCAACTGTTCCTTAACAAGCAAACTGTACTCTTGATGTGTTTCACATCACTTGAAACAATTATTGATACTCTTGTTTTCAATTATTTAACTAAATTATTCAATGCTTGGGACACAGTGACAGAAAAACTGTCAAACAAACCATATTTCCTTTTTCTTTTTCACTAAAGTGGGTAGCATTGCGCTATCTATAGCCATTTTTGTTATCAAGGAATTAGAAAAGTAATTTTCTGCAACTCTGAAATACATTTGAATTAGTTGAGCCATTTTTTTAAATCTAAAGATAAATACACCATACAAGAACACATTCTCCTCGTCATTCACTCTCTCATTGTATGTTTTGAATGTCTACTGAAGGCCAGGTATTATTCTAGACTTCAGGACATCTGTGAGCAAAATACATATGATATCTATATGAAGGACTTTATAGTGTAGTGAAAGATGCCTGCAAACAAGTTGGTAATTGTAATAAGAGCACAATGGTGGAGATAAACGTACTTATCTTCAGACCACCAATCACCTTGGATTAATCCTGTGTTCATTTTTTTTCTTCTGTTAAAGTTATCAGTATAGCGAGCCAGATTTCTACCATGGAAAATAAAAATTATGAGAAGTTTTTATATATCTTTCTTCTTTTGAACATGTTTTCCAAATATATTAACTGAGAATCAGAAAGTCAGAAAATTGTACCTATAAACAATTGTCTATCTCAAGTTATGAAGATTAAAGAGAGTTAAATAATTGAAAGATTAGAGCTCTCATTTTCATCCTCTCTTAACTTTGATGTCTTTTCTAAGTTTCTAAGATAATTATATAATTTTTTTAAGTGAGGAAAAACATTTTATTTCTTATAACTTAGTGAAGAAAGAAAATATGAAATGAAAACTGAATATTTTATTTGCAAATTTTTGTCTTTTTAATTGCAAATACATATGCATGTTTAATTTTAATGCTTTTAATACATAAGGACTTTCCAATTTTTACTACAAATATTGCATCACTTAAAGCATTTTTGTAACATTTTTTGATATGGATATGCCATTATTTACCATTCCTCTAGAAATATGGTGTGTTAGCATTTTCATGATCACTATATATCTGTATCTATGCCTACATAGATATCACTATATATTTCACAAATAGCAATCCTGTGAGCAGTTTGCACCTAAATATTTGTCTGGATCTGAGAATATTTCTTTATGATGGACTCCTAGACATAGAAATAGTGGATCAATGGATGTAAGCTTTTAACCCTTTTGAGATACAGCCCAATAACTGTCTATGAATGATTTACATTTTTATAATCTTTGGGTTTGTGTGCAGGCTCTGCTCCAGAAAGAAAATAACCTCTCCAAACCTTAGTTTCTTCACCTGGAAAGTAGGGCTAATCTTACCTCATTGTCTAGAGGAAAGCTTCAGTGAGAGAATTTCACACAGTGCTTGGCACAGAGCAGATGATCAGCGTTTCTGTCCCCCACTCCTGGGAGATACCTACATCTGCTGCAAGCTTGTTTTTCAACCCCAGTCCTCTCTGCTATCCACTTTTCCTCCAGCCATCAGCAATGCCCCTCTAGCTCTGCTTTTTGCAGCTCTGTTTTCCTTGTCACAGTTCTTACTCCCAGCTGCAATTGTCTGTGTTCCATCTGATTAGAAGGGACTTATTTTATTTCTCCTCTCTATAAATAACAGACTGATGATGAGAATAATAGTGGAGAGTCAGGTCGCAGCAGAGCAGAATTAGAGGGAAGTAGAAGTAACACTGAGTGAACTTCAACAAGAAAGAAAGGATGCAAGGGGCTAAATGATCCTATACCCAGGGGTGATGGATGCTGTTAAACAACAATACAAGGAAGAAAAAGAAAAAAACAGAGAAGACATCTGTGTTTATACAAAGGAGTGAAAAGAAATAAAGGAAGAGCAAGAAAACAAAACAGGGTACGAAAAAACAGGGCTTGAGCTAAGAGGTGGAAAGAATGGATAATGGCACGGATTGCAGGATGAAGGGCGGAGTCAGGGTGAGGGAAGGTGGTGTCCGATATGAATGATTTTCAGGCACAAAAGGAAGAAATTGTCCCCGAAAGAGCCTGTGATGCCAGCAGAGAGTGGCATTGATAAGGTGCTGGTGTTTGAGTCCAGGTGAAACCAGACAGGATTGTAATCACCTGTAGATGGACAGAAAGAACAAGAGCAAGTATTAAAAACCAATATTTAAAGACACCACACCCCCGTGACGCTAGTGCCTGTGTAGAGCACCTGAACTCATGGGCTGGACCACAAGCAAACACATTTTTAAAAATACACAAAACCATTTTAAAAGTGAGTCCAGTGTTGGTTCTTCTCTGATATTTAATTCTAGTATTTTACTGTTTGGGTATGGTTTTCTTCTTGTTCAATCTTTAAGACTGACATCATTCTCTGGTTTGGAATATTGAACTCTTTTTGGGGATATCTCATTGAGGTGTGTCCAACCTTGAGTGGCCTGTGCTCCTTACTCACCCTTAGGAGTGGTAATTCTGTCTTTATGGGTTGACTTCTTCCTTCCTTAGGGCAAATTTCTAACGGGTTCCTCTACCTACACAGGTGACTGCCTGATGGGTCTTCTTCACCAACTGCCTGGAGAATGTCACCCCTTGATTCTAAAACCTTCAGAGGCTTCCTATAGCCTGCAGAGTAAGGCCAGTTCCTGGTTCTAGAGCCAAGATCTCCACCATGTACACTTACCGACCTCTCCAACAGGACTCCCTATACTCCCTGTAAGGTGTCTTAGACTCTGGAGTCTACAGTCTTTCACTTGTATGTAGGCAGACACCACTGCTCTCTGCTGCTTGAATGCATTGACAAGCAGTGCCCAGGGCCAAGTGGAGGGCTTCATAAGCTGCATGTTGCAGGGAAAAGATTGCTCATCAGACTTATTTCATACGAACAATCTGTTAAGAGCCATGACAATGATCTACATCAAGTGAAGGCCCTCACAGTGACTCCATGAGACAGAAATAGGTTTCTTCATTTCACAGGTGAGGTAAGAATCATTATTCTCATTTTACCACAGAGGAATAAAGTAACTTGCCTAAGGCACATGCAATAAATTCCCAAGCCAGTCTCTGCAGCCCTCTCACAAATCCTGTGCTTTATCAACTGTGTTTTCTTCTGGTCTTCAAATATCTGGATCTTGAAATGCCTTATGTTGGACCGAAGTGTTGGTTCTTCTCTGATATTTAATTCTGGTATTTTACTGTTTGGGTATGGTTTTCTTCTTGTTGAATCTTTAAGACTGACATCATTCTCTGGTTTGGCATATTGAACTCTCTCTTGGGATACGTCATACCATTTCACTGCTGGGATGTCCTGTGTGCATATTCTTTCTGTAGAATAGAAGACCTTGATAATAGGTTTCCTCTTGAACTTTGGAGTCAGACAAAGCTTGATTTCAATCTCATCTATGCCATTTTGTAGGTTATATAGTTTTGAGCAAGTCATGAAACTTATGTGCACCTCCACTTCTTTATCTGTAAGAAGAGAATGGCAGTATTTTCCCTGTGTAGCCCCCAGGATGGTTGGAAGGATGAGATTAGCTAATGAAAGGCAAGGTGACTTGTAAAATATAAAGCGCTACACAAATGTTCAGAATGATTATGACATCATCTTGCCACTGTCATTTTTGTGTCTTCAGGCACAGACCAAAACTATCTAAAATCCTTGATTGGCCCTTTGAGGCACTTAGTTATTGCCAAAATACCATCAAGTCTTACAATAACCTTCTTAGGATATTGAAAATCATTTCTGAAATGCTGTGATCCTGGGTTAAATTAAAGCTCAGGGATTTTCTCACTTGACCCAGAGGTCAAATCATTATTCCAGGACTCATATGAGGCTTTATATTGCTCCTCACCCATAGCGTTTCTATCTCTATAAATTTGTGGGAAAAAAAGAATGCCAATAAGAAAAGAAAGAAACAATGCCACACAAAGTCATTAATTTCCAGATCCAATAGAGTCATCCTGTAATACAGAAAGAATACATGTCCACTGATTTATTGCTTTGTCAATTAAAAAGTAATTTAGGCAAGTTTCATTATAGCCTCTCCATTGTGAAGAAGCCAGAGGAAAAGTTTTAATTTTTTAAAGGGTGACCTTGCTGTATTTCACCTAAGAACATTGGAAAACACCAGACTTTTGTTTTAAAAGTTTTAAAGACATTTCCAGGCTTCAATCTCCCCACCCACCCCCTCTTTTTTTTCTGTTCCAAAACTCAAGATGGAGGATAGGGAAGATTTCCTTTTTTTGACTGTTTTATATAAATGGGTCAAGAAGATGATGAGGTTATCAGGGAAGGATATGAAAAATAAATCAATAATCAAATGCTGATAGCAATGCTGTTCATACTTCAACTTTTTACAGTTTATATGGTATGGCTGGAATTGATTTTCACTTTAACTATGAGGTAGATAATATTAATCCTATTATTCAGATGAACAAACTGAGGGTCAGAGAGGTGAAATGGCATGCTGAAGGATCCAGAATTCTATATCCCAAATTTGAGCAAATAGTCTAAATAAGAGTGAAGTTGTATGATGAGATCCTTTTACACACAGTAACTCACGGCCTCCTGACAACAGTTTTGAGATCAGGTCAATGCTTCCCTTTGAAAATTGAATATATTGAGGCTGTAAGAATTAGGCAGCTTCCGTTTAGTCACCCAGATGGTGAGGGGCAAAGCCAGAGGGTCAATCTGGGGCTTCAAGTTGCCAGAGACTTGTAAGACCCAAGGGGCTACACGCATTTCCTTCTTGGAAACCAAGATAAAGTTCAAAGAATTTACAGTAGGGTTTATTTTTCTTGATGAGAGTGTGTCAGTATGGCCCCAGCATGGTGTTGTGGCTAGTTCCCCAGAGCCAGGGCTTTAATGAAGCCCTGTGTGAGGGAGGCAAGCACAGTAGTAGCTGGACTGCCTGGGGTCACTGTTCTGAATATCTTCCCTGAAACGCTCTTGAACACAGAGGGTGTGTTCAACCCTACAGACCTCAGAAGAGCCCATGCACTTCACCCCTGGGAGGTCCCGTGTGCATGCCCTCTCTGCAAAATGGAGGAGAAGATCCCTTCCCCCTTGTAGAAAGATAGAAGCGTAGCCTTAGGAGAGTTGAGATGGAAGAGCCACTCACAGAAGCCACAATGGTGCACAGGACCATTTTTCCTGTTACAGAGGAGGGACAAGTCACAGGACCCCAACTAATAGTTAGACTTTCTCTCCACAGCTTCAACTTACCTAATCCTATTCTTTATGGCTGGGTTTCCATGGTTTATCCAAAAAGTGAGCTCACTTCCCCAGGAAAAGCACCTACCCAATGGGTGGGATGTGGCTGGAGATTCAGAGACTTGCCTTCTGATCATGGGTTTGGGGGACTTTGGAACCTGGGGTCTGTTCCCTGTGGCATTAATTTGCAAAAGCATTGGCTACATAGGAATCCTGGGCACCGTGCTCAGTCTTGGCGCAAAGCATGAAGCTTCATTGTATGAACCACTTACTTGATCTCTTTTGCTCCTTGAGTCATGAAAGGGGCCCTGCCAGTCTAAGTAGCAGCGACATGTGGACATTTTTCACTTCTCAATTCTGTTCTCATCCAGCTTCTGGCCTGAGAGCAGAAGGGTTGGACCCTTCAATCGCTGACCTGATATTAATATTGAGTAATCAGAGGAAGACCAGGTTTCTGCCTTCCTATCAGCTGCTCTCTCCCTCTGTGTGTCTCTGTGTCTGCTTCGGTATCTTGTTTTCTCTCTCAAATTGCAGTGTGTATTGAAAAGTTATGGGTATTGGGCTCAGAGTGCTCAAAACAAATTATTTGTTTAATTTATATCCATGAGGTTGTCACATTTTTCTAAACACTTGTGTGTATTGTATGAGCTTAATTTCTTAATTTCTAGACACTCTGTAATTTGTGTTTCTATTGAAAATAGTGCCATTGTTCTAATTGATTTGGCATATAGGGACATTGTTTCCAGCCATGCTGCCAAACTCTCCAATTGCATTTAGTAGATGGTCTGTACAGTCTTTTGATTTTCTAGGTCAATAATCTAATTGTTAATACTCAGATTAATTTCTTGGTCCCCTGAGCACTGATTTGGGGATCTTTAAAAATTATTTCATTTTGAGGAGACTCTAATTCCTCATTTTCAAAATGCAGTTGACCTGATCCTCACAGGCAAACCGAGAACATTCATTGAGCTGATGCATCTCGGTGGTTGGTTCAGAGTGGCTCCTGGCCTGGGCCTGAGTTCAGCTCTGTGGCCACAGCTAGTTCTAGGGGAGGCCAGGGAATGTAGCTTAGCTGTGTGCCAGGGAGAAAAAGAAAAATGCTTCAGTCTTTGCCACAGTGCTTATATTCCTGATATCTAATTTGTAGACATTCAACTTTTACTTTTTTTTGCATTTTTAATATGGGTCTAATGACTCCACATTCTCTGTTGCAGTTTTTTCTTTCAATCCACGATATCTTTGCTGAAGAGGAGTGGTAGAGAAGAGAAGAAACTAAGTTAAACTGAAAAAGACTTTGAAAATGGATATTTAGCCTCTTAATCTCTATGCTTCCAGGAGAAAGTTAAACACATACATGCATACATTTTTATGTAAGATGTTCAGTCACAACTGAAAAGGATTAATGAAAGAATTTTTGTGGGTTTTCTGCTCAGGTGCAAACTTAAATATAAAGGCTCTAGCCTTAGACTGAAAAAGAGAGTTTAGAAAACAAACCAGGAACCAACAAGACATTAGAGATATATTTACAACCAGAGTGACGTCACAGCTCATCTTACCACGTGGGCTCAAAATGGACAAGTCATCAAATATGCATGGTTACCTAACAAAAGCACTGATGTCTGTGTACTGCATGTCTCAGTATGACTCTCAGGTGTCCTCGAATGCACTGTACAAAGAGTACCATACTCCCTACAAAATGTCACACATAGCTACGCAAGAATTCGCAATGCTCCTCATATAACTGTCTAAGAAGTGCAGCTCCCCGGCAAAGACCATGTATAACTTTCCCAGGCCCCCATCTATAAACAAAATACAGATCTGTCCACTGAAGGCATAATTTTCTTTGAACTAATCAACCACTTCCAGTGTCCACAATGGCAAGAGTTGTACAATCTTCTCTGTGTTGACCATGACCTGAGACTGGAGTGTACAGACCGGGTGCCATGCCTAGTGTTAGATGACTTATCAGCATATGATTATTAATTAAACTGTCCAGCATGATTCCCAATTGTCTCCAACTTACAGATGAGGAAATGAAGGGTTGGAGAAATTTGGGAAAATTGCCAAAGATCACCCATGCTAATAGGTAGTATTTTTGTGAAATAAGCCCCAGGTCTGATTGTAGCTGTGTTTTCTTAACTTCCAATGTACAACGAGTGCCTGAATAAATAAAGGTCAGGCATGAAAAATATCAGTCCAGAGTCAAGAAAAAAGTAGATACATATTCTAGAATCAGAAAGCAGTTCAACTCAACTGGCACATAGGATCCATGAGAAGAAACTAGTGGGTAGAATAGTTGAAAAAGTGGGCTAGTGTTCTTGGGAGCCACATTAGGAACCCATGAAGATTAGGAGAAAGATGCATTTTCTTTGGTCAGGGTGCTGAGGCAAGTAACAGGAATGTGGGTCCATCTTGACGACCCTCATGCATTGTGTGTCCCCAAATGAGATTCTTAATTTCTCTGCACCTTAATTCCTCATCTTGAACATGAGGCCTCTAATGGCATCTACTGATCAGAGGATGAGATCCTGAAATGTTATCATCATCAACTGGGAAAGAAATTGCAACACAGCAACTTTATATATGGGACAGCACATGCCATCTGGAGTCAAGAGGCATCGAGTTAAATGTTGTATCAACTAATTTCTGACTGTGGTTATTCACAGATGATTAATCTCTTTAGCCTCAATTGAGTCCCATATATAACGGGGATGAACATAAACTAGGCCAGGTCTCCCGGATAGGCTTGCGAGAACTAAATAAAATCACAAGGAACCTACAGCACTTTCTAAGATAGGAATTGTCACCCAGTGGCATTATTTCTCACATAGTGAGTTACCTGGAGTTCTTCCAAGAAGATATGTGTCAACCGTCCTCATTTCCCTGAAACTGACCCACCAATTCAGTCCCTGGACACAGGACTTTCAGAGCTAAAACTCTGGGCCAGTCCTGAGCAAACTGAGAGAGCTGGTTACCTTATTTTCCCCCAAGGACTAGAGTAACTAACGGGCATTTAAGAAAGAGTCACCATGGACAGAAGCACAGGTGGCATTTCAGCAGAACATGGAGGAGTAATTGGCTTTGCCAAAGCAGATGTTCACAACTCTGACTTGTTGAAACCTTCCCATGGTGTTGCTTAGTTATAGAACCTGGCCACGGTCTGTTTCCACCATCAGCAGACTGGAGCCTCAGGAGCTCTTAGATTCACATGGAGGGCTGACAAAACATGCCCCAGCCAATGAATGTCTTAGATTATCTTCTCACTCAAAAGCTCCTCTGATCATCCCGGAATTTATGGCTCATAAATGACAAGCCCATGGAAATGTTTTCAAAGAAAGTGTGCTCCAAGATTGACAGCATCCCGAAGCCCCATACATTTGATTCAAGGCACAGATCTCTTTCATTTCCTGTTCTCTGTCTCTCATTATTGCTTCTCTCAGTTCCCTCCCACCTCTCAGCTGCTGACCAGAGATGACGGTGTTCTTTAAACTGCACTCCATCTCCCCTGATCTTCAGCCAGGAGCACTGGAAACCACTCAAACCCTCCCAAGTTGCCCCTTACCCCAAAACTATGCTCTTCCTATGGAACCTGAATTATCCAAGCCTGCTATTTACTTTTTAAAAATTTCCCCTGATATAGTATATGTATATGGCTTAAAAATGAAGACAAAAAAGTGAAATAGGGTTTATAGTGTTATGCACTACACTACCCATCCTTACTGACCCACCCTTCAGCATTGCAAAACTAGTTACTGCTTTTATATTGCTTTACTTTCTCTTGACTTCTTTTGATTTTTATATTGATTTCTCTTGATATATTCTGCAGTGGCTGATGTTGATCTGGTTCCTTTAGACCTCTTTCTATTTCTCCCAATTTTCAGTTTATCTATTAGTTTTCTTTGTAAATTTATGAATATATTAGCAACTTCATTTTTTATTCATCAAATATAAATATGTCTCCTGATTCTCCATCAGTATGATAAGAATATTAATGCCCCATCCGTCTTTTTCCTTCAGCCCTCTATCTTCTGGTAGACCTTTCAATTTTGTTTATCTTTGTTTTTATTTTTTCAATGTCAAAATTCGTACCACTACATCCTAATCTGTAAGCACCTTCCTTACTTCATCTATATGTTGATTGTAAATGTTAACAATGGTTTATATAATTATGATTGTGTAAATGTCATACAGTCCATAAACTATGATTTATTTCCTTCCTTGTTTAGTGTTTATTTACTGCATATTGCTACTTAACTTGGTCTATTTTTTAATACTATTAGCCTTAATAAGGATAGCTCTTTGTTTGTTGAATAAATCTTCATTCCATAATCTGTTGTTTTGAGACTTCTGTTTTTCAGGGGCCTCCTTCCCAAAGCCTCCTTCCCATTTCTGTGTAATGAAGACCGATTGACCTCAAGTCCTGTTGCGTAGCTGTATTTATAAGATTTTCTTCTCTAGCTCTTGCGGATTAAATGCATTATCCTGTATCCACATTGTTCTTGACTTTGTTGGATATATTTTCAGTCATTTTAGCAAAAAAGTAGCTTTAAAAAGGTCAACTTTTAGAGTCCTTTCATGTCTGAAAATTATCTCAATCATCGTTACCTTTAAGAGTAAATGTTAGTTTGATTGGATAACGAGCTACCACATCAATCCACATTTCACATCTGTGAAACTTCAGACCCCAACGTCCACTCTTCTTCCAGATTGCAACTCTTTAATCCCCTCAGCAACAAATATATTAATATCAATAAGGTTATATATGCTTAATAATAAAGCAGATTAGATATATCCTGAAGGAAAGTGGAAGAACTTAAGAATTTCTCATCTATTTTCCATAATTATATTGAAGGATGAATCATTTTGAAGCCCAGACATCTGCTTATAAACTTTTGTTTTTATTGCTTCTATTTATTTTAGCTCTGTGGTTTTCAAACTTGAGAGTACAGAAGAATTGCTCTATGGTAAATATGCAAAATTATGCATCAAATATTAGAAGGGCACTTTAAGGGGTTTCAGAGGTAATCCTTGACTATGACATTGTATTGATTCTAAATTTCATCTTTTCATATTTTAATATCTGAAATCAAGATGCATCTTATACAGAATGGCATTTGACAATATTATCTATGTTTTATTTTGCACTTTTTATTGGTATATAAAATAACAAAGTTTCTTAAAGTTAAGGGTTTATTAGGTTCACTGAAATATTGCAGACCTCACAAAAGAGTTCTAAAGAATTTTGGAGGTATGTTTTTTTTTGCTTATCAAAACCCAATGTTGATCTGATTATTTTTTTGGTAACTTTCAGGATATTTTTATGCTTGGCACTTATAAATTTCAGTAATGTTCCAAATGAGGGTCATTGGCTATTTCCTTCTGATACTTAGTAATTAGTGGGCCTTTTAATGCGAAATTCCATGTTGTTCAGCTTTCGTAAATTATCTTCTTTTATTCTTTGAATAATTTCCTCTCCTCTGTTTTCAGTGATTTCTCAATCGGAAGCTCTTTTCAGTCATATATTGGACCTAAGGAGTAATGCTTACGACTTCTTTTCTCTCATTTTATGTTTCTATTTCTTTTTTTGATGGGGAAAAAGAAATTTATCTTCCTAATTTTTCAACACTTAAATGATTTTTTTCATTTTGACAATTATACTTCTAATTTTCAAAGTTTTTTTTTCTAGTTTTCTGATTGTCCCTTTATCCAAGGCTTTTTATTTCTTTCTGCTTTTTGGGTGCAATGCATTTCCTAATATTCTTGAGGATATTAAGCAGAAATATTTGTAAGCTCTTTTCTGTTCCCCAATTTTTTTTTCCTTCCTGGGATAAAACTTTCTGTTTACTTATCTTGATCTCATTCTTCTGAGTTCCTTTTGATTAGCTTATTGCTGTATAACAAACAACACCAAAAGTTGGTGGCTTGAAGCTACAATTTATTATTTCTCATGGTTCTGTAGATTGATGGCCTTAGTTGGCCAGTTACTGCTTTGTGTCTTTCTTACAATTGCAGTCATATAACAGCTGAGTTGTATAAAGGATTTGCTACTGTTGAAGTCCAAAATGTCTTCTTCTTTCACGTTTGGGTCTTCAGCTGGGATGGCTGGACTAGCTGGGGATGGCAAGGAATCACTCTATTTCTGCACAGAGATAGCTTGAGCTTCCTTATGGTATGGTAGGGTAGAGCGTCAGGGTAGTTGGACTTCTTATACCATAGACGGCTTGCCCTAAAATGAGTGCTTCAAGGTTGCAAGCAGAAACTTCAGGGTTCTTTGCATCTAGCCTTGGAAGTCCCAAAATGTCACTTCTGTGCCATTCTATTGGTTAATCAAGTCACTAAGGCCAGCCTAGATTAAAGGAGTAGTATGAGCACACAGAGAACAAAGTATTGTCAGATTCTGATTTCGGTTCTTTAGGGAATATACCCAGAAGTGGGATTGTTAGTTTTTATGGTATTTTTTTTTTAATTTTTGGAGGAACCCCCAATACTGTTTTCCATAATGGCTGCACCATTTTGCCTTCCCACCAACAGTGTGAAAGGTTCCAGTTGGAACTCTTCCTTACTTTCTGCTCTCCATCTACCCTGGCCTTGCTGTGTTTCTCAACAGTACCACAGAGAAGTGTTTTTCTGTCCTATCTGCTTCTCTTTCTTTTCATAGTTGCAATTAAACTGTTTATACCTGTTTAGAGTCTCTGTATTTATGTTTTCTTGTCATATCATCATATGTATTCTCTCATGTTATTAGAATCTCTTTCAAAACATTATATATAATGAATGTTCAATTCTACTCCTATGAATTTCCCTAATATGATAGATTCTTTCCATTTTCATGCTATTATAAAAGCACCATTTTTAGCAGAAAATATATGTATAAATATCTGATTTTTAAATATTTTTTAATAGAAAAGTAATCATCAATTATTTTATACACATTTTTCCCTGTCTTGGTTTTGTAATTTTGTTTCCTGTACTGATTGTTGAGATTATTACTTAAACGATTATTTTTCAAGAATGGGCCAGAGGCCATCTTTTAGTCCCTTCATAAAGGAAATTGACTCTTTGTGCTTCCCTCATAAAAGACTCTGTGTTAAGATAAAGGAGTATTGTTCCATGGCCATATTTCCTAAAAATGCCCCAGGTGCTGCCCTATTGTGTTCTGTTGTCTACTGTTGAGATGATAAGCCTGAGACACTGATTTTCTTTCTCTGGAAGGAAACTACATTTATCTGCCCTGGAGGGTTATGGAATTTTTATTGATTTTTTTTAAAGATTATTTTTAATGTGATCAGAAAGTGGCCTATTCATTGCATTTCCTTAGAATTAATGAAATTCTAGTTTTCTTTTCTCAGGTATTCTTCTAGGAAACTTGAATTTCTTATTGGTCTTAAGGAAAGCTTTTTGTTTATCATTTGTTCTTTTGTTTTATTCTGGGAGATTATTTTCAGTTTTTATTGCACAACATTAATTTGACATTATGCAATGCCAGTTCTCTCAGTAGTTATGTCCAAGGTAGGGTTTCATTTTCCACTGTGTTTTTATGTTACCTCTACATCTCATACAGGTTTCTTTCCACTGTGCTTCATTATCTATTCCTCTCACTGTTTTCTTCTAGTCTCCAGCTGTCCCTGATACTCAAAACAGAGACTGTATCTGAAAAAAACACCAGGGTTTCCCTCCTTCTCTTCTTTTAGCCACAGCTTCTAATAACACCTTGAATTTCAAAGTCAGAGGAAGACAGATTTTAATCATGTGAAAATTTCATGTGGAGCCACCTTGGACACAAGATTTCCATTATAATTAGTAATATTTGAGAGATAGGAATTCAAATTCAGATCACCTTCTTAGTCCATGAGGTCTGCTGTTGAGAAAGTTTTGCTAATGACGATGCCTTGTGTGAAGGTCAAATTAGTTTTATAGGTTGAGCCAGAGAAATGGGAGATTATTAGCAAGCGTTAGGAAAACACAAACAAGCAGGATTGAAGAGTTGAGAAGAGAAAAGGAAGGTAAAACGGATAGAAGAAAAGAAACAGTTTTTGCTATGCTACTTTGAAGGGAAAAACATGAATAAAAATTCATCAATGCTTTTTTTCTACTAGCAAGGAGGGAGCTAAGCTTGGGTGAGGCCCGAGGAGGTCCTTGTCGATCAACAAGGTTCAGGTCTTCTCTGACATGGAATTATCATTCCCAACCATAGGTACTGATCTATATATGCTCTCCTTTTCTTTCCATGATTCATTTAATTGTTCAGCAAATATTTTGACCCAATGGTTATTTCAGTGTAAAAGAAATTAGTATTGTTCCAGGAAAAATTGTGACCCATCATTCATCTGGAATGCTGGTTTGCTGACCTTATTGTCAAGAAATGTACCTGTGGTTTGATGAATGGGTGGTCATTTCATGTGTGTATGTGGTGGAAGTAGAGTTTAATATAGAAGGTGATCTAATAAAATCTCAGTGGGTTTCAATCCTTGTCTCTCCACATATTGTTTATTATTAGTTGCTTTCAAGAATGGTACTGCTAGGGTCTTCCTCTTACCTAACTTCTCAGCATCATCTTACCCTGCCAACTACACTTTTTATATAAAATATTCTCAGCTTATACCATCTATGTTGTTCTTGGGGATTCCCTACTTCTTTTTCTATCATTTCTCTGCCTTCTTGCTTTGTTTTTCTTTATTTCTCCAATAGTTTCTCAATATTAAGCATGACATTTTGTCCACTTCATAATTCCCTTAGTAGTTAGCTTGTGTATCCCCTTGGCTTTATCTCTACTCAGGCAATTTGCTAACATATGTCCCAAAGCCCATTGGTCCCTTCTCAAATCGTGACTCTTACATCTAATAGTTTACATGATATCTTTTCTTGTATTTGTTAAGTACACCTCAATTGTATGGTCCAAAATGAACTACTCCATCATTCTCGAGCAAACTTGGACCTCTTTTAATGCTTTTATTTCACTATAAAACTAAAACATTATGAAAGCAATAAATCTAGGAATCATCCTGATACAACCTTCTCTCTCTAATTCCTGTAGATAATCTGTCACCAGATACTCTCAATTTCTGCTACTAAATATTTGACACACCATCCCTCTAGTCCAGGTTAACTACCATCTATTACCAATAGCCTCCTGATTGGTTTACCACTATCTATCCACCCCTACAAATTCAGCCTGCAGCTAGAGTGACCTTTAAAATGTATCTGCTCACACTCCCAAGCTGCCCAGTTAAAGATTTTCAGACCCACCTCATAACTCAGCAGTCCTTGCTGTGTCTTATAAGGCCATGAATACCTCCTCAAGTTCATCTTCCACCATCTTCTCCTCAATCTCTGGGCATCATGGCATTCTCATTTTGCCCTACCTACCTTGCTGCTCCTTGACATAATGCATTTGAGCTCTTCGTTCTCACTTCCTTCTCTTTGTTTCCCCCTACATAAATCTAATTCTCCTTCAGATTTCAGCCTTCTTAGGAAGCTTTTCCTGGCCTCCCTGATGAGGTCAACTTATCCCACTTCCAGAGCATACCACTCTTCCCTTACATAATACTTTTCCCAGATGAAGTATTATACTTGTTTGTGCAATCATTTCATGATTTACATCTTTATGCTACAAGGGCAAGACCATTTTGCTCAATCAACATCTATCTAGGTACCTGGCCAATAGCAGGATCTCAAAAATGTTTATTGGAAGAATATTGAATAAAATAACAATATGCATAAATTATACTCAGCACATATTGCCTTGCTATCTTCAATGCACATTCACATCTGATACTAATTCTCAGGTATTAATCCTAGCAGCATCTCAGAGCAAAGGTAATTATCATCATTTTTTGGCTGGCAAAGCCTAGTGGTACACTGCATTGTCATGGGGACTGGTAAAAAGGTGCTTGGCTCTTCCAGGCCCTGAATCTCTGTAGAAGCAGGAAGCCTGCTGGGTGAGTTTCTCTGTACTTCTAACTAAGGAATTAACTTATTTTAAAATGCCTATCAGATCTCAGGCATTTTTTTATATATGTTCAATCATTAAATGCCTTTATGGTCTTTGTGAATAGATATTATAAGAGCCATTTAATAGATATGGAAATTAATACTCAGAAACTTTGAGACTGACTAAGGTCACACAACTCTCTGCAGGAGCTATGAAATTATTTTCTATTAACTGGAGGTTTTACTCCTAAGCTATTAGGTACACAGGCTACAACAAGCTCAGGTTTATTCTGGGAGATACTATTTGTCAATTTAAAATCTATTTTACCTCTGTTGAGATCAACCCTCAAAGCCAAGGGATAATGCCTTTCCCTAATGCCTAAGTGACAGACTTACTTGAGCTGGGTTGACAGATTTCTAATTCTGACAAAGGGCCCTTCCCCTTCACTATGCTTTGTTCTCAGTTCCTTCAGTATAAAATGGGAGAACAATAAATAAATCCCTGGACATTGATCCTGCTGTGATTTAATATAGTTCTGATGCTACCTAGTGCACAGAAACAGAGAGCTCCATTGGTGTCATCTGTTAAACAAGTTCTTAAAAATTGTGACATCAGCCCTAAAAAGCACTGCACAGAAAATAGAACACTTGCTTTGGCAAAGAAACATGAATAAAATGGAGCTTAACTGCAATAATGGTGTATATACTAGGATATTGATAAAATCTCATCCATCCAAGACTGCTGTTAGTGGCGATGTAGCTACTATACTACCTCATGACTTGAGAAAAGTTTTCTTCAAATCAGGCATCAAATATTTAAATAATTTGCACCTTGAACACATATGTAGGAAGATGAAACTCTATTGCATATGCCTGCTAATCACATAGAATCAGAAACTTAGCAAAACCCTTTAGCAACTTTTCTTTTATTTTGGTGGGGGAGGATGAATTATGCTGTGGAATGAGTTTTGGCTTTACCATCAGATTGAGCTTATTTTACATCTGTTACCTATCAAGGACAAAGTGTGTAAAATTTGCAGTCATTGGAAACCAAGAGATAATATTTCCCCACTTCTCAGGGATTGGAGGGGTGGCCGTCCTTGATGTAAGGGGTCTAGCTCTCATTCCCTTCCTTGATGTGCAAGTAACACACTGCAGAATCTTAGATAATGATAACAGTTTAAGGACATGCTGACATTAACACATTGCTAACAGTTGTCCTGTGTTCTGTGCTGTACTCAATCACTTAATCCTCAACACAGCTATGAGCTTGATAGCATTATTTTCAGTTTGCAAATGATGAACCTGAAGTTAGGAGAAGGAGGTGGCTTGGCTATGGTCTTGTAGCCCTGAGTGTCAGAGCTTGGACTCACGCTGTGTCTGGTTACAGAACTAGGGCTCTCAGTTTTCTCATCTTCAAAATGAAGGGAGGTTGGATAATTTACGCTAGGCATTTAAAATACTTTTAATATAAATAGACTATTTCTCTGCCTCAGACCTACACAGAGCACTCTGTGGGCTGTTTATTTGCCCTGAAGGGCAGTGCTTCCCAAAACCCCCATTCCACTCTCCTCTCTGAGACCTGCTGTCTGGGGAGTAGCTTAAGCATCCCCCAGAGCATGGGCAACTAGGAGATGGTGGGAGCAGAAAAGAACTTTCCTTAGTGCTTATCTAGAAATGGACAAACAAAGGTATCTGCGTCCCTGTTTTTATCCTGAGGTTTGTTTTGATACACCTAGACTTTTGCCACTGGTCCTCTTCTGCCCCTCAGCATTTACCAGGTATCTATTTCATTAAGCTCTGTTGCCACTCAGAAGCTAGGAAGAGGAAAGGCAAGCCCTTTCAGCCATTTGGCATGTATTTATGAAAAAGTTTTCACATGCCCAGTGTAGATAGATTGCATCATCTGCATTCCAACAGTTGAGAGTTTTATTGGGATCATGAAAAATGTACATCCTAATCTCCTTTTCTTTCCTTTATTCACCTGTAGTATTCTGAGATTTCTTTCCTAACACTCCAGAATTTGAGTATCTTGTCCTTCTCAGCTCAAGTGAATTTTAGCTCCCAACTTCCTTTCAAAGAGCCACTGCTATGATTATACCTCAAGCTGTCAAGACCCAGAATGGCTCCACTTCTGAAATCTTGAACTCTGGCATTATAAACTTTGCTCAGTCTCTGTGCCTTACAACTTTCCCACTTTCTTAAACCCACCACTTCCATTTCTTGATTCAAATAGTCCTTTAGCCTTTTCATCACTTTACTTTGTTCAGTCTATAAGGCCCTTCCAATCTTAGAGAGTTCCCTGACCAAGTTGGACCTCACTTCTGGCTATATAAATTGCTCCTTTAAAAAAATTTAACAATTTCAACTCTGTGGCATTCCCATCTTCTGCCACATCTGCCTAGCAACACCCCAAGTCTGTGTTTATCTCATAATATTTCTTCTTCTTCTGAAACTTCAACTATTGAGAGAAACACTAAGATCATCAGAAAGCATGATGGAGAAAATGACAATGGCCATAATACTCCAACCCAGCTGGGTCCATCATCTCACCCAGTAATCATTTCACTTGCTCATGATCAAGTTTCCACTCCTGGCCACTCTTCCAAATCATCATCACTGTCTTGAATCTTAGTTAATTAGTTGACTCAGTTAATAACCACCTCCCCCAGGTAAAATGCTTTCCCCTTAGTTCACTGAGATTTTAAAGCCATAAATTACCTCATTCTTACCCTCCTTTGTCCCCCACCACACACATCTAAGTACACAATCACTTGCATCTCTATTAATCTTTTCTCCCTTCCTTCTGGCTCAAGTATGGATGGCCCTCCTGCTGTTCCTCCCTGATCCCTCCACAGGGGCTTTCCAGCCCATTCACTCTTTTCTTCTCCAAGACTTTCCTCTATTAACACAGGTGCCAACAGCGAGGCCTTTTGTGTCATCGATCGATTATCTCTAAGATGATCTAAGGAAGCTTCACATTCAGAATCCTAATCTCCTACTCCTTTTCAACAAAATTTCCATTCTTCCTAGGATAATGTTTTATGGTCCACAGAACACAGTTTACACACCTCATCCCCAATTTACTGGATCATGCATCTAATATCCCCAAGAACTTGCTCACTGTACTCTCTTCTACCAGCAAACCCTTAAAAGGCTGGAGGGCTTCGTCAGCTCTGCTTGTGTACAGTCAGCCAAAGGTAAGATGCCAGTATCACTTCAAAATGTATGTGTTATCAGTTGGTTATCAGTGGCTTACTTAAATATTATTTAGGGGACTGACTTAGTGACTTATTTAATTAATATACCTCATCATTCTTGAGGCAAGCAATCTTGGATGGACTCAGCCAGGCAGTTCTTCTGGTATTATCTGAGCTCCCACATGCATCTGTAGTCAGCTATGACTAGGCTGAAAAGTTTTGATGATTTGTCTAGGATTTCCCACATATTTCACTGGGACAACTGGGGCAGCTCAACTCTGCTCTGTGTGTCTCGTTCTCCAGCAGCCTGTGTTGAGGTAATTCACGCATGATGTCTGGGAATGCACCAAGTGAAAACATGGAAGAGTGCACAATGCCATTCCATTGTTTTTTTGTTTTTTTTTTTTGGCAAGACTAATCAGAAGGCCAGCCCAGATTCAAGGGCTGGGGGATAGGTTTCACCTCTCACTAATTCACTTTGTAAAGAATAAAAGGGCATGGATTCAGGAAGCAAGAAATAAATGGAGCTTTTTTTTTTTGCAATAACTTCACCCCTATCATGATTTCTACTAGTAGGTTACTTGAGGAGTTCTTATGTAGTTTTTACGGAGTAAACACAGTGAGAGGAAGGAAAATGCCACATTGTTTTTCCCAAAGGACAGCTTGTTGGTCTAATGCAATCTCCTTTCTTCTTAGCATTCTGCTTAGATAAGCTAAAAGGGAGGTTAGTGATTTTAGCAAAGTGGTTCTGCACATTTTTTTAATTTCTCCAGCTTTAGTTTTATCTTCAGCTTTGATTCCACAAATGTGTATGGAGTGTCTATTGTATGCCAGATGCTCTTCTAGGTACTTGGCGTATGTGAGTGAATAAAATATATCAATCCCGTGCCCATATGGAGATTGCACTCTAGTTGGGGAGTGAAACATGATAAATAAGCAAAGTTATAGCTTGTTTAAAAGTGATAAATACTATGGAGAACAGGAAAACTAGAGCAAGGTAAGAGGTGTGGTGGTGGTAAGATAGATGATGGCTAGATCAGGCTTCATTGAGAAGGTAAGATTTGTCCAAGACTGGAGGAAATGAGAGTTAGCTATAGAGATACCTGGATATCTGGAGTATTCTATGGCAAGAGAAAGCGAGAGGGCAAGAGATTGCATTGCATATTTGGGGAACAGCAAGGCTGGTGTGGTGGAGTATAGTAAGCAAGAGAAAGAATGATAAGAAATAAGGTCAGAAACAGGAATGAGGAAATAGCTAGAATCTTGTCATATAGGAGTCAACTAACTATGGGCCATGGACCAAATGTGGCCCACCACCTGCTTTTTTATATAAAATTTTATTGGAACACAACCATACCACTTGTTAATATATTGTCTATAGCTGGTTCCATACTACAATAATAAAGTTGAGTAGTTGTGACAGAGACCATATGGTCCACAAGGTATAAATTATTAATATCTAGCCCTTTACAAAAAGTTTGCCAACCTCTAATATAGGATCTTCTAAGCCATCAAACAGCTTTGCCTTTTCTTTTGATAGATAGGGGAGTCATTGCAGTGAAACTACATGATCTGACTTGGACTTTTCTAAAAGCCTACACAGGTTTCTGGTAAGAATGGGCTCTAGGGAAGTAAGAGTAAATGGCGAGAGACCAATTTAGAGCTATCATGACAATCCAGGTAAGCAATGATGGTGAATCAGGGTGGATATAATGAGATAGTGAAAAGAAGTCAGAATCTGGATGTATTTGGCATGGAAAACAACCCACAGGTTCTTTATCTACAGGATAACAAAAGCAAGAAGACTTTAGGATCACATCTATAGTATTTAGGTTGGACACTGGAACATATACTGGAAGCCAGGGGAAGTGACTCACCCAAGTTCATCTGGACCTTTGAGAACAAAGAACAGCAGTCTCGTGATGGCCTACACAGTGATCTCTCAGCCGGACAGTCCCAGCTTGGTTCTCTGACCTTTCTTCAAGCCCCATATCTCTGGTATGGTGGAAGACTGGCTGTCCTTCCTCCAAGCCTTTGGTTCCTTTTAATCAAGTTGAACTCTATCTTCCAAGAAGGCCTTGCTTTCTGCCTATTGAACATTAGTATCTGGAGCAAAACACAAATTTGCAGTCAGGAGACCTGGCTGTAATTTTCCTGGTTCTGTGACCTCTGTGAAGCTATTTAGACTCTCTGCACTCAATTTTCTAACCAATAAAGCAGGGTCCTAATCATATCTATTCCATTCTATTGTTGTGATAATTAAATATGATCCTTTCTATTTAACAATGTCATAACAATTAAAAACAGGTACATAGTAAGATTTGGATCAGTATGAATTCATGGATGATTTTCCCTTCATTATTTTTCTTTTCCAGGGGAGGTATTCTCTGATTTGTACAGGATGTTTTCTGCTCTCTACAGCCATCCTGCCATCAGGCATGTCCTCAGTTCACCCTGGCTGGCAGATTATTGCTTGCAACTTCCAAACTTTTGCAGACTTGCTGTGAGGAAGAATCAAGTAATATCATCGGCCAGGCTGGAAAACTGCAGGGAGGGCACCCTGAAGCAGGATTATTCATGAGGTGCGGCAGAATCAGGGTCTGCAGACAGTTGCCAAGCGCTGGGAGCTGGATCGATTAAAGAGCCATGCAGCTAGAGGCCCTGCTCTGGAGTTGGAGGAGATGATTAGCTTCCAGAATACGAGGTCCTTGGGGTGGCTGGATCCACGATTGAAGGGCTGGGTAGCAAGTCGCTAGGCGTTGGGAAGGCACTGGGGAAAGTGGTAACAGGAGATGGAAGATTTTAATGGGAGGGAAAATGACTTGCTGGGTTCTCTCCATTTGAAAATGAAATCTTTTCCAAGCTTTCTCAAGGCACAGAATAGGCAGTAAACCCAAAACCATGGTGTGAGCCAAACTGCATGTCCCTCTTTTCCCTTGTCTCCTTGGAAAAGTTCCAGAGGTGCAAATAGGTCAGTGGAGCATCACTTTACTTTTTATAACTTTAGCTTTTATATAATTATATTCTTTTCCTGTTTTCAAGACACTGCATGCTCAAAGAAAATTCAGAATCATAAAAGTAAAAATAGATTCATGTATCTGGCAACCCACAGATCACCACTGTTAACCGTTTGGTGTTGTTATTCCAGTTTAATATGCATAATCAGTAGACACCATATTTGTGAAAAATGTTTCTAGGGTTTTCCACAATCACATTTCTGCCAAAAGTCACATGTTTCACAGAATTCCCCCTCATAACAAAGGGTTGTTATGTTTAATTTCATTGCATTTTTGTATCTCTCTGGATGATGACTTTTTTTTTTCAATGAAATAAAGTCATTACTTTTCAAAAGTTGCTGCCTTGAACAATAAGTTGGCAATAGCAAACTGCATGATATGAAAACAGAAATACAGCTAGTGTTTAGTAAACTTTGCAAAGCACATGATTCTAAGTCATGCTTCAAGACTATATAGTGTATGTTCTCATATCTACAAATACCTACACATTTTTACACACAAATACAAACAGGTTCGCAAGATTAGAAGTATATATGCACTTTTGTATCATTTTAGCCCTTTTACACCAGAGAAGGACACTTTTCTTGATGAAATTATTCAAAAGCTGAAGTTTTAAAAATGTGTAATGGGTGCTCGCTTCGGCAGCACATATACTAAAATTGGAACGATACAGAGAAGATTAGCATGGCCCCTAAAAAAAAAAAAAATGTGTAATGGTCACTGTGTCATTAAGCCATTATTCATTTACACAATTTTCCATTACTAGGTATTGTGAATACTTCAGATTTTGGCCACTGTAAATAGTGTTGGGATGTATATTTGTGGTGAATAAATATTCATTGCATCTTTAGCATTTCCTTACAACAGATTCCTAGTAATGAAACTAATGGCTTAAAAAGTATAACTATTTAAAAATTCTCCCTCTCTCTCTACATATATACACATATATGTAATATTTATTTATAATACATATTAAAACATGTATACATACATATTTCACATGTATCTCCATTTATTGAGAGTCAGATTACTTTCCAGAATGATCCAAAAATTATCCTTCCCCTTTCCTCAAGCCCTCTGTGGACATTGTGGTCCCTTCTCCATCTACATTAGTACAGGACAATAAACTTTTATAACAGTTATGACAATTTTAAATGGAAATGTTTTTCCATGTTTCTTCAATTTTCATTGTGTTGCACTGGTAGGATTGAATATTTTTATCATATTTATTAGCTGTTTTTCTTTCTCTATAATGGGCCATTCAAGTTCTTTGGCCATTGCTCTTCTTGAGGTTAAGTGCTTCTCTAACTGATTTTTGTGAGCTATTTGGACACTAATGATATTTTGTTTTTGTACTTTTATGGCAAATATTTATGAGGCTGTTTCAGTTTAGTTTTGCACATGGCATCTTTGACATTTAAAATATGCATTTATTCAAATCCTTTATAAGTCTCCTTTGCAATTTTCCCTAGGGTTCTTAAGACTCTCTCATTTTCACACTGTATTTAGGCATATGGTGATGAGTTGAGAAACTAAGGTTGGGAAGGCAGAGGAGGTAGGCAGGTGCTTATGTACAAGAAGGTATTGGATGATTATGAAAGAAGTACAAATGGACAAGACGGTTCATTCCTTTGAATCACTAGAAGAGATTTTATCTTTTGTTTTAAGTAACAATCATTGCTTTAAACTAGTTCCTTATCATCTCACTCCTGCATTATTCCAATCTCTTCCCAATTTTAGGTCCTTACCTCTAGTCTTTCCCAGCTCCAATCCCTTCTGCACATTAAAGCCAAGGTAATTTTTCTAAAATACAAATATGATTTTTTCACCTTCCAATTAAAATCCCTCCTATTAGTTTTCACATGCAGTCTTGCCCAGCACCCTGGACTTTCTCTTTCTACATCTCATCTCTTTCCATGTTCCAGTCTCCACTCTGCTTCTCTTCCCATCATATGTTATAATCTCACATTACCATGCTATGTTAGACTTAATGTCTTTGTTCATGTTGTTCTATTTGAAATCCCTTTCCTTATTGCCTTACACTCAAGCCAGGGAGCATGTCCCCCAGAAAATAATTTCTTGAATCCACACTGTGCTACATGCCCCTCTTCTTTCTGTTTGTGGCACCCTGGGATTAGCTGTACCTTAAATGTATACACAAAAAATTGAGGGCAAAACATGTAATTCAAAAAGAAATGTAAAAAGTGAGAGAATGAGTTATTCCCTCCTGGTGTTGTCAAGAAAGCTTGGCAATAAAGATGAAGGTTGAGCATAATTTTAAACATTTATTTTAGGGCATACAGGATAGAAAAGCATTTACATGTGTAGCTTATTCCTACTAAGATGTGAACTCTCGGTGGGCAGTAACAGTATCAAACACCTTTGAGGTCCTGACACCTCTAAGAGGCTTGGCACATCAGAGGTGCTCAGTCAGTGTGCTAATTCATAGCTCTGATTTCCAAATAGTGGCAGGTTTCCCATTCATCCAGTAAACTAATCTCCAGCAATTCCAAAACACTGTTAAGGGCAATTTGGTCATGTCTGATCATCATTTAGACTCAAGCTATTACTGAGCAATTCATGAAAATGTGCTGATTAACAAGCCACCAAACTGGAAGAGATAGCTCTTGGTAAAACCCTTGTTAGAGGATAGATTTTGCAGCCTGATGGTCTAAAAGACATGTGCCTGGAATATATGAGAGAAAGAGAATCTTTGAAAGTGTGGGTGGCGGGATGATAAGCATTAGGAATATTCTCAGAGGGAGAAATGTGATTTGAGTCTTTTGAAATATGTGAGTGTTAAAAGAGTCCTGTCAGGTGAGGCAGCTGGAGAGGTGGGCAGTTCCCGGAAGATGGAGCAGACCTTGAATTCCACAATGAGGACTGTAGAATCCACCCTGCAGACAAGAGAGCCTACATATTGATGGTTGCTGAGTTGGGCCATCTATGTCTTTTCGTTATAAAGAAATAAATCTATGATTGCATAGACAGTAGACGAAGGACAGCGAAGTCCAGACAGAAGAACAGTTATGGAAGGCTGAAGTGTCCAGGGTTTGATCTGGAGGCAATGGGTCTTGAAAGACGTGTAGAGCACCAAAAGAGGGAGATGGTGTGTGCAAATTAAACATAAGTTGTGTTCCAAAGCCTGATAGTCATTAAGGAAAACAGTTGAGAGTGGGATTTTGGGTCAGTCAGTTAGTGGCTCACTCAACGGTTATTTGTTGAGTGTGAATTATATGCAAGTTACTATTCTGGACTGAAAAGTATAGAGGAATTAATATGCTGTCTCTGTTTTTGAGGAGCTTTCAGTTAGCAAAGAAGATAAACAAGGGCTCAGTTAACAGTGGCCAATCCACCAGTGCGGGCCTTACGTGGTGTTTTATGGTGAATTTTCATTAGTTCCCACAGCATTCCCATAGCGCTGGTGCTATTATTACTCAAGGACCTTCATGCCTCCATACCAGCAAAGGTTGGGCAATAATAGCTACAACTTCATGGGGATGTTGTGATCCTCATAAAATGAGAATGGGTCTGATTGATACCAAATCCCAAACTTTCACCCCATTTCGCAGAACTGCCTCCCAGGTAGTTTTGGCACCAAGAAGTGTTAACAAGCACATAAATAAAGTACATTGGGAACTGAAAGAAAAAAAAGGGAGAAAAACATGGCCAAGACCTTAGAGGTTGAGTTTTGGAGGGACTCCAATGCCTGAGAGAAGGCAGAATGCTTTTGAGCTTGAAAAAAGAGTGACCTGGCACAAAATATCGATCTATAGCAATGTCTCTCCCCCAAACCACAGTATTCACCTGCTACAAATCCTCATAGATCAGGATAAAAGAAAGTAATTGGAAATTTTCAAGGAAATTGCACTGGACAATGAAAAGGCTGCACCCTTTGACCTTCAATTGTGAGGTAAGGCAAAAATAAATTAAATTTTTTGAGTTAAAACATAAGGAAAAAAACAAAATCAACATCACCAAAACAAAAAAAAAATATTACCAAACAGAACAACAAAAAACAAACAGCCAGGCACTTAAAGTTTCCGGGCATCAAATCACAAGTCTATAAACTTCACACAGTGGAATTTTCCAGTAATGAATTCCATAAACCCCTAACTTGGTGGGACTTCTCCCCCCACTTCTCCTCCCACCTTATTAAACACAAGGTTGGAGTTTTACAGGCTTCTCAATAAATGTGAGTCCTCATGGCACTCATGGTATTGGCAGAAAAGTTTCAGTTGTTATTTCAGAGTTAACAGATGAAGGTGGGCAGAAGAGGGAGAGACAGGGAAAGATTTGATTTACAGTTGTCCTTGTTCCAAAGTGTCCTTGACAATCTGTTTTAGGATGCTTCTCATATCGCCACGGAAACATCTGCCAAACACTCTACTTCAGGGCAAACACTCAGTTGGTTTTATGTGCTGCTGGATCAATGGACTATTTCTCCAGACTGTAAAGTGGGTTCAGAGTTTGCTGGAAACTTAAGAAGGAAAAAAAATAAGAAGCTCATTTGATGGTTGGTTGTATAAAAGTCAACATCTGCTACTTGGATTTTTTTTTTTTAATGCCTGGTTAAGGGAAAATGTCAAGGGCTTTTCAAATTTGCATCAATTTGAATAAAACCATTGTTATATAGCTTGAGAAAAGTCAAACACTTTAGGGGAAGTTAGAACAAATTTTTTTTTTTTCTTGCAAAGGTTGGCATAAGAGCAAAACCTTGGAGATCTTAATCTGAAGTAATCTTGCAAGAATTGCCCAGGCCTGTATTTGCCAATTAAACGCATGTTCCAGAAGATAAAGCATTTGCTGAATTAGAGTATGTAATTTGATAGATAAGGGAATTCTCTTCCCTTCATAAATATTTTATCAGAAAGTAAAAACATCAAGCTTATACTCCTGATAAAGTATGAATATCAAGGAAAAGTGATTTGAAACACGTTTCAAAGGAAATAATTTTGATTGAAAATTCAAGTTCCACGATATGTTTTCTAGTAAAGAGAATATATATGCAAACAAAATCAATTTAAAAAAATGAACAAAATAGTTGCAAATGGATTTTATGTGAAAAGCTAAATTAGAAAATCAGTGTAATGTGTATTTTTTCCTCTAAAATTTAAATTAGATCTGAAAAAAACTTCCTCAATCTGTACTTGCCATTAGCTGGATAATTGGGGCTCAGGTAGATTTACGTGGCCTTGGGTAGTCAGAAACAACAAGCATTATGGTGAGTGGGAAAGAGTTCTTTAAGCAGACTTTGCCCTCCTGGCCTTTATGAAGTGTTGGATAATGTGTGCAGCATTAAAATGGGTACTCATATTGACAAGGGTGATTAGTAAGGAGTAATGAGATTTTTCTGAGATACGCGTGAGTCATTTAGGCAATATCTAGCTGAAAAAAACCCTGAATTTTAACTTTCTGATCTTGGATCATTAAATGTGCCTATTAATCAGTCCTACTAATTAGTATCTGAGAGCTATTAATACGAGTGAGTTGACTTGTAAAGTATTCATCAAAATGAGAACGAGACCGAGAAGATTTCCAAACTTTTTGGTGGGCTGCTTGTGATCCATCCCTAGAGAGATTAGGATGTAATGAAACCTCTGCAGCCACATCTGAGACAGAGTGTTAGGCTTTGGAGCTCTCGCTTGTAAGACTAGACAGACAAATACTGGGTCTCAGGGCACAGAGCCTCTTGTGGAAAGAAGATGTTAGAAATGGAAGAAATTACTTCATCCTTCTCATCTAGCCTATTTCTTTATTGTCGGTAAAATAACCTAGGCCTGGGACTCCTGCTCACCCTTGGAGTAGCAGAACAAAGGACCCATCTCAGGAAGCATGGTCAGCTGCCTTAGGACCACTCTGGTCTCGGTCTTAAAGAGAGCCCCTTTCCATCCTGAGCTGCCGCTGCGTCCTCTGGCCCGGACACATTATTGAGCTACTGCTGTGTGCAGACACTCTGCGGCAGGCTGTGGGTTGCTTTCTTCATGCTCACGGGAATCCTGTGAAGTAGGCATCATCACTATCTCCATTATAAATAAGGAAACTGGGACGCAGAATACTTCAGCTATTTTTTTCTGGTATGTGAGAGAGCAAGGGTTTTAATACAGGCAGCATGACTTCACAGCCTTCAATTTTAATCACTACACCCTACTGACTTTCTCATTTATATTATGATATGAACTGACATTTGGAACAGCATCTGTGAAGGCCAGAGCCAAGAGTGCCTGGTTACATTTTTTTCCAATTTCTTTTTTCAAAAACTATCATCTATTGTCATTATAGGCAGAATTCACAATTATGTGGAATATTAAATTAACCAGAACACACAGTATCTAGCCTATCTTCTATGACACAACAATTAACTGATACCAGAAAAAGCTGTAACTTTTCATCTTTAGCTTTTGTTCTGGTTGTGAAGCAATGCCACTTATTTCAAACATGGTTTCTCTGCCTATCTGCATGGTGAGCCCTCCGGGTTTCCCTGGCTCTTCCATCACCTCCTGTTATACTTTGTTTTAGTTTTTCTATCCTCCATCCTGGCTTTAGAAGGCTGAGATCACATCCTTTTCTCATTTCATCTATTTCCAGAGCCTAATACAATGTTTTGTTCAATAAATTTTGATGGATGTGAAGGATAAGAGACCCTCAGTTTTCACTTCTGTTTATGGGATGATAATATTCTCATTAACTATCTTGGAAGGATGTTATAAAACTTGGTGATATAATGCATGTACAGGAAAATGTGCAGACTCAAAATGCAGTGCAAAACTAAAGATTCTTTCTCTTAGGATTACCTGTGACCTCATCTGCAGGTGGCCTTGGCATGTCTGAGGAAGTCACACCCAAGGAAAATGATTACTGGGAAATTTTTCCAAAGCCATTTCAAAAGATCTCTCCTTCTTTATTCCCATACATCCCTGCCCTTGTGTGAAAAGAATAAGAGACTTTTGGTTTCAGAGGTCCTGGATGAGGCAGAGTTTATAGAACCAGAACACCTAAAGCCTCAAAACCTGTCATTTTGAAGGAAGGTGCTCCAGCTGCAATCCAGTGCAGGAAATACAAGCACCACCATGTACAAGGTTCCATATTAGACCCACTTCCATAAAATTTCACCAAAGCCCCCATAATTGTTATGCAAGAAAAAATATCCTAATTTTACATATAGAAAAAATGGAAGCTTAGAAAGGTTAACTTTCACCCAAGGCCATACTTCCAACAAGATAAGAGAATCAGAAGTGAATCCATATCTCTGTGACTCAAAAAGCTTAGCACACACCAAAAGAAACAGAGAACAGACTTGCGGTTGCAAAGGTGTACATAAGAGGTTGGGACAATGGGTAAAGGTGGTCAAAAGATACAAACTTTCAATTACAAGATAAATAAGTTCTGAGGATCTAAAGTACAATGGTGACTACAGTTAATAATACTGCATTGTCTGCCTGAGGTTGCTAAGAGATTAGATCTTAAAAGTTCTCAAAGAAAAAAGGTTACTATGTGAGGTGATGGATGTTCACTAACTTACAGTGGTAATCATTTCCCAGTACTTACCTATATCGGATCATTACATTGTACACTTGCAACATATACAATGTTATCTGTCCAGTATATCTCAATAAAACCGGAGGGAAAACCTCACACTTTCTCCTCTGTCATAGCCTTGCTAATAACAGTAATAATCCTCCCCATATCACCTTCACCTCCCGATTCTTCTTCGACAAATCACTTCTTTGACAAATCCCAAAGGTGTCGTTGGCAGTTTCAGAGAGCACACATTAGTGAATTTGTGAATGAATTAGGGTTGTTACACCTGTAAGTGATAAAAACCCAATTCAAATTACCTTGTGAATAAAAAGGGAAACTGTTCAAGTATATTGGGGTACTCTGTAGAATAGTCAAGCTGTCAAAAGTTCAGGAAGCAGGTAGGTCTAAGAAACATCCAAAACTGAGAACTTAAACGCCATTAGAGCTGCTTCATCTCCTAGGCCTGCTGCTTGTCTCTGCGCCAGCTTCCTTCTCCTTTACTGCAGACAGGACCACAGACAGCTCCCAGGCACCAGGAGCTTCATTATCCAATGGGGAAATGCTGTGACTCCAAGGCTTAGAATCAAAATCACTGCAAAGAGCCTAATCTAGAGAAAAGGGCCCAAGCTACCCCTGCACCAGCAAACTGAAGCCTAGGAAATAAAGCAGAAAAGACCATTCCACAGCGCAGGAGGAGGATTTACATAGATCACTAGACTAACACCCCCCTCCTGCCCAGAGCCCCAGTGTATTTGTATTGAATCAGCCCAGGAGAGGATAATAGGGGGCATATTTGGAGGAATATGATTCCTAGATGCAGAAATTGATTTCTTATTCCCTGTAGATAGCTTTCAAACAAAATGTTATGACTATTGACAACCTGGCTTCACTAGCATTTTTGTTTGGCATGAGAGGAAGTAGTTGTACCTATGCTCATGAAATTATCATTTAATCAAGAGCCTACTGGTTTGGGCTTATCTGGGAAAAGTTAAATGTGCGAATCCAGCATAAGAGCCTGGACAGTGTTGTCAGAATCACTGGTTGTTAATGTTTTATTGAAAATGGGGAATTTCTGGATTTATGAAATCTCATCTAGCTATAAAAACAAATTCTATGTAAAAGGCATCTCCACTATCCTCATATTTCAAAATGGTGTTTTCAACATATATTCTTTGAAATTCTTATGTTAGTTATACTGGATTACTTGATAGAGATGCATATTTCAGACCTAGGATCAGGGTAGTTATTAGAGGTAACCAGAACCTGGAACTTCACAAGCTGCCCATATGATTTGTGCAAACAACTAAGTTTAGAAGCCTCTAGTTTCTGTGGCAACTGCTGCAAACGTGCTTGGGCCTTCCCTGGTGATGGCATGCGTTGGTACAGACTTTCTTGGAAGCCACTTTACTGTATGTGTCTATATCCTTAAAACGTTTATATCCTTTTTTCTTACTACTTTCACATCTGGGAATCTTTCCTTAGAAAATATTGTGAATTATAGAAAAAATAAAACACTAAGTAGGTAGAATAGTCTTTTTTCATATTATGAGGAGAAAAAGGAAGACCATAAGCTAAAAGTTGTATCAGTTTTGTTTAACCCACCTCAATGTGGTATTATTCAGACATTAAAATGGATGTTTGTGAAGAGTATACAGTAATTTCACACATTGTTTAAATTATCATGTCAAATGAGTCAAAGTATTATGCAAGTGTAATTACAGTTATGTATACCAAGGTTATAAAATAATGTTCTATCTGGGAAAAGATCAGAAGGAAATACATAAAAATGACAGTTGTGGTTCATTGGAATGAACATTTTTTTCCTTCATTCTGCTTTTCTTCATTTTCAAAATGTTCTACAATTAAAAACTGAATAAAAAACAATGTTTTATTAAGTTAAATAAAAATTTTAATGCTCAGAAACTTGAACAAAATCTCCACTTCCTGCCTGCAAGGGGATGTATTGATGTGACTAAACCACCAGCCTGTGAACTGGCTCCTGTAGTAAACTCTTCCTTATTTTCTACTTCATTTTCTGTGCCGGTGCCTGAATACCCTTCCTGGCTCCAACTACTCTCCCTCAAGGCTGCAATCCTGCCTCAGTATTCTGAAAGACAGAGCTGAGAATTCCCCACATCTACTCCCACAGTTACTGACAGTGACCTTCATGTTTGTACGCCTGCCCATGCAGTACACAACTTCCTTCTATCCTCTCGTACTGTAGGTCTGTTTAGAACAATAAAGACTGGTGTTTCATTCCAACGTAGACACCACTGAAGAATTAGGAGAAGAACTTGGAATGGGTGTTCCTGGTTTTTGTTTTTGATGTCTTTCTTTCTAGGTAGAACCTTGGAGGTGCATTTTACTATCCATCCTCTTTCATGCCCCATATCATATTTCCTATTACTTATTATAGATTTTTTCTTTGGGGCCCTTGATCCAGTGAGTTCTCATCATATTCCTTCTTACACCCTAAAATTTACCTGCTTTTATAACCTCATGTTTCATTAGGTTGAGTCTGTCATACTCTTCAATTCATCATTAATTTCTGCAAGGCACTTGTCTAACTGTATTTGTTTATTTGTTACATTGTATCCCCATCCCCCTTTCTTTTCTCTCTCCTCTTCCAAAAAGTATTTTTTACTTCTGTCTTTTCACTTGTATATATTCTTGTAGAATGTGGACTCTTTGATTGTGAATATTTAACCTACATTATATGATAGTATGCTATAGACTTTATTTTGTTTCTTTTTTTCCCCACTCAACATTAAGTTTTGAAGGTGTATCCATTTTCCTGTGGACACATCTGGTTTGTAGCTCTTAATTGCTGTTCTGTGGTACACCGCCTGCACATTTTAATTACTGTTCCTCTATTCATCAACACCTACATTGACCCCAACCCACCAGCTATTTGTTTTTAAAATACCCATGATAAGATACCTATGCTGAATTATTTTCTTTAACTTTAGTAGAAATGTAAGCTGAAAAAAATTTGTCACCTAAAAAAGGTAAGCATTTTCTGTCCTCTAATTGGAGATAAATTAAGTTGAACTTTGGAACAAAGAGTTTATTTGCTCCGGGGGGAAGGAAAGGGACTTGTCCTTTTGACTATGAAAAGGTTGAAAAATTATACTCTTTTGGGGGCCTAGGGGGGAGATCCTGAGGCCAAAGTTAACTCGATTATCCTAGAATCAGAAAAACATGTCTTTACTGGTCAGATAAATTGGATAAATTTTTTTAGCAGAATGTAGACATTGGAGACCAAGTTATTCCTTTGGACCAAAGGTTAATCAATAATTTTTTTCTTGTGAATTGTATTTGTTTTTCTTTGAGGGATTGTTTGCTGTCAGTGTAGAGCCGAGAATTTGAAGATGGCAGTAAGGATGTGTAGGCATGGACTTCATTCATTCAGTCGATGTAAATTTGTTGAGATTTATCATGTTGCATGCACTAGCATAAGCAATGAGTTATGCTAAGTAATAAAACAAAGCTCAGCCTTCATGAATCTTGTGTTTTCACCTTACCCCGGAAGAGTGACCAGGAAAAAATAGAGCCTGCTCTTGCTGTTCCTTAAATACACTTAGCCATTGACTTTCCAAATCTGGCATTATTATTTGTGAAGCCATTAATTATGAATATGCAAATTGAACGGGTAGGGAAAAACATCACATTACATAAACACATCAGTAGAAATAAATATATCCAGGGTAAATGTCTTAAACTGAGTAAATTATATGTAAGCATGAACAGCAGTTGGGATAATTAAATATTTGTATCCACTCTCCGGCCTAGAAACCCGTCAAAATAATTTTAGAAAGATCACTACAATGGGAATAAAATCCCTTCTCCAATAACACAAGGGGGAAGTGGCCACACAACAAATCACAAAATATGAAGAATGTCTGAAATAAAGTATTTTAAAATGGGGACAAGGGCCTCTTCAAATTCATTGAGAGAGGTATAGTTCTCTAAAAGAATTGTCTCAGTGTTGAAAGACCCAACCAGCAATCTTTTAATGATGAAAGTATGTAAGAGGGATGGATAGATGGAAGAGGAAATATCCTCACAGAGACCGCAGGCCAGCTTGGGAGAAGGAGCAGAAGGAAGAAGCAGAAAGACATGCCAACTTTATCAACAATAATATTAATGAAGCAGCCACCTAAGGGCAATCTGGGAGAGGGAAGAAAAGCAAATAACATGGAGAACCTGCAGTTTCTAGGACTTTTCTGTGAGCCCTAAAACTCATTGACTACTCAAACTTTGGGAATAAATGCCCTCAGGGCAGAGAACATTGATTGCAGAATGAATGAGACTATGAATCAACATGTAAGGTGTTGGCTTTTTCAAGCCCTTCACCTTCTGCCAGCTTTCCCACTTGCTGGAACAAATAACTGACTCAGAGGAACTGTCTTTGCCAAGCTCCAGACAAATGTAACAGAAGAAGTGGCTCAGGACCTCTGCATAGCTGTAACATTAAGATTATAATAACGCTGATGAAAGCAAAATAAAACAGTTAAACTTTATCAGAATTATTCTAGAAAACAGAATCAGACACTAGAATCAACAGAGAACATGGTTTCTAAAGGGGAAAAATAAGAAAAGCTCATAGGATAAATCTTAGAGATCAAAGGAAAATAAACAGATAATGCTACAGAAAGAAGTCAAAAGTGAGAGTATTTTTGCTTTTGTTTCCATTGTCTGAAAAGACAGATCCAGAAAAAAAAATAATTGCTGAAGCTGACATCCAAGAGCTTACCATCTAGGTTTTCTTTTAGGAATTTTGTGGTTTCAGGTCTTACATTTAGATCTTTAACTCATTTTGAATTTATTTTTGTTTATGGTGTAAGAAAATGGTGTCACAATACTTCAAATAAAAATGACAAAAGGAAAAGAAAGTGAGAATAGATCAGAAAAAGGAAAATAAAGGTAGAGAAATATAAAACCACAGTTGACAGTCATATTTTGAAATAACAACAGCAACACAAACAAAATTACGTAAATGTAACAGAATATGGCCGGGGCAGGAAAATAGGCTTGAAGAAATCACATATAAAAAAATAATGTAAAACAATTTGACAAAGGATAATATGAGAAGATAAAATAAAATAGTATCAGAATATTCAGAGCCTGTTTCACATTGGCAATGTCTTTTAACTAAAGAGTAATTCAGAATTACCTATTAGGTTTTACTATACTTGTGTTGTCAGGGCCAGAGAACAAGCCCCATGAGGATGGATGGGATTTTTCCTGAAGGAAATGGACATGCATCCTGGAAAACTGTGTATCTTGAGTCAAGAAATCAGAAGCGAGATAGATGACCTTAGAATAACATAAGTGTTGTTATTTCCTTTCTTCTCTATGGACTCACCGTAGGATCAGCCTTCCATGGGGACTGAGAGGATGCTGTCAGCTGGGAAAGAGGAGCTGGCTGTGGGCTGCGAGGGTCCTGTGGAGTCCACCTTCACGGACTCTGGAAGGGGACCTGAGGTTGCTAATGCCCTCGGTCACATCAAGCCATAGTTTTAAGTCATTTTCTGTATTCCCTTTCTTTATCTCGCTCTTATTTTCAATTTCAACTTCCTTTGAAGTCTTATTATAAAGTCATCTCCAGAGGTTCACAAGAGGAGTCCAGGGGCAAACACACGTACTGTAACTGTGATGGGCTAGACTGTGTCCACTTCCCCAATTCACTTACTGGCCTCTTAGCCCCCAGGACCTCATTTGAAAAATGGTCTTTGAAAAGGTGATTAAGGTAAAATGAAGTCGTAAGTGTGGACCCTGATCCAATATAACTGATGTCTTCCTAAGAAGAGGATCAGTACAGACATGCACCGAGGGGTAAGCGTGTGAGGACACAGGGAGAAGATGCCACCCGCAAGGAGAGAGGCCTCAGGAGACGCCAACACCACCGACACCTGATCTCACATTTCCAGCCTCCACGAGTTTGAGAAATAAATTTCTGTCATTTAAGCCTCCGAGTCTGTGATGCTTAGTATTAGCAGCCCTAGCAGACAAACTCAGTCCCCGAAAACAGAGTTGCGGTTGTCACAGGAATAGTTGTAGCAGAAACTTTTGCAGAGCATTTGCTACATGAGAGACAATGTTCTAAACACTCAATCTATTAATTCACTTAATCTTTACTATAACTCTAAGAGAAGGATCTAATGAGTTAACACATGCAAAATGCTTGAAAAAGCACCTGCTTAGAATGAGTGTTCAGAAAGTGTTACCTCTTGGGATTTTCTATGTTTTAGAGGGGAGGAGACAAAGGCCCAGGAAGCTCACATCATTTCTGTGCTTTCATAAATGGAAGTGCTTGCCCTGTCATCACACCCCAGGGCCAGGTTGGGACAAAGTAGTGATCACCGGACAGGAGAGCTGGCTCAGCAGGACAGAAGTCCTACAGTGGACACCACCACAGAGGCTGCAGGGCAGTAAGATATTACTGGGATCTTACAGAAAGCTGTGGGTCCTCAGATGTTAGGGGAGGGCTTGGGAGGGCGCTGAAGTTGTGCGCAATCAAGCCTGTCCACACCAATGCACACCACTTCTCAGTCGTGTCCAAAGTTTTGAGCTACCTTACCTACCTTCCTGGATGTCTTAACAAACAGAGGATTATTTTTTTCCACTAACTCGATAGCAGCAGTAGTCCAGAATCTATGATTGGTAACACTCTACAGAGGTTATCCCTCACCCTTTAAGAAGCTAGTCTGCCAGGGAGAGAAGAAGGTGAAGGATTGTCACTGTGTGTGTACGTGTGTGTATGTGTGTTAATGTCAGTCAAGAGCATGGCCCCCCCGCTGAAGTCAAGGGGATCCCAGGCCTCCTTCAGTTGGACTACCTTCCTCGGTGTTCCTGAGCTTCCCAGTCTATTACCTTCAGAAAGTGTCATTGATCTCACATTTCTTTCACAATCTCAGAAATACGTGTTACACAAAACAGGCCCATCCATCTCTCTTGTCTTGCAATGGGATCCTCATAACACAGGAAAATACAGGAACAGAGAAAGATTGAATTAACAGAGACAATGCCTGACTGACATGTCAAGGTCAGCCTCGCATTCAGCCGATTCCTTCTTGGATTGTGTGCAGCACCCTAATCTCACACACTCTGAAGGGAAGACAGGAAGTAAAAGCCCAAGTGTGTGTGGCAGGGGGAGGGGGTGCTGGGGGGCGTTTCCTGATGCCAGGAGCCTTTTCATGGCCGCTGTTAGCCCCCACCTGTTCCTAGCAGATGCCGCCATCATTAATCCGTCAACACTTGCCAATTTATTCTTTATACACTCAGCACTCCTAGCAAGAAAACAATATGGTTTCTCCTGTGACTCTTTCTTGTTGCCTGATACAACTGTCATTTAAAATTTTTCCTTGAACCACCGATGTGCCTTCCTTCCCTCACTGCTTGGGCAGCTAGTTATCTGTATCTCATCAGCAGGGCATGCCGCCGAAGCTAGAGGGGCTAGGATAGTGAGGATACTGGTGTGGGCCAGACTGTTCACTGGGGTTATTAGCTATTTTATTTTCAGGAGTAAATAGGGATCTGTGTACATGCATAACTGAGTATACATGTGTTTGAAGGAGCAGAGCCTGGAGAAAGATACAGAAGTGCAGGATGGGACCTGTTCTCTTACAGACACAGGAAGTGCAAAAAGAACCCCAAGGGGCAGTTTAGATTCATAAACGAGCAGGGTCAGCCAAAGCCCAGGTAACAAAAGATGACAGAATATGGAGGCCTGGCCTTCCTGGCCGGGGAGGGGAGACAGTCTTGAGGGAATGCAGGTCTCTTTGGCCCCTCAACAGCTTGGCAGCTTCCAGGCCAAGTATGCTAGGAAGGCACCTGTTTTCCAGGGAGTTGGAGGCAGTGGCCACAATAAGGAGGACAAACAGGAGAACTTGGCACGGGAGCTGGAGGGGAGGAGGGAGCATGGACGTGTTTGCTCCTGAGCGTAGGTGCTGCCCCCCCCCCCCCCACTGCTGGAGGAATCCTCTGGCTTAGGCTGCAGTGCCGAGGGCTGGGGCGGAGTGGATGGCTTTCCAAGGTCAGCCTATAATACCAATCCGCAGGCATTAGTGGCCATGCAATCTCTTTTACACCCACTGGATATGAGCCCAGTTTTAAAAAGTAGAATTTATTTCATCCTTTATATCTGCCTGGCACTTTAAAAACATACTTGTCATGACTCACGTTAAACACCATGATCCTGTGAGAAGATCATTGCTCGTGTAATTCCTGTTTTACACACAAACAAACTGAAGTCCAGAGAAGCTGCATAGCTCTGGAGCTTGAATGTGAACCAAGCAGTCCCACTCTAACGTCTTTGTTCTCAATCACTGAGCCAGTGAGTGCTTCCCTGCCTTTTTCTTGGCATTCATTGAAAATATGATGAACACGTATAAAATAAAGTGGGAGAAATGGGGGCATTTTCTTATGGTTGGACTGCAGCTGCCCTGGACTCTGTCAAGCAACCTTGATGGTCGGGAAGCTCGGTGTCTCTACTTACCTCTAGCCCATTTTGGGCACATTGATTGGAAAGCTGTGCAAATCATTACAACTTCTCTGAGAAGTATCACTATTACTTCCCCCTAGCCCACACCTAGCACCCTGCTCATCCACTCACTGCCTTTCCTGGTACTTCTGCATGCAGAGATTCTCAGCAGGATGTGGTAGCAGGTGTTTAAACACGTGGACCCAGCATCTCTGCCACGTTAATCTGCAGACTAAGAACGTGATGATGGCCGAGCCCCCACACACCAGGGCGGGCGGCACAGACTCATCCCTCCCCCTCCCCGCCGTGTGGCCACGTGATGCAGTTTTGAGAATTGACTCTAGACCGGAAGGGGCAAGGAGGTGTTTCTGATCAGCCCACGCCATCTGTGCTGATCTCATCATTCCTGTTTATCATTGATTATGTACAGGCATGTGACCAAATTCTGACCAATGAGTTGTCAGGAGAAGTTGCTGGAGATGTTAACATCTTTCCCTTACTTATGAGAGAGCAACAGGAAGGAGATCTCCTTGTTTCTCACTAGATGTAAACAAAGACAACACAAGTAGCCTTAGAACTTCAGCTAAGTGGTGGCCTTGAGGGAACCACCCTGTCACCATGCTGTCACAGTGGATGGCAGAGTGGAGATGCCGATAAAACCTGGGTCCCTCCTGTAATTAGTGATCTGCTGAACTAAGCCACCCCGAAGCCAGCCCTACCTCTGGATTTAAAGTTACTTGGGACCATAAGAACCTTTGTTGCTAAATCAGTGTCCATTCTTCTGTTTCTTACAACCAAACGCTCACCTACAGGCACAGAAGTGGGGGTTCTTCCCCTCTTTATGCCATGGATCCCTTTAGACTATCATTTATTTTTTGGACACATTGCCAGAATAACATTTTTACTGCCTTAAACATAAAACAATACAACGAATTATAAGTGAAACCAGTGATTGGATTCCAGTTATCAAGACACTAAAAACAAATCTGGACTTTCCTGGACCTCCTGTTAGAGGTCCTGAGCTAAGGAGAAAGTAGTGATGCTCAAGTCCATGGAATCCCAAGGCCTCTGGAGCCAATCTCTGTTCCAGAAGCCTTTTGCCTTGAATCCTCTGCTAAGGCAGCTCCAGTGGCTTTTCTTACCTTGTCTGCTTTATTTTTCTTCCTTGAATCTTCCTGAAGATGAATATCCCCTTATCCCTGAGGTCTACTGTGATTTTCTTACTGTGTTCCCTTGAAGCCCAGAAAGAAGAAACACACACACACATGCACACACACACACGCACACACACACACACACACACACACACATCCTTCATTCTCCAGTCTTGCCTTTTTTTGTCCCAGTCCTCTGTTCTGGGCCACTGTGTTTGTACCTAGTAAAGTGATTTTTTAGACACTTGAACTAGAAGCCTTTGAGCCCTGTGTCTATTTGTTTGAAGACACTTTGAAGAGGGAGGACATACATTTCTCCCCTTTGGAGTTTTCTCCTTTAATATTCAGATCAAGGACTCAAATGTAAGGATCAGTTACGCTTCCCTAAAATCAGGAGCTGTGTCCACTCACTTATCTGCTCTGACTTCACTCTCCCCTTGCTCCCTTGGCCGGGTTCCAGACTATCCAGAGCTGGTGGGTAGAGGGCGATGCCACTTGAAAACCAAGCCAGAGGGAATCAAACATGCAGAGATTATGCAAGGAAATATGCAAAGCTGTTAGGAGGATAAAATGTATATAAAGGGTGGCTTTGTTTTCTTCTCAACTTTTTCCTGTGTTTTTGAATGCAATACTATGAGAATGCATTGCATTCATAAGGACAAAAAATATGTTTTACAACAAAATATGTAAGGTATACCTCGAAGCTATATGTAACTCAAATAGGAAGGAATAGCGGTACTTACAACCCAGGAAAATTCCCTCGACACTTTACTATCGTCTTGTGTATCTCTTCACCCAGATAATGAGTGGCTGTTTAGAGGGTATCATAGTTTACAAAATAATGTCATAATCACTGCCCCATTTGGCACTCACCAATTCCCTGAAGTTGATAGATGTAGTAGCTGATTTCCATTCCCACTTTACAGATGGGAAACTGAGACTCAGAATAGTTTAAATGATTTCATTTCTATTGAAGATCACAGTCTGGAGTGGAAAGGGCAAAGCGGAGTGTCACAGGCATAGCAATGATAAGGAGGAGAGGGCACAGAGGGCAGGGAATATAGATAGATAGCAACATTCTCTTCCACTGATACCCCCATGCATTGTCCCTTCCACAGACTGTTCCCACAACCGCACCATATAGATATGCTGTTATCCCATTTTCCTTTTTAATTTTTTTAATTGAAAGATATTTGACATATAACATTGTATAAATTTAAGGTGTACACATATTGATCTGCTTCATTTATATACTGTAATATTATTGTCATTACAGCAATTGTTAGTACCTCAATCGTGTCATGTAATTATCATTTCTTGGGGTCTGGGGGATGACAATAGGAGAGATGTTATTCAAGACTGTTCTCCCATTTTCTGATGAAGAATTAGAAGCTCAGAGAGGTCAAGTGACTTGCCCGCACTTACACGGTAGTAAGTGTTGGAGATGGGATTCAGACATGAGCATGCCTGCCCCTAAGCCTGCTTGTCTAAACCATTTCACTTATGCCCGGCTAGGAAGGTGTCCCCAAGGAAGGCCTCGATGCCCGGCTAGGAAGGTGTCCACAGGAAGGCCTTGATGCCTTGCAGCCCTGTGTTGCATTGGACTTCTTTGCTGGACTATGGGAGCCTCAGGACAGCAGATGTAATCCTATTACTTTCTGATCCTCAGTGCCAGTCAAGTGTCTGGTTCAGAGCAGGCATTTAGTTTGTGTAAGAGCCAATGAAGAAAGATCTGCTGCATTAGAGGCCAGGACCCCAGCAGCTGAATCCTTTCATGGGTTCATAGCATGAAGGAAGAAGTAGGGTGGCATATCCATACTCTACCTTTTTGTATTTGTCGTAGTGCAATCTGCAGAGTTGTCCCTTTTAATCAGGCATTTGTTGTCCAATCCCAGCTACAAAACACCAGATGCTGCATTTGCAGATATTGGCAGGGCAGGATGGGGTGGTCTGGTTTAGATGCCTCCTGTAACGAATCACTCCTCCACTTTTCCCCATCACTACTAACCCCAGGCAGGGGGCAAGAACTGAAGACTGCCTTAGCAAAACCAAAAGGTTAAAATCTGTGTTTTAGCAATAGGCTTTGTGCAAAGTGGCTACTAGTTCATGGATTACACTGTTCCTTGACCTTTCTAGAAATGGAGCATTCTTCATAGCTGTCATTGTGTCAGTGCACAAGCCCAGAAATATCATTAGGGGAGATGTCTTGCCTGGGAGTCTGTGCCAAGCCTGGGGGAGGGGGTTTGTACTGAGGAAGCATGACCAGAAATTCAATAAATGGAGCTGCAGCCAAACATGGATGCTGATCCAGAGACAGAGAGATGAGAACACGATGCAGGGACACTTACCTTCCCTCTGGTTCTCACTGCTTTGCATTGCAACCATCCATTTCCATGTTTGCCACCCTCACTAGTCTGCATATTTTTAAGGTTAGGAGGCTGTCATATTCCCCTATCCAAGCACAGTGCCTGGCACATAGTAGAAGCTCTGCAAACTTCTGCAGAAGTGAAAGGAATCCGTTGATAGAATGAAAAGAGCTTAAAAATCAACTCAACTGTCTTAGTTTGAGATCTCTCTAAAGCAGAGCCTGAGGCAATGATTTGGGTGTAAGTAATTGATTTGGGAGGTATATTCTTCTCAGTTGTCCAGAAAAATAGAACCAACAAGAGATTAGATAGAGGGGTAGATAAGTGATAGGTAGATAGATATTTATTATAAGGAAATGGCTTGGCTCATGTGATTATGAAGGCTGAGAAGTCCAAGTTCTGCAGTCAGCAAGCTGGAAAATTAGGAGAGCTTATTCTATAAGTTCTAGTCTGAGTCCATGTCCACATGCAGAGGAACACCTAATGTACTTTCCTGAAGACAGTCAGGCAGCTTTTCATTTTCCTCAAGCCTTCATCAGACTGGATGAGGCCCATCCATAACGGAAAGAGCAACCTGCTTTATTCAGTCTACTAATTTGAAGGTTAATCCTGTTCAGAAATCCCCTCAGACACAACCAGAAATAACGTTTAACCAAATATGTGGGCACACTGTGGCTCAGTCAAGTTGACACATAAAAACCATCACGAGGGAGGATCCTATGAAGTACCAGCAAGGACAGAGGATAACAGAACAGTCAGTAAAGGCTGGGGTGTTGAGCTGGATACAGGGGAGCAGCTGAGGCTTAACCCCACGGAAGCCACCTGAGGAATCTTGTAGAATGTACCTCAGAACTGTCCCTCTGAAACACAGGAATCTGAGCATTTATTCTCCCACTTCCGTTCACTACAAATGCGGGCTATTACTGCCCCCATATCCCCAGGTTGCACCTGTTCCTGGAATAAGAAGTTCTATAGCCCTCAGCATGAACCTGGTGGCAAAAAAAAAAGAGGGGACAGTATAGGAAGCACAACTGAGATGCCATTCAGAGCTTTGCTTAAGTTATGTGGGCCAAGAGAGTGGGCTGTAGGAGAAGCACAGAATGTGTCTTCCACATTTCCCAATCATTTTCGCAGTGTCCTGGACTTGTGGGCCATTACAGTTCATACAGTGCTTCGAAGTTCGCAAGCCATTCTCATTCATTCCATCACTTGGTCTCCTCAACAACCACAAGCATTATGGAAGGGCAGTTTCTCCCTCTGACTGCTAGATATGTAAGCCCCAGAGAGTCTGGGTGCTTGCCCAAGCTCATTCAGGTGGATGAAGAGGTGGGTCAGAGTTCAGTCTCTGGGCTCCTCATTCAGTTCTCTTTCTTCTTCACTAGCTTTGGAGTCTTTCTGTCTCTTCTCCTAAGCCTTAGGGTTCTTAGAATGAGAAAAATGAACCCTTGAAGGAAACAAAGTGTTGCAGTGATGCCAGGTTAGATTTGCAAGAAATGATCTAGGATTTGCACAGGTCATAAGTTAGAGGCAGGTGGGCAAGAAAGAGCCCTGGATGGAAATCTACACAGCTGGATGATCCTTATTTTAGCTCTGCTGCTAACCAGCCATGCCAACTTTTGTCCCTTCCTAAATATTTCATTTCATCCCTCTGTCAAATGAGAAAGTTTCTCTAGATAAGCAGTGTTTTTGTTCGTTGGTTAGTTTTTTAGTTTTGGGGAGTTGTTTTTTATGATGGTGTCAACTTTGCTGCAAACCTATTGATTATGATAGCAGAGTTAGTCTGTTGAAAGAGCACTGGCTGTGAAGTCAGGGAGATCTGGTATCTGTTGGCTTCACTAGAGTAGTGTGACCTTGGGCAAGTGACCTGACCTTCCTGAGATTTTTTACTACTTAGTTATATTTTAAATGAGCCTAATGTTAGCCTTGCAGCATGAGTGAGAGATTAAATATATATGCAGTTACTATATCATTGCCTTAAACATAGAAGACACTAACAGATAATTGTTGTTGTTAGGGCTGCTTATGTTATTTTTACTAAAATTATGTCCAATAAGCCAACTTACTTATCTTATCTAACTCTTGATCAGTTTGGTCACTAATCAATAAATTAACCCACTTGACATCTATGTATAGCATAAAAGTTAAATTCATCATTGTGTCATCTCTGTTATAAGCATTGAGAAGGTGTAATGATTCATTTTCTTTGCCCTATATGCCACAGATACATCCAGAAGTCTATACTTGGCATTATAACTAATAAAAGCATGAATGCTGACATTTTTTTATACACTCAAAAAGGAAAACTAAAACATTAGATTGGATGATTGATAATGACCCTTCCATTTTATTTATTTTAGTATTAACATTTTTTCTAAATACATAGATATTGAAACATGATTAATAATTCTAAGTCCTAGCTGTTTTGAATCAATTATCACCTTGAAATATCCAATGGAAGAACCATGCCATCTGAATTAGAGGCCATTTAGGAATGGCATCAAAGTTGCTTAGGATTACAGGATGGTTATCACCTGAACCTCCACTAATTATGCACAAACTAGTGATTGAGAGCTAGAGCTACAAGGGAGTGTATGAAATAATGCAGAATTAAAGAGTATTGGATCTAGCTCCTTTTTTGCATATGATTTAGGACCCCAATTTCTCCTGCTATGAAATAGAAACAAATTCACTAGTGGTAGAAACATGACAATCTGTGCAAAAGCCCTGTGGCTCCTACACAAGTCCCGTGCCCCCTTCCCAAAGGATCATCAGAGCATTAGAGAGTATCTTCTCATCCTGGGCTACTGTGTAAATTCTTACTTAGCCCTATATTCTCTAGGAAATGCCAGCAGTTCTGTTTGCTTGAATTTCTTTGGTTGGATGATTAAAATAATGTACTTTACATCCATTTCTATATTCTTCCATAAGAGATGACTCAGCCTCCAAAAAAAAGGATAATATGAATGCATCACCAAGAGTAGTGAATGCTGCAGAGAGTGAAGAGAACAGGGAAGTGAACAAACAGAAGAAGAGCAGGAAGGAAAGTGGGAACATGGCAGGACTGTGAGTTCATCAAGTTGAAAATCTTGCCTTATGTATCTTTGTACTGTGGGACCAGCCCAAGTGGTTTTAAAAATCTACTGAGTCTCTAAAACACTTGAACTTCTCCATCCACAAATGAACAAAGTAGAAAGAGTTGAATATTTGAGAACCTGAATGTCACTTCTCCCACAGACTAGCTGAATGAGAAGCAAATCCAGTCAGCTTTCTGTATCTATTTCTTCATCTGTAAATGGTGAGTTAGAGATTAAAATGATCTACCCTGAATAGAATGTTTCTGGCGACCTATCGCTGTTTGAGGAGCTAGAACATGTCCTCACAGTCTCTCATTGTTTCTCCAGTCTCTGCTCTTTCTGGGAGGTACTTCTCCTATGCTTTTCTCATGTCCCCATGTTGTGTGACTCACAGAAGAAAGAGTGGCATTCAGTCACACGACATTTGGTGGGTAAAAGCTTTGGCCCTAGTGTCTAGCAGACCTGAGTTGGGGCCCAGCTCTCTGAGAAGCTACTCCCATGACCTTGAGCAAAAGCTGTGACCTCTAAGCCTCAGACCTATTATCTATAAAAGGAGCATAATAATAACCCAACTTGATTTATGAGGATTAAATAAGAAACTACATTCCACATCCTAAACTACATTCCACAAGGCCTTAAACACAGCAAGTTCTCAAAAAATGTTGGATATAATTAGCATGTTTAATTTGGGGCCAGGTAAACTAAGAACTCTATATTTATGCAAAAGAGTAAATATTTATAAAGATGAAGTATCAATAATTTAGTTTATTGAACAAACAAAAATGGAAATAACATTGAACTTAGCAAAGACTAAAGATGGAAAGACATGGACTACAAATGGTATTTAGGGAAGTAGTATAACCTTTGCTTAGGGGAAAATTAAAGTTTGGGAAGCTACTGCAGTGGCTTGCTAACAGCTCTCCCCACTGCAGTATTAAACCGTCCAATCCAGGTTCCACTGAGCACATAAAGCTATCTTCCTAGAATTCAAATTGACCATAGTATACTCCTACTTAAGTCCCTCGGAGCATTCTCTTGCTCCTAGGATGAAGTCCAAGTACTTAAACATAATTAATAAAATACCTTGATCTGTGGGCTGTCCTCTCACTACACTTCCCTTCCTCTTCTACGTCCTACTTATATTTACTCTCTTTCAGAACTTGGAACAGAAAACACTCTTGCATAAGGTCTTAGCACCTGCTGTTTCTTTTATCTAAGAATGTCTCCTCCTTTATTGTCCCCAATGCCAGGGTGCCCCCCATTTTTGCCTATCTAACTATTTTTACCCCTTAGCTTTTAGTTCAAATAGTTTGGGCTCCTTCTTTGAAACTTTGTGTTTCCCCATCTAAATAGTCAATAAGTATTTTTGTTATTGAAAGCGTCCTTCATTATCCAAATTTAATCTTTTCCTAAAATTGTGTTGGATGGCAACTTTTGGGATTGCTGAAGCCCACATTTTATTTTCTTTAAATTGAGAGTCTTAAGAATCATTACCTTCCCAGATCATGGCAGGTGCTATCAGTGTCCTGTCCTTTACTTAGTATCACAGGTGTAGCATACACTGATACTGTGTATGTTAGATACAAAGTACATTCTCCATCTTCATGTAGCCAGTGCATACTATAAGGAAAACAAACCATAAAATATGTTAAAATGCATGATGAATGAAAATAGCTCTTTGCAAAATAAAACCGATAAACAACACAATTAAAAAAGTGTCACCTGTCCATTGAATAACTGCCTGAGTGAGACTTGGTGATAAGAAAAGGTAGATGAACCTGTAGTCACTGTGGCTGTTAGGTGATAGCAAAGGTGAGTGAAATGGAGCTGATGAAGGAATGAGTAAATTAGAAAATACCTCAGACTTGCTCATGTCCAAGTTTGAGAAGCTGATGGACAGTCTATTTTTTCTTGGAGTTTTTGATTGAGAAAGTAAGTAGATGTCTATGTAGTACCAAGCAGTGTCACCAACCAAGCAATGAGAATGATAAGGAAAGCTAGATGTAAGCGCCATTTTTGTCCCTTTTGATTCTAGTTATACAGTTAATAACAAGATACTGGGCTTATAACTGCAATTTTTTAATATGATACCTCTGCTTATGTCATAATGATGTTTATTCCCAACAGTCAGTTTGTCTGAATGATCTATCATTTCTTTTAAAGGCATTGAGTATTTCATTGTGTTTTTCCTCTTCCAGCTTCTTAGAAAATATTTTCACTTAATAATATTGGGAAAATAGTAGCAATAATTTATATCATGCTTAAATAACATAAGCAATAAGTTATATCTTTCAGGAGAGCACTTGAGAATGACTACAGTGTGATCCACATTCTACTGCCAGATTTTGCATACAACTTGAATGTTTTCACTAGCACACACATACAGGTTTTCCTTGTTTGATGTCGAGTGGTGGAATTTGCATAAAAATTCTGCAAGTTGTCATAGCAAATATTTGGATAGTGAGAATATAAAAATTTAGTTATAGAAACTCTACATTTCATTATCTGTTTAATTATCTGTCTAGACCATTGGGTTCTAAGTTGTTTTCCATAATGCCTTAAGATTTTGTCTCCATTGTGGTACCACAGCTGTTAGCAGAATATATGGTAGTAGAATATATGGCATGAGCTAGACTGTTTATGCTTAGAGGAGGATGTTTCCCAGTGGAAAGAGGAAATGACAGAAGCAGTGATCCATGAGGGTATGTATAGGCATAATCTGGAATAACAGCTGCTAGAATTATTGGAGGATTTCTGTCCCTGATCTGGACCTTCAGTTCTACTGAGCCCAACAAAAGCACATACCATGAGCCCAGTGACTGAAACAGACAAGATCTGGGTACCTCAAAGATGTTTCAGGAAATCACACCAACTTACTACTTATAGCCTCTGCCTACTCTTATTTAAGTTGATTTCAGCCCTAGATTCTGTCTCTCAACTCCTTACATTTACATTTCTCTTTTTAAGGCTCTGGTCTTGGGATTTGCTTCTGGCATCTTCAACTACTGACTTTTGGTCACCACTCAGAACTGGCTTAGATTAACTTTAGTTTAAGGACTATGGTAGCGGGCCCTGCAGTTTTGTTCCTGTCTGCCTGCTTCATCTATCAATACTGAAGGAGGAGTAGAAGAAGGGGTTTATACAGGTGGAGGAAAGATAGGGTGAGATGTAGCAAAATTATGCAGGACCTTATGAATAATGGGCTAAGGAACGCAACAGTATAAAATTTACTAAATTGCTCATTCTTTCTGCTTCTGCTCTGAATATTTATAAAAGACTTTACCAAGAACATGTGGAATCCAATAGCCTTAGTGAGGAAGTGGCAATTGCCTTCTTCTTTCTGGCCACCCTTTACGATGCCCCACCAACTCAAGGCTGAACTCTGGCTCTCAGAGAAAATTTATAATATCCTTTCTTAAGACTGACAATTTCCAGCATGCACAATTTATCTTCAATGGAAAGAAAAGGCCTGGAGGCTTATGTGGAAAGGCTTAAATTCTTAGCTCTCCCCTTATAAGTGGCCACAATTCTACTTCAAGTGCGTGTGAGCAAAGACAATGCAAAAGACTACCTCACAAAATACTCAGAGTTTAATTACTTGACAAAAAGAACATTCCTCTTTTCAATTCAGTTACAGAACAATTTCCGAAATGCTAAGTCTTACTAAATCACCTCTTAAATAACTTAAATTTAAGTTAACAGTTCAAGCTCTTAACCCAAACTCAATTAAAAAACATGGTGCCTAAGGGAGGGAATGCAGAGCTATGAGAAAGAAGAAAGTTTATGAGATCAAAGCAAAAACTATTAGGTGAAATGACAATGTGTGTATGCTTCTTGAGTCTTTACCACAAATATTTATTAATGGGTGGGACCATGCATAAGACAAATGGTTTGACCCAGACTAAGTAGGAGAATACAACCCATTATGAAGGGCACGCATTCATGCGATCAATCAACCAACATGTATTGAGTTCTTAATGCACAGCATGAACTCTGCTGGTGAAGGACTATTACCCACAGAGTAGCCGAAATGACCTTTTAAAAGTATGTAAACAGGAACATGTTATCCCCTTCCCATGGACTGCAGTTGGAATAAGTCTCAATCCCCTCCTCAGGCTCACAAGACCTGTCTAGATGTGACCCATCCATCTTCTTATTTTCATGTCCTGCCTCTTGTACTCTCTTTTGCTATGTGCCTGCCAGGCTAGCTTTCTGACTGAGTTCTAGCTCCTTTGAAAACAGTTAGGAAGAATTATGTAGCAACACTCCATTTGAGTTTGCCATTCCAAGGAAGCAATGGTGGAAAATTATGGGACATGATGTGGCGAAGGAGGAAGAGCACCTCAGGGTGGTTGATGGCCAAGCCGTTCACAATCAGATGAGGCCTGATGTATTAACGGGTTTTCGGGAGAAGCAGAACCAGCAGGTCCAGGGGAAGACTGATGAGAAGGTGTTAGCTCACACTATTATGGAAGATGTGAAATCCCACAATCTGCTAGCTGCAAGCTGGAGGCCCAGGAAGGCCAGTTAGGAGGTCTGAGAGCTAGAGAGCTGATGATATAGGTCCTCAGCCAGGTCTGAAGGCCTGCAAAACAGGAGCACTGAGGACAAGAGAAGATTGATGTCCCAGTTCAGGAAGACGGGCAGACAGCAAATTCAACCTTCCTCACCTTTTTGTTCCATTAGAGTCCTCAGTGGGTTGGACAATGCCCACCCTCATTGGGGAAGGCCATCTGCTTGACTCAGTCCACTGATTCAAAGGCTAACCTCATCTGGAAATACCCTTACAGATATACACAGAACTAATGTTTAACCAGGTATCTGAGCATCCTGTGGGCTAATCAAGTTAGTACATAAAATTATCACATCCAGGGATAAGTGAGGCTCAACAGATCTGGGGTAACTCGTAGCCTGGGTCCAGAATATCTGCTTCCCTTTCTTGGAACAGACCTGGCCTGTTCTCAGCTTAGGACTTCCAGTTGTGTCCCACATATGGGACACTACTTGTGTCATCTTTTGGGAACACTTTCCTCCCAGATCTTCTCATCCTTAGGTCTTAATTCAAATGTCACTTCCTCAGAGAAACCCTCTCTGGCCACCCTATCTACAGTAACATCCTTTCCCTTGACCTCTCTTGAAACCATTCCACTGTTTCTTTGTTTCATTTCATTTTGTTTTCATAAATTGTATCACTACCTAAAATTATTTTATTTGTTAAATAATTTAAATGATTTAGTGTCTGCTTCTCTCCCTCACAAATTGTGAGCTCCATAAGGTAGGGATTTTATCTGTCTTATTCATTGTCATATTCCTACTCTCTAATATGAAACTGGGATAGATTATGTGCTCAACATGTATTTACTATATGGAAGATGAATAAAGGAAAAAGAGAATAAAAGAGACACAGTCTCCACCAAGAAGAAGTTCTAGATGTTGTGGGGGAGACAGACAACCATTCAGTATCAGAATAGTGGGACAAAAGCTCAGTTTGAAATGAATTCAGTGACAAAGATCACAGCAGAGGCATCTTTTCAGACTGAGTGGAGGGGTCTCACTGAATGACCCATGGTTGAGCAAAGTCTCAGAAACCCAGAGGAAGTTGGACAACCAGATGAGGCCAAGAGCCTTGCATTCACTCATTCAATCCCAGGGGAAAGATTAGAATCCTAAACTGTACAGGAGTATGAATTGTGCTCTGTGAGCACTAGCTCTGTGACTGCAGGTTAAATACACAACCACTCTGTGCCCCAGCCTCCTCTCAGTAAATAGGCATGATAGTAGCTGTCTTCATGGGCTTGGTGTGAGAAATAAATGAGAACATCCATGCGCAGTACTTAGATCAGTACCTGGCCCATTGTAAATGGTTCATGTTAACTATAGCATTAGGGCTGATGATTATTTATCTCTAGATTATCTAATAAGTGCCAGGCATTGAAGTATTTTGGGTGTATGGTGACAAGCAAAACAGACTAAGTCCCTTCCTCACAGAGCTGTCAAAAGCCGGTAATAAATAAGCGAATAGATCATTAAGAAGTCTTTTAAAAATGTGAGTTGCTGTAAATCAAGGAAACAGGGATAAAGAATACCCAGGGGTACAACCAACCAAGACTCATTGAGAGGATGACATTTAAAGTGAGATCAGAAGGATGGGCAGGAACCAGTCACTCAAAGTAGCCTAGCCGGGCATTCTAACACAAAGGCTCTGCGTTCTGAAGGAAGAGAGAGTTGTGTTTGAGGCTCTGAAAGAATGATCGATGTCTGGAGGGCAGAGGTAAGAGTGGGGAGGTCTAAGATGAGGCTGGAGGGCTGAGCAGAGACCCATCAGTCTGGACTTTGAAGGCCAATGTAAAGGATTTGGATTTACTTTAAAGTACAATGGAATTTCATCAGATGGCTTTAAGCAAGTGAGTAACAAGACCCAGTCTCATTTTTAAAAGACTCCTCTGGCCCCTGTGTACAGAATGGATTGGAGATGGCCAAAAGTGGAAACAAGGAGGTCAGTTAGCAGCCACAAGTTCTGGAGGCTGACATCACAAGACATTTGTCACTCACATGGTCTCTCTGAAACCACTGAAGATTTGCACCTTTCTTCCCAATGACTGTTCCCTGCAGTACATGAGGAGCCGGTGATGGATGACTGTACTCCAGAGCCCTAGAGGGAATCCGTATTACACAGTTAAGTGAGTTTTCTTTGGGATGTTCACAGACACTGATTTTATGAACATCTTGACTTTTAATCATGAATATCAAAGTCTCAATGTTCTATTTGTGGTGGTCAACTGCTTTGGTGGTCAAAGTGATTAATTGTTTAATTATTGTGTGATGCTTGTTAGGTTTTATTGCAACCCTCTGTGTCATCCCCTCCCATAAAACTTCACCTGGGACCCATGACAGAGAGGACCTGGTTAAAAATTATCAGCTATTCATCAAACCCTAGTCCTTATTTAGAGAGAGGCTAATGGCATAGTGTCAAGACTGCCAAATATCAGTTGAAATAAATTGAAAGCCTATTATCTACTGGGATCTCCTAAATTGCATATGTTGGAAATGCATTTTTTTAAAAATTCCTTGCCAATTACTAAAACACTTCAACTATGAAAATATTGTTATCCAGAGATTAAGTTAAAATAAAATCATCGTTTCACAGAAAAAAAATATTAACACACACTAAGCCTTCATCGCATGCCCTACATTACACTAAGCAATCTGCCTACTGAGCTTATTCAATGCTCACAGCAACCTGTAATTCCCCATTTTATTTTATAAGTGAGGAAACTATGGTTCAGCAAGGTCATAAAATTTCTACTGTGTCACCCAGCTAGGATGTGGCATGGGTGCTCAGGTTCAGGAAGTCATGCCTCCGAAGGCCGGAACTGACCACTATCCAACTGATTTCACTGCACTCATTCCAGGTGTAAAGGACAGAATCAAAATGCAGGGTGTCAGGAAACCTCAATAGGGAACATCTCCAGTGAAATTAACTTTAAAAAAAAAAATTTTATTAAGGTATTATTGATATACATTCTTATGAAGGTTTCACATCGAAAAACAATGTGGTTACTACATCTGCTCATATTATCAAGTCCCCACCCATACCCCTATGCAGTCACTGTTCATCAGTGTAGTAAGATGCTATAGATTCACTATTGGCTTTCTCTGTACTACACTGTTTTCCCAGTGACCCTCCACACCATGTGTACTAAACATAATACCCCTCAATCCCCTTAACCCTCCCTCCCCACCCACCCTCCCCCACCCCTCCCCTTTGGTAACCACTAGTTCCTTCTTGGAGTCTGTGAGTCTGCTGCTATTTTGTTCCTTCAGTTTTGCTTCGTCGTTATACTCCACAAATGAGGGAAATCATTTGGCACTTGTCTTTCTCTGCCTGACTTATTTCACTGAGCATAATATCCTCCACCTCCATTCATGTTGTTGCAAATGGTAGGATTTGTTTCTTTCTTATGGCTGAATAGTATTCCATTGTGTATATGTACCACCTCTTCTTTATCCATTCATCTACTGATGGACACCTAGGTTGCTTCCATATCTTGGCTATTGTAAAAAGTGCTGTGATAAACATAGGGGTACATATGTCTTTTTGAATCTGAGAAGTTGTATTCTTTGGGTAAATTCCTAGAAGCGGGATTCCAGGGTCAAATGGTATTTGTATTTTTAGTTTTTTGAGGAACCTCCATATTGCTTTCCACAATGGTTGAACTAGCTTACATTCCCACCAGCAGTGTAGGAGGGTTTCCCTTTCTCCATATCCTTGCCAGCATTTGTTGTTCTTAGTCTTTTGGATGCGGGCCATCATTACTGGTGTGAGGTGATACCTCATTGTGGTTTTAATTTGCATTTCCCTGATGATTAGTGATGTGGAGCATCTTCTCATGTGTCTATTGACCATCTGAATTTCTTCTTTGGAGAACTGTCTCTTCATATCCTCTGCCCATTTTTTAGTTGGGTTATTTGTTTTTTGGGTGTTGAGGTATGTAAGTTCTTTATATATTTTGGATGTTAACCCCTTGTCAGATATGTCATTTACAAATATATTCTCCCATACTGTAGGATGTCTTTTTGTTCTGTTGATGGTGTCCTTTGCCATACAGAAACTTTTTAGTTTGATGTAGTCCCATGAGTTCAGTTTTGCTTTTGTTTCCCTTGCTTGAGGAGATGTGTTCAGGAAGAAGTTGCTCATGCTTATACTCAGGAGACTTTTGCCTATGTTGTCTTCTAAGAGTTTTATGCTTTCATGACTTACATTCAGGTATTTGATCCATTTTGAGTTTACTTTTGTGTATGGGGTTAGACAATAATCCAGTTTCATTCTCTTGCATGTAGCCATCCAGTTTTCCAACACCAGCTGTTGAAGAGGCTATCATTTCCCCATTGTATGTCCATGGCTCCTTTATCATATATTAATTGACTATATACGGTTGGGTTTATATCAGAGCTCTCTAGTCTGTTCCATTGGTCTATGGGTCTGTTCTTATGCCACTACCAAATTGTCTTGATTACTGTGGCTTTGCAGTAGAGCTTGAAGTTGGGGAGCATAATCCCCGCAGCTTTATTCTTCCTTCTCAGAACTGCTTTGGTTATTCAGGATCTTTTGTGGTTCCATATGAATTTTAGAACAATTTCCTCTACTTTGTTGAAGAATACTGTTGGTATTTTGATAGGAATTGCATTCAATCTGTAGATTGCTTTAGGCAGGATGACCATTTTGACAATATTCTTCCTATCCATGAGCATGGGATGTGTTTCCATTTATTGCTATCTTCTTTAATTTCTCTCATGAGTATCTTGTAGTTTTCAGAGCATAGGTCTTTCACTTCCTTGGTTAGGTTTATTCCTAGGTATTTTATTCTTTTTGATGCAACTGTGAATGGAATGGTTTTCCTGATTTCGCTGTCTGCTAGTTCATTGTTAGTTTATAGGAATGCCACAGATTGCTCTGTATTAATTTTGTATCCCGCAACTTTGCTGAACTCTGATATTAGATCTAGTAGTTTTGGAGTGGAGTCTTTAGGGTTTTTTATGTACAATATCATGTCATCGGCAAACAGGGACAGTTTAACTTCTTCCTTGCCAATCTGGATGCCTTTTATTTCTTTGTGTTGTCTGATTGCCATGTCTAGGACCTCCAGTACTATGTTGAATAGAAGTGGAGAGAGTGGGCATCCTTGTCTTGTTCCCGATCTTAAAGGAAAAGCTTTCAGCTTCTCACTGTTAAGTATAATGTTGGCTGTGGGTTTGTCATATATGGACTTTATTATGTTGAGGTACTTGCCCTCTATACCCATTTTGTTGAGAGTTTTTATCATGAATGAATGTTGAATTTTGTCAAATGCTTTTTCAGCACCTATGGAGATGATGATGTGGTTTTTGTCCTTCTTTTTGTTGATGTGGTGGATGATGTTGATGGATTTTCAAATGTTGTACCATCCTTGCATCCCTGGAATAAATCCTACTTGATCATGATGGATGATCCTTTGATGTATTTTTGAATTCAGTTTTCTAATATTTTGTTGAGCATTTTTGCATCTATGTTCATCAGGGATATTGGTCTGTAATTTTCTTTTTTTGTGCTGTCTTTGCCTGGTTTTGGTATTAGAGTGATTCTGGCCTCATAGAATGAGTTTGGAAGTATTCCCTCTTCTTCTACTTGGAAAACTTTAAGGAGGATGGGTATTAGGTCTTCACTAAATGTTTGATAAAATTCAGCAGTGAAGCCAGCTGGTCCAGGAGTTTTGTTCTTAGGTAGGTTTTTGATTACTGGTTCAATTTCGTTGCTGGTAATTGGTCTGTTCAGATTTTCTGTTTCTTTCTGTGTCAGCCTTGGAAGGTTGTATTTTTCTAGAACATTGTCCTTTTCTTCTAGGTTAGCCAGTTTGTTAGCATATAATTTTTCATAGTATTCTCTAATAGTTCTTTGAATTTCTGTGGTGTCCATAGTGATTTTTCCTTTCTCATTTCTGATTCTGTTTATGTGAGTAAACTCTCTTTTTTTCTTGATAAGTCTGGCTAGTGGCTTATCTATTTTGTTTATTTTCTCAAAGAACCAGCTCTTGATTTCATTGACCCTTTCTATTGTTTTATTCTTCTTGATTTTATTTATTTCTGCTCTAATCTTTATTATGTCCCTCCTTCTACTGACTTTGGGTCTCATTTGTTCTTTTTCTAGTTTCGTTAATTGTGAGTTTACATTGCTCATATAGGATTGTTCTTCTTTCCAGAGGTAGGCCTGTATTGCAATATACGTTCCTCTTAGCACGACCTTTGCTGGATCCCACAGATTTTGCAGTATTGAATTATTGTCATCATTTGTTTCCATATATTGTTTGATCTCTGTTTTTATTTGGTCATTGATCCATTGATTATTTAGGAGAATGTTGTGAAGCCTCCATGTGTTTGTGGGATTTTTCATTTTCTTTGTGTAATTTATTTCTAGTTTCATACCTTTGTGGTCTGAGAAACTGGTTGGTACAATTTCAATCTTTTCGAATTTACTGAGGCTCTTTTTGTGGCCTAGTATATGATCTATTTTTGAAAATGTTCCATGTGCACTTGAGAAGAATGTGGATTCTGCTGCTCTTGGGTGTAGAGTTCAGTAAATGTCTGTTAGGTCCATCTGTTCTAATGTGTTGTTCAGTGTCTCTGTCTCCTTACTTATTTTCTGTCTGGTTGATCTGTCCTTCAGAGTAAGTTGTGTGATGAAGTCTCCTAGAATGAATGCATTGCATTCTATTTCTTCTTTTAATTATGTTCGTATTTGTTTCACATATGTTGGCACTCCTGTGTTGGGTGCATAGATATTTATAATGGTTATATCTTCTTGTTGGATTGACCCTTTTTTCATTATGTAATGTCCCTCTTTATCTCTTGCTACTTTCTTTGTTTTGAAGTCTATTTTGTTTGATACAAATACTGGAACTCCTGCTTTTCTCTCCCCATTAGTTGCATGAAATATTTTTTTACATCCCTTTACTTTTAGTCTGTGTATGTCTTTGGGTTTAAAGTGAGTCTCTTGTAGGCAGCATATAGATGGGTCTTACTTTTTGTACATTCAGTGACTCTGTGTCTTTTGATTGGTGCATTCAGACCATTTACATTTAGGGTGATTATTGATAGGCATGTACTTATTGGCATTGCAGGTTTTAGATTCGTGGTTACCAAAGGTTCAAGGTTAACTTACTTACTATCTAAGAGTCTAACTTAACTCAATATGCTATTACAAACATAGTCTAAAGGTTCTTTTCTTCTCCTCCTTTTTCTTCCTCCTCCATTCTTTGTATATTAGGTATCATATTCTGTACTCTGTCTCTCTATCCCTTGATTAACTTTGGGGATAGTGGATTTAATTTTGCATTTGCTTAGTAATTAGCTGTTGTACTTTCTTTACTGTGGTTGTATTACCTCTGGTGACAGCTATTGAACCGTAGGAACACTTCCATCTATAGCAGTCCCTCCAAAATATTGTAGAGATGGTTTATGGGAAGTAAATTCTCTCAGCTTTTGCTTATCTGGGAATTGTTTAATCCCTCCTTCAAATTTAAATGATAATCTTGCTGGATAATGTATTCTTGGTTCAAGGCCCTTCTGCTTCACTGCATTAAATACATCATGCCACTCCCTCTGGCCTGTAAGGTTTCTGTTGAGAAGTTTGATGATAGCCTGATGGCCTTTCCTTTGTATGTGATCCTATTTCTCTCTCTAGCTGCTTTTAATAGCCTGTCCTTATCCTTGATCTTTGCCGTTTTAATTACTATATGTCTTGCTGTTGTCTTCCTTGGGTCCCTTGTGTTGGGAGATCTGTGCACCTCCATGGCCTGAGAGATTATCTCCTTCCCCAGATTGGGGAAGTTTTCAGCAATTACTTCCTCAATGACACTTTCTATCCCTTTTTCTCTCTCTTCTTCTTCTGGTACCCCTATAATGCGAATATTGTTCCGTTTGGATTGGTCACACAGTTTTCTCAATATTCTTTCATTCTTAGAGATCCTTTTTTCTCTCTGTGCCTCAGCTTCTTTGTATTCCTCTTCTCTAGTTTCTATTTCATTTATCGTCTCCTCCACCATTTTCAATGTGCTTTTAATACCCTGCATTGTGCTCTTCAATGATTGGATCTCCAACTGGAGTTCGTTCCTGTGTTCTTGAATATCTTTCCGTACCTCCATGAGCATGTTAATGCTTTTTATTTTGAATTCCCCTTCAGGTAGAGTCATGAGGTTGATATCATTTAAATCTTTCTCAGGAGTTGTATTCATACTTTTACTCTGAACCAGGTTCCTTTGGCATTTCATATTTGTATATGGCGCCCTCTTGTGCCCAGAAGCTCTACTCCCTGGAGCTGCTCAGCCCCTGAAGCAATGTCAGGGGTCGCAGGGGAGTGGTATTTGTGCCTGGGGGAAGGAAAGAGCTGTTTCCTGCTACCTGTCTGCTATGCCTGTCTCCACTGCCTGAACCAGAGGGCTGAGCACACAGCTATAAGCCTCTGTGCTTTGCGTTTGTAGCTGCTGTAGACAGATCTTCCCTCTGGCTGGGCTATTGCCAGGGTAGGGTTTGCCGGTTTGTGAGCCAGCTGGGGCTGACCAGGAGAAAGGCACAGTAGGCTGCCTATCACGGAGGGGTTTCTTGGAGCTGTGTAGGCAGCCGGGGAGCTGGATCACCTGAAGATCGTGTAAGCTCCCAAGCTGCTGGGCAGAGTGCACCTGGACAATTTTGTCTACCTGTCCTTCCTCCTGAGCAGTAAGCTCTGTGCAATCGTTGCCCCTTTAGCAGACCTCTTGCTAAGGGCTTCCTTGTTAGGAAGTCTCTCAGACTGCCGCCTTTCTTTTGTCCCAGAGCATCCGGATATGTATTACTGCTTTCCACAAGCAGCTGGAATCTCAGTCTCTCCAGGAATTCTGCCTGTCTTAGCTTTCCAACCCCCTAATTACGAGAGTATCATGCAAGCACCATGAAATGTAGGTTTGTGCTCCCAGAGCAGATTTCCGGAGTTAGGTATTCAGCAGTCCCAGGTCTCCACTCCCTTCCTGCTCCGTTTCTCTTCCTCCCGCCTGTGAGCTGGGGTGGGGGAAGGGTTTGGGTCCCGCCGGACCACAGCTTTAGTACGTTACCCTGTTCTGTGAGGTCTGCTCTTGTCTCCAGGTGTATGCAGTTTGGTGCAGTCCTCTTTCCTGTTGCTCTTTCAGGAGTAGTTGTATCAGTTATATTTTCATATTATATGCGGTTTTAGGAGGAAGCCTCTGTCTCACCTCTCACACCACCATCTTTAATCTCTCTCCTGAAATTAACTTTTTAATCTTCATTTTCCTCCACTGTGTAAGATGGAGGGTTGAATGAGGTCTCTAGTGCACCAGTGCTGTGTTGGACTGAAATTGTTCCCCTTTTTCTCCTCATCCCTAGAGTTTCCATCATCCACAGCTCTTTGGGGGAAACCAGCTTGGTGTACAATTTTCTTTTACAGTTTAGCAGATGTCACCATGGCATCTATTGTTCTTGACTGAAACATCAGAAAAGCAAGGGCATGCTTCCACCTGGTCATGTTTCTGGAAGTGGCTGCAGGTCAGCTACTAGCCTCTGGGCATGGTCCTCAATAGCTCACCTGGAAAATAATGAAAATTGTTCCCTGGGTATATAACTAACAAGACTGCACAGCACCAAGTTACATTGTGACTACTATATCTTGTCTTTATGTTTCTTTTCTCAAAAAGAAAAAAGTTTATACAAAGGAATTGAAATCAGGATCAAGTAGAGATATCTGGACTCCATGTTCATTGCAACATTATTCACAATACACAACATGGATATGATAGGAGGACAGAAGGCTAAATGAATAAGCCAGTCCCAGAAGGACAAATACTGCACGATTCCACTTATATGAAGAACTTAAAATAGTCAGATGCATAGAAGCAGAGAATAGAATGGTGATTGTTGGAGAGAGGAAGTGGAGCATTTTTGCCTAATGTGTATTAAGTTTCAGATACGCAAGATAAATAAGTTCTAGATATCTGCTGTGCAACATGTACTTATAGTTAACAATGCAGTATTGTGCACTTTAAAATCTTTTAAGAGGATAGATCTCATGGTAAGTGTTTTTAACACACACACACACACACACACACACAACACAAAAGAACACAGGACATTTTTAGAAGTGATGGATATGTTTACAACCTTGATTGTGGTGATGATTTCATAGGTATATGTATATGTCCAACCTCAAGGTGTCTACATTAAATGTGTGTAATTTTTATATACCAATTATACCTCAATAAAACTTTAAAAAGTTACCATTAGGGGTGATTGCCCAGAAACAAGCTGTGTCTGAGAACATCATTGTGAAGCAGGGACTTCTGGCATAATTTCCTGTCTGTTCATTTTTGCTGGTCTAAGATACTGACTAGAGATGGGAAGAGCTTCTCCAGATCTGTCTGTCATAACCTATCTTCATCTGCTGACTCTATCCACATGCATTCCACTTTCAAGTCATTTTCAACTTTTTAAATAATTATTCTAATTCCTAATGTTCTTCATTTGAGCCAACCCTTCTTTCTCCCTGGAAGACATTTCTCTCCTGGCATTCTCAACTGTACCTTCTCCTTTTCATTCCTCAAAACTCAGGTTTCTCTCCTTAAAACATTCTTTTGAAGAGTCTCTCTATTCTAAAGCTCTCCTTTTCCCTGTCCATTTGCTCAATAGACATTCATTAGCCTAGGCTTTGTTCTACATGTAAGGGATTCAGAGAAGTTGTTATGTTGAGAAATATCAATATACATTGGTGTGCTGGTAAATGTTTAACAACTGGTACACACACAAAAAAATCTCTGATTCAAAGAACCTGAAGATTTTAATAGAGAAATACTTCCACCCTGGTTAATTTCAAACTACCAATTTGATTTCACTTAATGTGAAGTTGGGAAGAAATATGCCCAATGGACCCTTGCCAGAACACACAGTCTATAACCCACTACTGCAAATATGCATGTTCTGACATCACACTTAAACCCAAATATATTTAAGACAATATTAATGATGTGTAGGTATGGAAATCACAGTTCTGTTAAATTCACATGTCTCAGATGGCATATTAATACTGCACATGTGTGACTACAATCAGAGAGTTCTGGTTAACTTCCAACCCCTTCTCACCTGGGTATTGGGAACATGAGCCAGGAGTCTTGGGGAGTAGTCATCTTGTCTGAAACCTTTCTTTCTTCATACAGGTTCTAAGTCATGCTGTAGTTGGAGTTCTTGTTATCCCTGTCTGCCACTTCATAGATTGCTCTCTTTGAAGTACACCATCTTAACTAATTTTATTGTGTAAACATAACCCAGTATCTATCATTGTTGTTACATAAACCTGTGCAAAAGAGGGTGGTTTGAATGATGAGAGCTCTGAATCTAAACCTTCTCAGAAATTTCATATTCTGGGTGATGAATGTGACACTAAGGCAGACCAAAGTTATCACCCAAGCAAACTGCTGCTGGGAAGTTTCTTTAGGAGATTTAAAAAAAAATGGTTTCCTGTTTTCCTGCTCTAACACCTCCATGGCCCAGCATCTGAAGTTAAAAGGTGTTTACCTGGTAGGTTGATGAGAATTTTCAAATCAACCACTGTTTGTTTCCATGATCCTTAAATAACATGCCCTTCACTTTTTCTGTATCTGTGTTCTTCTGCCCCATGAAGTTACTGTGCATATTTAGTTGATCTTGAGAAAATTCATCTAAGAATGTTCCAGAATTCTCCAGGAGGTAATTTTCCTCAACACACTGATGGGATGCTTTTCATCTTCAGAATAATGGTTTTTGTCAGATGTAAGAAAAGAAAACAAAACCCTTCACAGAACTGAGTTCATAGTCCACCCTTGTCCTTTCCAATTTACAGGTTTATCAGATACATACACCTCATTTTCAGCCTTGCAGCCCATTATCCTAGGAAGCCAACCTACTTCAGTCCCAGGAACACTTAGCACTTACAGTGAGATTCTCATACCTACCATTGTATACTGTCTGTGCTCACACACCTACTTTGCCTGATTTTGTCAACATGATGAGCAGTAATGATTATCTGTATTGTTTCCTCTAACTCAGTCCCCAAAGTAGCCTCAGCTCTCTACAGCCCCCATCTATGCCTGAGATAGGTTCTCATCATTCTTGTCTCATATGTGGTCTACCCAACTCCAAAATGTCCCCATCCCAGATCATGAGCCTGGGGCTGACAAAATGAATTTATAAATCTCAAATCAGATGAATTGCCTCTTCTGTTTAAGTTCTATTTACAGAACTCTCTCAGTCCCCTGGGTAAACCCCAAACCACATAGCTGCAGGTCTTAACAATGCCTGCCTTCTACCATTCGCATGTACAACACTTCATAACCACACATGCCACCCGATTCACAGAGTGTCCATCATGAAGCAGGGTTGGAGAAGGAAGTGTAGGAAAACAAACTGCAAGAGAGGAGAGGACATGCAGGTGAGGTTTTAGAAAAGAGCCAAGAAGCGAGATGTGCAACTTCCCTCATGTATTTCATCAAGAGAAGGAAAGAAAAGGGGTGGTAGGTAATAGAGCGACTGAGAGTTAGTTCACATGTGTAAGACTGTATGACAGTGTGTTCTAGAGGACCAGGAATGGGCAGTGCAGAAAGAGAGAGACACACAGAAGGAGGGAGGGGCAAGGGAGAAGGTGAGAGAGGGTGTGTGTGTGTTTGCATGTGCATGTGCATGTGCATGCTTGTGAAAACTTTTGTGATATCAGTTGAACTAAGGGTAAAAGGGAAAGGGAAGTATTATTATGCAGTTCTCTCTGGCAAAGAAACTGGAGACTCAGTTATTCCTTTAGGCCTATTAACTCTGGAGTGCAATTAACTTGGGACAGCTTGGCAGCTATTTTTCATTTTTGAGGGGAGTTTCTTTTTTCTTTTCTAGCGTGATTGTATTGAGAAAACAGGAACACCATTGAGAGTGTGGATCCCAAGTTTTGTGGCCAAGAGGCAGCATGCAACCTGCTATTAGATGTGGAGTGCTTATGCATGTTCAGTTCCAAAGAGTAGAAAAGATAAACGTGATAACATCAATTACTGCAGGCCTGCTTATGGACAGTGCATTTTATTTTTAATGTAACCCATTTTGTGGATGGAAAACCTGAGTCATAAAGAAGGCAGGTAAATTTGCTGCTAGCAGAATGTCAGAAAACTATGAACTGTGATTGTGAGATGCACAAGTGCGCTGCCTGGCTCAGCTCACCTTATGGGAAGAGACAGAAAGACCTTCCCTGGCAGGAGCAGAGCATTGAGTCTTGAGGGACAAAGAGCTCTGAGGAAAAGGAAAGGGGAAAAAGGAGAGCCTTTTCCCACACTTGAGTGGGGGTGAGAACCTTACCACTCAGAGTAGAGTTGAGTTGTTCTACAAAGAAACTTTAGGAAAATCAGGTTTGTCAATGAAAATCAGTTCATTGTTTTCCAAATGGGTCAAAGCATGGTTGCCTCATCTCTCTTTTCCATCTCTTTTATCAATTTTCTCCCTCTAATTTCTTCTGCTATTTTTTTATAACATGGTAATATTTTAAAAGATGAGTAGGTGATTTTTCAGTCTAGGTAAGTCTCACTGTTCCTTAGGCCCCATCCATTGAAACGGAGGCAATTATTACTTCTAGGGAAGCAGAAAACCAAGATGAGAAAAGGGGGAAGTTATTTAGCATTTTGTTTTTAAAAATAAGCTCTTAAAATGTATTCAGGAACCAATACTGTGAAGGCAAAGGCTTTTGCTTCAAAGAGTCAGAGTCTTTTGAGGGATAACAGAGCTTTCTAAAATTTAAAAGCTTTCTTTTAAATGTCAAGGACTACAGGCTTGCTAATGAAGATCACAGAGTCTCACCATGAGCCACCGAATAGGAAAGCTGGAAGATGTGCTCTATGGCAAGCTCCCTTCATACAGAAAAGTAACACCCCTTGTGGACTGGTGGGCACATCTGCAGGGAGTTGGAGAACACAGAGCTACAGAGAAGATACTTCCTGACTCCCTGAGATGGACCACCACTGATAAATTCCAAGCCTGTCCATGGCATCAGCAAGCCTTACTTTGAGGAAGAGTCTGAGAGGAGAGAGGGATTATGCCCTCTTCTCTTTTGCACTGCTCAGGGGAACACTCCACAGAATGTCCTGTGCTCACATGGAGTAGCTCAACATAGAAAGTTGAGATGGTACAATGGCTTGTTTGGGCAGAAAGATGGCTAAGGGTCCTCTTCTGATTTCCCATGGCTTGTCTAATATGTACTCCATCCAAGATTTCTTGTTCACCGAAATGGTGGATATATACATAACAATGGTCTCACCAGGCTCAAATCAAGTATCAACAGGTGTTAACCTCTTTTTCTAAGTGCACATCTGTTCTCTTGCCCTTTTTGGCATCTGAAGACCACCCATGTTCCTTGCTCAGTGGCCGCTTCCTTCCATCTTCAAACCCAGTACATGGCATCACCTTATCATTCTTCCATTATCCACATAGCCCACAGACTTGCTTTTCTGCCTCTTTGTTCCATTAAAGACCCTTGTGATTATATTAGCCCCACCCAAATAATTCAGGATAATCTCATCTATGTCAAGATCAACTAATAAGCAGACTTAATTCCATATGCAACCTTAACTCTTTTTGCCATGTAAAGTAACAGTCACACATTCTGGGGATTAGGAGGTGGCCACCTCTGAAGGGCCACTGTTCCATCTACCACAGGGGACTTCAGTGCCAAAGACCATGACTAAGATGCAAAAGACCACTTATAGCACCAGAAGAGCCAGCAGGTGCCCCAAAACAGGGATTCTGATGAGAAATCTGCATTCGTGGTGTCTTAAAATCTTCCTACCGAGCCCAGATAACATTCTGGGAAGAAGGGAAATAGAAAAAGTCATGAATAGACAGAATTAACCTGCAGAGAGTTTATGATTTAAACTGGAAGAGACAGATAACCTTAAAATGATAAGATTACAATTTTTTTGCTGACAGTAGTGGAATTGGAGGGCTTATTACCAAGTTACAGGAGTTATAGAAAATACAGAAAATTACAGGCATGCATATGAGAATTGCAATCTATAAATTTCAATGCTACCACATTTTCTTATTCTTATATCTTTCTGCAACTATTTTTTTACTTGTATTTTTCTCTGTCTCTTTTCAAATTTTTTTCTCCCCTTCCTCTTCAAACCCCTTGAATCTTTTCTTATTCTTTTACCATCTCTTCCTTCTTTTCTTCTTTTCAACCACAAGACTTTTCTTCCTCCTCCTTCCATTAATTTCCTTATGTTTTCCTACAGCTGGTTATAAAAAGAGAGGAGAAAAGTGAGACCATGTCCTATTCATTTTTTTTTGTCCCCCAAGACTTAGCATGGAGCCTGAAGACAGCAGATGCTCAGAAACTATTTATTGAATGAATTAATGAATAAATTGAATCTTCAGCCATGCAGTAAGGAAGAGATGCTGCAAAATGTCAAAGAGCATTGCTAGTGTTCTGAAAACACAGAGAATAAGTATGTTGCATTAAAAATAATGTTAATTGTCTCCATTTAATGATCCCATTTCTCCAGCTGTTAAGTGAATTATCACCTTTTAAACATGTCAGTTTGGAAAAAGCTTTAATACAACCCTAAGATGGCAAAGGAGTCAGAGTAATTAGGATTAAATTTATACAGAAGAGTTTTCCTTTTTACTGTTGTTTAAATAGGTTCTAATAAATTGAAATAGCAAGAACCTTCCAAATGAATAAAGGTAACAAAATTGGATTTCTGCATCCAAAGCTAAGGCCTGGAGATGAACTATCGGGAAAGAATTATTCTCAGAAGCAGCAAGCCAGAGTACTCTTAAATCATGGGAATAAGTGGGTCTCTCCCTCTGAAAATAACCTGCTCTGAAAATAGTACCATTCCCTAAAGGGCAGGCAGTACCTCCAAATTATAGGAGTGCCCAAATTATGGGCTGAACACCTCCCACAATCGTGTTCCTGAAAATGTCACTTGAAAGAAAAGCATTCTGATGTCATGAAGTGTTTACAGGAAAACGCTGTACAAATGAGACTCTAGACATGGGAGAGCAGCAAGACGAGACTACAGAGAAAAGGGAACAGCCACAGAGTGGGCCAGGGAGCCAGAACGGCAAGGAAAAGCCATGCTAAGATCAGTACCTGGTGTTACCTGGCCACAGGTGAAGAGGTAGAAAGCATCCAGGTAGCCAGGCAAGAGGATACAAGTTTTCTTATTTTTTGTTTTTTGCTTTCAGATGCTGGAGTGGGCATTATTGTATGCATTGTTTTATTTACTCTTTTCTACAACTTTCTAACATTTATGCTACTATGTTTATATTTCAGAGAAGGAAACTAAAATTTACACATTTCAATAACTTGACCACATGTATACAATTTAATGGTGGACCCCGGATTTGAATATGTATTCCTAATCACTGTGCTGCATAAGGAAATTCTGCCCTTCCTCTGTGTGGTCACTTTTTGATTTATTTTTTTGCTGTGACCTATGTCTATAAAGAATACATCTTGGCCCATGTAGAATCTGCATGTGTTTGCTGGAACCATAGGTTAAAGCACGGGTCACCGTAGTCACAAAGCAGGGGGAAGAAAACCAGGATCAGTCACCACCATGACCATCATTACAACTGTCGTCTTAGATTCTGAAAGTGAGTCATGAGGCATCAGATTGTGGCATCTGGCCATTGCCTCTTGCAAATCTTTCTTGAGAGCTCCAAAGCAGGATATTGAAAATAAGTTGCAGGAGGGGGGGAAATGGCACCAGAAAACAGCCTAGATCCACAGGAAAATAGTCTCTTGTTTAATTTTCCCTTCTAAATGATATGTATGTACATATGATAGGTAAAGCTCTAATTTGCAGTTCGAATCCTAGCCGTGAGGGAATCTGGGAAATGTAGTTCTTACTTTTTCGATCTATAAAATTAAAAATAGACACTATAGAAAGAGGTGAGAATAGATGCTGAGTGTCTGTTTTATATATCCAACACATACAGGAAATAAAGAATTTTGTTTTTAGCCTCTATTGTAGATGAAGGCAAAGATTAAGGATGAGAATGTGGGCTGATATGCCAAATATAGTGCCTTTACTAGGACATGATGCATATCAGCCAAAGAGAATTAATTTCAGGATCTTCACAGGAGCAACCTCAGAAAAGTTTTACCATTTCCCATTGGGGTTGAACTTGGAAGCACATAGCCCTAAGTGCTTCTGGCAGCCATTTGCAACCTCAAAAGGAAATAAAGCTTAAAAATGGAGAGAAAGTAACAAATCCAGAATTACATTATTCACATCCCCTTTATCCAACCACACTTGAGGCCACATCTACCCTTTAATCATTTGTAAGCTAATAAATGCCATTCAAAAAAGTCAGCCTTGTTACCTGTCACCTTCAACCAAAGGAGTCTAAACTGGCATACCCTCTCATGATGCTAATAGAAAAAGAGGCCTGAGTTCTTCAGATCACCGATTATAACACAGAGCAAAGGTAATGTTAGGGCCAGGGTTGATATAATCGTTTCAATAATTTAATCTCAAAAATAAGACATGGTAAACTGAAGCAGATGTGGTTTTTAAAAAAGATAGACATATAGATTGCTATCCAGCACAAGGTTCTATTTCCTGGACACATGCCCTGGGAAAAGAAAGAAACCAGGACTGGAAAGGAAGCTGGTAGGCAGCTTGATATCTCCCCATGGAGCACTCAGTCCTGTTAAAGTCCTTGTGTCAAAAGAACTGATGGACTAGAATCCAACAGGATTGAGAAATGCTATTTTAATCCAGATAAGACTGTCCTAGCCAAATAACGTACGTCTAGCCTTATAGGGAAATAGCAAGAAATGCTATTGTTTTGTTATGTTTTGCATTTTTCGAAGGGTAAGCACAACTGTTATTCACCAGCATTGCTTTCTTTTCTCCTTCTAGGCACACAGAGGATGGTACTTCTCTGCTACGCTGCAGATGGATAGAACATGAGAGCAGTTTTAGTTAATAAAACATAATCATAAATGACATTGACCAAGCAGAGACCTAGTAAAACACATGCAGAATTCTCTGGTCTCTTTCTCTGAGAAAGCCATGGATTCTACACGGGCAGTTACAAGATTGTGAAATTTTTATAATTCTTTGAATCAGAAGCCATCATCAACTCATGTGAATCATGATATGAGAAAAAGTCAACTTTTATATTGTTAAGACACTTAGATTATAGAGGAGGATTAATGTTACTGCAGCATTATTAAGCCTATACTGGCTAATATTGGGGTATTTATAAGAAATGAGAAATCTCTCATCCTATCTATCACCTTTTGTGCAGGAACAATGATTCCAAGGCTGAGTTAGATGACTTGTGGCTATTTGTGCTAACCACAGAATAAGTTACAAGGCTGATGAGACCAAATCAGGCATGGCAGGATCCCAGGAAGATTTTCATGGGGAAGAGACATGGAGGTGTACTAAACAGTAGATGCCAGGGCCAGGTCAAATCTGGTTTCAAATACCAGCTTTGCTACTTATTAGTTGAGTGCTATCCTATCGTATTTTAAATATTTCTGAGCCTCAAGTTATTATTTATCTATAAGGCAGAAATAAAACTTCCATTATTATAAGAATGTTGTGAAAATTGATTCAGAACACATGAAAAATATGGTAGGCATTCAGCCAATGCCCTTTTTCAAGTAAAGAAGCCAGTGTTCTCAAAAAGCGAATTAAGTAATTTAAGGTGAAAGAGTGATTTATTGAAGAAATCAATAATCTGAAGAACCCAGATCTCTTGCTTCTCCCCACCCAGAACACTTCCTACTTTCCTCCTCTCTGCAGATTGTCTCTTCATGTAACTATAGATGCTACACAGTTGAGGATGCGAACCATGCATCCCCATTTATGGATCATTAACTTCCAATACAGTCAATCAGTGTGTGTTGAGCAACTGACCACTCGTAGATATGCGGCAGTAGGTGTCCTTACCTCTCATAACCCCCTGCTCTAGGGTTAATTTGCCACATACTCAGCTCAATGCTAGATTCTTCGCTATACTGGGAAAAAGGGGGCGCTTGTAGTCTTTCTTTTTCTTTTTCAAAAAGAAATACATGTATTTAATGTGGCTGATGTGAGGTGACAAATATTCTTCAGACCTAAAGTCTTCTCCAAGAGGAATGAAATGTCCCCAGGCTAATGGGGTAGAGAACCCTTCACCTGTAGTTCATTGGTTCAAATCCTCTCTGATGAGGTCGGTAATGAGTCATTACTATCTGATGGTCGTTCAGTGACCTATGTAAAATGAGTTGGAGGTCTTATTTCCGTGCATAGAGGGCAATGTCTTAGATTAAATAAAGAACCACATTGACACCAGCATCGCAACAAAGCTTGGTGTCATATGACAATGTGAATGGAAAGTTAAGTATTGATGCTCTGTGTGGAGAAAAGAAACAGGTAAACCAAATATTGTTTCCTGGCAATCAGAGTTGGATCTTCTCAGGGAGAGAGGAAACTGACATTGAAGTTTTATTTCTTTTTAGCCTAGCGATATATTGTGATCCTATTCCTTAGAAACTATATTTATTGTTCACATAGTAATAAGACATTTTTAAATCACCTTACATACTACAAGTGGGCTGATAAATTAATATCCCTAACTAATCACATTCTGGTGCTCACACCTTTACGGTCCTTTCCTACAACACGCAATGCTGAACTATGTGTTTTTGCTCTACCCACGGGGAAAGAATAGATGTGATACAAATAGGGGCTTGATAAATGCTTGCACATCGGGATTTACCTCTTTGGAACCCAGTTACCATGTAAAGCAGTTCTATTATGCTGAGGAGGCTGCATGGATGCCCTGCAGCTAATAACCCCAGCCTTGTGAGTGTGGACACCCAGGAGCAGCCAGCTCTCAGATAACCTGACATCTGATTATAAATTCAGGAATGATCCCATCAAATACTACATGGAGCTGAAATAAGCTGCCCCAGTGGAGCTATGCCTAATTTGCCATTCCACAGAATTGTGAACAAATAAGTAGTTATTGTTTTAAGCCACTAGGTTTTGGGGTGTTTTGTTATGCAGTAAATACTAACTGACACAGAAACTTTATTCTGACCCCACTTGAGATCAAGTTAGATACAGGTGTCCCTTCACAATCACAATTCACTTGTGTGTTTATTCATTCGACAGACATTTGTTGAGCATCTCCCATGATCTACTTACTATGATAATTGCAGTGATGTAACAGTAACAAACAGGCCAAACAACAAACAAACAAACACCTGATGAAACACTTTTCCTCCTGGAGCTTCAAGACCCCGGACTGGTGGCCCATGTTCCAGTCTGACCCTCAAATACACAATAGTTGATCAAAAAGTGCATTAAAAATATCGACTTAAAAATTGGAGGTTTTACATTTAAATTGAAAGACACAGCTCTTTTTTCACAATCATAAGAAATGGGATCTCTGGGTCTGCACTTCCACAAGGCATGTTGGCTAAACTAAGTAGTGGCTGCCTTTCCCCTCCCAGAATGGGGCGTGAGCTTTCCAGGCCTGCAGTTCCTGTCATTGTGTTCTCCATGAATGTGAAAGCTAGTGTTGTTTATGTCCATTTTTTTTTCTTTTGTAAAATCGTTTCATCTTTCTTGTTTTGTTTGTTTTGTTTCGCACCTATTTGGCATCTGTAGGCCTCTAAGTTCCTACATACAGGATTTAATGGAGTAATCAAACGTGATCATCCAGAAAGTTGAAAAATGTAAATAAAATATTAGGCATGCAGAATTTCTGCATTAGAAGGCAGAAATAACAATAAACACAAAGTTTAACGATGAATAAATGAAGATAGCTAATTCAGCCTTCTAAAATCCAATAAACTATCCTGTAACTGTATCAAAGGTTTAGGACACTCAGCATATTGTTCTAAGAATTGGATATGTCAGATGACAGGATCATTTTTTAGGAAATGGTATCAATTTCTTTATATGCCCATAGATACCCCATGCCTCTAAACATGTATGACCTTGCAAATAAATGTCCTCAGGAAAATCACAGACCTGTACTGCAAGTTGTTCAAAACAGAGCCTGCAGGGCCTAGGCAGGCAACATGAAAGGTAGAAGAAATACCAAAGTCCTTCAGGTCATCCAGTTCCTAGAGAAACTCAAACGGAAAAGATTCCCCACTGACATTGTGCTGCTGGTGTTTTCAGCCTACCTTCCTTCGAGCCCAGAATTTGAACCTATTTCAAGATTAGAGCCTAAAGAAAACAAATGTGGAGTTCGCGAAAGTTGATTTATAGAGTGTAGAGTTCCTGTGACATAAAAAAATAACCTATGTACAGACCCTCAGAATCTGGGGCTCCACCCTGCTCAGCAGGCATTTGCAGCTTTCCACAGTAGCTGGCAGCACTCCGGCAGTCATGTCACTTTGACATAATACTTTGGCTCTATCTTCAAGTCTTATCTAAGGTAAAGTAGAAACAGAGACATTGAAGGAATAGTGGATATGAAACAATGTCATCATTATCCTGTTATTCATACTGCTGTTCAGCACAAGATATCGATCATCAGCAGGGCTTTTCTGTGCTTAGATTTTGTGTATGAAAGCCATATTTTGAAGAGAGGGAATTGTCATCCGTTGGCACTGGCACAGGTTTGTTTTTGTTTTCTCCTGTTAGGATTTTGTCACTGTTGTTGTGACAGGTAGAAAAATGTGTCTCTTTGCACTTGAGTGGAAGCTACTACATGCTAGACTGTCTCAAGGATTAGAAAACTACAGCCAAATCCAGCCTTCCACGTGTTTTGTACATAAAGTTTTATTTACACAGCCATGCCCATTCATTTACATGTTGTCTGTAGCTACTTTTGTGCTACAGGTGGAGAGCTGAAAAGTTTTCACAGCGATTCTATGGTTAAGAAACCTAATATATTTACTATCTATCTGGCCCTTTACAAATAAGGTTGCTAGCCCCTGGACTAGATACTTTCTTTGACTAAGATGGGGAAAGAGCATCTCTATAAGATCAAATACATACATGGGTTAAAGTAAAGAGAGAGTCTCATAATCCTCTGAATGATTTAAACTAGGCAGTGTTGAAGGAAGAGAGCATCCTGCCAGGCCATTTGGAATAATTATCTTTTTTTTAATATAATTTATTTTGGCATCATTAATCTACAATTACATGTGCAATATTATGGTGATTAAACTACTCCTTCATCAGGTCCCCCCCACCAACCCCATTACAGTCACTGTCCATCAGCATAGTGAGATGCTATAGAGTCACTACTTGTCTTCTCTGAGTTGTACAGCCCTCCCCGTGCCCCCCCCAACATTACATCTTCTAATCATATTGCCCCTTTTTCCCTCCCTTCCCACCCATTTTCCCCAGTCCCTTTCCCTTTGGTAACTATTAGTCCGTTCTGGGTTCCATGAGTCTGCTGCTGTTTTGTTCCTTCAGTATTTTTTCTTTGTTCTTATACTCCACATATGAGTGAAATCATTTGATACTCGCCTTTTTCGGCTTGGCTTATTTCACTGAGCATAATACCCTCTAGCTCCATCCATGTTATTGCAAATGGTAGGATTTGTTTCCTTCTTATGGCTGAATAATATTCCATTGTGTATATGTACCACCTCTTCTTTATCCATTCATCTACTGATGGACACTTAGGTTGCTTCCATTTCTTGGCTATTGTAAATAGTGCTGCAATAAACATAGGGGTGCATCTGTCTTTTTCAGACTGGGCTGCTGCATTCTTAGGGTAAATTCCTAGGAGTGGAATTCCTGGGTCAAATGGTATTTCTATTTTGAGTTTTTTTGAGGAACCTCCATACTGCTTTCCACAATGGTTGAACTAATTTGCAGTCCCACCAGCAGTGTAGGAGGGTTCCCTTTTCTCCACATCCTTGACAACATTTGTTGTTGTTTGTGTTTTGGATGTTGGCCATCCTCACTGGTGTGAGGTGATATCTCATTGTGGTTTTAATCTGCATTTTTCTGATGGTTAGTGATGTGGAGCATCTTTTCATACGCCTGTTGGCCATCTGAATTTCTTCTTTGGAGAAGTGTCTATTCATGTCCTCTGCCCATTTCTTAATTGGATTATTTGCTTTTAGTTTGTTAAGGTGCGTGAGTTCTTTATATATTTTGGATGTCAACCCTTTATCAGATACATTATTTATGAATATATTCCCCCATACTGTAGGATGTCTTTTTGTTCTACTGATGGTGTCCTTTGCTGTACAGAAGCTATTCACCTTGATATAGTCCCACTTGTTCATTTTTGCTTTTGTTTCCCTTGCCCAGGGAGGTATGTTCATGAAGAAGTCGCTAATGTTTATGTCCAAGAGATTTTTGCCTATGTTTTTTTTAAGAGTTTTATGACTTCATGACTTACATTCAGGTCTTTGATCCACCTTGAGTTTACCTTTGTGTATGGGATTAGAAAGTAGTCCAGTTTCATTCGCTTACATGTAGCTGTCCAGTTTTTCCAACACCAGCTGCTGAAGAGGCTGTCATCTCCCCATTGTATATCCAAGGCTCCTTTATCATATATTAATTGACCATATATGTTTGGGTTAATGTTTCGATTTTCTATTCTGTTCCACTGGTCTGCGGGTCTGTTTTTGTGCCAGTACCAAATTGTCTTGATTACGGTGGCTTTGTAGTAGAGCTTGAAGTCAGGGAGCGTAATTCCCCCTGTTTTATTCCTCCTTCTCAGGATTACTTTGGCTGTTCGGGGTCTTTTGTGGTTCAATATGAATTTTAGAATTATTTGTTCCAGTACGTTGAAGAAAGCTGTTGGTAGTTTGATAGGGATTGCATTGAATCGGTAGATTGCTTTAGGTAGTATAGCCATTTTGACAATATTTATTCTTCCTAGCCAAGAGCATGGGATGCATTTCCATTTGTTAGTGTCCTCTTTAATTTCTCTTAGGAGTGTCTTGTAGTTTTCAGAGTACAGGTCTTTCACTTCCTTCGTTAGGTTTACTCCTAGGTATTTTATTCTTTTTGATGCAATTGTGAATGGAATTGTTTTTCTGATTTCTCTTTCTGTTAGTTCATCGTTAGTGTATAGGAAAGCAACAGATTTCTGTGTGTTAATTTTGTATCCTGCAACTTTGCTGAATTCAGATGTTAGTTCTAGTAGTTTTGGAGTGCAGTCTTTAGGGTCTTTTATGTACAGTATCATGTCATCTGCAAATAGTGACAATTTGACTTCTTCTTTACCAATCTGGATGCCTTGTATGTCTTTGTTTTGTCTGTTTGCTGTGGCTAGGACCTCCAGTACTATGTTGAATAACAGTGGAGAGAGTGGGCATCCTTGTCTTGTTCCCGATCTTAGATGAAAAGCTTTCAGCGTCTCACCATTAAGTATGATGTTAGCTGTGGGTTTGTCATATACAGCCTTTATGATGTTGAGGTACTTGCTGTCTATACCCATTTTGTTGAGAGTTTTAATCAGGAATGGATGCTGAATTTTGTCAAATGCTTTTTCAGCATCTATGGAGATGATCATGTGGTTTTTGTTCTTCTTTTTGTTGATCTGGTGGATGATGTTGATGGATTTTCAGATGTTGTACCATCCTTGCATCCCTGGGATGAATCCTACTTGATCATGGTGTATGATCCTCTTGATGTATTTTTGAATTCGGTTTGCTAATATTTTGTTGAGTATTTTTGCATCTACGTTCATCAGGGATATTGGTCTGTAATTTTCTTTTTTGGTGAGGTCTTTGCCAGGTTTTGGTATTAGAGTGATGCTGGCTTCATAGAATGAGTTTGGAAGTATTCCTCCTCTTCTATTTTTTGGAAAACTTTAAGGAGAATGGGTGTTATTTCTTCTCTATATGTCTGGTAGAATTCAGAGGTGAATCCATCAGGCCCGGGGGTTTTGTTCTTTGGTAGTTTTTTGATTACCAATTCGATTTCGTCGCTGGTGATTGGTCTGTTTTAGTTTTTCTGTTTCTTGCTTGGTCAGTCTTGGAAGGTTGTATTTTTCTAAGAAGTTGTCCATTTCTTCTATGTTTTCCAGCTTTTTAGCATATAGATTCTCATAATATTCTCTTATGATTCTTTGTACTTATATTTTAGGTGTGATATATATATATGTATATGTATATGTCTTTTTGTGTTGTGGATCCATTGTGAAGTTTTCCTTTCTCATTCTGATTCTGTTTATGTGTGTAGATTCTCTTTTTCTCTTAATGAGTCTGGCTAGGGGTTTATCTATTTTGTTTATTTTTTCAAAGAACCAGCTCTTGGTTTCATTAATTTTTTCTATTGTTTTATTCTTCTCAATTTTATTTATTTCTTCTCTGCTCTTCATTATGTCCCTCCTTCTGGTGACTTTGGGCCTCATTTGTTCTTTTTCCAATTTCAGTAATTGTGTCTTTAGACTATTCATTTGGGAATGTTCCTCCTTCTTTAAATAGGCCTAGATTGCAATATACTTTCCTCTTAGAACTGCCTTTGCTGCGTCCCCCAGAAGTTGTGCCTTTGTGTTGTTGTTGTCATTAGTCTCCATATATTCTTTCATTTCTGTTTTGATTTGGTCGTTAACCCATTGATTAAATTAGGAAAATGTTGTTAAGTCTCCATGTATTTGTGAACCTTTTTGATTTCTTTCTAAAATTTATTTCTAGTTTTATATGTTTGTGATCTGAGAAGTTGGTTGGTACGATTTCAATATTTTTGAAATTACTGAGGTTCTTTTTGTGGCCTAGTATGTGGTCTATTCTGGAAAATGTTCCATGTGCACTTGAGAAGAATGTGTATCCTGCTGCTTTTGGGTGTAGAGTTCTGTAGACGTCTGTTAGGTCCATCTGTTCTAGTGTGTTGTTCAGTGCCTCTGTGTCTTTACCTATTTTCTGTCTGGTTGATTTGTCCTTTGTAGTGAGTGCTGTGTTGAAGTCTCCTAAAATGAATGCATTGCTGTCTATTTCCTCCTTTAATTCTGTTAGTATTTGTTTCACATATGCTGGCGCTCCTGTGTTGGGTGCATGTATATTTATAATGGTTATATCTTCTTGTTGGACTGACCCCTTTATCATTATGTAATGTCCTTCTTTATCTCTTGCTACTTTCTTCGTTTGGAAGTCCATTTTTTCTGATACAAGTACTGCTGCACCTGCTTTTTCTCCTTGTTGTTTGCATGAAATATCTTTTTCCATCCCTTCACTTTTAGTCTGTGTATATCTTTGAGGTGAGTCTCTTGTAAGCAGCATATAGATGGGTCTTGCTTTTTTATCCATTCTGTTACTCTGTGTCTTTTGATTGGTGCATTCTGTCCATTTACATTTAGAGTGATTATTGATAGATATGTACTTATTGCCATTGCTGGCTTTAGATTCGTGGTTACCAAAGGTTCAAGGGTTGCTTCTTTACTATCTAACAATCTAACTTAACTTTCTTGTTAAGTAATTGTAAACACAGTCTGATGTTTCTTTATTTCTCTCCCTTCTTATTCTTCCTCCTCCATTCTTTATATACTAGGTGTTTTATTACTTGCCTTTAGTTAGTATTTGGATGGTCTGCTTTCTTTGCTATGATTTTATTTTCACTGTTGACATCTTTTTAGCCTTAGGAGTGCTTCCATCTAGAGCTGTCCATTTAAGATATCCTGTAGAGGTGGTTTATGAGAGGCAAACTCTCTCAACTTTTGTTTGTCTGGAAATTGTTTAATCCCTCTGTCATATTTAAATGATAATCGTGCTGGATACAATATTCTTGGTTCGAGGCCCTTCTGTTTCATTACGTTAAATATATCATGCCATTCTCTTCTGGCCTGTAAGGTTTCTGTTGAGAAGTCTGATGATAGTCTGATGGATTTTCCTTTGTAGGTGATCTTTTTTCTCTCTCTAGCTGCCTTTAATACTCTGTCTTTATCTTTGATCTTTGCCATCTTAATTATTATGTGTCTTGGTGTTGTCTTCCTTGGGTCCCTTGTGTTGGGAGATCTGTGGGCTTCCGTGGACTGCGAGACTATTTCCTTCCCCAGCGAGGGAAAGTTTTCAGCAATTATTTCTTCAAAGTACACTTTCTATCCCTTTTTCTCTCTCTTCTTCCTCTGGTACTCCTATAATGTGAATATTGTTCCATTTGGATTGGTCACACAGTTCTCTTAATATTCTTTAATTCCTAGAGATCCTTTTATCTCTCTCTGCCTCAGCTTCTCTGTATTCCTGTTCTCTGATTTCTGTTCCATTAATAGTCTCTTGCATCTCATCCAGTCTGCTGTTAAGCCCGTTGATCGCTTGTCTGATTTCTGCATTGTCTTTCCTCACTTCCCTCACTTCCTCCCTCAGCTCTTGCACATTTCTCTGTAGGTCCGTCAGCATGGTTATGACTTTTATTCTGAATTCTTTTTCAGGAAAACTGTGCATTTCCATCCCTTCAGGCTCCCTCTCTGATGTTGTCTGGATGATTTTGGTCTGAACCATATTTCTCTGTGTTTTCATGGCTATAGAAGTGGTCGCTGGTAGTTGCCATGTATGTCAGCTGGGCTTTTTAAGACCGGAGTAGATTCTGTGGGGATGCTGTAGGTGGCACTGTTGCCCCACTATTCCGCAGCAGGGCCCTTTATCGCTCTGGCGGGGGTGGGAATGAATGGGAGGCTGTTAATCTCAGTGAGAAGTGTAAGTACTTCCATGCTTCCCCAGTCACCAGCTAAGGCGTCCGAAAGTCCCCAGGACTCCCAGCCCGCTGGGCTGAGTGTGCCGGGGCGATCCAGCTCCTCCGCTGGGCTCCTGTCTCTTTAAGACCGCTGAAGAAAGCACGCGCTTTTTTTTTTTCCTTCCCAGGAGCCTGCTGCAAGCACCCTGGCACGTTCCTGCTCCGATCCTGCTCTCTGTCTCTCCAATCTGCACTGCATTGCGCGATGTGGGTCAGTGCTTCCCGCGCAGATCACCGGGCCTGGCTACTTTGCGGGGTGCACTTCCACTCCCTCCTGGCTCTGAATCCTCTCCTCCCGCCGGTGCGCTGGGGTGGGGGAGTGCTCGGGTCCTGCCAGGTGGCGGCTCCGTATCTTACCTGCCTCTTGGGGTGCCGAGTCCTCTCGGGTGTAGCTGCACGCTGTGTGCTTTCCTCTGTATTCTGGTCTCTCTTTTAGGAATAGTTGTATTTGCTGTATTTTCTTAGGTAAATAGAGTGTTGGGAGGAGACTTCTGCCACCCTGCTCACGCTGCCATCTTTCCGGAAGTCTACCTGGAATAATTATCTTAATTACAGATGATGAAACTGTGGTAATTTGTTTCCAAAGAGGACCTTCCAATGATTCATGCCCCCCTTTGGCGTACCCTGATGTGGTTCATTTCCCTAGAATCCAGCCTACACTGGGACTAGTTTTTGAGCAATAGAATGCAGGGGCACAAGTCCATGTGGCCATGTGTGACTGCCAAGGTTAGGTCCTAGGAGGTCTTGCAGCCAGTAACCAATCCCCCCAACCCAGACATGCACCCTTGTTTCAATTTTCACCACTGTCTCTTTTAAGCGGTCATTCATTCAGTTACTTATTCAAGCAGTAGATATATTCTTGAACACCATTTTTAACCAGTCCTTGACAAGCTCAGGAAGTATGGCTAGGTCCCAGAAATTCTGTCTGGTGGAAACAGACATGCAAACAATTATGACACAAGACGGTGAATTTCAGAGGAAGCATGTAAAGTACAGTGGGATAGTGTTAAAGATCCCTGGAGAGTCAGGAAAGGCTTTGCAGAAAAGCAGCCATTAAATTGAGTCTTGATGGAGAAGCTATAGTTTGGCAGACAGACTGATAAGAGGTGGTCACTTTGAGGAAAGGGATGACCATGACCAGCCTTCTAGACAAATGGAGGAAAGTTATGGAGAAATGACATAGTTTATATTTTCCTTATCAATACCTCATTTTCTGTAACTTCTAATCATTAGTCTTGGTTTTGCTAGTTAAAATCAACCAGACAAAGTCTAATATAGTCTTCACTACCTTTAGGAGGCAGAGAACACTTCTCATTCATATATATATATATACACATATATGTGTGTGTGTGTGTGTGTGTGTGTGTGTGTGTGTGTATATTTGAATAGAGTTTGAATTTTCAAATGTAATTTGAATTTTATATCACGAAAGCTGTAGTTGGTGAAATATATGACATTACGTATATACATTTTCATATATTTGAGTGAAATATAAACATATATGTGTATATGAAATATATATACTTCACCAGTCATGGTGTTTATCAAATGAGAGAGCTTGTTAAAACATTTCTTGAGTAAATTTTGACTGACACAAAAAATCCCTTTCCCATAGGGATTTTTCTTAAGCACTTTGGTCACTTGAAGACCATTATGATGTACTCTCCTTCTCTCCCCAAAGACAATTTTCTCAAAATATTTGATTCCTCCCATATGAGAAGACTTCAACTGTTTTTCATTTGATAGTTTTTGTTTACTGAGTACCTGTTATGTGTTGGACAGTGTGCTAGACACTAGGTCACACAGCCAGAACTTTGAATTCAGATCTCTTTGAAATCCCGCTTGATTTTCTCTGAGTGGGCTCTAGTTTGGCCTGTGTCCCATATAAAGTAAAGTCGTACAATCAAAGTCTCGATCCCAGGCCTGGTCTAAATTAATTTGCCTGATTAATTGGATATCACATCATTTGCAAGATAAACTATCATTCAGTTTGGGGGTTTGGGGATTGATTTTTCCCCTTACCTCCATTTATCCTAAATTCATGCACATTATGTCCCAGGTCCATACAAATTTAGTATGAGGAATAGCCTCATACTCCCAATGACATTAATGAGTGCATTTAATTTAATTTCTACACTTAATGAAGGAAATTGCACAAAAGAGATATTTTTATACCATTAATGAGACCTCATTAGTAAAGAGGTTGGCTTATAAAGTGACAATGAGAAGTTGCTTTCAATGACAACCCTTTTCTCTGAGAGATTGGATATGGTTATTATTCAAGTGAAGAATCCTATATTATATTCTCCCCTTTACCTTGTACACATCAAAAGAGTGGGTATCAACTGGTTGTTCTTGGCAAGAATTATGTTGAAGAAACCAGGAGTATTTAGCCTAGATGAGAGAAGCTGGTAGAAGACATTAACAGTCTTTTTATTTTTATTTTTAATTCTGATGTGTTGTCATATGGAAGGCACTTGTTTTATTGGAGCCAAAGAAGCATAATTGAAAACAGTATGTTTAAGAGAAATCAAGACCAGTATGTTTAAATGACAAGGCAAAGTATATCAGCAATTTTTAAGAAGGAATGAAAGGTCAGAGCTGCACAAAGGTTTATTGGGAGAAACAGTCTTATGCTTCCCAGCATGGAAACATTTATAAGAGAATTCATATTAGTCAAACAATACTGGACTAGAGGACTTTTAAGGCCTCTTACAACTTAAAATGCTAAGGTCATACCTATTCGATATTTATTTATATTTACATATACATGTATATACATATATAAAAATCTACCTACTAAAATTGGAAGAAATGTATGAGGTACTACAAAATGAACACACACACAGAAACACACACATGCATATATATTCACATGAAATTCTGAAAATTGAGATCCCAAAATATCATTTTATAAAAAATCAGTTTTTGCCTTTCCTTTTACTGTTATTTAGTCATAAATATAAAATAGAAGTACCTACTCTTTGAGAATGTTGGTAAAATAATAAATGCTCTCCTTTCCACCTCCAGATGAGAAAATGGAGTGCTCTGGGACATGGATTTACCTATGGTTCTGCATCCAGGTAGTAATTTGCCAAAATGAGAACCAGGACCTACTTTTTCTGCTCTCTTTGCTATCTGAGATCAGTGGGTGTGAGGCTGTATTTCTTATAGTTGGTTGAGTACATGCTTAAGTGGAACATCCCAAATAAATGTCAGGTTAAAGGGTTAGAAAATCTGAGTTTGTCCACAGATCAAGTCACATTACCCAACACAAGTATACTAGAAATGGTGACAATATTTTTCTGTGATTATTTCCCAATGGATTTGTAACCTCAATCTCATCAATAAACAAGAACAACTTACTGGTGTCATAAAAGTATGAGAGAATTTTGAAAATTACTTGCTTATTTTAGGTCTCTTTTAAAATAAGACAACAGGTTCAAAATGGAGTCCCCTATACTAAGTCCCTTGTCACCAAAACTGATACCTAATTTAAATTGTTTTGGCTCTCACAGAATTAGAATCATAGATACAGATAGTCAGAGATAGAGATAGAGGTACATTCAGTCAAGAATTCTATCAGAAATCACCTAACCATCACTAGTTAGGTAATCTGCCCGACGGGCCTGATACACCCCTGCGATCCCCTAAAGAAAGGTAACCTCGCAATAACCAACCCACTTTTCTACCTAGTATAGCTTCCTTGTTACCACTCCCTTCTGCCTGTAGACGTCTCATTTTGTACAGCTCCTCGGAGCTCCTTTCTATCTTCCAGATTGTATGCTGCCCAATGTATGAATCATTGAATAAAGGCAATAAGATCTTTATAATTTGCTCAGTTGAGTTTTGTTTTTTTCACACTCTGAATGAACATAAATTATAATGACAAGAAATATTGGTACTGCCAAGAATCACTAATACAGAGAATCTAAAAAAAATGATAAAAAGTGAGGTGGTGGATGTATTCATTAATTGGATGGGGGGATCTTTTTGCAATGTATCAATCATCACAATGTATGCTTTAAATATCTTATAATTTTATATGTCAATCATATAAAACCTCAAAGAACCCTGAAATTAAAAAGAAATCTATAAAAAGACATATTTTAAATGGTTCTGTGACTCTGTAACTCTTATGCCTTTAGAATTTTTCATAGTGATTAGTATGAAAGGAGTAGATACTAGGGACAAGTAAAAGAGACTTCCACGGTCCTGCATTATTCTCAGTGGTTTAGCCTCTTATCTTTTAATACTACTTCCATTATGCATTGGGCTGGCCAAGGCCAAGAATGTAAGGCAGAACCATGTGGGTGGGGGCATCACCCCCTACAGAAAAATGAGCTGCCTAAGGTGATTCTCCCATCTCAGTGGCTAGCTGCCTCAATAGATTGATACGCCCTGGAAAGGTGGAGTAGGATACTTTTGTTTAAAGGGAAGAACATTACACTTAGGACTAAGAGAGTAGTACTGTAAATGTATTGTGTTTTATTATTTTTTCTTTTTTATGCTAGGTTGGTTAGTTTTCTTTCTTCTTTTTTTTTTTAATTCTAAAAAAGAGAGAACTTACACTTACTGAGCACTTTTCTATTGGTTTGGGCTCCCCACTGATGCTCTAACCTGTGATAATGCTCTGTTTCACCAGCGATCATTCTGCTCTTTCTTGAGTCCTGTTGTCTGATTTTCCCTTGCTATTATCTGTTCCTAAAAAAATACTCCCCCCCAGAAGCCACATGCATGTCTCTCAGCCAACCTTCAGGAATGTGTCAAAATGCTGCCTTTTCAGTGTGGTGCTCTCTGACGACCTTGGCTTTGTAAGGGAAATTGCCACCTCGTCTACATAATAATCCTTGAGGACTTTATTTCCCTCTCATCTGTACATTGGGAGAATATTATACCAATGTTATGGAGTTGTAACGTAGTATCAGACAGAAATGTATCACCATCTAATTGACATGTACAAAACACATTTATTTATTTGTTTTCTGTTTCTGTATCAGAATATGAGCTTCATGAATGCAGGGACTTCCATTTCTCTTATGGCCTGCTGTATCTTTAGCGCCTATGACAGCACTTGACATGTGATAGGGTTTTGATAAATCTTTACTGAATGATAAAAGAATAAAAAATGAAGGAAGGAAAAACTCAGAATTTTAGGCCAAGTAGGTGTGGCTCCGAGGATAATACATTCTATTCCAGCATACTATGCTAACCTTCCCCTTCTATTTAGATAAGAGCCATTTGCACCAGCATTTGCTTTAACTTCTGATGTGAACACCATTAACACTGTAAAAGTGTTCACTACTCATTATGTGGGGAAATCAGCAGTTCCCCAAAAAGGACCTAAAAAAAATAGATTCAAGTTGATACTTGTGATCTGAACACAGAAATGTGTATCCTATCCAAAACTGTATCCCAGGAGATGAGCCCAGGAAAACCCAGAGGAGTAGACAAAGCAGAGTCACAGATTCAGCCATGTAGTAGAGACCAGGGCATAATGCAGGTAAGGTTTATTTTGAGTTACAAAACATATTTCTAATCCCAAGAACTGTTGGGGTCAACATGGAAGAACATTATCTTATTTCACCATTGTAGGGTCAGGTAAGAGGGAAAGATTCAGAATGACAATCTCACCAGACATTGGGATTTTTATAGAATCAACTGGGGAGGTAGAGGTTTCTCTATGGATTTTCAGAGAAGTTCAGTTAAAAATAATAAGACTTTGAGCTGGATTTCCTCAATCTTACCAGCCAACAATGATGCCAGATTCCCTACCCAAAATGTTTTCTTAATGACCCATTGCTCATAGGGAGGAAGCATGGAAAAAGCATTGGTTTTGAATGAGGCAAACCAAGACCTGAAACAGATCTGTACCACTTACTAACCAAACATAGAAGAAATATTTAATCTTGCTGATTTTACTCCCCTTCTTTATAAGATGGTATAATAGGTACTCCAGTAGCTTGACTCAAGATCACCTGATCTAAACCACCATGTCAGATGAACTCTAGTCCTTTTGCCAGGAAAGGTCCCCACTGTCTGTCTTATTATTCATATCACTCAAGTGCCACTTCTTCCAAGCAACCTTTCCTGGCCCCTTGGTCTAGGGTGTGTAGCTACTGTCATGACATTGTATGCCTTTCCTCATGAAAGCACCTTCCATGTTTTGTAATTTTTCTTCTACTTTTTATGATCATTTTATTATCAACTGTCCTCCCTAAGCGACTTTAGGATCTGTGAAGGCAGAGTTTTGTTGGTCTTTGCTGGGCCTGATATGCTCAGTATTCAGTGCAGTGTCTTGATAAGAGCAAGCTCTGAACAACTGTGTGTTGAAAAATAAACACATACATGTATGTGAAAATATGACTCGGTCATCCAATTAGTAACTTACAGGTTATTTTTCTGTGGCCTCCTTTAAATTCCTTTCATCCTCTGTTTCTGCCTGGACCTGGGAGGGTAACTGATTCCAATCTCTGCTACTGAATAATGCTCACACTGAACCAGCTTTCATTGCCCACAAGGCCTGTCGCAGAGTCAGTGTCTGTGCAGAGATAATGAGCATGGCCTGTGTGCAGGAACTTCAGGCTTATGCAGCATTTAAGTGCTAACAATCATTGTAATTTCAATTACAAGGGGGCCTGGAATTACCTTCTTATTCATACTTTCTCCCCACTTTCCAGATCCCACATTAGAGCTGAAAAGCAGAACCCTGTTGTCCAGCACCGAATATCTCCTTTACCAAACCTCAAAGATTATAGACCGGAAATGAACCTCCTTGCAGTTCCAGCAGTTAATTTATAACTCAGTCATACCTATGAGGCTGTATAATTTGGTTCATAGCAGTCAGTGTAAGGAGAGATCAGTCATGAGCGTTATGTTTTCACTGCACTTCTTCAAAAACAAGGAGAGATGTATTTTCCTTTTTCCCTTTGATGAGCTGTTTGACAGCTCAAGAAATGATACCATCTATTGCCCCCAAAACTACTTGGAGTATTCTAAAATAACAGTGCAAGAAAGGGTTCATTCTTTTCCTGCCTTTCTATTTTTCTCTCCAACTGCCTGACTTGAGGACTGGAACAGGTTTCTTGTGAGACTTTGTTTAAACCCAACATGATTGCTTAGAGGCAAGAATCCATATATTCATAATGAAAGAGGATTTAGTTGGAAGGGTAGAGACTAGACTGAAGAAGGAAGGCAGATGTCTTGTTTGCAAAAGGTAAGGAGATGCCTAAAACCTCAGCAATCAAGATAAATAATATTTTAATACAATATTTGAAAAAAAAAGTCCAGGCATTTTTGATGACCAAAATGTCAACATTTTAAATAAAGGCAAGATTAACATTACTGAATTTTCCTTTTGCCTCAGGAAAATTGTTCAGTATATCAAGATGTCCATTTTTGATATTTTGTTCATCATGGAAATTTTGGCATTCCTTTTTACTTTTTCAAATATTGTAAATTTTTTGTCTTGATTATTGAGTTATTTTGGCTTTCCCTTAAATTTTGTGTCTGAGATGAGTACCTTATTATTCTCATCCTTATGAGGATTATGAGGAAGACCAGACTTTTTTTTTTTTCATTTTCTGTGCAGATCTAACAGAAACAACTTTGTGATCCTGCTACCTATCATCATATCACTCTCTTCTCACAATAACCCTACAAGGCATTCCCTATTATGACTTTTATTTGTTGATGTGTAAATGACATTTAGTGAGCTTAAGTAGGCCAGGGTCACCCCACAAATGAGAGGCTGGACTGGGGTACAGCTTAGTCCGTCGGATGGTAGAGCCCAAGCACCCAACCATGAAACCGTGTTGTCTCAGCATCCACGAGCATTTGGTTAGAGGCTAATCTATCTCACACACTTCCTCCCCAGGATCACTGCCCTTTGCTATGTGGAAGTATAGGCTGTTCTCAGTCCTGCAGATCTCTCAAGCCTCATCTCCTAGCCTGCTGTCCATCACTATCCAGCTATACTGACTGCCTACAGTCACCACACAGAATAAGTTCACTGGGCCTCAGGGCTTTTGTTCTACCTAACTCTTTGAAGTGAGTCTTGTATTTCCAAAATGCCTTCACTGAACCTATCTGCCCACTAGAACACAGCCACTTTCCCACAAGACACAGATCTTGGCCATTTTCCCACTGGGTTTATGCTTTGACTTCCCATCTACATCAAGTTTCCTTACCTGGATGAGTTCCTGCTGGGAACAAGTCCACTTTTGCCATTCCTCTGATACAATGGCTAATTTTGACCAAGAATCTCTCAATACCCTCAGTAATGGATAACATCTTGGATTAGACTCAAGAAACCATCCAGAATCTTTATCTTCAGTGATATCTCTCAAGCCTTGCTGACTTTAAGGAAATCCCTACTGCCACATGTCACCCACTGTAGCCAGCCTACCTCATGGACCTACTTCATGGGTGCTAGGGTAATCAATGCACCTGCATCGAAGAGCCAAGAGTCAATAGAATTCAGCTTATAAAACACCTATCAGGAAAAGGCAATGGTCAGCAGTCACACTGTAGAGTTTGAGAACGAACTGCAACATGCCATTTCCGAATCACAAAAGTAAGTTAAAAACACAGAAATTACCCAGGAATCCTCCCTCTTCTTTGAGCTCAGTCTTCATTCTTACAATTCCTTCCCTCTATTCAAAACTCATGAGTTAGAGTCTGTACACATATTGCTCCTGACACATGGTTCCCAAAATGTGTTTCAAAGAATATTTGATCCACATATTTCCCTGGGGTGAGGTGATAAATGATTTTGAGCAATGCTGCCCACTGTAACCCATTCTTGGAGATTCAAAATGTTCGTTAGCATATTAAAGGCTCTGAGCAGTACTGCAGCAGATGAAGTGTTCAACTCTGTTGAGCTCAGCAATTTCCAAATATATTTACTCGTAGAATCTCCTTTTTGCATAAAACCTCTATGTGTCCTCCCAAGCCAATATTTTATCCTTTAGGGGTCGCTAACTTGGTCAGTTCTGCTCATCCTTACATCTCTGTGTGTTTTCTCAGGGGGAAATCCTGCTCAGGCTTCTTCCCCAAGGAGCCCAGTTGTAACCCAGGACACGCAAGAAGTCCACTTCTGCCACCTTTCCTTGCATCCTCACACTCCCTTCACGGGGGACTTGGCTCTGTCCCCTGCCATGATCAGCCATCTCTCTGTGACAAAGTGGTATTGTTAAATCTTGTGGTGAAAACATCCTGCCTTTCATTGTTTGACATATTGAAACCCTTTCTTTTGGGGGAGCCCCAAAGCACTTCCTGCCCAACACGACTTTAATGCCCCCACCTCTGCACCCCTCACCTCCAGCAATGGCTCAGAAGTCTGCTCCTGCTTAAGCTCTTGAAGTTTGAGTGATTGGCATAGATAGTTGTTATGATCCCCATAACGTAAGCTGGTCTCAGAATCCCCTGGAGGGCTTTGTAAAAAACCAATACCTGGGGCCAACCCTAGAGTTTCTGATACAGCGAGTCTGTGGCAGAGGCCAAGAATTTGTATTTCTAACAAACTCCCAGGTGTTACTAATTCCTGGGACAGTATTTTGAGAACCACTGATATATAGAAACAGTTATATGTACAGAATAGCTTTGTCTTCAAGAAGGTTACAGCTACCCTCAGCTAATAATACCAGTGCATATAATAAGGAAAAGGAAAAGGAAAAAAAAATGCAATTGTCTGACTATTGAGATAAGTAATGAGAGATCTGCTGGGTTTGCCATACCCCAGTGAAGTAGCACATTGGGGCACAGAAAGAAAAAAAAAATCTCTGTTATACTTTTTATCTAAAAGGTAAAAAAGAAATTAAGCTATATGAATACTATTTGTATAGTTGACAAGATATCCTGTGGGATGGAGGAAAACTTGGGACTTATACCACAGAGGGGAATGGATAGGGGCCCACACTAATTTGTTCACTTTTATCATATTTTATTAGCTAGGATACTGGTTTCATTGCTGTAGTAAAGCCCACAATAACAATAATGGTAGGGTGCACACATCATCATGCATATACCAGTGACTTAGAAAAAAACCAAAAGATTCATTTCTAACTGTCCTTGCAGCATGGGCATGAGCTGTCCAGGACTGATGTGGCGGCTCCGTGGCATGGAACACGCATGCACTTACAACGGTGCTGTTCTGCTGCCCTGAGCATGAAGCTTCCCTACAGTGAGTGAGGATGGCTGCCCCAGCTTCCCAGAGAGTGGAGAAAAGGGGTGGGGAGGGCACTCTCCTTTCCTATTTAAGTTACACTCATCGATTTGTTTGCAACCATTAGCCAGAATCTAGTCAAATGATCAAATTAGCTGCAAGGGTTACCAGGATATGTAATCTTCACATCCAGCTGAAACTACTCTTTTTTTTTTTATAGGAGAATGCAGATATTAAAGGGCAGTGAGTGGGCTATGCAATGTGTATTGTAAGGCTCATGTGTTCCTGGTTAATTACATGTACAGGTTGCGTGATCTCATGTCGGCTATGCTAACACTCAAGAGTAGACAAGTGGCTTAGCAGGGTCTCACCAAAGAAACAGGTGAAAGGTAACACCACCAAATAGGCACAAGTGAACAAGAAAAGACGGAACTGACAGCCCTTCTGCTCCAAGGTCTTTGCAGCCATGTTAATGAGTTAAAATAATGCCGATAGGAACAGTTGTGACACACAAGACAACAGTGAATAAACAGAGGCCCTGAAATTATCTAGAAGAACATGTGAAACATAGATTCATGTGCTCTGGAATTAGCATCAGCTGATATCTTTCAGTATAATGCACATTTAAGGTAAAGTGTAAGGTTAATAATATATGCATCATCATGCATATATCAGTCTCTATATTATACTTATAAAATTCTATTATGTTCATAGCCTGTAGAGTATATGCATATCTTATAAAGTGAGTAAATATAATTTCTGCATGTTATGATCACACTTTAGTAATGAGAAACAGAGAAGTTATTTACTGTGAAGTACAGAACTATGAAGCCCAAGTTTTGTAGGTTGCTGTATGCCATCAAAATGAGAAAGACATTTAATATTTTGTTTGTGTCATATTTACCAATTCCTTTTAATGTCCACTTTTATGACACACAAAATATATTAATATTTTAGTCCATATACATGATTTATAAATAAATAAACAGGCATATTTTAGGGATGTATGAGCAAAATTTTGAAGTACTTGGGAGGTACACTCTCTGGATGCTGCAGGAATCAGTTGACGTGGTTCCCATAACAGTAAAAGGAAGGGAATCTTTGCAAAGGAATGAAGTGGGTGCTTTATTTGACAAGTCAGTGAAGTCCTTGGATGGCAGTGGCATCTGACATCCTCACTCTACGTCTAAATTTTTCTATTGCCACAACATCCCAAAAGATTACAGTCTGAAATTTAGGGTTTAACATTAAAGGTCTTCCAATGTCTCCTATGAAAATCAAAATCACTGACAACTGATAGTCAACATCATTGATCCTAGCCATAGAAGACATTGAGCAGGTTTGAGAGTCTGTCTGTAGACATGGGGTTGCAGATGAAGAGCAGGACCCAGTAAGGAGAGAGGACCTTGCCAAAGGATGTGGAAACACTGGAAAGAGGACAACTGAGCGGGTCCAAATGTGGTACTTGTTTTAAGAAGTTGAGTCTGGGGAAATTGATTTATAAACTTTGTGTTTAGTTTTGGAGTTCAGGGCTTTGTCATCCTGCAAACCCCCTTACTTTTTCTGGGCTCAACCTCCTCACGCTACTCTCGTGAGAAAAGGATGCAAAGGCTCTGTCATTCACTTCAGCATGGGTATGGATGAAATGGCATCACATAGACAAAAGCCACATTGCAAACTACAAATGCCTGTATGTCCTGATGTTTGATGAAGAATGGTAGGATTTGGATAGTGATTTTGGGACAAATATTTCAGGCACAAGTGAAGAACAGTAGTGCTTATAATAACAGAGCTAGCATTTGTTTTACACTAAAAACCAACAGAAAATTTGCATTCTGTGTCTCATGTAACCCTCACTACAACTCTGCAGGTAGCACTGTGTATTCCATTTTACAGATGAAGACACTGAGGCTCATGGAGATATCCTAGTTACTCCAGGGTTATGTGGTTGGATGTGGGAAGTCTTAGATCCCCAAATCTGGTAGATAAACAGCCTCAGTGAAGCTACAAGCCTGTCTCACTGAGGTAACACATGGAGCTGGATGGAAGGGTAAAAGTAATGGGTCTCAAATGCTAAGAAAAAGGGCTTCCACCTGATGTTTGGGAAATCAAGATTTTGTATAGGGTTCTTAGCAGGACACATTGTCTGTGTCAGGAGAACCATCTTCTGGAGGTATGTTTGTCAGCCTCTCAGGGGGAGGGATTCAGAGAACAGTTTGACATCTTTGGTGACAGACCCAAGGAAGTTGGTAAGGACTTACCTTGAATGGTGGCATCTGCTTCAGCCAGAGTTGGTCAGTTGGCTCGTGTACCCATTCTAGGGTTCTCAAGGATGGAACGTGGTGTAGACATGAAAGCACAACAGCTTAATTGTCTTAAGTCCTGAGGTCATGGGCCGATGTTGAGATATTTACAGAACACCACTAGTAAAGAAGATGCTCTTCCAGATTCTGAAGATTAAAACAAGTAACAGACACAGCTCTGGCCTTCACATGGCTGGTGGAGGAGAGCAATAAATAAAATGCCAATTCCAATGCCCTCTGATGTGCTGTAATGGAGGAAAGCCCAGAACATTATTGGAACAAGCCAGAGCACATCTTCTCCTTCTTGAGTATTCACATCTGGGGCAGGCTGGGACCATAACTGGACAGGTTGCCTCTGGTCCCACACGTGTCTGAGAATGGGATGGTTCCCACATGTGAGCTGTGGAGTGCATGTCCTGACATGCACAGAGTAATTGTCCTTTATAATTGAAAATGTGGCCACTGACAGTTTTATGTGCCTGACAGTCAACCAAAGTCAACAGGATTTTATGGCGAATTTACAGTAGCAGCCTCTGGGTCCTGGGTTAATAGGCCTTCAGCCTCTGTAATAAGGGCCCATTACAAAGGAGGAGAGAGGATCTTCTAAACACAGCCTGATGTTCAGGCTCAGCTGCTGTGATCTGGGGGGTAGTTAATGGTTTCCTAGCGCAGGAGTCACATTACAGATGGTATTTCCTTGAAGAGCAGCCCTAATCTCACCTTCCTAAATCACCCAGCCCAGAACCTGCAGCCATGAATCACTGTACCAGGAGCAGGTCGCCCCCTCCTCACAGACCTCTGGGGAAGTTTCTTCGGTGACACTTGATGTTTGACAAAATAGCGGGGAAAAAAATGAGCAGTTCTGAACCTAGAGTCCAAGAAGTTCGAAAGTCACAGTTGCCACATTTCCAGCCACTGTAAGGAACTTAACGAGCAAGAGATGGAAGTTGACTTCAGTGGTGACGATCATGATTGCTACAAAAGCCTTGTGACAAGACTCCACAGCTGAACATAATATGCTACCATGTGCATTTAACCAAAACAATGCTCATTTCTCCAGGTAGTTTAAATGCCAGACACTATGCGAACACTCATTTCTTCTATTTAATCCTTGTGAAAGTTATATTGCTATTCCCAGCTAGGAATCCAATTCAGAGATGCTGAATTCTTGTGCTCAAGAACAAAGAGCTGAGCAAGGTTTGGAACCCAAGTCTGGTGTCAAAGTCTGGGCTCTTCACATGCTGTTACATGTCTTCCCTTAACCCTGTTTCGTCTTTGTGTGTTTTAATTCCAGAATCTTTTATTTCATACCTTCTCATGACCAACTGCTCTGAAGATAGTCACATGCAGCTACTGAAAAACACTGTTCACATCATCTCTCTGAAGGGAGGCTCACGCTTCCTTCTCTCCTCTCTCTGCCCTGTGGGTAGTGAGCACACAGCATTCACTGAGTTACCCCTGTTAACTGTCCCAGTCAAAATGGTGTCAGTAAATAAAGAGAAAAACCTGAACATGTTCTGCAGGGCTGGAGCGAGAAAGAAATGGTGTATTGCTGCATGCAATAAATGCCTGCAGTTCTATATCTGAAACCAGAGGAGAGAAACATACATGAGGGTTTTCCAGATTTTATGATCCCACCATTCCGCGGCTCTGAGCAGGGACTGGGTGACACGATATAAACAAACACATTAGTATTTCACACCACATGCCATATTCAAAGGCTCTAAACTGACTCCAGTAGGTTCAGGTTGGGTCAGAGGGGGCTATCTTATAAATGGAGAAAAACTTTTATCTTCACCCCAAAACATCATCCTTTTTTTCTAAAGAATCATCTCTAATGCAGAAGAAATCATTCTTTCTAACAACTGGGGCATCAAATGGAAAAGTTCCTTGCCCAACACTTCTTATCACTAATCTATATTAGGATTAGGCCTAGAATTCAGAGGCCTAATGACTCTATCCTGGACAGCATTTTGGTGCAGCAATGGACAGGCAAAAAGTCACAGCCACACAGGCCTCTGTTCAAATGCAGGCTCTTTCTCTTTCTCTTCTGATCCACCTTTCAGGAAGTGAATTGGCTGGTGCTCTGATCTTGGACTTCCAGCCTCCAGAACTGTGAGAAGTAAACGTCTGTTGTTTAAGCCCCCTAGTCTATGGTATTCTAGAACCGCAGCCCAAGCTGACTGAGGTAACTGCCCAGACTGCTCATCTCTTAGCTGGGTAAACTTGGGCAAATGACATAACTTTTCAGTGCTTTGATTTCCTCGACCGTAAAAATGGAGCTAGTCCTAGCAGATATATCATAGAGCTGTTATAAAGATAAAATGAGACATGACACACAAAGTGCTTGGAACAGTGTTTGACATGTAGGAAGCCCTCAGCAGGTGTTACCTATTGACGAGGGATTGCCCGGTTTCCTTACCTGTTAATCTGAACAGTCACACCCACCTGACGGACTTTCCATCAGGACCAAGTGCCTATGTTTGAGAGCCTAGTGTGTTGCCTGGTAGAAAGTAGGTTTGGAATTATGAAAAACATAAAACCTTAAAAAATAATATTTTAAAACTTCAAAAATTTTAAAACATATATAATATTTTGAAGTATTCAAATGGAGATATTTATTTGGCCATGCCTTCAAGTTGCTCAAATTAACAGAAAGTTGGTTGCTGGAAATGAAGAGCAAACTGATAATCTTTGATTGCTTCAGCCCAGGGCACTTTTTCACTTCTCTACACAACTTTTCCAGAGAAGTCTTTTAGACCAAGCGATGAGAAAGGTAGTTAAGGTTGCTTACTGATGTATTACAAATTACTCCAAAATGTAGCAGCTTAAAACATCATTTGAATATGTCCTCTGGTGCCATGGGTCAGGACCATGCACAGGATATAGCAGACAGATGGCTGGCCTGGGCTTGGTAACATCTTGAGACTTGGCTGGAAGATTCAGCCTCTGGGGATGACTCAGGGCTGAGGTTGGAGTAATGGGGGGAGTTTTTCCTCATGTGTCCGGCATTGGCTGAGATCTCAGGTGGGACTGAGACTGGGGTAGCTACACACACAGCCTTTCCACGTGGTGGTCTCCGATTAGTGACACTCCTTACGTGGTAGCTTTGGAAACCAGAAACAAATGTATGGCATTTTATTGCTTAACCGTGGAAATTACACAATGCCACTTCCACTGCTTTCTACAGGCTGCAAGTTAGTAGCTAAAGTCAATTCAGATAAAAAGGGAACACAGAGTCCTTCCACTCAGTTGGAGGATTATCAATGATATGCTTACAAATGCCACAAAACTTTAATCCTAAGTATTGTTGGACACTGTTTACTGAGCCAGTGAAATTAGAGGTCTTTTCTTGCCCAAAGCTTTACTTGGTTTATAAACATTCCTTACAGTGAAGGAACTTCCTTAGTCACATCTGCATCCCTTGTTCTACCCTGGCCAGAGTCCTTGGAGAGTTGATAATAACTGAATGTTTTCTGATTTACACTGATCACAATTGTCTTGTTCTTTCCTAATTGTGTTCCAGATTTTTCAATACTATAGTGCTAACTGCACATATGATATTTTGCTGGCTTTTATACTTCTCTGTGTTTTTATCCCCTAGAAATCACGTAATTTTATTTTTATAACTTGGTAAATTTACTTATATAAAATTTCAACAATATATGATGATAATAATAATAATAAATCTTGGTCCAATAATATGTCTTTATTTGATCTTAGGAAAGCATGGCCCAAATCAGAAATAAACAATTTTCCAAAATTTAATGAGTCTTTTTCTCAAGAAACATGAAAATAAATCCTTGGCCAATAATTATAATGGCAATTCTAATGAGCATTTATTGAATGCCTACTGTGTACTAAGCACTGGGCTAAGCATTTTGCACATGTTAGTTCAGGTAGTGTGGTTTAAACAATATAGCATGTGGAGGAGGACACAACTGGAACATTGGGCTCTGTCCCTTATTAACTCTGCAGTCAAGGGCAGGGACTTCCTCTCTATAAGTGTCAACAGAGATTAAATGAATAAATATACATATAGTATTGAGCAGGTGCCAGGCATTCTTCAAGCATCCAAGGGATGAGAGATTCTTTCTATTCCTTATAAAAACCTTATTTTATATAGCTCATATCTATGGAGTGATTATTGGGTGTTAGGCTCTGTTACAAGGGTGTTACATTTACTAACTCATTTTATCTTCATGCCAACCTATGTAGTGAGAATTGTTATCATCCTTATTTTTTAGATGTGGAGACTGATCCTCAGAGAGACTAGCCTGCTCAAGGTCAAACTTATGGCAGAATGAAGCAGCTAAGTTGCAAGATCAAAATTCACATCCTGCCTCTCTAGTTCCAAAATGCATTTCCTTGTGTTCAGCACTTTTTGGAGCCCATAGTCCACATGCCCTACTGTTCGAGCACACTGGTTCTGTGAACCAGCGCAACTGTCATCCTTTGACTGGACTGACCCACTGCATTAGTCAGGGCTTCCCAGTGAAACAGAACCAATAGGAAACAACCAAAATGTGTATATATCTAGAAAGACTTGTTTTAGGATTCATCTCACACAATATGAAGGCTGACAAGTCCAAAATCTTCAGGATGCATCAGCAGGGTAGAGAATCAGGAAAAGCCAGTGTTGTAGCTTAAGTATGAAGTTCATCTGCTGACATAATTCCCTCTTGCTCAGGGGAGGTCAGTCTTGTCCCATTAGGCCTTCAGCTAGTTGGATTTGACCCATTTACATTATGGAAGGCAATCTGCTTTGCTCATAGTCAACTGGTTTAATTTTTTTTTTTTAATTTTATAAATTGAGTCATTTTTTTTGTTTGTACCATCTTTTCTTTTTTCTTTTTTTATTGATATATAGTTCATATACAATACTATATTGGTTTTAAGCATACAACATAGTGTTTCAACAGTTACATATATTATTAAATGCTCACCCCAACTAGTGTAGTTACTATCTGTCAAGAAAGATGTTACAGAACCATTGACCATATTATATATACTATACGTTCATCCTGTGGGTAAAACTGCAATATTTCCAGAATATCTTGCCTGGCCTTAGTGCATCTCCACATCGGTAGGTGTTTCAAAGGGGTGGAGAGAAGTAATCGATCTCCATATCAATAGGTGATTACAAGGGAGATGGAAAGTGAATGCACACCTGGACCAGAGAGGTTTTGTAAGGTCTTTTTGCAGTTGGGTCGCAAGAGACACAGGCAAACACTTGTAGGCAATAAATGAGTTTCTCCCACTTTATTTCTCCCTTTGACTGATTTCAGCTTCAAAGGTTATTTGCCCTGGGCTGGGAACATATTTTCCCCCTAGAGTTACACATCCCCACAAATAACTAATATGGTGATTAAAATTTTGTGCCTCTTTATCCCCTTCACCTATTTCACCCACCCACCTCAAACCCTCCCCTATGGTAACCATTAGTTCAAATGTTAATCTCATCCAAGAGCAAAAAAAAAAAAAAGAAACCCTCACAGACCATATATCTGGGCACCATACCCCAGCCAAGCTGACACATAAAATTAGCCACCACACTCACCATCAAAATAGAAGCTAATAGCAAACACCAATCACAGGTTGTGAATAGAAAAAAAAAGTTATTTTAAGGGAAAAAGTAGAAATGGTAAAATGGATGGTGAGTACATACTCTAATTGCTTTTTTCTGTCACTGTATTGAACACTGGAAAAAAAATAAAAGAAAACATCAGAAAAGAATAAGAGCATAGAAAATAATTCATTGTTGCATACATAATATAAAACTATTTATAACCTTAAGAGACAATGTCCCTTTTGTTACCAACATGGTGATGGCAAGTATGGATGAATGGCAACAAGGGGTCTCATCTCTCTTATTGTTGTGGAAACAGAGGGGCTACCAAGACAACAGGGAAGTGTCTGGGCCCAGTGGGTTCAGAACAGGAAGTTTCCAGGCATTCAAAATGCAGTCTCTAAGGTTGGCACTCAGAACTAGGAGTTACTGCATCCTTGGAGAATTGTTCCCTGATGGCTTCCATGGAAATCCATTACCAGTCACCAAGCACCCAAGTGGATCCTCTTGTGCTCAAATATTGATGGGTAGATTTGGTGATCATGTACTTTAGCAGATTACCTGGGAGTCATTCAATCAACATCATGAACAGCAGAACCTACATTGTGGGAAGAGGGGGACATGGGGTACCAGCTCTAAGAGTTCAAGTTCCTTTGGGTAGTCAGAGACAGAACTTCCTCTTAAAAGCAAAGTAATGATGGAAGCACTTTAAACAAAACTCCTATCATCTGATAGGAGTTGGGATGTGTGTAGTATGAAGAACTCCTAGGTGTAACTATACTTTGTAGAGTGCATTTACAGCCAATACCTAGTACAAGATGAGTGAGGTATTGAATGCACTAGTCATTGGGAAATAACCTGACTCACCTCTCTGTGAGATGGGAAAGTTTGCAGAGAGCAGAAAAAATAGCATGACTTCAATACAAGTGAGCTGGCTACGGGGACATTCCACTTTGGACTTGCCTGGACAATCACAGTTCCCATCAGCTGTCTTACACAATGTTGAAATACTCTAGACATTTCAATTGTTTGGCATGCAAACAATAGCTTCTATACTCTCTCCCCCAGCTGGATAGGAAAAAGGAATGATCCGAAGCACTTGGTATGCATGACTTTATTTAATATTTCCAACATTATGTGACTTAATAGTTACTGCTCCATTATTGTATAGATATGAAAGCCACATTTTTAGACAGTCTACCTAAAGTGCCTTAGGTCATATTACAAGTAAATTGAAAAGGTGGTATCTGTATTCAGAAGTTTTCATCATTGGATGGATGAATAGGTGGCTGGCTGGCCGGCTGGATAGGTAGATAGGCTGATGAGTTCTCAAATAAAGTTATTCACTTTCATTTGGGTCCTCATTTCCTGCAGGGTGATTAACACCATCTTTCACTCTACATGAAAAGTGGATTAAAAAAAAAAGAAACATTAAAGTGTATCCAAAACAGATCTTGGAAATCTTTACATGATCTTTAAAAATGCATTGACTGTCAAATTTATAGCTAAGCTGGACAACTATATGAAGGAGAGAGTGTGACAATATAAACATTAGAAGGAAACTATTTCTGTGAATTGCAAGTGACCACATAACTCAGAAGCAATGCTGAAGGCTGTATACTCCAGGAGATTCATGTTGTATTGGATCATGGGAAATGGCTCATAGTTCATGTGCTGGGCTTTCTTTGATGTGCCCAGCCTGAACAATTCAGCATAAAATTCCTTTTCTCTTGCAGAAATGGAAATGAAACTGTGATTTTCTGGCAGAAGATTTATCTGTCTTGGAATAACAGTGCTTTAAGGAGTGTTTGGATACTTGGCTCTGTTTGACAAATCCCAGAAGTGACAGGACGGCAATAGTGACACCTACACTGGCTTCACTCCACTAAAAATATAACTTATGTTGGTATTTCTTAAAAAGGCAGAGGTAAATAGTTATTATAGAAAGACTAAGTAATATGGAGTAGCCAAGAGAAAAAATAAAATAAAATCCTTTCAAATTCCACTACCAAAGGAATTATTTTAATAAGTTAATAAATATAATATATTCCTATAACCACATAATAGGGGCTGCATAAACTCTGTTCTAGCTCAGTATCCATGAAATTTGCTCAGTTTGAGGTGCACCCCACCTGGCCTAAATGCTCAAGGATGGCATGGAAGCTGGCGCACCACCACCAGATGTAGGGCTCCTGGTGAGCTGACATTTGTTCTGAGGCAGAGCGGCAAGGAGTCCACATGGGACACTCACACCCAGACTGAGTGGGGTTCCCGGACATTGCAGGGTGTCGCTCCCGCTTGGCCACGAGCTGAGACAACTTGGAGGAAGAGCGCAATAATGTCCTCCCTGTATTTCAGTGGCACTCCATCCTATACGTATCATCACTTATTTTAATAACGCCCTTCTTTTGTTCATTTAACCTACTTTTTAAAAACCTGTCCCACACGTTTTACATCTGAAAATCACTTGAAACAAAGTAGAATGTTTCAAATATATATAACTGTGGTGTCAGCTAACCTAAATTGGTATCTTAGGATCTGAAAAATGGCCTCAAACACTCCATTTCATGACATGTAAAGTCCAATGTCCCTCCCCACTGCAGATGTCTGTAAATTCTTAGGATGCTGGACTACTCCATTCGTATACAACTCTGTGCTTATACTTTTCCTGAAGGCTTTGCCTGCATGCCTTCTCAGCATCTTGAATGTGCTTACCTTGTTTTTACTACGTTTTTGAGGTAGAGAATGCAAATCTGCTTTTGCATTTCAGTAGCTAGAAAGCAACTCAAATGGCTTTCACAAGGTCTCTGGAAAGCTGGCTCTACTGAAAATTTGGCAAGAGAGGAGTTTGTAAGCCAGCTTCACTGGACAACTGAGTGTTAAGGCAACTTTTTCCTGAACAGCCCAGTGGAGAACACAGCTTCGGAATTGCCGCAGCTGAGGTGTGCCACCCAGCGGTGCACCTCCAACCCTCATGCTCTTCCTGACTCCTCCTGACGCCTGTCCTCTGGAATTCCAATGTTTCAAATCCTCTCCTTTTCTTATGAATAACAATTTGTCTTTCCTCCTTCTGAAGGTGTCTTTAGAGTCTACCCTGGAGACTGCATATTCACATCTAGGCGGTCATCCATCAACTCATTTTCTAAACGAAGGTATCTCCTCCCAAGAGGAACTCCAGTGCTATGTACTAGGATGGCTTATTGTTACAAATTGTTCTTGTATATATTGACTTATGGAAAACTGGGGTAAGGGAATAGATATTCATATCAGGAAACCGTATGTATTCCTTCCTTAATCCCAGGGCCACCTTCTCATCCTTTCTGCCATGGTACCTTGTTTTTCTTTGCTTTTTGGAGCTGTCATGGCCAGCTTTACCTGTGTGAGTTCTTTTCCCTCTGCGCCTTCTTGGATAATGGAATAAAGTCATAAAGATTTTTAACATTCCTTGCTGCTCCTCAAGACAACATGGACCATTTTCATTTTCTAGAACATTTTTAATCATGCAAAAACAGTATATAGACTTTACAATCATAGAAGAGTGGTTTTAAAAAAAGTTTCAAAAATTACAGTCTTTGCTGTCGTGTTTTTTTTCCTGATGTTCTGGCTTCCTTTGGAGATGATCAGTGACATGTGTTTGGATTTCTATTTTCCTTTCTGTCTCAGAGTAGAGTTCAATTTACCTGTCTCCTTTATTTTTAAACCTTACAATCTCCCCTAAAAGAACACCTTCCTAGAACATGGACCCCAAACAACCAGAGTAGAGAAGTGGGTATCCATCATCTCTCAGAATGCAGGGTTTAGCAATGAGAAAGAAATGGATTAAAATAAAATTTTAAAATGTGGCATTTAGCAGTGTTTTACCACACTTTTCTATCTATGAAGCTAATTATAGATGTATTAATGACCATATAAATTGAAGGTCTATGATATTGTTGATATTTTAATATTCTTAATGAACCTTGGCACTGTAAAAAAGATATACCCAGCTTCCTTATAGCTTTACCTCTAATTATGTGACCTTAATAAAATATATAACTTCTCTTAAGTCTCAGGTCTCTCACCTGTCATATGGGAATGCAAATGTTATCTGTGGTCATTCATGATTATGCACAGATGTCAGGTGAAGTGTCCAATCCTTAAGTATTCAGAGGAAATCTGCTCACACTCTGTGCCACACACTGTGAGACACCCACCCATGCATGGCTCAACCCCTCGAGACTTCCACGGCATGTAGTGAGGAGAGGAAGGCAAATACTTTCCCGGCCACCTTCATTCCTAAACCCCATTAAATGAGTTCTGTCAAGCCATGACCTTTTTCCCTCTCATATCGACACATGCCACACTGTAAAACCCAGTCCTTTTTTTTTCAACCCCTGTCAATAACTTCTTACTCAACAAGGTGTGTGGTGTGAAATAAAGAAAAGCTGACCCCCATGCTATGTTACCAGGGAGTGGATTGTGGAAATCCCCGGTTCTTGTCTTCTAGAAGGAAAGAATTCAGTCCAGAGACCTGATAGAGAGTTAAAGCCACAGGAAGCTTTTATTTAGCACACCTTAATGGAAAGAGTAGCAATCCCAGACACAGCCCCACATATATTGAGGGTTGAGTTTGTTCTCATTGGTTCTTGTCCCTGCTGAAACAAAGAATTGAAAGGCAGAGACACAGTAGCAAAGCAGAGCTAAATTTATTTGAATACCTTCCAAGGGAGGAGGGGGCCAGAGTCAAGGTGGACAAAGGCACCAGACTTTTAGGGGAGGGTCTGTTTATCATGACCAATCTGGAAGGCATTTCTTTGATTGACAGGGTTAGGTCATTTGACTGAGAGTTCTAGTTAATATCCGTTCCTCTTGGCGCACATGTCTTTTCCCAAAATGCACCATGGGGGTGGGGAGCAAAACCCACAGTTTTATTTTAATGAGATTATGACGAGGCCTGGTTTGGGTGGTTCTTAATTTTGTTCGATTGTGCCTGCGTTGTGACCTGATTGGGACCGGTTTTGCCTGGTCCCCAACAGGCAAGGACTGCTATTTCCCTGCAAAGCCTTTGTTGGCTTCAAGTCCAACCCCCTAACTTGAACCTTATCTTCCCCTTCCCCGGCTGCTTGTCTCTCTTTCCACCTAACACTAGGACCACCAAAAGGATTTCTAAGGCCTAAGTACTGAAAGTTTCATTAATTCTGGGAGTCTCAAAATGGCCACCCTTGAAAACTTAAACTTTCTAACTCTGTAATGCCAGGTATTAATTAAAACCATTTTAAAAGCTAAACAAAGTATGCATCACCACAACTGCTCTGCTTTGCTGTCCTGATTCCTGCTCCAGGATATAAAATAAGCAAGAATGTTTGCCCTTCCCCTTAATGCCCTTTTGTGCCAATATATATATCAACCCTAAACCTTCCTTTCAGCATTGCACATTTTATACAAATGGATGTATCCCTTTTGAAATTCTGTCTTTCTTGCCTGTCTCCCTGATGATATAAAAACCTTTATATGACTTGGACTCCTTGAAACATTTCTCCTGTCCATGGGAATTAATGTTTCGGACTGATAAGCCCTCAGCCAGACTCAAATAAAACTCCATCTTTATTTAAAGGTGACTTAAATGAATTTTTCATCGACGGTGGGTACGTGGATGACTTCACTGAATTTTGAAGCAGCACCAGAAAGATTATGGAGAACATTGGCACTCTTGTCTCCTACTAAAGGCACCTGGCCTCCTATTTTCAGTGTACTCCCCTCCAGAAACCGTGGCCCCAAAAATGTTTATGTCTTCCTCTTCTCAGTGTGCTCCAGGATGCATGGATCATCTTGCTCTGGGCTTGCCCTTCAGAGACCCAGTAAATCTGGATTCCATGATGCCATTCCTTTCTGCTGCCTCCTGCCTGCCAAGGCAGGGAGCAATATTATGTGTTTCCATTATGCACCACCATGCTGCAGAGCAGAGGCAGCTCCTGCCAGTTTGGGTCTGAAATACTGCCTGCTTTCTGTTCCTCTTTTCCCACACAGAAAGCATCTCACCAGTAGTAGATTCTTAAAGAGTATGGGGGAAAAAAGGGGTGTGCGGAGAGATTGGATGATGTGTGTGGAGAGTAGGGTCAGATCAGAAAGAAAATGGATAACAGTGAAGGAAAAGCACAGAGCTGATGTGACAAGGGAGAGGTTCCAGGCCAGGCGATCATATTCCTAAACAATCCTAATACTAATACCAAAATACTCTGAATACTGTAAAAATGAAAAGTATACAACCTCTATTCTCTGAGCCTGGATAGCTGCCTCTATGCCCTTCACTGCTGATATGCAGCCCTCCTTTGGGCTCCTTCCACACACCCAGCACCTGTGAGCTGGGAGAACGTCTCTTTCCTAGGTAGGAGCACAGATGCAGGAAGGCAATGATTTCAGAGGGTTTATTTTAGAAACAGAAAACAGCTTCCTAATGACAGGCTGCTTGGAGGGGGTCGCATTTCATTGGTGATGCTGGCAGACCACCGTCTGCTGATCTGTTTTGTCACTTTGTTGTCTGTTGAGGAGACAACAAAATGCTGGTGAGCAGCTGGTGGCAGAATTATGTTTTATGTACAAAATGTGGGAGAAAATTCTGGCCCAGTGCTGTAATTGCCTGATTGGATGGGGGCGGGAGAGAGAGCTAGGCATTTATCTGAATTAAATTTGCTTTCAATCCTCAAGGTTCAACATGCCCAACGACAACTGGAATGGGCTTGCAATACCCTTGGGTAACAACTACGACTCTCGGCTTTCTGGAAAGTCAGAGTCAGCCTGGAATCCAGCAGGACTCTGTTGATGTGGTATCTTGGTTTATCTGCAAGGAGTTAGGGCTTCTCAGAGAAGTGGGTCCTAACAGGTGACATATTAATAGAGGAGCAGGCATGTGGAGGACTGGGGAGAATGCTGAGCAAAGGACTTGAGAGGAAATACAATCAGCCAGGCAAAATCCAGTATAGTGGGAACTTTTAAACCCAGGTTCTGATTCCTTTTTTAAAGCATGATCTCCAATAACCATGACACACTAATTTCTTGGAACCATTAGACAACTGTCTAACCATCTTACTTTGCTTCAACCCCTTGAGCTGTAAGCTTCTTAAGAGTTACCTTGTTGTCTAAACTATTTATGACAATTGTACTTCTATGTTAATTACATAATTTAATAATATATTTTCTAAACTAATGTATGGGAATATGAAAAGAAAGTTGTTTCTTTGAAAATTCAGTGAAAGAATTTGCTAAAGATGACTAAAAAACATTCATATTGAAGGTGGTGTGATTACAGGAAAATAGTAAAAATTAAGAGAATCTACTCTTAGTTTGATTTGCGTGTGTGTATAAGAAACCACTCCACTTGAAAGAGTTAATTATGAGTTTATTTTTTCAAGATAGAATGAATAGGACTCCAATTACAATACTCATGTTCACAGAAAAGACATTGGCCTCAAGCAAAATGATTGGCAAACAAATTAGTAATGAAAATGTGTGTGGCACACATGCATGCATGTGTGTACCATTTTTATGACTTTTCTCCTTAGCCATTTTTTTTTTTATTACCTTATTAGTCTCGAGTCTGGATTGGAAGGACTCAGGTATCTTTGACTTTACTGAGAGCGTAGGAAATCATTCTGGCGGATAAATGGATGTCAGAGGACCAGAAGGGGATAACATGGGACAGGAGGGTGGAAGGAAGTAAGAGTCATGTGGACAGTGTGTAATGGCGGAGGCTTTACCAGAAAGCAGGATCGAAGCCTCCCAGTAGGTTTGGGGCAAAGACTGCATCCCATGTGGGAAGGGGCTCTGGCTAGAGAAAATCATGAACTGAGTCCTGAAGGATCTGGGGACATGGTGGGGTTGGGTGTTTGCACATCAGCAAGACTTAGGAACAGAGAACAAAATCAGGGCCCAGCCAGCAGGGATGTTATGGATGTCCTAGTCCAGCCAAGCTGCCACCCTATGCCTCTACCGTGGCGACAATTCTTTCTGATCCTCAGTTTCCTCAGCTGTAAACTGCGGATGATTGTAGCTCTGTCATAAGATAAGGGAAGGATTACATTGATACCACATTCACAGCACCTAACACACACTAGTTATTATTAGTTGTACAATAAGTTTCTTATTTCCTTTATTTTCTTCATTCATTCAAAACATTTACTGAGTATCTCCTCTTGCAGCAACTAGCTGTCGAGGATACCACAGTCAGCAAAAGAGGCAGGACCCTCCTTTCATGAAACTGAATTTCCACTGGAAGGACAGACACTCAATAACTAGTTTCAAAGATATGTGTTATGAAGGGAAGTAGAGGAAGGGAATGGAAAACCTTCATGATCTTGCAGAGGAAGTGGGTCGCCCTGCACACTCTCTCTGTTTGCATTCTAAGTGGCAGCAGAAGGATGCCCGGGCAGTGTAGGCATTGCTGTCATTACTGGTGACTCCTCAGCTGCTGGCAGCCCAAAACAGGAATGACTTGTGGCTGGTAACCTTCAGAGAGCTCTTAATTTTTAATTTTTAATGAAAATAGCTTTCCTGGTTTTGTTCTGATTTTGAGTGTTCTGTATGCTTGCAGAAACTCAAAACAATGGAGTAAATCATTAAAAAGTGAAAAGAAGAAAGAAAAATTAAAAATCACACCAAATCCCAGCATCCAAACATAGCCATTGTTAACATTTTTTAGTTGATTTTTTTTTGTTTTAGTGAACTTTCTTAAAAACATCTCTTACGGTTTTAACAGGGCAAATATAGGCACTCACCAGAACTCTTAAATGTATGTAAATATACACGACACACATAATACATACACACTGTTTAACCTTTAGGGACTCTCCTTGACTTATTTTGAAAGTGGGTGTGTGCGGACAGAGATGGTAATGCTCACCCACTACTGATTTGCCCTCTGACACTCCCTGGCTCCCTTGCAGTGAGACAACACTTCCTCGCCTATGTGACTGGTTGGTTCCATGCTGAAGTTGTGACAAGCAAGCGCAGTTCCCCAGAGACTCTCTTTCCTTGTTGCAAAGGCCAAGGTGGCAGATAGGTCTGTGCCAAGACCAGGGTCCTCCTGTGCCTGGTGCATGAGAAGAACAGAGCTCACCCCACTCTGTGATGGGCAAGGACATAAGCAGGAATTGCCCTTTGTCATAAGAAGACGCCAGTGTTTCAGTTACCATGGGTGGCCAGCCTACCTGACCCACACAGAGTGATAGAAAACATCTCAGCTGGTCTGAGGGTTAAATAGAATGCTATGAGACCTGTGATGGCAGCTCAGTAAATACCAGGTTGATTCTGAATGAAACTAACAGACAGGACATTTGTTATACTGCAAACATTTTGCAGTGACTTCTGAGGGAAACATGCATAAACACTGATAAGAGATTTTGAATCACCTCTTGATTCTGTATTTTTTCCAGACTTGAAGTTTCTCTATCCCTTTTCCATTTCTCAAGGAAATCCTCCAAGGTGGTTAAGAAATCATCAGTCATTAAAAGCTATCCAACAGTTATTTCTCACCACTGTTATCTTCATCCACATGCCGCGACCCTCTGGCCTTCTGTCTCAGAAACACCAAGGGCACTCCCGCCCCTGGACCCCTCACCTCTTCTTCCCTCTACCTGCCACACACTTGTGATTGGTCTGCATGGGCTGCTTCTTCCTGTCATTTGGGTCTCAGCTCAAAAATCACCTCTTGAGTAAGGAAATCCTTGTCTTTCTGATCATTTACTACTCCCCACTTCTTACGTCAGCCACTTCCTATCACAAAGTTCTCTCTTATATTTTCATAATTCTTCCCAGTGTCACAAAAGAACTTATTCACATATTTACTTATTTACAGTCTGTACTCCCTCCTTCACTAGTATGTATAAGTTCTGTAACAACAGAGACCTTGCTGTCTTGGAACAATGCCTGGAACATCATATTCAGTAATATTTGTTGAATAAATGTATGGGCACTTCCTGTGTGCTAGATACTATGCTAGATGCTGTAGTAAATATGCATTTGAGTGAACTAAATAGGAAGACATGAGTGCTAATTAAAGGTAATGGCAACAGCGATTTTCTGTAGAACTATCCATGGCAGGGACAATTAATTCTTACTCAAACGGAGGCAGCAGGGAACTCTTGCTAGAGGTGAGACTATTCTATCTCAACTCTGGAGAACAAGGAAGAATTTGAATGGTGAGCTCTTATGGCGTTAAAAGGGGAGAAGACAAAATTGACTCCTTGTCATTTAAAAGTGGGATCAAGACAGAAGCTGTGACACTTCAGGGCCTATTTCGGCGACAGTGAGTTGCCCACTGTGGCTGAGCTTTAGTGGCTGCAAGGAAAGAAAACTGCAAATGGAAGATGGAAGATCATGCTTGATGGTGAAGAGGGCTCAAAGGTTATACTATAGGGTGGTCTTAATTCTGTTCAACATAAAGAGGCATTAAATGTTCATAAGAAAGTATTTTGGTCTCCTAGAGCTTCTGCAACTACATATCACAAACTGGGTATCTCAGAACAGCAGAAATGTACTATTGCACAGTTTCAGGGGCTGGAAGTCCAAAATGAAGGGACCAGCAACACTATGCTCCCTCTGTGAGCTGCAGGGGGATCCTTCCTTGCTCTTCCCAGCTGTGGTTGGTGTGTGCTGGTGATCTTTGACATTCTTTGGCTTGCAGATACACCACTCCATCCTCCATCTTCACATGGTTTTTTCCTGTGTCTTTGTCTCTTTGCATAGCATTTTTTTTTACAAGGATATCAGTCATACTGGATTAGGGGCCCCCACCCTACTATCATATGACCTCATTTTAACTAATTTCATCTGCGACTACTCTATTTCCAAATAAAGTCACATTCTGAGGTACTGGGGGTTAAGACTTTCACATATCCTTTTTGATGAACACAATTCAACCCATAATACCATCAACTTGCCTTTGAAAAGTCACTCAGTGTGATGGTTAATTTTCCGTGTTGACCAGACCACAGGGTGCTCACATATCTGGTCAAACATCATTCTGGAGCATCTGTTATGGGATTTCTGGATGAGATTAACATTCGAATTGGCAGACTGTGTAAAAACAGTTCTCATCCAGTCCAACAGTTGAAGTCTGAATAGAACAAATAGAGTGAATACGGGAATTCCTTCTGCCTGCTTGCCTTTCAGCTGGAACATCATTTTTTCCTACCTTTCAAGTTGAACTGAAACATTGGTCTCAAACTTGCCAGCCTTTGGACAGGAATTATGCTACCAGCTCTCCTGGGTGTCCAGATTACCAGTGCAAGGTATTGGGACTTGTCCCTTGTCGGAGCCCAATACCACAGGAGCCAATTCTCCAATTCTTTATCATCTCTCCATTTCTCTCATATATATGCATGCTGTGATTTTTTCCTCTGGGAACCCCAACTAATACAGATTTTTGTACAGTGAAGTGAAGTACTGCTGTAACAAATACCTAAAAATGTGGAAGTGGTGTTGGTGGTGGGTAGAGACAGGAGGAGTTTTGAAGTAGTTGCTAGAAAAAGCTTAGAATTCTGTGAAGAGATCACTGGTAGAAATATGCACAGTAAAGGTCATTCTGATGAGATCTCAGATGGACATAAGGAAGAAGTTTTAAAATGGAGAAAAGACAATCCCTATCATAAAGTGGCCAAACTTGGCTGAATTGCACTCTAGTGTTTTGGGGAAGGAAGCAACTGTGAGCAAGGCAACTGGATATTTAGTTAAATAGATTTCTAAGCAAAGATCAGCATGGTTCTTGCTAATTAGTGAACTGTGAGATGAGAGAGAGAAATCAAAGGTATAGTTAAGGAAAAAAGAACTAGCACTTGAAGATTTGCACATTTTTCAGCCTGTCTGCATTGTAAAAACTGAGAAAGTTTGTTCTGAAGATCACACTCAGGGTGTAGCCGAATAACTATTTGTTAAGATGATTGTGGGTATGAACCATGAATTGAATTCATCACCTCAGCAGAAGTCAGGAGTGGGCATGGGATTATGCCAGCAGACACACTGTCAGCAGGAACCGAAGGGAACAAAAACTATGGGGATAGAATGAAAGAAGGCTGTCTGACTTTTGGGATTCAACAGGACCAAACAATAGAGTTATCCAACAGGAATACGAGTTATCCTTCTAGAAAAGGGAAGAATAACCCTGCAGGTAACTCAGGTATCTGCAAGGCTGCCACTCCACCACAGCCCACACAGGACTGGTTTCTTGGTTTCAAAGGGTGGGGCCCGTTTGGTTTCAGGGCTAGGATGCCACCACCCAGTACCTCAAGGGCAAGCCCAGTCCCACAGGGGCTGTACTGCCACACCAAGCCCAAGGTGGGAGCACCCCACTGAGCTTTATTGGTGACACTGCCTCCTCCATGGGCTGGGAAGGCAGAGTACTGAACCAAGGAGGACTATTCACCAGCCTTAGGATCTAATGGAATTTGCTTGCTCAGTTTTGTACTTGCTTAGGACCTGTGATCCCTTTTTTCCTTCTGATTTCTCCCTTTTGGAGTGAGAATATTTATCTTATGCCCCTATCTCACCATTGCATTTTGGAAGCACTTAACTTGTCTGGTTTCACAGGCTCACAGCTGGAAGAGAATTTTGCCTCAGGATGAATCAGATTTTGCATCTTACCCATATCTGATTTACATGATATTTAGATGAGACTTTGGACTTTAGACATTAGAGCTGGTGAGGACATGAATTAAGACTTTGGGGACTGCTGGGATGGAATGAATGCATTTTGCAAGTAAGAAGGAGATGAATTTGGGGGGCCCAGGGACAAAATGCCATGGACTGAAGCTTGTGTCTCCTTTCAATTCATAGGTGGAAGTCCTAAGTCCCAGTGTGGCTGGATTTGGAGGTAGGGCATCTAAGGAAGTCATTAAGGTTTATGAGCTCATGAGACTGGAGCACTGATCCAATAGGATTTGTGTTCTTATAAGAAGAGACACTAGTGCCCTCCCTCTCTCTCCACAAAGAAAGGCCATGTGCACACATAGCCAGAAGGTGGCCATCTACACACCAGGGAGAGCTCTCACCAGAACTTAATCAGCCAGCATGTTGATTCTGGACTTCCCACTCTCCAGGACTGTGAGAAATAAGCCTCCAGTCCGTGATATTTTGTTATGGCGGCCTGGGCGACTCACAGGCTCTGGCTGCAGTGGGGAGGATGGTGGGGACGGGAGGGAAAGAAAGGGAAACCAGGAGGGAGGCTGCACCTGTAGTGCAGGAGAGACCTGCTGATGTACAGACCCAGGGTAATGGGGGCTGGAGAGAGGGACAGAATGAGAGAGATGGGGGCCCTTCATGGTGTTCACTAGAGACAGTTATAAACAGGAGCCAGTAAGTTAACAAGAAAGATAAAATGTTATTATGCACGAGAACAAAAGGTTTCAGCCCTTCACTATATTAAGCCCATTGACTCACATTCTTTCCTTTGAGTAAAATCTAAGCAAGAAAAGGTGAAGCTGTTTCCATCCTAGTCTCTTATCTCTTCTTTGTCACTCCCTTTTGATTCCTTGTTCTGCCCTCTTTCAGATGGGGGCTCACTATTTGCACTTTCCAACACAGTGTCTTTTGGGACTACAGGGTGTGAGGGTGTTTGGGACATTTGATGCTCCTATTTGAGCAGCTTTGAGACCTTCACTGATGGATTTTTGAGGAGCTCAGAACTCCAGGCGTGGCCCCTGAGCCCTCCCAGAGCTGGTCAAGATGGCCCCTGCAACAGAGAAAGTAGTGAGGCTCTGGAGACCAGTGTGGTCCAGCTACTGTGTGGTGGCCCCCAAGAGACAACCAATGAAAGAAAGATGTATAGCATTTGGGAAAGTTTTTACAGTGAATAAAATCTCTCCTACATGTCCTCTCCTTCAGTCCTTACAATTCCCAGTGGAATAAACCACAGGGGCACCTCAGGAGGCTGCAAGCTGCTTCGTGAACTCCGAGAGCTTCATCTGCAGCACCCCTGGTTGTTGATGTCCTGAAAGTCAGTGTGAAAAAATGCCTACCAAGTCCAATGAGGGAGGATTGGATTGGGCTTGACTCCACGCTATCACTTAAAATCAATCAGTTGTGGATAGACACCTTTTTTAAGAGGTTTAGGAGAATATAGGATAGGCAGTTGACTCCAGCCATATCTGTAACCAATCACTTCTTCAAAAATACCTGAAGCAAATAAAGCCTCATTAATATTTGTCAGTCACAATCTCTAGGGTATTTATCTGTTTGGTTCCCTGCCACATCCCCAGTCTCTCATTTGTTCACATCAATACTTGGTGAGTCAATTAATACGTGAACTTTGGACATTGAAAACATAGGGATCTGTTGTATTTTCTTTTCCTTTTCTGTATGTTTTACATATTTTACTATTAGTTTTGTTATTGTTGTTTTAAGATGAAGTGTATCATCAGAAGGGAGATGGCCAACATGAAGGCTTAGCAAAATAGAGAATATTAGAAGGAGATCAAAGAGTTTACAATATTCTTGTAATTAAAAAAAATTAAGTTCCTATGCCAGATACCACTACATATTACTATGTGCTAAATGCCATATTAAACATTATCCATTTTAATCGGCACATAGATTCTCTGAGATTGACAGATTAAAAAATGGTACTTCAGAGATGTTCCGTAACTTGACTAAGATGGCCCAGCGAATCCATCTCCAGCTTGGATTCCGAACGTGGCGGTCTGCAGAGCTCTGACGCTCATGGCGCTGGCAATCAGGCCACCGCCCACAACAAATGCAGAGGAGAGGGGCGTCTTAGTTATAGACCCTGGTCTCTCTCCCTCCAAAGCCATTTGTTCCTTCTCTCTCTCTCTCTTGCTCTCTCACCATGGTCCCCTTCCTCCAAGACCCGGAACACGTGCTCTGAAATCTTTATCTTGCTCCTGCTGATGTCGGCAAAGACACTGGGGTAGCACCTGTCCATCTCAGAATTCATATGGGCAAAAGGTCCTTAGGTAAAATGTGCTCTGACGCTCACCCTGTTACCATGCCCTGAAAGCTGCATAGACTAGCTGCCCACTTGTTTGACAGACCCTATTAAGAAAGTGCTAGAATTCCCAAAATGGTTTTCCTGATGGTATACAAATAATCACATTTTGGACATCAAGCAACCCTTCTCTAACCTTCCTATTTCTTCTTGTGTTTTATTAAATTATAAAGCCCAGTGAGCTATGTATGCCTCAGTTCTTAAAAACTTCTAGAAAATCTGGTTATAAGAATAAAAGCTTTGAACTTACAGAGGAAGTGTTCTTGTTTTGTTTCATTTCATTTGCTGTGGAGTCTTTTACCTCCTAAAGCCATGGAATAGTAGGAAAGAGCAGAATTCAGCTTTAAATATTTAATTTCCGTCTTCAAATCTCTGATGTCAGGAGACATGCGGGGTGGCCTCGCACTAAGTTCAGCAACCAAAGAAATTCCAAAGCCTGCCCTCCTTTTCTGTCTCACATGTCATGGGACTTTCACTTGCTATTTATCTCCCAAATCTGACTCTCTCTACAGGAACTAAAACCCCATTATTCTTAAATGGTCTGGTTTGATGTCACCACAGCAGTGAAGTCATTATGATGCTCCAGGGCAATTTTCTTCCTGAACTAATAACGCTCCATTAGCATCTTTCAAAGCCAGAGGAAAATCTGTTCTAGGAAGAGGAAGAGAGGTAGCTAAAAGTGAAAAGCTGAATAAAATATGTCCCACTGGCTTTATATAATCCTTTACTGACATATGATTTCTCAATTAGACAGCCCTGGCCTCCCTGTTTACTGATGGGGAAGGGCGAGGCTTCCATCCAAGTGGGGGAGAGGCTTGCTTCCTTGTGTTCACTCTGCTTGCCAGCAAACACAAAGAAATGATCCTCAGAGCCTTCCAACCAAGAGGTGACGGAGCAAAGTGGGAAAACTGAATGCATTTTCAACACATTGGCAGTTCATTGTGGTTATATAATATAAAATGACATAAAAATCTTGGCATTTTAAGAAAACTGTTAAACATTTGTGACAAATCATTTGTCTTAGATATATCTTAATGAGGTGCAATATATTCTTTTACTCCCTTACAAGGGACACTAATTCTTAATAGTTTATGTATGTGCATTTGCATATATATGCATATAAACTGCACACATATATAAAGTGTACACATATATATGAATACGTGTAGATGTACACACACACACATCAAAGCTAAATTTTTCCTTGTGTTTTCACAACTTTTTACCATCTCTTGCTCTTGTTTTATTTCTACCATGCTGATTTTTCAGCAGTTTTGTTGAGTAGATACTGAGTAGAGAATACAAAGATAAAAATAATTTGTACTGTTAAGGAGATACTAGCTGAAGAAGCAGAACAGATTTTGGAAAATGCAAAGAAGACATTAGAAAGAGGGAAATTCCAGACATCTGGGTTCTTAGAGTTTTGGAGACTTTAGTAGATTGTGAATGCAAGCCCATAGCAAATAACAATTTTATATTACTTTTTAATTACTTCTAGATATTGGTCTGGTATGTCTACTGGTTGTTGCATCCTGCAGAGAGGAATCATCAAACAGCAGCCCCGCTCAATGGGAGTACATATCACATATATTAATAAATAGATGCCTAAGTCTACAAACCCAGATACCCACTAAGGACAGTGAATGAGTGATCTGTATACAAATGGCACTGTTTTTCCCAACAGAATTTACTTCAATAAATATTACATTCTTTGTCTTTGGAAATAATACAATAAATAGAAAGGACATTGTATCTCATGAAATATTACTGTGAGTTAATTTCCAGTGAGGACAGCAGTTATGAGCTCAAGGAGTAAACTCACAACCAAGTTGTTACTTTGCCATGTAACATGGTGAGTTACACTGTAGTCTGCAGAGACTGCCTGCCTCCAAATCTTATTTTATCTCTTACTAGTTATATGACCTTGGACAAGTGACTTAGTCCCTCTGTACCCCAGTTTCCTCACCAGTAAAATGAGGATGACTATATTTATGCTACAGAGTTGATGAGACCATTAAATGATGTAATGCATCTAGAGAATTAGAACATAAACATTAGCTGTCATCTGCTGTCGACCCAGTTTGCAGTCCATCCAGTAAAAATGATCTTACATCCTGCACAGGGTAGTTGTACTAATTAGAAAGCATATATTTTAAAAGTTCCTAGTACAGTGGTTGCCATATACTAATCTGTCCACAAGGGTGCTTTTTAGTTGATCATTGACGTGTTATATATAGACTAACAAAGTATATGCTTCAGATTTATACAGTACTTTATAAGTGACAAGGATGTTAACATATTACCTTATTTAATACTTTTAAATGTGTCACCATTAGCCCTGTTTTAAATGTGAGACTCAGTGTGCTTAAGTGACTGTCCTGAGGTTATACAACAATAGATGAAAGCTAGAAGACAGGTAGGTTTTGTTGATCACTCATTTGTACCAATAACTATATTGTCATTTAATCTTTATAATGCTATTTAATCTTCCAAAGTTAGAGAGTATTAATCACTGGGATGCAGAAAGCACAGTGCAGCAACCACATCCGTGGCAATGCTAGGTTTCGTTTTTGCGCCTCAGCCGGTCTGGAGATTCAGGGCATTGATTCTTTCCAGGAAATCACGTATCACTTTGCATTCATAGGAACATTTTGTTTTTTTTATCAGTTTTCATGTTAAAATAAAGGAGAAGGATGGAATCTGTGAGCTTCATGCCTCATGTATGTGAAATGATAACTACATCCTCCCATTTCCTTCTCCTGCCCTAAATTCACATGAGTTTTACTAAGTAAATTAAAGAAGGAGAGAAAGAAAGGAAGGGAGGGAGGGAGGAAAGAGAGAAGAGGAGAGGAGGGGAAGGCAGGGACGAGGAGGGAAGGGACGGAAGAAAGAGATAAAGAAGCAGTGACGAAATCAGCGGGCCGTGTGCGCTGGTGACCAGCCTTCTCTGGAGCCCCTATCAGGAAGGCGTCCCTTTTATCTTCCAGCACCTTAGGCTACTGTGATCTGCTCAGCCTTCTATGGCTACATATGTCTCCAAGCAAAGTAGTCGCTCCTGACAGCATGGATGCCGCATTATCGCCCTCCTGCATCACTCTAAATTAAGCAGCGGCTGTGCGCAGCAGCAGAGGAGAGACTGCTTGGTCCCAGCTGAGCTGGCCAGCGTTTGCCGTGTTTTAAGATCTTCCTGACACAAAAGAGGAGAGGAAATCTAGCTGCCTTCTTTAAATAATTCTATTTTCTTCCCGGAGGCTTTAGCACCAGGGGATTAGAGTTCATAAGAGATAAATAAAATTGTTCAAATACTACTCATTAGAGTTCTTGCCAATAGAAGGAGGGATGAGCAATTCTCAGTAGGACAGGAAGGAGTTCAGCTTGGACCTTGTGGTAAGATACAAAAGTAAATGATAATTTCAGAAAATAAGAGCTGGCAGGGAAAGAGGAAAAATCAAAGGGGCAAAAGCCACTTGCTGGGAATTATTGCTAAATTGTGAGCATCACCAAGCACCATTTTGCTTGACTTGGTGCCGATATTAACGGTCCAGTGTAAATTGCACCACTTTACAGGACTGATCTCACGAGGTAAGTGATGGAGTAGTTGTACTGTATGTAGGTGGCATAAACCACATCAGAACTCTGGCATCCTGGCCTGGGAAATAGTTCTGATTCCTGAGTCCAGTCACACTAACGCTGCCCAGGCTCTGGGGCTGGTGGCCAGGTGGCTTGTGCCAGTCACTTTCCTGTCTCAAAGACAAGTGTTGATGAGGATGTGGAAGAAGGGGAACCCTCATACATGACGGTAGGAATGTACATTGGTGCAACTGCTATGGAAAGCAATATAGAGGTTTCTCAAAAAACTAAAAATAGAAATACCTTATGACCCAGCATTCTACTTCTAGGAGTTCACCCAAAGAAAACAAAATCACTGATTTAAAAAGACATATGCACTTCTATGTTTACTGAAGCATTATTTACAATAGCCAAGATAAGGAAGCAACCAAACTGGCCATTAATAGATGAATGGATAAAGAAAATGCAGTGACTATATATGATGGAATATTACACAGTCATAAAAAGGAATGAAATATCTTGCCATTTGTGACAACATGGAGGGACCTAGAGGTTACCACGCTAAGTGAAACAAGTCAGACAAAGACAAATACCATATGATTTCACTTTCATGTGTAACCTACAAAAACAAAACAAAACAAACAAAAAATAAATAGACCCATAAAAACTAACAGACTGTTGGTTACTATAGGACAGGACTGTGGGGGAATGGGTGAAGTAGGCAAAGAGGATAAGAAGGTACAAACTTCAAATTACAAAATAAATTAATCACAGGAATGGAAGTATAGAATAGACTATAGCCAATAATATTATAATATTTTGGTATAGTAATGATGTAACTATACTTACTGTGGTGAACATTTAGTAATGCATATAATTACTGAATTGCTATGTTGTACATCTGAAACCAATATAATCAACTATATTCCTATAAAAATAATAAATAATAATAATAATAAAAAGAGAGAGGTTTGTTGTTTAACGGATTATTCTTCAGCAGTTTCTATGTGCAAAAGTGCTCCCCTGGGCATGTGAAGAGAGAAAGGAAGGTACAAGGTGGTCAGAACATGAACTTCCCCTGGAGCAGCTTAGTATGGAATGTGGGAGCAAGACTTGCTCACATAGGATCAAGGGACAAAGGAGACTCAAGATAGGAAGTTGCTGAGTGATGGCAGGTCCACACGGCTACTACAAACAGCACAGTTGGACTTAAGGAACCATCTTCCAAATCCTGGCTCAGCCACATGGTAAAGGATTTCAAAGGGTCTGAAGCTGACTCCTAACTTCTCCCCTGCCTCCAGTTCATTGCATTATCACTGCTCCTGCTTTCTACTCTCATCCCAGCACATAAAATCTATACCACAGACAGTTGATAATATTATTGTAATACAAATTCGACCATGTTATCCTCCCTGTTTAAAACCCTTCAGTGATACATGTTTCACATTTTTCTCTTTAAGATAAGCCCCAGACATTTTTAACCGGCTATATAAGAACTTGTGATTCGGTCCCTGGTTGCTCTACCACCTGCTCTCCCTGGCAGCTCCCCATCTATAGGACTCATAGAAGCAGATGGGCCATACAATATCTCTTCTCCAGATCTTTGTTCATGTTCTTCTCTCTCTCTCCATAAAACACTCAACTACTTTACTGTGCCTGGTACATACTATTATGCCAGTGAGGTTGGTCAAGATGTCATTTTCTCTGGAAGAGTCTTTCTCTACCTTGGTGTCACAATGGCATGCTAAGATTGCATCATCTTAGGAACATTAAAAAAATAACTAGCATGCCTTGTCTTACCATGGAATTCAAATCATTTTGAAGAGACTGAACATCAACATGTTTTAGAGGCTTTTTAGATGATTCCAGTAGGTAGCTGGGTCTAAGATATACTGATACAGTCTTACTGCCCCCCTTTCCAATTCTGTGAACAGTGTTCAGTCCTCCAGATCAGGGGTCTGTGAACTCTTTCAGTAAACGGTTTTGTAGGTCATAACCTGTCACAACTACTCAACTTTGACACTGTAGCTTGAAAACAGCCATAGACAGTATGTAAACAAATGGGCAGGGTGTGTTCCAATGAAACTGTGTTTACAAAAATAGGCAGCATTCTGGACAGTTTTCAGGCGGAAGTTTTCCACCCTAGGCTATGATTGTCTATTTACACAGCCATCTCCATGCTAGACAGTAACATCCTTGAAGGCAGAAACTCTGTCTTACTCACCTTTGCAGTCCCTGTGCCCAGCCTAGTGCCTGACATCACCGGGTATTTTATTGGGGGAACACCTGAGTAAATGAACATAAGTATGGGAAAGGAGCAATGCTTCAATGCTATTTCAAGGCTAGGTTCTTCTCAGAAAGTGCTTCTGGGCCTCAGGTTTAAGAACAGGCTGGGTCAAGGTAGGAAGGGCCATTTGAAAACCCCATCTCACAATTATGATTGACATGGGGCTTCATTTTATAAAGTCTTTCCAGTTGTAAGACATGTGACTCATTTCCTAGAAAAATTTTATTGACAAATATTCATGTAGACAAAGAGAAGAATTCCATTCCAGCTCCCTTCCCTGCTTTTCGAATGACTCACATGGGAATGTGCTAAAAGCAGCTAAAGAATCATGCGAAGGGTTCCAATAGTTCAAAGCTATGAAAAGCATGATCTTATTTACATACAACCCACTCACCTCAACACATATGCCCATCAACCTTCAGTTCAGATAGCTGATTGATTTTTCATAAAGGGCACCTTGGATAAAATCCCTCTTCCTAAAATTCTTCCACAGTTAGCTGTTTTCTCAGACTCAAGTCTGAAAGTGTTAGTTTAGCCTCACACATTTTACACACACTTTCCTGACTCACTTATTTTGAGAAGGCATATCTCAACACCTTCTCAAAGTGCTGCCTTCACTTCCAGTCATCCAGAATCTAGAAAATAGGTTTAGTGATGGTTCCACAGTAATGAACAACTTGTCTTAGCACTGATTGGGTGAAATATCACACACACACACACACACACACACACACACACAAAACTTATAATCTCCTTTAAGAATTAACAAAATATTCCCCATGTGATAGTCCATGTGGTCTTGAACGTAGTATTTAACCTCTCTGAACTTTAGGTTCCAAGCCCTCAACATTACCTGAATCATCAGACTGTCATGAGCATTAAGAGATGATGCACGGTGAGCACTTAGCATTCTCTCCAGCTACAGAGGCATCTGGAGATACAGCTATTATCATAAATTAATTATTATTTTTACATCTTCTCATTTGCTTTTTTATCCCACACCCTGTTAGTCAATGCAAAGATAAGTATCTCTTTTTGGTAAGTGAAAAAATGAAAGCCCAGAGAAGTCAGGGCATTTGCCCAAGATCACAGAGCTACTATAACATTAAGCCATAATTAGACCTAAGCCTTCTGATTCAGAAGGACTTTCCCATCATACCCTGCTCCTTTTGAGACTTCATCTATTTTGGATATATCATAATAAAGTAACCATGGGTTATTTTTTTTAATATAATTTATTTTGGTATCATTAATCTACAATTACATGTGCAATATTATGGTGATTAAACTATCCCTTCATCAGGTCTCCCCCACCAATCCCATTACAGTCACTGTCCATCAGCGTAGTGAGATGCTATAGAATCACTACTTGTCTTCTCTGAGTTGTACAGCCCTCCCCGTGCCCCCCCCAACATTACATCTGCTAATTGTAATGCCCCTTTTTCCCTCTTATCCCTCCCCTCCCACCCATCTTCCCCAGTCCCTTTCCCTTTGGTAACTATTAATCCGTTCTTGGGTTCTGTGAGTCTGCTGCTGTTTTGTTCCTTCAGTATTTTTTCTTTGTTCTTATACTCCACATATGAGTGAAATCATTTGATACTTGTCTTTTTCGGCTTGGCTTATTTCACTGAGCATAAGACCCTCTAGCTCCATCCATTTTGTTGCAAATGGTAGGATTTGTTTTCTTCTTATGGCTGAATAATATTTCATTGTATATATATACCACCTCTTCTTTATCCATTCATCAACTGATGGACACTTAGGTTGCTTCCATTTCTTGGCTATTGTAAATAGTGCTGCGATAAACATAGGGTTGCATATGTCTTTTTCAAACTGGGCTGCTGCAGTCTTGGAGTAAATTCCTAGGAGTGGGATTCCTGGGTCAAATGGTATTTCTATTTTGAGTTTTTTGAGGAACCTCCATACTGCTTTCCAAAATGGTTGAACTAATTTGCAGTCCCACCAGCAGAGTAGGAGGGTTCCCTTTTCTCCACATCCTCGCCAACATTTGTTGTTGTTTGTGTTTTGGATGTTGGCCATCCTCACTGGTGTGAGGTGATATCTCATTGTGGTTTTAATCTGCATTTCTCTGATGATTAGCGATGTGGAGCATCTTTTCATGTGCCTGTTGGCCATCTGAATTTCTTCTTTAGAGAAGTGTCTATTCATGTCCTCTGCCCATTTCTTAATTGGATTATTTGCTTTTAGTTTGTTAAGGTGCATGAGTTCTTTATATATTTTGGATGTCAACCCTTTATCAGATACGTCATTTATGAATATATTCCCCCATACTGTAGGATGTCTTTTTGTTCTACTGATGGTGTCCTTTGCTGTACAGAAGCTTCTCAGCTTGATATAGTCCCACTTGTTCATTTTTGCTTTTGTTTCCCTTGCCTGGGGAGATATGTTCATGAAGAAGTCACTCATGTTTATGTCCTAGACATTTTTGCCTACGTTTTTTTCTAAGAGTTTTATGGTTTCATGACTTACATTCAGGTCTTTGATCCACCTTGAGTTTACCTTTGTGTATGGGGCTAGACAGTAGTCCAGTTTCATTCTCTTACACGTAGCTGTCCAGTTTTTCTAACACCAGCTGCTGAAGAGGCTGTCATCTCCCCATTGTATATCCAAGGCTCCTTTATCAAATATTAATTGACTGTATATGTTTGGGTTACTGTTTAGATTTTCTATTCTGGTCCACTGGTCTGTGGGTCTGTTTTTGTGCTAATACCAAATTGTCTTGATTACTGTGGCTTTGTAGTAGAGCTTGAAGTCAGGGAGCATAATTCCCCCTGTTTTATTCCTCCTTCTCAGGATTGCTTTGGCTATTTGGGGTCTTTTGTGGTTCCATATGAATTTTAGAGTTATTTGTTCCAGTTCATTGAAGAAAGCTGTTGGTAGTTTGATAGGGATTGCGTTGAATCTGTAATTACTTTAGGTTGTATAGCCATTTTGACAATATTTATTCTTCCTAGCCAAGAGCATGGGATGCATTTCCATTTGTTAGTGTCCTCTTTAATTTCTTGTAGGAGTGTCTTGTAGTTTTCAGAGTACAGGTCTTTCACTTCCTTCGTTAGGTTCATTCCTAGGTATTTTATTCTTTTTGATGCAATTGTGAATGGAATTGTTTTTCTGATTTCTCTTTCTGTTAGTTCATCATTAGTGTGTAGGAAAGAAACAGATTTCTGTGTGTTAATTTTGTATCCTGCAACTTTGCTGAATTCATATATTAGTTCTAGTAGTTTTGGAATGGAGTCTTTAGGGTTTTTTGTGTACAGTATCATGTCATCTGCAAACAGGGACAATTTGATTTCTTCTTTACCAGTCTGGATGGCTTGTATGTCTTTGTTTTGTCTGATTGCTGTGGCTAGGACCTCCAGTACTATGTTGAATAACAGTGGAGAGAGTGGGCATCCCTGTCTTGTTCCCGATCTTAGATGAAGAGCTTTCAGCTTCTTGCCATTAAGTATGATATTAGCTGTGGGTTTGTCATATATGGCCTTTATGATGTTGAGGTACTTGCCATCTATACCCATTTTGTTGAGAGTTTTCATCATGAATGGATACTGAATTTTGTCAAATGCTTTTTCAGCATCTAAGGAGATGATCATGTGGTTTTTGTTCTTCTTTTTGTTGATGTGGTGGATGATGTTGATGGATTTTCAAATGTTGTACCATCCTTGCATCCCTGGGATGAATCCCACTTGATCATGGTGTATGATCCTCTTGATGTATTTTTGAATTTGGTTTGCTACCTACATTCATCAGGGATATTGGTCTGTAATTTTCTTTTTTCGTGAGGTCTTTGCCAGGTTTTGGTATTAGAGTGATGCTGGCTTCGTAGAATGAGTTTGGAAGTATTTCCTCCTCTTCTATTTTTTGGAAAACGTTAAGGAGAATGGGTGTTATTTCTTCTCTATATGTTTGGTAGAATTCAGAGGTGAATCCCTCTGGTCTGGGGGTTTTGTTCTTGGGTAGTTTTTTGATTACCGATTCAATTTCGTTGCTGGTGATTGGTCTGTTTAGTTTTTCTGTTTCTTGCTTGGTCAGTCTGTGGAGGTTGTATTTTTCTAAGAAATTGTCCATTTCTTCTACGTTTTCCAGCTTGTTAGCATATAGATTCTCATAATATTCTCTTATAATTCTTTGTATTTCTGTGGGGTCCATCATTATTTTTCCGTTCTCATTTCTGATTCTGTTTATGTGTGTAGATTCTCTTTTTCTCTTAATGAGACTGGCTAGGGGTTTATCTATTTTGTTTATTTTTTCAAAGGACCAGCTCTTGGTTTCATTGATTTTTTTCCATTCTTCTCAATTTTATTTATTTTTTCTCTGATCTTTATTATGTCCCTCCTTCTGGTGACTTTGGGCCTCATTTGTTCTTCTTTTTCCAATTTCAATAATTGTGTCTTTAGACTATTCATTTGGGAATGTTCTTCCTTCTTTAAATAGGCCTAGATTGCAATATACTTTCCTCTTAGAACTGCCTTTGCTGCGTCCCACAGAAGTTGTGGCTTTGTGTTGTTGTTGTCATTAGTCTCCATATATTGTTTGATTTCTCTTTTGATTTGGTCATTAACCCATTGCTTAATTAGGAGAATGTTATTAAGTCTCCATGTATTTGTGAGCCTTTTTGGTTTCTTTCTACAATTTATTTCTCGTTTTATACCTTTGCGATCTGAGAAGTTGGTTGGTAGGATTTCAATATTTTTGAATTTACTGAGGTTCTTTTTGTGGCCTAGTATGTGTTCTATTCTGGAAAATGTTCCATGTGCACTTGAGAAGAATGTGTATCCTGCTGCTTTTGGGTGCAGAGTTCTGTAGATGTCTGTTAGGTCCATCTTTTCTAGTGTGTTGTTCAGTGCCTCTGTGTCTTTACTTATTTTCTGTCTGGTTGATCTGTCCTTTGGAGTGAGTAGTGTGTTGAAGTCTCCTAAAATGAATGCATTGCTGTCTATTTCCTCCTTTAATTCTGTTAGTATTTGTTTCACATATGCTGGCACTCCTCTGTTGGGTGCATATATATTTATAATGGTTATATCTTCTTGTTGAACTGACCCCTTTATCATTATGTAATGTCCTTTATCTCTTGCTACTTTCTTTGTCTGAAGTCTATTTTGTCTGATACAAGTAGTGCAACACCTGCTTTTTTCTCTTTGTTGTTTGCATGAAATATCTTTTTCCATCCCTTCACTTTTAGTTTGTGTGTATCTTTGGGTTTGAGGTGAGTCTCTTGTAAGCAGCATATAGATGGGTCTTGCTTTTTTATCCATTCTGTTACTCTGTGTCTTTTAATTGGTGCATTCAGTCCATTTACATTTAGGGTGATTATTGATAGATATGTACTTATTGCCATTGCTGGCTTTAGATTCATGGTTACCAAAGGTTCAAGGCTTGCTTCTTTACTATCTAACAATCTAACTTAACTTTCTTGTTAAATTATTGTAAACACCATCTGATGTTTCTTTATTTCTCTCCCTTCTTATTCTTCCTCTTCCATTCTTTCTATACTAGGTGTTTTATTCTTTGCCTTTAGTTAGTATTTGGGTGGTCTGCTTTCTTTGCTATGATTTTATTTTCTCTGGTGACATCTTTTTAGCTTTAGGGGTGCCTCCCTGTAGAGCAGTCTGTTTAAGATATCCTTTAGTGGTGGTTTATGAGAGGCAAACTCTCTCTACTTTCATTTGTCTGGAAATTGTTTAATCCCTCCGTCATATTCAAAGGATAATCGTGCTGGATACAATATTCTTGGTTTGAGACCCTTCTGTTTCATAACGTTAAATACATCATGCCATTCTCTTCTGGCCTGTAAGGTTTCTGTTGAGAAGTCTGATGATAGTCTGATGGGTTTTCCTTTGTAGGTGATCTTTTTTCTCTCTCTAGCTGCCTTTAATACTCTGTCTTTATCTTTAATGTTTGCCATCTTAATTATTATGGGTCTTGGTGTTGTCTTCCTTGGGTCCCTTGTGTTGGGAGATCTATGGGCTTCCATGGACTGTGAGACTATTTCCTTCCCCAGCGAGGGAAAGTTTTCAACAATTTTTTCTTAAAAGGCACTTTCTATCCCTTTTTCTCTCTCTTCTTCCTCTGGTACTCCTATAATACGAATATTGTTCCGTTTGGATTGGTCACACAGTTCTCTTAATATTCTTTCATTCCTTGAAATCCTTTTATCTCTCTCTGCCTCAGTTTCTCTGTATTCCTGTTCTCTGATTTCTATTCCATTAACAGTCTCTTGAATCTCATCCAGTCTGCTGTTAAGCCCGTCAATGGCTTATCTAATTTCTGCATTGTCTTTCCTCACTTCCCTCACTTCCTCCCTCAGCTCTTGCACATTTCTCTGTAGGTCCTTGAGCATCGTTATGACTTTTATTCTGAATTCTTTTTCAGGAAGACGGTGCATTTCCATCCCTTCAGGCTCCCTCTCTGGGGTTGTCTGGTTGATTTTAGTCTGGACCATATTCCTCTGTCTTTTTATGGCTATAGAAGTGGTCGCTGGTAGTTGCCACATATGTCAGCTGGGCTCTTTAAGACTTTAAAGAGAAAAAAAAAAGGAAGAAAAGAAAAAACAAAAACAAAACAAAGAAAAAACGCCCAACGGGAGTAGATTCTGTGGAGATGCTGTAGGTGGCGCTGTTGCCCCACTATTCTGCATGAGTGGCCACGCCACCCTGCAGGGCCCTTTATAGCCCTGGCCGGGGTGGGAACGAATGGGAGGCTGTTGATATCTTTGGGATGTCGATGTGCGGCCATCCTTTCCCAGTCGCCAGCTAAGGGGTCCGAAACTCCCCAGGGCTCCCAGCCCGCTGGGCTGAGTGGGCCGGGGGATCTGGCTCCTCCGCTGGGCTCCTGTCTCTTTAACACCGCTGAAGAAAGTGTGCGCTTTTCTTTTTTTCCTTCCTGGGAGCCGGCTGCAAGCACCCTGGTGCTTCCCTGCTCAGATCCTGCACCCTCTGTCTCTCCAATCTCCGCTACACTGCGCGATGTGTGTCAGCGCTCCCCACGCAGATCACCGGGGTTGGTTATTTCGCGGGGGGTACTTCCACTCCCTCCCGGCTCTGAATCCTCTCCTCCCGCCGGTGCGCTGGGGTGGGTGAGTGAGTGCTCGGGTCCCGCCGGGTCGTGGCTCCGTATCTTACTCACCTCACGGGGTGCCGAGTCCTCTTGGGTGTAGCTGCACGCTGTGCGCTTTCCTGTGTATTCTGGTCTCTCTTTTACGAATAGTTGTATTTGCTGTATTTTCGTAGATAAATACAGTGTTGGGAGGAGATTTCTGCCGCCCTGCTCACGCCACCATCTTCCTGGAAGTCTCTCCCCATAGGTTATTTTAAATAAAATTGTACTGTTACTAATGTAGGATTATAATTTTTTTCATGTAACTACAAAGTACAGGAGGCTGAATATGTGGGGGTCCCCAGATATGCCATTAGCAAGCTGTGCGTCGTTGGACAAACAAACAATCCTCTTGGGTCTGAAGTTTCCTCACCAATCAATAAAGAAGAAGGGCAAGATTACCCTTAAGTGCCATCCAGCTACTGCATTTTTATAAGTTTTCTAGTTTTCCTGGACTCTCAATTATTCATGCTAATAGAGGAAGTACTAGTGTAATTGAAATTCAAAGATAATCCCTCCAGTTGTCTGAATCCTTGCCCACCAAGCCTTCATCCTTTCCTTTCAGTTGCTGACAAGTAGATGTAATTGACTGATTGGAACTTGATTTTCCTTCTGATCTTAATCATCCTCAGGGGGAAATGACTAATGAGCAGATAAATTGCCAAATGGGGAAGGGAGACGTGTAAGCAAGGGCCTCAAAGACCCATATGTTGGTTATTTACTTCTTGAGCTATTGAAAGGGTCTCTATAGTTTTGCCTCATTCTGTGAAAAGGTAAGTTCCTGAAGGACTCTCTGCAAACCCGAATGTCTATAAACTAAGTCACATGTTCTGTGCAGTGGTTAGTTGATGAAGTGAATTAACACAAAAACCAAAACCAAAACCAAAAAACAACCAAAACCCTGTGCTAAAAACTTGCTTGCTTCCCTCTAATCTTTCTGTTTTGCAGTCACATGAGCATCAAATAGAAGCAATGCCACGAGCTCTCCTCTCAGAGAAAAGCAGCAGAGACAGAGTAAGCACATGCAGGTGACCTTCAGAGACGGAGTAAGCACATGCAGGCAGGGGACCTTCGGAGACGGAGTAAGCACATGCAGGCAGGGGACCTTCAGAGACGGAGTAAGCACATGCAGGCAGGGGGCCTTCAGAATGGTTCAGAGTTTGCTGCAATTTATACATTTTGAGGAAAGATAGATTTAAAACTATGTGGTATTTCCCTAAAATAAGCAAAAACCTTCTCTAAGTATGAAATTTGGGATAGATTATAGAAAGAATAAAATCTCAATTAGTAGTCAGGACATAGTAAGGTAGTTCCTTAAATAGAAAGGACATAAAATATTTCCAGATTGTAGTTTCTACAAAATGCAACAAATGTAGGTTTATGTCAGTTAGGAAGCTGCTGTTTGCTGATTATAATTAGTTAGAAGCCATTCAGTAAACTGGTTGTAAAGCTGTAGTTGTAAGCCTGACAAGTGAAGCAATATAACAACACACTGTTGGAGGTTAGTAAGGCTGGCACCAAATCCCGGCTGAGGTCCTTAGTAGCTCTACAGCCTTGGGCAAATTAGTTAATATCTCGGTGCTTCAATTTCCTCATCTATGGAAAGAGGTAACAAAAGTAACCATCTCACAGGGCATTTTTGTGGAATTAAATAAGTTAATATACGTAAAGCTTTTAGAACTGTGTTTTCATGTATTATGTGTTGTTTCATATTCATAAGATTATTTATATCCGAATATATATGCACATGCACATCTTGTTTCTATATATTGTAATCTCGTAAATTTCAAACATTACGAAATGTTTGAAATAGAAATAAATTTGAAACAGAAACATTATTTCCCATTGAGAGGGCAGGGTGTGGCCAGTCAGGTCTTTCTGACTGCAGCTAATCGGCTCATCCTAGACCCATCTACGTCTCTAAGGTGGACGTCTCGGCTGACAACCTGGCTTGGCCCCTCAGCCCTTTGAGCATCGCCTTATGTCAGCTTTTGTCTTAGTCACACCAACCCATGGCAGCAAATGCTGACATGATTCTTGCAAGGATTTGGATGTGTTTGAGAGCCGCCTTATTCGAAACTCATATTTATTTGATTACTTCTTTAAGAAATAAAACACAAATGTTTGGGCTACTGACTAGGGTTTATATGTCATTTAGTAGAATAGGAAACTCACTGCTATTAAAGGATTCATTCAAAAAAGAGCCTCTTTTCAGGTTCATGGGAAGCTTCTATTCTTCTGATGGAACCAATTCACAGTCTAGCCAATAAGGTTTATAATGGATTGTTTCTTTCTTCACATCCTCACCAATTCTGAGTTACGTCATTTAAAAATTGCAAAGCCCAATGGGTTAAGTAATTTCTCACTGTGACTGCAAGAGAGGTCAACTAGCTTTTTATGTTTATTGATGATTTGATTTCTCCTCTTCTGAGCACTGCCTCCTTAAAAATGTTACCCATGTTTCCATTAGATGATTTGTGTAATTCTTATTGGTCTCAAGGTACTCTTTTCAGAATAAGAATAACAATTCGTTGTCATATATATTTCAAATATTCTTTCCAGACTTTTATGATAGCTTTAGCCTTTTAAAAAACATGAATTCACTATAGTCAAATTTGTTTTCAATGTATTTTGAATTTCTTTAATTGCTTAGGACCTTTCTTTCCCTGAAAAGTTTATAAATATTGTCTAAACTTCTCTTCTTGTATTTTAGATTTTAAAAATATTTAAACATGAACCCATTTGGTTCATTATGTTTCTTTCTAGATTAATAATTATTTGCACTATTTATGAATAAAATATTATATATTCTGGAATTTAAATATTATTTTTATCATATATTTAATATAGGGTTTCATCAATGTTCAGACTTTATAAATATATTCCTTTTCTGTGATCAATTTGGTTATTCTTGGGTGATAGCTCTATGGTGTAAAAACATGGTTTTATACAAAGTTCTAACACCCAGAAAAGGTAGAAGTATGTCCTCCTCACTAATTACTTCTTTTTATTGCTATTCAGAAATATTTATTGCTCAATTAATTTTTAAATTGTTGTAGTCAGATTAAAATAGCATTCTCATTAAAATTGCATATGCTTAGTAGTTTTGGAATGATTGACATTTATATGATATCAGTTATTCCCATCCAGGAACAAGCAGTTTCTCTCCATTAGCTCAAGTTGTATTTTATTTCCAACAAAAAAGGTTTTGGTTGTTTTCATATAGATTTTGTGGTTTCATTTTTTCTACATTTATTCTTTGGGGTTTGCAGTTTATGTCTATTGTAATTTGTATTCTTTTCATTTCCTTTTCTAATTGGATATTACTAGTATAAGGGGAAAATATTAATTCTGTTCATTTATATTGGATCCAGGTACCTTGTCAACTTACTTTATTAACTCTAGCACTTGATGTTTTTTCCTTTAGGGCTTTTCTTCATTTTTTCCTTCTCTTACACCTTGCTTCTTTCCATCCTTACTCCCTTTCTAAAGTTTTCAATCATTCAATATTAAAATAAAGGTTTTTTTCCTAAAATTTATACTGATATTATTCATCTACTCTTCCTTCATTAGCTAAAATTTCCTAAACAATGTAATGGCTGACATCTCTTCCTTATAGTTAACATTAATAAAAGTAACTTTGAGTATGTCCCTATTTAATTTAATGTTTGCTATTGGACAACAGTCTTTCTTATATTAAACGGTTTTTTTTCTAGTTCTATTTTATGTAGAGTGTTTAGTACTAATGGAAGTTGTTTTACTGGCAAGTGTCATATCATTTTTGAATTTTTTTGTCATGAGGAATGATTAGTATGGATTTCCTTATGCTGAACCATTCCGTAAGCTTATCAACAGTGTATTATTCTTTTGATATACTTCTGGATGTCATTTGCTACTTTTTCTCAATTTTAACATACGTCTGTGTTTATAGCTCAAATTGAGGTTTCAATTTCTTTGTATTATGTTTATAAAGTTTTGATATCAAACATATGCTTTATCCCTAAAATGAGTTGAGAAGTTACCCTATATCATTTAGGACTTTGAATAAATCTTGGAAGTATGTTCTACTTAAAGGCTAGATAGAAACTTATCAAGGGATTAAAGTATGTTTCTTTTTTAATCGGAACACTTTTATCTACCTTTCTAAATGTTCACATCTCCTACATCATTTTGGATTGATAATAGTAGGTTATAGTTTGCTAGGAAACATCAACTTACCCTACAAATTCAAATCCATTCCCATGCAATTGCACATTTGTGTTCACACGTGCTATCTCATTTATAACAGTCAGTTTTTAAAGGGTTTTCTCTACTTGATTTATCCTTACTTGCCATGGATTTATATGCTTTACCTATTCTTTTCTCTCTTACCCTCTTCTACGATATTTTGTGATTTTTTTCCCTAATTTCTTAAAAAATAATTAACTTCCCTCTCAACATTTTATTACAAAGTATCATACAGATCAAGTTACCTATTAATAAAATTATAGACCCATAAGGAACTGATACACATAAACATTACAGTGAATTTTATATGAAGCTATTTTGAGAAGAGGATCAATGAGAGCAGGAACACACAGGGCAGCCGGCCATGAGGGATGTGGCCTCAGGGTTGAAAGGGAAAGCGAAGAATCAAGATTCCCAAAAAACTGAACTAGTAGGTACTTCCGGGAAGAGAGTTTCCAGTTAGAGCATTGGGGGATCATCCCTTGCCCACTGAAGGGAATTGAGCTCTTCCTAAAATACAAACAGACATCCTGGAAACTAGCTAAAACTGACAGATTGTTTATGCATCCAGACCCTGATTTTCATTAAATTTTCACTTAGTTCACTGGATCTAATAAAATCCAGGCTCTCAAACAAAGAAAATAAGAAGAAACATCTATTAGGTGCAAGATCATTAATGTCACTCACAACTTTAACAATAACCCAGCAATAAAGCCACAAGGTTGGTGACAATGGGATGCATTTCTGTTTGAGGCTGAGAGAGGCCCATACAAGCCTGATGAAGGGTTACACACATCAATAGCCTATAGACCAAAAATTTAACTCAGTGAAAGGTTTTAGAGGAAACACCCTTATTTGATATGAAAGAGGAGAAAGAAAGGAAGCAATTTCCTTCAGATATTCTGCTCAAAAAATAGTGATATATTAAGAGAATATAAAAGTAAGAATGTTTAGTATTTTCAAGACATATATTTGATTTACATGAAGGATCAATGGACTTCACATGTTCACAGAATAAAACAACTACCTCTGACCTCAGCCTTTGTAAGATATGCTGCCTCAAATTATGGGGTAAATGGCTTTCATTTAGGGGAGAGAACCTAAAGGAAGCATTTTTGTCTTTACAGAAACTTTTGCCTTTATTCAGAGGTAAAAAGCAAATGCAAAATGAAAGGACCCTGCTATGTCACATCAGCAGATACGTGATATTTCCAATTTTCTTTTCACGACCTCTAGGAAAACATAGTCTCAGAAGTGCTGTTGAACTGGAAAAAGAAATTGCCCAACAATCATAGATTCATTCAACATAAAGCATGTGGTCTCTGGAAAACCCAGCCACAAAAACAAAATACTCCATCCTTTGCTACCATTTTAGTGAATCATAAAGAACTTCTTGAAGGCCTAGTGCTCTGTAATAAAAAGTAATTTTTGCTAATATATTCCCTAGACATAAGGCATTGTGTTATATTGGATTGCATACATTAGACCAAAATGCTCTCATGTTCAAACTTTTATAATTCTAGAGACTTCCTGCAAGTTTTATGTATGTGAAGGAATTTGCTTACTGGTCATTACAAACGAGTTGTTCTTTTTCTTCATGAGGAGTGTAGAGGGACTACTTTTGGAACGCAGTGGGAGAAATGCAGGGCAACAAGCACAGTTGTAATTGTTGACTATTTTATTCATAGGATACTGAAATGAGACAATCAGGAAGGCTGAATTTTCCTGCCATGGCCATTTTTTGTAATGCTCACAGTAATGTTTTGAGGCATGACTTACTTGCAATAAAGCATATAATTATTAATGCATTTTTCCAAATGCATACACCAGTATAACCACCACCTGGTTAAGACACAGAACACTGCTCTCTGAAAATTTCCTGTCACCCCTTTTTACTTAATTCCCCCCAAAGGGATTATCATTGTGACTTCCATCATCATTGATTAGCTTTGCTTGAACTTTATATAAATGGTATCAAACAATAGACACCCTTTTGTGTTTGTCTTCTTTCATTCAACATGCTTTTGAGATTCAAGCATGTTGTTGCATGTATTAGTGGTTTGTTCTTTTTAATTGGTATTTAATTATATGAATATTCTACAATGTGTTCATCCATTTCCCTATTGATGAGCTGTTACTAGTTTTTAACTACTGTGATTAGCATGTCTTGGATAATTTTGTACAATCCCTTTGTGGATGTATTCATTCATTCCAACATAGTTGGCTCATATGACATTGTGTTTGGTCTTTTAACTCAAAATTAAAGAATTTTCAATTACAGTGCAAATAGATTGTCCCCTACCTACTGCTGTCATGATGCCTAACACCCTCAAATACTTTAGTGTGTGTTTCCATATACAAGAATATTTTTCTACATGATAATACAATAATGAAAATACTACTGATATTTTAGAACCATCCAAAGTTCAGACCCTATTCAAGATTTCTAATGATCCTGAAACATATGTTACAGAAAAATAGTGAAGTCTAGAATCATGGGTTTATTTAGTTTTTTATGTATCTTTCTTTACTCCAACTTTTGTCTGGGACCTTTCATAAGACTCTTTGACTCATAATCTCTTGACATTTTATATTATAAGGCAGTGATTTTGTAGAACATCCCTTAATTTAGGGTTGATTAGATTCAGGCTATGTATCTTCGGCAAGCATATCACCGAAGTAATGTTTCCTGTCAGGTCTACGTGTATCGTACTTGTCCCATTAGTGAAGACACTGACCACCTGATTGAGGTAGTACCTGCCAGACTTCTCCATGATAGCATTCACCAATCCGCCCTTTCTATTTAGTAAGAATTTTATGGGGAGATATTTTGAAGCTACACAAACATGTTTGCCTTAAATGTATTCATGTGTATGTTTATAAGTATATAGTCAGAGATTCCTATTTTATTTCTGGGTTATGATCCAATTAATTCTTTATCGTGATACTGAAATTATCCCAAATTTGGGCAGCAAAAGTGCTTCCAGCTAGCTCCTGTGTCCTTTGATAAGCCCTCTCATTCTTTGAGCATTTTCTTACTTTCTATTATAGCCAGGTGTTCCAGTCTCATCTTGTACTTTCCCAGCCTGGCACTAGATTCAGCCAATTTTCCAAAGGTCTCTGATTCCTTTGGTGGATCACAGAATTTAGAAGCTGAGATCCGGTTCCTGGGTGTAGTTGTTCTACCCCATCACAGCAAGATAGACCAGCCACATGTGTATATTCACTCATACACACATTTACATCTGTATTTGCTCTCTCCAAATGCTTTTTCATGTGTTTTCGGTACCTCCAATGCTAAAGCCAACACAAAAGATTCAATTCTAGTTTTCTTTATTTCAATATTTCTAAGTCCTTTCTTTGACAGTGATAAATCTGGTTCCCATTACTCTTAGTGTTTATTTCTTTGATCAGTTCTTCCGTATGCAACCACCATCTCACGGTCTTGAGTACCTCTCCCGTATAGATGTTCTCTTGACTCCACTGAGGATCCAACAGGACACGGACTGCCACCACTGCCCAGTGCTTGGATACCCTCTTCACCACACCTATACTCCAATTATTTATACTGGCTGTACCCTGTATGGGATCATCCTCACCCGACTGGTTTCTGATACCCCAAGATAGAGCACCCTACTTAATCTCAGGCTCTTACACCCTACACTCTTCCACCTCTTGGATCAGGCAGGCAACCTCGAAACCCTGCTTGGGCTCAGAAGTGTCTGAGCCATTCCCTCCAGGAGAACCATCTTAAGCTCCAACAACCTCCTCTAGATCACCATGGCCACACATAGCCACCTACCATGTTCACCAACCTTGCTTGACCCCGCCTAATATTTTTAGGACTGAATTCTTCAAGGAAGGAAGGAAAGAGAGTAAGAGCTGATCTTTGCCAAACCCTTGTATCCATAGGCAGCTTATGGTTATAATTCCACTGTTTTTTGACAAGTGCAGTTGCAGCTCAATCTCTTACTGTTTTTCCAATAAATTTATTGTTAGGTCTGATATATTATCTTCTATTAAATTATTTCTCACCCTTGTACAAATTATATTCAATAAAGTGAAACCTCTTTTGATCTTGTCTCTAAGTCAAGTTTTGATTTATACTATTTACTAATTATTGAGGCATAAATATTCCTGACTAGAGCAAGACTGAAGCTACCAACCCAGTGTAAGTGAATAAAGAGTTGATAAGAGATGAGCAGTAGTATTTCTATCATAAAGGTACAATAGACACACACAATCATAAAACACTATAAAATAATTAGGAAGTAGTGAGTTTTTGTTATTTACTACATTTGTTTTTATGTAATTTAATTATAAGTTTATATGACTTAATTTTTATTAATGGTTGTGTTTAATCACCAGTTTGCAGAATTCCTGAAAATTTAGCTCCTAGATCTTACAAGGCCAGCTTTGACCTACCATTGAGTGTATCTCAAATTATTTGACCCCAGGACATTTGTGTTTGTAGAGACCTACTTGACACCCCTGGAGATATACTTTGAGAAATGGTGAAAATTAGGTCATCAAATTTCCCATCTGAAAAAATTCACTGGTCTCTTGGGAAAAAAAAAACAACCTAGAAATTACACAAACCATCACACTTTACTAAATCTTTTATCTCAGATAAGCCACTTAACTTCTGAGACTAAGTTTTTATCTGCAATCTGAGGAGCTTGGACTATACCTCAGCAGTTCCTATAGGAATGTTTACATCTAGACTTTTCATTCATGAATGGGTGCAACCTTTATTTGTTTTATAGGAAATCATTGAGTTCCTGTTACATGCCTGAGTCTGGGCTGGTATCTGAGTTTACAGAGAATATCACATAGACTGCCCTCTAAAGTAGCTTCAGCTCTAATGAGATAAACACATCATGCAATGAGAAAAAACTGCAATATAAAGCAATATTTATAATACCATTGAACTTGATAATAGGGTGCAGGAAAATGAAGCAGACCAGATAAGACAAAGAACATGCTAGAAACTGTTTTTGCTGATACCTTTTATGCTGAAGATATTACTGGATTGGCTTGATTGTCTTACACTTCCAGATCGCTCTGAACATTTTATATTTCCAGATAAATCATCAGTGCCCTTCTAAATAATGCTCTTAAAACCACAATCCTGGACCATCACCTCTCCACACCTACACTTTAGGATAGAATATCTTCAGATTCATTTCTTACTTTTCAGTTTTTAACTCCACAATGTGAGGCTCTTTGTTTTATTTCAGAGCCTTCAAACAAATAAATAGTTGTGTCATTATTGTTGTTTTAAATTCAAGTTGATGCCTCTTTGGGCTGAATAAGTTCTGACTGAGAGATAAAAAGCAAGGCATGAACACTGTTAGCCCAGAGGAAGCCATGTGTTCCTCCTCCTTTAAGAAGATGACAAAATGATATCTGTAAGAGCAATATAAAATGGGTGCTTATGACCATAGCAAAAGTCTGAAAAGAGCCTTAATAGCTACAACCCGAACTGTGCCAGAACCGGTAAGGGTACAGAACACATAGATGACATTGCCCCAGTGCACCAGGAACTTAAGGTACAGTGAGGAAAAGCAAGGTGCCACACTTAGTATGGACAGTGTCGTGAGGTAGATTTTGGTTAAGGGTGAATGCAGAGAACAAAGAGAGGAGGTACAGTGCTCTGAGGTCAACAAGGGGAGGAATTAAACCAGCCAGCATGCAGAGAGAGTAGAATAGGGGAAATCTTTTTAAAGAGATGGCATTTGAAATGAATTTCAAAAGATATGTAGGAATGGACTAGGGTAAAATAGACAAGGGCGGGTGGGGCAAGAGAAGCATTTCTGGCAGGATGAGCATATCCAATAAATGCTTGGATATAGAAAACCATGTACAACTAGGGTGAGAGCGTCTTAGCTTTGAGCCCTCCCACGTGGAAAAATGTAAAGAAGATTCAGAATCATAAGCAACTGCTATAAATGTGGCTTTTGTCCTAAAAAAAAAAAGGAGTTAAATGAGATTTTCCTTTTATTTTTCATGTTCTGTATTTTCTAACTCTTCTTCAGTTTTAATTTTAAATATATAATTATACCTAATGAGGGAGAATTGAAGGTTTTTATGCCAAAGAATAGCCTAATCATGCTGCAGGGAGTCTGAGGGATAGGCTTTAGAGTAAGTCTAGAAGGTCATCGCGACAGTGCAGGCATGAACAAAGGTGGTGGCAATGGGGAAAGGAAGGTGGGAATGACATCAGAGGAAGAGCTTCAAGCATGGCAAGATATTGTGGGCAACACAACAGAAGAAGATGGTGGGAGTCTGCAAATAGCGAAGCCTGGGTCACTGGGAAGATGTTGAAATCCTTAACCGTAATACCCACAGCAAAAATACAGACAAGAAGAGGAGGAATAGATTCTAGATCTTGAAATACACTAAACTGGAGCATCTAGGGGGATTACTATGTGACCTTGTCCAAGAAGCTGGAAATGGAAGGTCAAAGTCAGGGCTGCATACAGTAATTTCCCCTAGCCTATGGAATGAGTTATCTCTAGGTGAATATAGAGGATAGCTACAGTCTTGACATCTAGGAAGCTTTTCTGGTGGAAGGAAGTGAGGATCAAATGGAAAGTAGAGGCTACCTGCTCTCAAGGATGTTTTAAGTTCACTCTCACCATTCAATTTAATATTAACGTCAGGCCTCCTGACAGAGCCACTTTCTCTTGACCTTATCAAAGCTATCTCTTGTCGTGGATGTTTAGGATCTCAATATATTTAATTTACTTTATGGAAGATGAATGAATGAGGGTAGATGTCAGCAGTCTCTGAGGAATGGTACCCTGTTATTGATTAGTCCAACTACAGAACATAATACCCACTAGTCTGCAACAGTACATTGGTTACCTCTCATTTCACTTTTTGCAGTTCTGTGGTGGACTAATTACAGATGTCTATCTTTCTATGCCTCTATTGTGATACCTTTTCCTATCTGTATTCTCTTTGAGTTATTGTCTTCATGTCTATTTTTATCAGTCTTTTGCACTCCAATACACACAATAAGGCAGACACATTTGCTTCAAAATGTCAAAGAGATGATTTTGAAATTTTCTTTGGATTTTATCTATATGTATGAATGTGTTTGTGTGAGTATGTGTATGTTTGTGTGAGTATGTGTATGTGTGGCTCTATGTATAAATATGGAGAAGCATACACACACACACACACACACACACACACACACACACACACACACACACAGAGGGAGTGCATTGTATATAACTCTATTTCTCCTGAAGATAGATTTTCATCCCAATGAACAGTGGGATGTTTTTGCAGGATATAAGATCTTGCTTTAATATTTCTGTACCCAGGAATTCCGTGTGTGTGTGTGTGTGTGTGTGTGTGTGTGTGTGTGTGTGGTAGTCAAATTGAATGCATATCTATTACTAAAGCAAAATGCATATAGAAATGGGCCCTAACAATCATAGCTAATGAGTTAATATATCTTCTTTAGAAGCATCCTGAAAATGGCAGGTTTTCTTAAACCCTCTTTAATGGCTTTTGATGACCTACAATAATGCCTTCCAAATGTCACACTGGTCATTTGTCTGCTGGTTATTCTCAGATTAAAACCCTTACCTTGTTCTCTTCTGCAGTGCCCGGAACTTGATTTCCCAGGACCCCCTGCCCTCTGGCTTCTAGGTATTCTGGCCAATGGGCAAGGACATGACCACTGGCCAGAGCCTGGAAGGTGGAGAGGAGGGTAACTCCCTTCATCTTTCTCTACTTTAGGTAGCATCTCTGGCAGCAGCTACCTCTCTTTTTTCTCTCCATGTTTCCCTGGTCAGGCCCTCCCTCTGTATACCCATGATGATTCTAACTTCTGCTAAGTGGTCCCAAATACCTCTTCTCTTTGTCCCTCCAGGCTGAGCAGCAGTTTCATAAATTGCTAATCACTGAGTTGCCTCACAGACATCAGTTTGGATTTTCAGCTCTTCCATCACCTATATAATCAATTCTCTGCATTATATTCTTTCAATGTGAAATACCAAGTGTTATTTCTGTTTTATAACCAGACTCTGACAGACACAAATACCTTCTTTAGAATTTCCCTTTTGCTCAATCATCTGAGAGGTAAGAAAGGTTAAAATGAGATGTTCTATCCCAGGCAGTTAATCCAGAGTAGAAAAACATTTTACTTAGATTAGAATCTGGATTCGGATATTTTTTCGTACACCTTTTTAAATTTCTGTGACTGCAGACGAAGTACACAGTTATTGTTTAATACAGAAATAGTAAAGCAGATAGCAAATGTCACAAACCACAGCTAGTTTTGTTGTATATATTTTTCTAGATGTTTTTCTACATAGTTGCAGTAGTATTTATAAGCATTCATATATAGAGAGAGAAAAAGAGAACATATGCATAACTGTTATCCAAGAAATAATGCAATTATACATTCATGTTGCCCTTTGTTCATTTAACAATCCATCTTAGACATATTTTCATCTCAGAGTACTTAGATATATCTCATTCTTGACTGTATTCATTCATTCACTCATTTTACAAATATTTATTTGTTATGTTCCAAGTAAATGCAGGCAGTATCCCAGAATATTCAGATAAACAATGATCTACAAAGCAAAAAGTCCTTCCTTCAATTTACATTTTAGTGGAGAAAGATAAATAATAAATGTGTAAATAAAAACAATAAAAGTGAATATATAGATAATTCTGCAACTAACTTAAATATACTTATGAATATGTGTTAAACATTTCTATAAGTTAAATCCCTAGGAATGGAGTTGCTAGATTAAAATACACACATTTTAAACTTAAAAAAAATATTGACAAATTGACCTATTCTTTCAAAATGGCTGAAATCAGATACTTGGTGTGATAGGCAAAAAAAAAAAAGGCCCCAAGATATCCATGTCCTAATCTGCAGAATGTGTCAATATGCTGCCTTACGTAGCAAACAGAGCATTTCAGATGTGATTAAATTAACAATCTTGAGCTGGAAGGATTCTCCAGGAGTATCGGGGTGGGTCCACAGAACCACAGGTGGAAGAGAAAGGCAGGAGAAGTGGAGACCTAGTGTTGCAATGTGAGGACTCCCGTGTCACTGCTGGCTTTGGAAATAGAAAGAAGCCACCACCCAGGGAATAAGAACAGACTCGAGAAGCTGGTAACAGCAAGAATATGGATTCTCCTTTAGAGCCTCCAGAAGAAAAAATTCACCTCTGGTGACACCTTGATTTTAGCCCAGTGAGATGCATTTTAGACTTCTGACCTCTGAAACTGTAAGAATTACTGGTGTTGTTTTAAGCCACTAAGTTTATGATAACATGTACAGCAGCAATAAGAAACTAATACTGGACAAAGGCTTATGATCTCAAAGCAGTGTGAAGTATACAGTTTGGAGCTGGGTTTTGCAAGTTTGGATCCTGACTCTGCCACTTATTAATTACGAGACACTGACAGGTTTAACATCTCTATGCCTATAGTTCCTCTGTTTTCAAATTGGGTATGATTTTGGTAGTATCTACTTCATAGTTTTCTCTGTGTTTCTGTGATGTTTTCTATGATAAAATGAGTTACTGTATGAAAAAAATACTTAGAACAAAACTTATTATACAGAGCCCCCCATTTAATAGTTAGCTACTTTTATTACAATTATATAGCTATTTGATACTCCTCTACTGTAAAGCAGAACAAATGGCAAATATTCTGGATATATAGTGAGTAATACTTTTCCTTATATTACTATATCACATTGTGAATATAAATATATGTGTGTATGTGTACTCTCAAATAACCCAAACTTTTCTGCTCTTTCTTTCCAGGTAGGTGTGCACATGTTTGCATACACACACATGAAGTGTACAGTTATAGACATTGATACATAAAGGCAGTAGTCACTAAAAATGAAATAATGGAAGTACTCAGTAAATGTTATTTTAAGCCAGCTCAGGGTTGAAATAGGATTCATGCCGAGTCCAGTCCACAAAGGGCCAAGAATATCTGCTTCTTTTTCCTCTGAATTTCATCCAGAAAAAAAAAAAAGAAGAAGAAGAAGAAGAAAGCACAGCCAGGAAAAGCAGTAGACCTCAGTTATGCCACTAATCCATTTCACAAAATTGATGCGCATTAGCACTTGTTTTTCCTCCCTTTCTTTGGAAGGAGGGAATTTCTCCACAGAGCCAGAACGGTCCTCTTTTCTTGCGTCATGAGGGGATCTTGAAAAACCCTCCCCACCTCTCCTGCCAAATGTGTTTCCATTTCCTTGGTGTCTTCTAAGGTGCTAACAATTATGGCACCATCTTATCACCTGATCATAATGAATCACTAGTTTCATTAAGGACAGAAAATTGTGGCTGTGCTTTGGTCTGGACTGCAAGAGTTTTAAAGCAGATAAATAAGATAAAGGGATTATTAGCCATTCTTTCAAGTTCCTCAATAGGAAATGCCAGCTGCTTTCTTTCTCATGAATCTTGGCCTAGGGATTGTATTCTTGAACTGTATGCTAACAGACAGGACAATTCCCTGATGAACACCTAGCTGTTGAGAGCAGGCAGCTGCAAAGGAGAGGGAACCAGAGGAAGATCCCAAATAACTGTGTTCTGGCTTAGATTTGGCTACTTAGAGACTCTCTGACATTGGCCAAGCACTAACACTGTGGGTGGCTCTGCAGTAAAAACTGTGAAGAACACTTGCCATACCTTCCTGACAAGGCTGCTAGCAGTCCAATGCAAGGACCATGCTCAGCACATTGGACAACAGGTAGCATTTCCTTCTCCGCTGGTGTCCAAGCTTTGTGAGGTCAATGACCTCACCTTTGTTTCCCCACGTGGAACACAGTGTATTTAACAAGTGTTATTGTGCATTGATGATTCTTGTTTAGTTCCACAGCTTTACCATTTAGTTAGAAGCTATTAGAGGTGATAACTCAATATTGATTGATCATTGATTAAATGAATCACATGGACTTACGGTTTTCAATATAAAGTGCTGGGCAAACAAAACATAGTATTACATATTCTCTGATAACTCTAAGTATCTGCCCAGATTATAAGAAACACAAAAACTTATAGTGACGAGTATCAGAAGTTTTCCTTTCTTGTAGCCACTCAGGCGGAGTCATCCAGAACCTCTCTGTACCCTGCTGGCATATTGCCAGGGCCCGGACGCTCACTAAGTCCAAGCAATCTGTTGTCTTGGGGTTCCCTTCCAGAAGGAATTGTCTGGTGCTGCATATGAAGTGGGACAGCGGGCCATAAGCATGTGTGCAGTTTCTGTGAGAATCTGTGCACAACATATGAAAATACTGAACAGGTGTGATTGTGCTCTGATGATTTTTCTTAATTGCACAGCTTTACTGAAACAGTTTAATTAGAAGCTATTAGAGGTGATAATGAATTTGCCATATCTCTACAAAACTGTTGAAGATTTTGAAAGGAAGGGAGCTTGTTCTCCAAGGGCTAGCATGTTATTCCTTAGGGATAATGATTCCCAGGCTTTTGTCTACTCTGATGGACCTTCCTTAGGTATGGCCCTTCATATTCAAAATAAAGTCAGCTATGCTTTTGGGTACATTGTCTACACACTTCAAAAATATAGCGTTATACACCTTGAACTCTTCTGTAACAGGATAAAAATAATGAAAGTTTCTAAGGCTTTTACTTTTCTGTTTATCTATCCAGTAGTCTGAAAATGACCTCTTGACATGATATAAGCCTTTTAACTTTTTCCTTAATTCCATTTCTCTTTTCCCTCAAATTCCTTTTCCTACCCATTTAAAGGATGCTCTCATTTACTCATTTATTTTTATTGTGTTATACTTGACACATAAGACTGTTTCATGTGTATAACATAATGATTGGACATATGTATATACCGCAAAATAATCTAAGTCTAGTTAAACATCCCTCACCATACGTTGTTACAAATGTTTTCTCTTGTGATGAAACTCTTAAGATCTACTCTCTCAGCAATTTTCAGACATACATATAAAGCGTGCTTTTTATATAACCAGGTGTGCTTCTGTCCCTTGTCTTAACCATTTTTGGAACCCCGAAGTCTGAGAAATTTCCTCCCTAACTTTTTCACTCCTTGTTGTAGAGAAAATGATAGTATCAGTATGACAATCAGGGATAAACAGATAAATCTGCTGGTGGCCAGAGGTGACTGTCAACATTTTCGTATACCCGGTGGGAAACCTCAGAGTGAAGCATGTTCCACTTCCTTAGCATGGCATCCAGGCTGATCCTATAATCAAGTCATTATTCCAAGCCTTCCCCTGCAACTTCTGCTTCATCTTGTCTGTTTTGCATCTTTCAGGGATCACTGGCCCTTCTTACTCTGTGTCCAGTGTCTTTAAAATTATCATTTCATATATTTTGTCTTTTGTTAATTTGTTTGTTTCAGGCAGGAAGGTAAATCCTGGCCCTGTATATCCCTGCTGCTAGATACTATCCCCTCTAATCTTCTTCCCTGTAATCTTCTTTCCTTGGGCCTCAGAGAGTTTAATTACATCCCAGAACAAAACCCAAGAATATTTATCAAAATACCAAAATAATCAATTACCCAGTAAGATACAATTCACAGTGTATGGTACCCAGTTAAAAATTACTAGGAATGCAGAGAAGCAAGAAAATATGACCCATATCAACAACAAAAAAAGACGACTCTAAACTGATCCTGAAATGATACAGATGTTAAAACAAGCAGAAGAACACTAAGAGAAGGACACTAAATCAGTTAAAAACAGGCATAGAAGATATTTCTAGAAATCCAAATCTAACTTCTGGAGATGAAAAAAATTATGTATGAAATGAAAAGAACAACAACAATCAGATCAGTGATTGGGACATTAAAAAATGTTTAATGGCAGATCAAACATTCCAGAAGAAAAGATTAATGAACACAAAGGTATAAATGAAACATAGAGAAAGAAAAGAGAATCAAACAGAAAAATAAAACAGTATATAAATTGTGGCAATTTTTCAGTAAAATTTTACTTACAGAAACAGGTGGAAGTCCACAGGCCATAGTTTGCTGAACCTCATTTTAGATGAAAACAAAGATAAATTTATGTATCCCATCTTCCATGTTGAACTAAAAGTCCACACTGTCCCCCCAGTAAGATATATTCATCTATTATGATGATTCCTGATTCAGCTGCTGAATGAAGTAATATTTGTTTAATGAACGAATGACTACACTACAAAATTTTGTAGCATGAATGAAATGTTGAATCAGTTTAGTCGGATAAATTCTCCAAAAACCTCAATCCTAGAATTTCTTTCTCTGATAAAATTGAACCTACCATTTTTAGAGCCTTGTACGAAATGTTTACATCTGGTTTGATGGCTTTATGGGACAAGAAAATGATTTTGGAGCATATTCTGCAATCAGTTTTTGGAAATGGAGAGAGAACTTTCTTCCTATTTATCTTGGATGAGGTAGATGCCCTTGGTTTGAAATTCATCAATGTTGCAAAAGCCATTCCTGGTGAAAACACAGGTGCTGTTTTTCCATAAATTATTTGGGGCTCTGTGGAGCCCAAGGAAAATAGAAACAGCAGGGAGTTTACAAGATTGTTTTCTATATTTGAAAATGCCACCTAAATGGAAAGTGAAAAGGAGAATTCTGCATCTGCCCAGTTACAAGATTTTATGGAAAGAGGAAGAAGGAGGAGGGCAGAGCTCAGTAGGGTTTTTATCTCAGTTCAAAACATTTCTCTTCCCACAGGAAAATTTTGGATTTTTTGATAAGATAGCAAACATCATATTATGGAATCATAAAATTGCCAATTCTCAGGAATGAATGGCCCTTAAAGACCTTCCATTCTGGTTCATTCTTCATTCAATGTTTGAATCCTCTGTGTCACATTCCACTAAATGGTTACTTCTCTAGTACCTGTCTGAGCACCTCAGGGACAAAGTGTTTCCCATATATGAGATGTTATTGTATGCTGATATAGATTACTTGTTATTTTTAATATAAATGAAAGGACTATCTTCTATTGATTCAAATTCATTTTCTATTTTCCTATCACATACCTAAGAAATGGAGAGTATTGGTAAGGAATGTTTTCAGAGACCATCCCAACTCCATGGGGCACAGAAGAAAGAACCAGGAATGCAAGCTCATCTGGACACGGACATTTGGTTATTTGAAGTTATTTAAAACAGGCAGTCTCTGAAATTTTTTGAGATTGAGTTTCCTCACCTCTAAAATGATAGTATTAATCCAAATCAGTGTTTATCAAACTCTAGTGTGAGATGGAATCACTTAGAGGGATGGTTAAGACACAGATTATCAGGCCCTACACTCAGAGTTCCTGACTCAGAGAGGGTTGGGTTGGGCCCTGGAATTGGCATTTTTAACTCGGTCCCTGGCGGTGCAGATGCTGGTCGCTGAGGCACACATTGAGAACTACTGAGCTAGAAAACCCTAAAGGTAGCTCTTTAGACGCATCTGAGAACCACTTGTTTGGAGAGCTGCTAAGTAAAGAGAACATGGTTAAGTAGATTTTGGAAACTGTTGATACCCATCCACATCTTAGAGATTCACATTTCACACTGACATGATACAGTGCCTAAGAAAATTGCATAGTTAAAAGCAGAAATAAAAACTATTCCCCTTCATTTTATGTAACATTCACCTTTTTACTGTATTTGCTGATATTTAATGATAATTGATTATGAATACCATTACTAATGTGGAAAACAGTGACTTAATCTGAATTTCTTCTAGGTTTTAAGTTTGTTGGGTCTTGTCAACTTTGTGGAAAATATATGGAATTTATAAAGTAAATATGTGGACAGATGAACGCTGAACTCAGAGTTGTTCTTGAACCTCCAGTCCTGACTTTGTTACTATATAGTCACGGTCCAATTAGGAGGGAAATGTTCTCTGTAAGTTGAGCAGGATACCCTTAGTATAATGAATCATTCATTTGAAAAGCAGATTAGAGTAATGAAGGATTGCTAAATAGTAAAGTAAACACTGAAGAATACAGAAATTAAATACAGATTTAAAGAGCAACCAATATTCCTAGGACAGAGATAGAGGGCCCAAAATAGGTCCCCCCCCGTGGCTGAGAGCTATGCCTTCTTAGAAAATGCACACCATTGGCTCATTAATGACATAGAAGTCTCTGTACTGCCATGCAGAGGAACTTTCTGGAAATTTCTCATATAAAGCTTGCTAGAAATCTGTCTTTTAGGGTCCTAGAGGAAGCAGTCTGTGGGTAAGTATCTCACTGGAGGCACTCTACTATAAACCTGCCCAAGACAGGAGCAGCTGGCAGGGGAAGCTGCTGGGTCCTAGGTCTTGCTGACCACCATGCGCTGCAGGAGCCAGGGGCTGGAGAAGCTGCACATGTCACAGGAACTGGGTGCCAGAGAGCAAGTCAAGTGCATTGCAGGGCTCTGCCAAGAGAGCACACTGGAACCAGGAAGGGAAGCCTCTTCCTTCCGCAATGTCTTTCCAGTGACTATTAGCTTCATGACACATAGCAAACAAGAGCTATTCAGAGAACCCACCTTTTTGTCATAGGGCAAGTAATAAAGGACAGATTAAGAGCTGAGAGGCAATACACTGAAAACTGACATCTGTGACTTGCTTTGACATGACATGTTATTCAGCTTTCAGGAATTCTATGCAATAAGTGATTTGCCGTGAGTCAACCATCATTCTAAGCATTTTGGATGATACAAAAAAATTGTTTTAAATGATCATAATCCATAGAGTCACATAGCTGAGTGGGGAGGCAAATATCTGTACAAGTAAGTTTATTCATTTATGCCCATGTATATTTATTCCACATGTATGTAAGGAGTGTTCATTGTGAACATGACATGGTGTTGCATGATGGGCACTGTTTCTACCCATAAAGAAGTGTAATCTACAAGATAAAACAAACAAGTAAACAGGTATAACCCAAACAGTGCTTAAAATTTAGGTGAGATTAAATCCCAGCACCTTCTGTAGCTCATGTTACCACAATCATCTACCACTCTGAGCTCCTGATTCCAAAGAACTTGATCCATCAGTTGATCAGCTTGCTTCCTGTTCTATACTTTATGAATCCTGATATGAACATTTGCAAAAATATTTACCATGTAAGCCTTCTGCATATGGCAGACTTTACTAAATTTTAAAAATGGAGGAACAATTTACATAAGATGAAATAAACAGTGTAAAATTTCAGGTCAGATATCATCACTACTAAGAAAACAACAGCATTCCTATGGCCAGAATTGTTTCAAAAACTTGATCCAACCCATGTAATCCCAGCTTCATGCCATTTTCTGATTCATCTCTCCTTTGTTCTTCTATTTTTGTTTCTCACCAACCTCCCCCATAAAATTAGCCCCAGGGAGTCTAACATTTTCTAACTATGTCAGACCTGGCCAACTGAGATGTCTCCAGATCCAGCTCACTCATTCATCTGTAAGATTTGAATATTGAAACTAATCTGGATGGTCAGCCCAATTCATGGAACAGAAGTCATCTACCTCCCTGTCACAGGTTGGGTTCCTTGGAAAACAAAGTTAAACAAACAGAACCTTTATTATGGAGTGCCTTTGTGATGGACACCTGCAGAAAGGAGAGGAAGGAAGCAGGGTCAGGCAGAGGGAAAAGTAGAGGTGAGATACTAAGGACTTGATAACATCATCTGAGTCCAGCCCCCAGGGAGTTCTGGGGATAAAATGGCCTGTTAGAACTGTCCACATTGGACTGAAATAGCCAGACCTTTCTGTCCCCACCTCAATCAGTCATTAAATACAGGCTTAAAAGGGAAGCATGACCTTGAGCAAGATAGACCTCTTGAGGCAAGACCTGAAGGTTCTGACTCTGAAGGCCATCTACCTATGGCATTTCCAGAAGCTAAGTCAGTAAATCCCTCTCTGAAGGGAGACCTGGTTGGCACATCACTATATCGCTCAGTACACATCCCTGGTGTCACTCACATCCACCCTTTCATATTCATTTCAGGAGTAGTTCATCTCAGATTTCTGAGAGGTAACTTCAAAGAGAAACTTTGGTGAGAGAAACTATAACCCTCACCACAGCAGTTAGTCTCAGGGCCACAAATGACACCCAAAATCATTATCTTCTGATATCCAATCTGTATCACCTTGACATTCAGCTACTGCCTCTGTTGGTTTTGAGGGCTCACGTTATGGTAAGGCACAGACCATCCTCTGAGATATATGAGTCCCTGGTCACTGCACTCTTTCTAGACCAGCGTATCTGCTCTTGTGCATTTACCATCACCACCGGGGGATGGATCACCTGGACACCGAACATATTCCTACTTAGCTCCATTGTATAAAAGAGTCCTACTTCCTCCTCAAAACCAGGGTCAGTTACCTCTTTGAAGACAGTGACTCTGCCTCATACCCACTGTTCTGTGGATACAAGGAACCTAAAGGGCCTAGGCATAGACATAGCTCAAAAAACAATTCTTGTTTTGTCCCCTTGTGGACATATTCCCCCTTTGGGGATTAGAACATGTAACACTGCAGAGCCTAGAGCTGCAAGAACAGAAAGCTCAAATTTTCCAAGTGGTTCATTGGGAGTTACAGTAAGAGTGCCATACCTGGTTCCACCCTTTGCTACCTATACCCATGTGTTATTCCTACTGAGAACACAGTACCACTTAAAGGTCTTTGATTCTAGGTGTTACACAGAAACCTTTAAAAACATATTCCAAAACCCACACTTCCCCCTTATCCCACTCAGGGCACCATCCTAACCATGTCCTCAGTTTTGTTCCTTGTTATCTCTTTGACCTCAACTATCAGTTTTCCCTTTAGATATTCCAAATCCAACAACCCTGGCTTCCTAATAACACTGGAATATTCCAGAACATGTTCCTACCTCAGAAACTTAGCACTTGCTCTTTGTTCTGTCTGATAAGCCATTCCCATGATATATTCTGGTTCACTTCCTCAACTATTTCAGGTTCAAATGTTGGTCACCCTATTTTAAAATTATTACATTCCTCAGACCCTTAGAACTTCATATGGTCATCCTGCTTTACATTTATACTTTTCTCCATAATACTAACTACTATCTGATATCTGATGTGTTTATTTATTTGTTGTCTATCTCCCCCCCACCCCACCACCAGTTCTTTGTTTTGTTTTAATCTGTTTTAGTGTTACTATTTCCTCGGTCCTTAGAATAGTACCTGGTATATAGTAGTACTCAATAAATATTTGCTTAATGAGCAAGCAAAAATGGAAAATTCTATTATCATTATTCATTTACTAGTGCTGCAATAAGGTATAATTAGGTCTGTGAATACACAGACTTAAAAGAAGATCAGTTGGGTATGGTCATAGGGCACAAGATGTGGACAGATGTGAAGAAACTACACTGTTAAGGTTTTGTCTTCTCAAGACATCCTTCACTGAATTCCTTGTTGAAGCAACAAGATAAAAATATGAAACTAAGAATAATGCTGAGTTTTTCATAGCTTCTGCTTGACTTTGGCTTAGAATTACAGCCTATTAGAGCCAGAGGGAACTTACAGAAGCACAAAGTGATTAATGGAAGAATAGCATCTATTTTTCATTAGGAGTGCCTTCCCACTAATACCAAGGACAGCTATTTAACTTGGTTGATACTGAAAAATTTAAGAAGTTCCAAGTGTTGCAGATTCTAGTTAACTGAAAAGTTCAGATGTCACAGCACAAGTGATTTTGTGGCTTCTTTTATTCTTGTATAGCTACCAAATCAACATAATGCATATGTACAAGCATCCATTTACTCAATAAATCTTTAAAAATCGACTTTCTTAACCTCTAACATGTGCCAGATATTGTGTAAAGCGCTACAGGCACCAAAAACAGATGTGACAAGCACAAGTTACTAAAGAACTCAGGCTCTAGAGATAGCAGCAGATAAATAATGAGTGGTTCAACAATTAGATTAGTGCTAATAAAAATGGTAGAAGGACAGTGTACATGGGGCTTTAGAAAGAAAAAGTAAATGAGTTAAAGGAGGCATTGCATATGTGATGGTATCAGAGCCAGAAACTGATTGGTAAAGCATTATTTTGTATAGTTGGAATGGAAAGGGATTTTTTTTTTGAGGGATGTAGAGGAATAGATAGATAGATGATGATAGACAGACAGATAGAAAGATAGATCCCTGAACGAGGTGCTATGTTGAATAAGTGGCAAATTAATAATGACGATAATAACAGCAAACTATTTTAGTGTACCAAATAGATATAGTCTGTTATAACGGCTTTATACCTATGTTATGTTTGATCCTCACAGTAATTCTATAAAGTAGGCATTATTATTACATCTACTTTACAGATGAAGTGTATTAGTCTACATCCTTTGAGAAGCAAATGCTGAGACAAAGTTAAACATGCAAGAGATTTATTAGGGGAAATACCGGTGAGGAAAAATGGAGAATGATTAGGGAGGCCAGGAGAGCTGTCAGACCACAAGGCGGGTCTAACCTTTGTGCAGGAAGAAGGGAGGAGAGATGTTGAGTGAGAGCATTTAAAACTGCAGTGAGTCTGAGGAAGTTCCACAAGACCAGTGGGGCGTCTTCAGGAAAAAGCCTACCGAGACAGCTCTCAGAGAAGTCCCCTGCGTTCCATTAGGATGTCTGCTGTTTTCAGCTACTTCCTGGCTCAGCCGGTGGGAGGCATGGCTTCCGCATAAATGTGGTGGTTTATTTCAGAATGCAACACCTGGGCAATTCATCCATTTGATGTTCTGGTGATTGGAGGTGTGAGAGGCACATACTCATGGCCGCGACGTGAAGAGACTGAGGAACCCAGAGAGAATTCCACTGAGGCCACAGAGAGAAAATGTGGCAGAGTCTGTCTCAGGCTGTTTGCTCCCTGACTCATGCTTAAAGCATAGGACACCTTAAAAGGGGAAAAGTAATATTAGATTTCTATTTGAGAATACTCACTCTGGTAAGTAGGTGATGGAGAGAAAACACAATGAAAAGAAATTGGAATGGGAAAGAAATGAGGCTGATGTTATCATCCAGAAAAGAAATTGTGAAGCTCTAAATAAAAAGGAGTAGCAGCAGAGAATGGGAGCCTTTCAAGGATGTTCAGTCAGTAGAATCAACAGGATCTGAGGACTGATAGGATGTGGAGGAGGAGAGGGAAGAGGGGAAAACATCACAAATGTTTGTAGAGTTAGGAGATCAAGACTGTTTGCTGAAACTGAGAATGTAGTAGTGGCTTGGCAAGAAAAGAATGAATTCTTGCTTTGTGTGTATTGAGCTTGAGAAGTTACCATGTATCTAAGACTTTTTAGGCACAGTGGAATCCTTTAAAGGTATATAAAGCTTACTAGATTTGTGTTACTTACCATCATTTATATTTTAAGAAATAACACTGGTAGGTAGGTATGTTTATAAGAGTAGGCACTTCATTGATGCTCAGCAAGGTGGCTGGTCAACCATTCCAAGGTCATATAGCTAATGAAGGACGGGATCCATTGTAGTGGACCATTGTAGGTGTCATTGTAAATGACAGTTTCCAGGGCTCTGCCCCCTGCACAAAGCTTTTTCCTTTGGATGTAAGAAGATAGAAATTAGAAGGTAGAAGTAGGAACCTAACTGGGGCTTAAATAATGGTTTAGAAGTTTGAGTTTCATACTATGAGAAGAATTACAACTTCCATTGAATAGCCTGTTAGAATTTATAAGCTCTGTTACATACTTCCGAAGTAGATCTTCATGATAAACCAGTAGGATACACAGGGAAAGTGCTCATTTTACAAAGATGGACACTAAACTTGGTGAAGTCAGTGACTTGCCCAAGGACACTTGGCTCTTGTGTGAAGAAGCCAAGATATGATGCCAGGTCTTCAGGCTCTGTGTTCAGTGGATGAGCTATGGAAAGAGAGTTCTTGAATTCAGAAGCAGGAAAATCATAGTTGTGCCCAAGGAGGACTTACATGATATCCCAGAGTAGAAAAGACTGGAAGGCAGTAAGGTCAAAGACACAGGTGAATAGGGTGAAGGCTTACATTTCCCTTTGATAAATACATAACTAACAAAGATGTTACTGTCATCCTTCCCTGGGACAGCATGAAACCAAAGGACACATTTGTCCCAACCAGGCATGTTACACTTGCCAGGTGTGTTGACTTGACTTGATAGTACCGCAGTTCACAGGGCAGGTGTGTGACTCTTATAAGCCTATTTTTATGCTGACTGATGAATGATGAGGTCCTAGCTTCAACCACAGCATCAAAACTCAACGCTGTGGACAGAACATTAGGAACAAAAGCAACACAATGTCAATGTATCAAGGAACAGTAGTCCATTTTTCTCCCCCAAGAGAAACACTTATTTATGCATTTGTATGTAATAAAAAATGATGGTACATGAGGAAGGAAGAATAAGTGAATAAGCCAGTTGAGCCATGATATAAGAGGGAAGAAATGATGTTCATGGCTGACTGTGGGATTCCTCTCAGGGGAGAAAAACTCCGGTCAGTGCTCACTTCAATGGGTATGTTTGGGCACATAGTCAGAAAGTGCCAGAGTGACACAAAGAGGTCATCAACTCACTCTGCATCAGAGCTACTGAAGAAATCCAGACTTTAAAAATGTGCCTGAAGAAAAGGAAGGTGCAGTAGTAGAGGAAGAAATGGGGATGAAAATTTAAAGCCACAGGATTTTTTTAGAAAAGTAAAGTGGGCATTGAGAACTACCTGTGGCAGGAATAAATGAAGATAGCTTTTAAATAGCAATACTGTTTAATATTTAATACTCCATTATAGGTAGTGTTCTCCTGCTTTATAGCTCATACCTGCTGTTGTACCCAAATCTCCTATAATATTCTCCTCCATGCAGGTGCTTTCCGTGAATGGTGTTTTGGGGAAATCTAAGCAAAGAATCAGCATTCCATGGCTGGACCAACTGGGACAGAGAGAATATAGCCACTGGAGGAGATAAACATTAAAATAGGGAATAACAATCATAGAAGCAGAGAGTAGAATGGTGGTTTCCAAAGGCTGGGGTAGGGGAGAAATGGAAAGTGTTGGTCAAAGAGTTAAAAGTTTCAGTTATGCAAAATGATTAAGCCTTAGAGATCTACTGTACAGCATGCTATCTATAGTTAACACTGTATTGTATACTTACAAATTTGCTAAGAGTATAACTGCCATGTTGTATTATTTTCACTAAAAAAGCAAAATGCAAGCATACTTCATTTTATTGTGCTTTGCAGATATTACGTTTTTTACAAATTAGAGGTTTGTGCCAACCCTCCATCAAGCAAGTCTATCAGCATCATTTTCCCAAAAGCCTTTGCTCACTTTGAGTCTTTGTGGTACATGCTGGTAATTATCACACTATTTCAAAACTTTTTCATTGTCATTGTATTTGTTCCAGTGGCCTGTGATCCGTCATCTTTGATGTTTCTGTTATAAATGTGTTGAGGTGCCACAAACTGCTCCCATACAGTGAATTTAATCAATGAATGTTTATGTATCCTAACTGCTCTGCTGATGGGCAGTTCCCCAGTGTCTCTCCCTCTCCTAAAGCCTCCCTATTCCCTGAGACACAACAATATTGAAATTAGGCCTTGCAATAATAATCTTGCAATGGCCTCTAAGTGTTCAAGTTAAAACAAAGAGCCACATGTCATTCACTTCAAATTAAAAGCTAGAAATGATTAAGCTTAGTGAGGAGAAAAGATGTGGAAAGCTGATACAGGCGGAAAGTTAGGCATCGTGGGTCAGTTAGTCAAGCTATGAATGCAAAGGAAAAGGTCTTGGAGGATATGAAAAGTGCTCCTCCGGGGAACACACCAATGGGAAAGTGAAACAACCTTATTGCTGATCTGGAGAAAGCTGTCATGGTCTGGATAAAAGATCAAGCCTGCCACAGCTTCTGCTTCAGCCAAAGCCTAATGCAGAGCAAGGCTCTAGTTCTCTTCAGCTTTATGAAGACTAAGAGAGATAAGGAAGATTCAGAAAAAAAGTTGGAAGCGAGCAGAGTTTGGGTCATGAGGTTTAAGGAAAGAAGGTGTCTCCATGACCTCAAAGTGCAGGTGAAGCAGCAAGTGCTGAAAAAAATAAAGCTACAGCAAGTTATCCAGAAGGTCTAGCTAAGATAACTAATGATGGTAGATACACTAAAGAACAGTTGTTCAATGTAAAGGAAACAATATTTGAAGATGATGTCATCCAGGACTTTCATAGCTAGAGAGAAGTCAATGTCTGGCTTCAAAGCTTCGAAGGACAGGCTGACTCTCTTGTTGGGGGCTAACGCAGCTGGGGACGCCATTGAAACCAATGCTCACTTACCATTCCAAAAATCCTAGGACCCTTAAGAATTGTGCTTCATCTATAGTACCTGTGCTCTATAAATAGAACAACAAAGCCTGGATAACAATACATCTGTTTATAAGATGGTTTACTGAACATTTTAAGCCCACTGTTGAGACCTGTTGCTCAGAGAAAAAAAAAAGGTCCTTTTCAAAATATCACTGCTCATTGACAGTGCAGTTGGTCCCGCAAGAGTTCTGATAGAGATGTCAACAAGATCCAGGTTGTTTCATGCCTGCTGACACAACATCCATTCTGTGACCCGTGGATCTAAGAGTCATTTTGACTTCCATGTCTTAATATTTAAGAAATACATGTTGTAAGGCTATAGCTACCATAGAAAGTGATGTCTTTGATGAATCTGGGAAAAGTAAATTGAAAACCTTCTGGAAAGGATTCAACATTCTTGATTGCATTAAGAAATTCATGACTCATGGGAAGAGGTCAAAATATCAATATGAATAGAAGTTGATTCCAACTCTTATGGATGACTTTCAGGGGTCTAAGACTTCAGTGGAGGAAGTAACTACAGATGTGGTGGAAACAGCCAAAGAACTAGAATTAGCTGTAGAACCTGATGATATTACTGAATTACTATAATTTCATGATACAAGTTTAACAGATAAGTTGCTTCTTATGGATGAGCCAAAAAAGTCATTTCTTGAGATGGAATGTACTCCTGGTGTAGAGGCTGTGAAGACTGATGAAATGACAGTGAAGGATTTACAACAGTACAGAAACTTAGTTAATAAAGCAGCAACAGCATTTGAGAGTACTGACTCTAATTTTGAAAGAAGTTCTACTGAGGGTAAAAAGCTGTCAAACAACATCACATGTTACAGAGATGTTCATGAAAGGAAGATCAACTGATGCAGCAAACTTCACGGTTGTCTTATTTTAAGAAATTGTCACAGCCACCCTAACCTTCAGCAACCCACCCTGATTGGTCTGAAGCCATCAACATCAAGGCCAGATCCTCCACCAGCAAAAAGATTTCCACTCATTGAAAGCCCAGATGATGGTTGGCAATTTGTAGCAATAAAATGTTTCTAAATTAGGAGATGTTCATTATTTTCTTTAGACAGAATGCTATTGTACTCTTAATAGACTTCCATATAGTTTAAATATAACTTCTATATTCACTGGTAAACAAAAAATTTGATTTGCTTTATAGCAATATTCACTATATTATGGTGGTCTGGAATGAACCCACAATATCTCTGAGTCATACTTGAAAAGAGGGCAGGAGAAAATTTTTGGAGGTCATGAATATGTTTATGGTATAGATTGTGGTGATGATTTAATGGGTGCATACTTACCTGCAAGCTCATCAAGTTGATGCATTAAACATGTACAACTTTTTATATGTCAAAATAATTAAAAAAAAAAAAGAATAGGAATCAGTTGGAGAGATGTCAATAAGCAGTGAACAAACATGGCTTTGGGACTTGACAAAATCTTGGGGATGGCATTGGATTTCCAGAGAAAATAGGATGGCATTTGAGCCAATCCCATTTTCTCTTGAAGGACAGGGAGAGCCAGCTGATGTCTGGTTGGCATGATATTTGGGTGCAATCCCCTGCTTCTGTGGCATCTTCCCTGATGACTGTGGTTAAGTCATTGGTGGTTATTTTGGAAAAACACCCTCACCCCACTTTTTGAAGACTTCCTGTAAGCAGACTGAATATAGCTACTTTCTAACTGTAGGACATTGGACAAACCACCTCATAAAGCCTCTTTAATTTTCTAATTTGTAAAATAGACTCATAATATGTAGTAATACTTATTTCAAAAAAGGAAATTATTGCTATTGGTCTGACCTCATTGATGTCTGAGTTGTCTATGGTCTTACTACTTTTTGAATACATTTTCTCTGACATGTTAAAATATCACGTATTCTTGTAAGTTTTGTCATGTACAGAAGTTAGTCCCGATGCCACAGAATAACCCCTGAATTCCTCTGTCTTCCCTCCCCCTACCTGCTGTCCCAGCCAATCCATCAGTGAGTCCAAGTGAGTCCCCTCCACTCTCCTTCCACTCTGGCCACTCTGGGCTGACTCACTGTCATCTCTCATCTGGACTACAGGATGGTATCAATACAATTCAAACTCCTTCCTCTCAGCTATCAGACTCTGTTGAATCTGTTCACTTTCCTGATCTTATTTCACCCCCATTCTCACTCTGCTCTAGACACGCTGGCCTTTGGCTCCTCTGACCTCCATCTCTTCCTCTGCTGCCTCCTTGTCCTTCTCTTCCTCCTCCTTTGTTTTTTTCCTGGAACCTGTGCAGCATGATTCTGCCCTGGAGCCTTTGTACCCTCTCTTCCCTCTTTCTGTGAGGCTTTACCTCTGTATCTTCTCATGACTGGCTTGTTTGTGACCTTCTGAACTCTGTGTCTAAACTCAAATATCACTTCTACTTAGGGTCATTCTTTTTCAGTTAATCTAAAAAGTCTCTTCTATTACTCCATAACATATACTATTTTATTTTTTTAGATCACTTATTCCCATTTGATAATAGCTTGTTCAGATACATGAACATAGAGCTTTTTTATTTTTATTTTTTTTGCCTGTTTTTTCTTTTTTTTGCCTGTTCCCTTCTAAAATGTAACATCCATCAGAGAAAAGAAAAACCTTAAATGTTTGGTTCAAAGAAATTAAAGATACGTTAGTTTTCAATACCTAATTAAACTAGTAATTCTTAAGATTTTAGAGTTACAGTGTTTAGCAATCTGTTGTAAGCAACACATTCTTGCTACAGATAACTACATACACTCATACAGTTTTGCATGAAATTTTAAAGAATTCTTGGATCCGAGATGAAGATTTCATCAATAGATGGTGACCTTGAAGGCAGGGGTTAGAACATAATATTATAAAGCCTAAGCTAGGCATTGGCATAGAGAAATACAAAATACAAATACTTAACCAAATAGAACCTAGGGAACCGATGGCTCCCCAAATATGTACTTGGACTCACAGAATGGCACCACAGAAAGGACCGTAAAGGACATCTAAGCCAGCACACCAACTTTACACATAGGCACCTGAGGTTCGGAAAGGGGACTCAGCTTATCAAATGCCACACAGATGATAAGCTGCCAGACTAGGAGTAGAATCCAGTTCTGCTGACTCATCACCCAGTGCTCATTTTCAGAACCGTGATGCTCTGTTTTCTTTTCCATAAACGGAATGAATTGAACTAAAGCCTCCTCTAATCCCTCAACATTGCAAACCCGAAGCTGTTTTTTTTTTTATGAACCAAAGACAATTGAAACTTGTGCTTCTTAATGGAGATGATGTGTGATCTTCTATAAGCTTGAGAATGTCTTTATTTCTCAAATCTAAGATGTAAAATCAAGTAAGATAAACAAGAACAGGATAGTCAAGGGAGATAAAGTATTAATTCTGGGTGTGTGACTCCATTTGAGATGTAAAGCAGCTCAAGGCCTAGGAAATTTCCATACTTCTTTTATCAAATATGTACAATGAAATGGGATTTGTCTCTGTTTGGAAGACTTATGATTTCTCCTGAGGCAAGCTGAAATGAAGATGCAGGATGTCTTAACATGACAAATGGAAAAGCTGGAGAGTGACACACTTGGGGACTTTCTCTGCTATATTTCTCATTCTATTCCAAAGCTGATATCTTCTTCAGTTGCTGAGGGAGAAAAAAGAAAAATGTGCAAACAGTCCATCATCTGTGTGAATGATTCATTTAAATCTGATGACGTAACTGAACTATGAAGAATTCAGGAGTGAAACATAATTCTTCTCTCTTAGTTACCTGTGAGATTGCAAACATTTTACTGCAACTGAGACAAGTTTACACTTCTTGGTTCCTCCCCTTTTCCTCTCCAATTAGTGCAATATCTGTGCATCTCACAGATTGCCCAAGCAGACATTTATGTTGTGGGTCTTTAGATAGAAAGGTAGATCATTTTAATGTGTCCATGGTTTTTTTGAAAAGTTTCCTGTTCCATTTTCTGTACCAAAACTCTCTATCCAACTGAATGCTAATGACTAGCATTTCTATTCATTTAATTTCCATGACCCTGTTTCAAATACTTCCTTCCTTAAAAATGTGAAATGAAGGAGTTTTCCCCAAACTAGGGGTGGGGAAATATCAGTATGGTGGCCTGTAATGTGTGACTGTAAGTGTTTTAAATAGCTAAGAAAGAGACAATGTTGTTGACTTTAGTGACTCTGCATTCAGTCAACCTACAGATAAAATCCAAATGTCTTAGCACCACACATAACACCCTTTTGATCCAACTTAGGGATTTCATATTACCATCTCCAATTATTACCAGCCCCTTTCCTTCAGTATTAGCCCTTTGTTTCATCCATATTTTAAAACTTAAACTTTCCCCCAAATAAGCCATTGTATTATGTGTCTCTGTGCCTTTGCACATGCTAGAACCTCTGCCTTGGATTCCTTCCCTCCATCTCTACAATATTTATTCCTCCTTAAATCTGCAAGTAAAGTGTTTTCTCCTCTGCAAAGACTTCTTTGATACTTACAAACAGTGCTAATAGCTGCTCCCTTTGGACTCCCTTATATTCAGTGGACTTCCCCATTACTGTCCAGATAGGATTATGCATGCTCACACCCACGTAGCTCTCCTTCCCCTGCACACACTCTCATACTGCGCCTTCACTGACGTCAAGGTTTGTGTCTTATCAGTCTCTGTCACTTCATTGCATAAAATATTATCTGGAGCAGAGTAGGCTTCCAATAAATAACTAGTTTTCTAATGGATTGCCTGTTTAACTTTATGATGAAAACCTAAAATATATTTCGATCATCCTAATTTCAGATTAGAAGTTTGTAAGAATTTGGGACTAAACAATGCTAAGATAGAATGATTCGGGGTGCTAGGATGGGGGAAGCTATAGGGAGAGAAAGATAGCATGTAGAGATCAAAAGGGATATTTAGAAGGAAAACTAGTTCGAATAGAAGAAAGAGAATCAAGAGAGGTGACGCAATGGTGGTATTGATCCCAGCTCCCCAGTGACTTGTGTGCAAGGAGATTATAGAGAGAGGTGGTGCCAGGGAAACAGCAATGACCTAGGAAAAATCAAGGCTGCAGAGGTTTCAGTAGCTGCACTCTTGAAGGAGAGGTATTCTGGGAGACAGAAGAGCTGCTAAAAATCAACTTAACATCAGGACGGTTGAGCTGTAGCCCAAGTCCCTGGTAATGCCTCGTACTCATCCAGCTATGAATATGTAAAGAAATGCAGAGAGATAAAGGAAGATGGAGTAATGGAGAAGGAAAGACAGGGTAAAGGAAGGCAGAAGAAAGAACAAGGAAAGATAAGAGGGGGAAATGAAGAAAGAAAAGAAGAAATGAAGAGAAGAAAACCTCATCAATACAAGAAGCTGACTTTGACGGAGAGTTCTCTTGCTTGCACAGGTTTTATTTCTTGTTTAATTGATAATACCCAGATATTTCAACATTCAAAAGAGATGGCCATGTGGAGGCAATCAATGATGCCAAAATTCTTAGGTATCTTTTTTCTTCCTGAGGTATTTATAGATCCAAACACATGTCTTTCCTTGTTCCACCATTTTTATATAAAAGGTAGTATATTATACATACATACATACCATATTTGTTCTTCTACATCGCACTCTTCTCACTTACAATACATCTTCAAGTTCACTATCACCGCATGAACAGCCTCCCTGATTGTAGTGGGTACCTTGAATTCCATTGAATGTTTTTATACTTAACTTACTTAACCAGTGTCTCACTGATGGATACTTAGGTTGTTTCAATCTGCTGAGATGTAATAGTTCGTTTGTATGTATAGCTGCACACACACACACACACACAGACAATTTCAAGTTATCTGGTAGTGTATTTGCTGAATAATGGAATTGCTGCAATAAAATATCTGGGCTTTCTGATTTTCATGAATAAGTTAAATCATGGCTATGAATGAGGTCCCATTTTACATTCCCACGATTGCTGTGGATGTGTGTGCCTCACTGCCCATAGTCACACCAAGACAGTATGCCACTACACTTTTAACTCTTCACCGATCTTGCAGATGAAAAACAGTATCTCTGCTCAGTGTTTATATGTTTAGACATCAGGTTCACATAACTGAGTTACAGTTTTTGGTTCTTAATGCGTTATTATCATCGGAGCTCGTATGGCTCTTGAAATATACTTTATTTGTTTAACCAATCAATTAATTACCATAATTACACTTATAATTCTCACCAGACAACTCTAAAACTAAACCATTAGCTGGATATACACATAAGTAAACAGATGTGCTTGGGACTTACACTGGGTTTCCTGTGTCACGTTTTCAGGAACTAGCATTGTCTATCCTATGGGAGAATATAAGGTAAATCTTCCCTCTTGCCTCACATTTGTGCTCTGCAGAACTGCCTGGCAGAATACACAGCACGTCTGCCGTGCGCCTGATACCCCAGCCACGCACCTTCATACTTGTTGCCAACAACTGTATTCACTCTAATTTGCCCTCTTGATAACCTCCCTGAGAGTTTCTATTGCTAAAGTCAGAGACTAAAATTCAGGGACAGAGGATATTGGTTATGGCTGCTACAATGGTGAACAGAGTGGTACCACCATCCTAATGACAGTGACCAAAGCTTTTTTGCCCTTCCTGGCATATATATGACGAGACAGGGGCTTCTTTACCCTCATATGCAATGCTGTCTCTAGGGAGAGGGACAGAGGACTTACTGACCCATGATGGAGAGAGAGGAACAAGAGGAATGATAGAACTCTCCTAATCACTGAATACTTCAGCAAGTGGTTCACAGTATTTTACTTCAACTCATACTCTGCCTTAAAACTAAGGGACATAGAAGAGTATCTCCATGAAATGTCCCTTTGTACTTCTCTGTCTTGCCTTCCTTTCTAGCCCATCTAAGATATCTCCCCCAGGCTCATGAGGCAATATGTTATACTGGGAAACTACTCTGCATCTGAATTCACAAATACAGACCCCACACTTCCTCTTCACTTCCCACTAACTTTACAGTGTGGCTACTAATCTACATTTCATTTTTTACCTTATCAGAATATCTAGTGCCTTCAAGCCCACAGGAAACAAACACATCTGCTATGCTGTTCCCCCAGATTACATCTTAAATTCACTCTCTTCATACCCATGTCCATACTAAACTTTAAATGCATGTTTTTGCCTTTTGGTTCATTCATTATACATCTTCTTGAAAAAAAGATAGATGAATTCCAATACTTCACCTTTGTGTGATCTATGGAGTCACCTATCAGATGAGTTTTGTCACTATAAATTCACTGAGCTTAATTTTGGTCAGAATTTAAAACCTTCCCTGAAAGATCTTAAGATGTATTTCTTGATATCCTACTCTTCTAAACCTTGTAAAGTAGATGCCTCCCTTTCTCCTCTTACTCCTAGTAGATATCCCTTTTTTCCTACTTGGCAAAAAAACCCCAGAAACCAACAAGTTGAAAATATTTGAAATGCCTACCATTAATTCACAAACTCACTTTAAATCACTATTGCTGACACAGTTTCAGTCTAGCAGTGGATATGAGGGAGCCAAAGTTGGACTAGGTGTAAGAAGGCTTCTGGAACAAAATTTTTCCCAAATATTTAAGGTGAATCATTAAATAGACAGTCAAGAAATGGAATGTAGAGAATGAGGAGGAAGAGTGTCCCTCTCTTTCCTATTATGGGCAGGAAGAAAAATGGGTACAGATTAAGGCAGGTTTGTATACTTGCCTTCAGTCCTCATCCCACTTGATCTTTCAGCAGCATAGACAGTGGCGATCTCTCCCTTCATCAAATACTGTTCCCTGAATCTCATCTCGGCTCTCACTCCAGCTTCCTCTACCTCACCATTGAATGTTGGGCAAGGATTACTCATCAGTTCTCCTCTGGTCTCACAGTGCTACTTCGTGGACAATTATAGTCATCTTCTGAAATTCAGTAATAATCTATTTGCCTATGATTATCAAGTTCATGTAGTCTGTACAATCTTCCCTTCGGATGTCCAAACCCAGTTGTCAACTGGACTTCATTTGGATGTCTTACAGATGCTTAAAATTACACAGAGACTTTGCATGAACAGTCTAACTAGTGGATGTGGACTGTCCAATCCTTCCTCCTCATCTAGTGCCAAGCACCCCATTATCTAGTCGCTGGCTATACTGAAGCTCTCCAAATGGGCTGCAAGCTTTCTTGAGCATATCCCATTGTCTGGACACATCCCATCTTATCAGTTAGGTTCTGTCTTGTACCTTTCCATCTTTAAGCCTCTGTTCATGCACATTTCCTAGAAGGAGATGTCCTTGACTCCTCAGAGGAGGAAAGCATCCCTACCTCACATCCCTACAGCATGCCCTATTTCTGCATTACACACACCCCTTATTTCTAACTACATTTCAAACTCTTCTCCACCACAGTTTATACTCTGCAAGAGTGATACTTAGTGATGTGATGCTTAGTGATGTGATAATGAGTGATGTCTTACACACTACCATGTCTCCAGTCTCTTGTGGAAGTATACACAAACCACTCTCCTCCCCAACTCATGATGCTTAGTGATGTGATAATGAGTGATGTCTTACACACTACCATGTCTCCAGTCTCTTGTGGAAGTATGCACAAACCACTCTCCTCCCCAACTCCTCGCGTTGATTCAGGGAAGAACCTGCATCAGTAATACCCTGGCTTCTCTCTAGACCCCTCTCCCACTCCACTACTACACTTAAATGTTCCCAGGGGCAGAGAAGGAACCCAGCTGACTGATAAACTTGGGAGAAGGATTTGGGGAAATGTCATTCTCCCTCCTTTGGACACTTGGCTAACAGACTAAAAGTAACAACTTCCTACAGCTGTATGGGATATTTCGTTTCTATCTCTCAGTTTCCTTAATTCATTGCTCAACAGGTTTCAACCTCAGGCAGAAAATGGGAATTTCATTTACGGGGCCCTCTAAAGCCACAAAACAACCTAGTGCATGATCCACTGTAGCTATATACTTACTGAACAAATTTATGAAAAAATATACTAATTAATTTATTTTGAGGTTGTGAAATAATGAGGGATCAAAGAGGGCTTTGGGATAGAAAGAATAGTGATGAGAATGGGTTAGAGGGAGGAGAGAAGGCAGAATAAAAAATATATTAAAAAAGAAAAGTGATTATATTAGCATTAATGCAGATTACTTCATTAATCTTCAGAACAATCCTGGGTAGGAAATAGAGAAAAAGAGGCATAATTAAAATAATAACCAACATGAAAAAAATAAAGCTGGAGAATGTATCCATTTTTCAGAATAGAGTATAGAGGTACAGCTTTTGATAAAAATCAGGAATCAGAGAGTTAGAGTTGCAAGGGATTTAGAGACCATGTGATACATTTTGCTTATTGAGAAAACAGGTTCTCAAGATTACAGAGTAAGTTGAAAGCAAATTTGAAATCAATGCCAGGATTTTTGCTGCCCAGCACAAAGCCATTTTGGTTCCGCAGGCTTCCTCTTATAAAAATGTAAGGAATCAAAAGAAAGGTCAAAAAGAAGGATATGGGGAGCTTGGGAAAACCTGTTAAATGATGAAAAATATAATATGGGATGAGAAAAGCGAATTTAAAAAATGAAATGGCTTTTTTTAATCCATAAATGTTTTACTTTATTCTACATTTGATATTTGTGATTTAATGGTGATTTGGCACAAAGAACAGGAGTGCAAAAAATAATGAAAATATGACGCTGGCCATATCATCCATCAATCTGAAATACAGGGTCCTGGCAGGTCTACATTCAGGATCAAAAGTTTTTGTTTGGAACAGCCTAGGATGCTCAACGAAATACCAGTATTTCATAGTTCTTTCATCTAAATTAGAAAAAGAAATGTCATCTGTCTATAACACACACCCTAATGCAGCCTGCTTTCCAAAGAAAAATAAAGTAGCCCAAAGTTAAAGGGACAGGCATGTTATTTGGGGAGAAGGGTGTTCATCTTTTTCTATTTTCCGAAAGAAGTAGTAGAGTGGAAGATGTTAGTGATTTTCTTTTGAAAGCCAAACTTACTCTATCATTTAATTTTTTAGTAGCTTTATTCATTGAAGTTTTGAGATAATAGCAAGTATGGAGCCATTGAAAATTGGGCAGAGATTACATTTTCTTCTAGGTTTAATTCAATTGTGTTGCATATATGCTGTATTAACAGCTTATAATGTACCATGTGTAGTCTTTGGTCTTCAAATAGCATATAGTATTTGGGGAAGGCTAAGAGCCTGTACAGATGCATGCAATTCCATGTCATACAGAGCTTATTCCAATAAGCACGGAAGAAGGAAGAGAACATTTGTTAATAAGAATAATTAAGTTTTTCTAAGCTGTTGATTTTTGCCAGACACTGTTCTAACACTTTCACACAGATTTCATCATATAATCCTCATCACAATCTTTTTAGGATTGCTTTATTGCTAAACCTGTGATCCAGATGAGAATTCTGGGGCAGCAAGAGGGCAGGTAACTTCCCCTAATTTCCAGAGCTATGGTGACACGGATTACATACCAAAAGCTTCATAAATGTGACTTTGCTTACACAGAAGTCATGGAAAAGAAAACATAAGCTCTATGTTACCAAGAGCAGAGCTGTAATACATGTGCCTTAGTTATATGACTCCTGAAGGCTGATGTAAAACATCAAATCACGCATTTTTTGTAACTAATGTGTGCACTTTCCACTAAATCATGCTTAGGCAACAAAGAGAAGTTTCATGATGGAATTGATATTGAACTTAGCCCATGAATTTTGAAAAGACAGTTGGTAAATAGTAGAGGGAGGATGTTCCAGGCCAGGGGGAAAGTAAGAGGCAAGAAAATGATAATGGAAATGCAGGGGCAGAAAATCTGGAAAGGAGTGAGGCTAGTGTAGGCCCTGTAGAGAGAGAGAGAAGCTTGACAAAACAGGCCGGGCCCATTGGCAAAGGCCTTGAATTGGAGGCTAAGGAGCTGGGAACAATTGCAGACATTTTGAAGGTTCCAATTTGTCCTCCCTCAATTGATGACTGGGTAGTTTTAAATTGAACCCAGGCTTTCAACTGTTCAGAAGAGACCTACTCTTGGCAAAACTTCAATCCAAGAACCTTTTAGAAGTTCATTAAAAATCTCAAAAGCTTTTTCAAATACCAAAAGGCCCAGCACTCCATTTAAATGTAAATATACTTGAGAGTTTAAATTCTAAGATTTAAGAGCAAATGGGGGAAAGTGCTGGGAAATAAATGTTGTTTGGAAAAAAGAAATGGAAAAATGATGAACAGTGAGGGACTCAGGAAAGACTAGAACACATTGGATACTGTGTGCAGGGTTTTGGAAATCATTTGAGCCATCGTTGCAGTTCTCTAATGCCGATCATAAGTCAAGGAACTCAGGAGTTGATATCAGAAAGAAGAGCCACTGGACATGGAAGTTCAAGAGAATAAAAGCCACGGGATGAAAACTCAGCTGCGTGTGGGCAGAGTTATGCTTCCAGGTGGCTGTTTGTATTAGAAATCTGTCAGGTCTGGATCCATGATGAAGGAGTGACTGAACCGATTTCGGTCTGCAGAGAGGCTCTGGTCCCATCCAGATGGTGCTCAAGCTTTTATAATAATAATTACAGTACTCCTTCCACTTCTCAGTCATGGCACCTTCCAAGTCAGTGCCCCCTTCTAGGACCTCAACAGGGAATCAGTTTTACAGAATATTGGAAACTAAAATAAAACTCAGTTGGAAACCCCCCAAAAATAAATAAAAAAACTTGTCTTAAGACAAAGAAGTTAATGTACACAGAGCCTTTTAATATTGCCATTTTGAAAAAACAGAATGCAAGAATATAAAAAGGCAAGGCCGAAATGTAAATTCACCATTGCTTATAATGAGGAAGTATACACAGTAGATATTTCTAACTCCTGCCCCTTCCTTATTCTCTGAATCAGTTTATGAGACATTTAATTTTAATGTTTTTAAATTTTATATTGTTTATAGAACATATAAACAATATAGACCTTTTTTCCTGTTTTTTATGAAAATTATATACTTTTAAACACATTGTTTATGTTTCTATAAAATAATACAGTTTTTTATTATAAAACAAAATTAACAATTTCAGGAAATACAAAATGAGCAATAAAAACATATTTATATACTCACCACAAAGAGATAATAGCTGTTGACATGTTGGTTCAGATTTTTCAATCTTATACCATCAACATACTCACACACAAAATTCTTGACAAAACTGGAATTATGTCATATGTAAATGATGTTTAAAGATCTATATTGCATATATGTTCTATAAAACAATATGAGGGATTTTTAAACATAATATGCTATTTGTATTTAAAAATTACAGAAAAAAGTTAGTCTATTAGAGCTGGATTTATATCCAAGAAGCCATTCATTTTGTCTCCCCTAATTGTCGCTGTCGGGGCTTTTAGAATATTTAATACGATGTTTGTATCTTTCTGAGAGTCTTGAAATGATCCTAAGAATTTATTGATAATTGCCTGCAAAGTTTGGAACTAAATTAAAGGATCATTTTTTGACCTTATATGCCTATTTGGGTTTGGCTGGACTAATCAATTTATAAAAAGCACAAGTGCCATTTTGAGGATTTACAATATAAAACAGAAGTTTTCTTTATTAAACAGCCAAATCTATGTATTAATTATAAACAAATGAATATCATATTGAGACTTTAAATAAAAATCTCAAGTCAATGTGATTGATATAATCCTTAGGAGTTAAAGTCAATTCTTAGAGAATGACATGCCCTTCACTTTGAGAGATTCATACTCCTGTTTGTGATGGGCATGAAACCTGGTGGTCTAAGAGCTGTTTCCCAGATGATGCTTAACTTCATCCCAGCCATATTCCCAACCCCTAACTATCCCTAAACTTGATTTTTGATGATTATTGACATAGTTGAATTAATATGTCTACCATACTTGTTACTGTTTCCTCTTCATTGCCCTTTTTCTTTGTTCTTATTTTTGTCTTTCATTCTTTTTCTACCTTTTGTGGTTTTAATTGAGCATTTTATATGATTGCATTTTCTCTTTTCTTAGCATATCAGTTATATATATATATATGTATACACACACACACATATATATATGTATGTATTTTTTTTTTTTACTTTTTCAAGTGGGCTAACTAAACCTTGAAATTTACATTCACAACTAATCCATTTTTGAATAGCACTGTGCTACTTCATGGTAGGGTACCTTATAATAGTAAAATAATCCGAAATCTTCTCCTTCCTGTGCCTTGCATCATTGCTGTCATCCATTTCATGTATATATGAGCCTATTTAAGCACATATGTACATACATATATGAAATACATGTAAGCATACATACTTTGGACTTCCAACCTCCAGTCCTTTCTCTGACTTATCATCTTCCCCTACCCTTTGACTTTAGTTTCCCTTATCCACAGACATTTCCTGGATGGGCACCTTCTTCCTTGAGCATTTCAACTCACTTACTTCTACAATAGCCTTCTGTTGTAGAATATTGGTCAGGATAAGATAGATTAAACAATGATAACAAACTAACTCAAAAATTTAGAGGTTTAACACAACAAAGCTTGAGTAGGTCTTAGTGCTGGCCTAGAGGTCACAATCACCCATACTTTCTGCCATGCCTTTCTTGCTTACTCAGATGTGGTCATCAGGGCCCTCAGGTCTCTCTTTCTAGTCCATTTCATCCATTTCAGCTCATGTAGGTGCCTCATATTCCATCAACTTTAGATGTGATGTTCAGCGCCATCAGGAATCCCTATTAAAATCAAAGTGGGAATAACCAGTCACAGCCCAACATATATGTTCTAAATTATTGACTCATAAACAATAAGTCAATGAATGGATGAAAAAATAAGAGTATTTTCACAGAATATAAATCCTTTGGCTAAAAGAATTCTTCATAACTTCTACCAATTTTGGGTGAATTTCAAGAACTAGTGGGGCTAAGTTTTCAGTGGTGTGAAATAATTATTTATTTTATCATTTTGTCTTAATTTTTGTAAGGACACTATGCTAAAAGGAGACCTTGTACCTTTTATAACTAACTATTTGATCCTAGATTAAATTTTCAACCTTTTCTTTAAAAGGTCTTTATATAGCAAACAGAATAACTTAGGAAACGTGGATTTCTGATAATATGTAGCATTTGTTAAGCATGGAATATATGATAGGCATTTCATAAACTCATTTATTTCTACAAAAGCTTTATGTTGTAGAACATTGGTCTTGATAGGCTAGATTAAACAATGATAACTAACTCAAAAACTCAGAGGTTTAACACAACAAAGCTTTATTTTTTATTTGCGCTGCATATTTAACGAGGCTAGGCAAAAGGATCTGACCCAAGTTTACAGAGGCTCTGCATATTATATCTAAACCACCTGGAAAATGTGCTCCCACAGTCACTATGCAAGAAAAGAAAGAACATGTATCTCTGAACCATCGACCTTTATAGAATTTGAGTTAATGCCATCTTTGCCATTGAAGAAGGATGGGTACAGGTTCAACTAAAGAACCAATTTAAAGCCCACCAGCTGTATAGTCACACTGACTTAGGCCATCTGGCTTTGATGTGACATGCAGAGAGGAATTTAATTAGTAGGTCTTTGAATAGTTATATACTTCACAAAAATTTTATAGTGAATTATTTATATAACCCTTTGGAAACTGCTACACTTCCCCAAGCCTTATAACTTTGGTTTTTGAATCAGCAGTGGTGTATTTTGCTTTTCATTCCTTGGGAATATGTGTACTTGAATCCTCCAACTACTGCTCGACAGTTGTATGACATTTATACATTTTTTTTCTAAATAAACCTCTATTTTCCCATGTAAAATATATGAAAGTAGTGGCTACTTCATAGGACTGTGGCTAGAATTGCACACTTAACAAATGTATGTACTATGTGTATACAGAATTATTATATGTAAAAAAGTAATCTCTAGCATATATATCTGACACATAATTGATGTTTAATAGTGTTACCTATTCTGATCAAGCCAAATATTCATAGATTTAAGAACTAGTGTTTTGAGAATGGTATTACTAAAGTATAGATGGACAATACTATGGAAATTACAAAAAGTAGGATCCTTCTTAAAGAACTCATAAACCAAGGAGAAAATTATGTGTTTAAGGTGAACCCTGTATAAACTGATGCTAATATACCCTTTTGTTTCTGTCTAAATTTCTGATTTTTGGTACCAGAAGTTCTGGTAGTTTTTAATATCAATTTTGTCAGAATTATCTCTGTTTTTAGAAACTTCAGAGCTGAAGTAAGAGTTAGAGTTTCTGATGATATAGGTAAAGACTGCTAAGAGTCCCAAGTACATTTTGAGACATTAAAAAAGGCAAAAAAAAAAAAAAATGTCGGGTAAGGGCTAAAAAAATGAGTGGTGCATTCTAAAACCAACTTATTGAGTTTCACCATATTGTATCTTGTTCAAAAGATCTTGATAATATAATTTGGAGGACATATTGGTAAGCTCTTTTTAAATGTCTATCAAATTACAAGTGTTTTCTTTTTTTATTCAGTGATTACACTTCTAGAATTTATGCAGTTTATGTAATTACATACTTTCAAGATGATATTACAAGGTGATTTTTTAAATTATATTTTAAAGCAAAATAGTAGAAATAATCGAAAAGTCTATCAAATGGTTGTTTATGCTACAATGCCTATGAAATAGAAAATAAGGCCCTTTCATTGAATAGTGTATTAGATAATAGAGTCGATCCTGCTCGACCATTTCCTAAAACAGGGAAAATCCACTCCATCAAAAAATATCCCTTGGTAAAACCTGAATTAAATTTAAGGTCTATGAATGTGGCATATGGTATGAAGCTTTAGAGTATATTATATCTGATGTTTCAGAGACATATCCACATAGAATTCCTCAGGTCCTTCAAGCTTGGTGTTGCTGTGCCTGGAATTCTCTTATCCTCAGACCTTTAAGAGGCCAACTGTACTCATTTAAGTTTAGCTCATATACCACCTCCTCAGCACAGAGCTATTTACATTGCTGGTGGGGATATTTCACTCTTTGGTGTCATGTATTTGCTCCTTTGATGACAAAATGTGGACTATGTCCCTGTTTATTTTAAAATTTCCAATTCGTCTTTGGTTCTCAGAAGTTTGATCATAATGCACCCAGGACTTATTTTCTATATCCTGTTTTGGGTTTGCTGATAGACTGGAATCTGTGGGTTGATACATTAGTAAGTTTTTATAAACTCTAGGCCACTATCCTTCAATATTCTTTTTAAATTAAGACTTTGTTTTTAGATCACTTTTGGGGTCACAGCAAAAATGAGTAGAAAGTAGAAAGATTTCCCATATGCCCCCTGCCTGACACATGCATAATCTCCTCCATTGTCAACATCTCCCACCAGAGTGGTACATTTGTTAAAATCAATGAACCTATGCTAATAGTTCTTAATCGCCCAAAGTTCATAGTTTACACTGCATTCACTTTTGGTGTTGTACATTTTACGGATTTGAGCAAACGTCTAAGGACATGTATTCATCATTATGTTATCATACAAATACTTTCACTGCCCTTAAAACCCTCTGTGATTTTCCTACTCATACCTGTCCTCTAACCTCAACACCTGAACCACCGATCTTTTTACTTTCTCCATAGTTTTGCCTTTCCTGGAATGTCATCTAGTTAGAATTACACAGTACGCAGCCTTCCAGATTGGCCTCTTTTACTTAGTAATATGCATTTAAGATTCCTCTGTGTCTTTGTAGAGCTTGACAGCTCATGTCTTTTTAGCACTGCATAATATTCCATCGTCTGGATGTGCCACAGCTTATTGATCCATTTACCTTGCGAAGAACCTCTTGTTTCCTTCCAAGTTTTAGAAACTATGTGTAAAGCTGCTATAAATATCTCTGTGGAGATTGTTCTGTGGACACAAGTTTCCATTTCCTTTAGATAAATACCAAGGAGTGTGATTACTGCATCATCTAAGAATATGTTTAGCATTGTGAGAAACTACCAAACTGTCTTCCAAAATGGATGTACCATTTTGAGTTCCTACCAACACTATAAAACAGTTCCTGTCGCTCAACATCTTTGCCAGCGCTGCATTTCTCTTTTGGCATATGATGTGGAATGTCTTCTCATATGCTTATTGGCCATCTGTATATCTTCTTTCAAAAAATGTCAGTTAAAACCTTTGGCCAATTTTTAAAAAATCAAGTTGTTTGTTTACCTATTGTTGAATTTTTAAAGTTTTTTGTATATTTTAGATAAAAGTCCTTTGTCATATGTGTTTTTTGCAAATATGTTCTCCCAGTCTGTGGCTTGTTTTCTCATTCTCTTGCCATTATCTTTCATAGAGAAGAAGTTTTAATTTTAATGAAGTCCAACTGATCAATTGTGTCTTTGATGGGTCATACCTTAGGTGTTATATCTAAAATGTCATTGACAAAGACAGATATGTTTTCTTCTATATTATCTTTTAAGGGTTTTATGGTTTTGCATTTTACATTTAGGCCAGTAATCGATTTTTAGTTAATTTTTGTGAAGAGTATAAGGTCTGTGTCTAGGTTCTTTTTTTTCACATGTGGATTTCTAGTCACTACAACACTATTTGTTGAAGAGATTATCTTTGTCATATCTCATTGTCCTTGCTCCTTGTCAAGCATCAGCTGATTATATTTATGTGGGTCTCTTTCTGGACTCTATATTCTGTTACATTTATCTGTCTATTCTTTTGGCAATGCTATAATATCTTTATTACCACCCATTATAGTAAGTCTTGAGGCTGGGTAACATAAATCTTCCAACTTTGTTCTTCTTCAATTTTGTTGGCTCTTCCAGGTCTTTTGCTTCTCCACATAAACTTTAGAGTCATTTCATAAATACACACAAAATAACTCACTGGGATTTGGATTGGAATTGCATTGAAATCTATAGGTGAAGTTGGTAGGAACAGAAAACTTGACAATATTGAGCCTTCCTATCTGTGAACGTGGACGATCTCCTCACTTTTTTAGTTTTTATATTTTATTCTGAGTTTTATAGTTTTGTAGTTTTCCTCATGTAAATCCCATACATGTTTTGTTAGATTTACACCTAAACATTTCCAGTTTGGGGGGCTCTAATGTGAATGCAACAGGTTGTGTTTTTCAATTTCATATTCCATTTGTTTATGGTTGCTGTATAGGAAAGCAATTGACTTTTGTGTATCGACCTTATATCCTACAAGCTTGCTACAATCACACATTAGTTCCAGGAGTTTGTGGTGGTGGTAGTTGTTCTTTCATATTTTCTAACTAGATGACAATGTCATCTGTGAACAAAGAGTTTTATTTCTTCTTTCCCAATCTGGGTACCTTTTGTTCCCCATTTTTGTCTTAGGGCATTAACTAGCACTTCCAGTACAGTGTTAAAAAGAGTGTTGAGAGAAAATATCCTTGCCTTGTTGCTGATCTTTGTGGGTAAACCTAGTTATATTAATATTTTTCTGGGAACTCCACTGTTTGGATTATATATAGATCTGCTTCTAATTTATATTTTCTCTTCATTGTCATTCATTTTCCTGCCTATTTGTGTATCCAGTGGTTTTGCTGTTTATTATGTGAGCCTCACGGTGTCAGCATCCCGTGAAGGCTCCAGGTGATGCCTTCCATCAGAAGGGGAGTGTCCTTGACTTCTGTCAGGCAGATGCACTGACGGCTGAGGGCCTCAGTCTAAAGAGCCCCTGACCTTGGTTATGTCTACGTTGCTTTCTAAGGGAGATTCAGTCTGCCTTGAGCTCATCTCCATACCTCAGATATGGCCTTTCTGGAATGTTGGTAGAGCCTGGCAGGCTTCCGTCTCTTCATTTCTGAAAAATACTAGGAAATGTAATTCTGTTCTTCAGAGGACTTTAGCCTCCTGCTTCACAGTCTCACAAACAAAGAAGTAGAAGGAGAAGGACAGCTGTGTGTTAGTGGAAGACCTACTCCCTCTACCAGAACTTGGTGTCCCCAGCTCCATGGAACTGAAAGGGATTTGATCCTGCCATTTGAAAACTCTGGTATCAGATTTCCATGGTTCCCAGGGATGGAACAAGTGTGTCAAGGGGATCAGTGGCTAAGAATTTGGATTTCTGCTGTGCAGTCTGTCACACATGCACTTGTGATTGCCAGAAGTTTGACCAGTTAGTCTTTTACTCAGTAGAGAACTCTCTTAGATTCTCTTTCACTCAATGGAGTCTCTTTGGACTGTATAAGCATGATTCTCAGCCTGCATTCAGATTTAGTATATGACTCAGGAAATAAAACAGTCATAAATCATCAGCTTACCTATGAAATGATCTTTATTTTATGGAACTTTAAAAAATTTCATCTTGACTTTATTACTTCCCCAACTCTCCATGCTCTCCACTGTCTTAAAAATGTTATTTCTGTAATTTTTTTTCTAATTTTTGCAATGGGAGCATTATTCTACTATAAATTGTTTTGCTTTTTTCTAGAAGCATAAGCCTAAAAACATTATTTTGAATCATCAGGTTATTAAGAAAATACAAAATTTTGATAACTCCCTATGCTGGCAAAGCTGTGAAGAAATAGATATGTTAATATATTTCTGGCATAAGGCATTATAGGAATTTACACTCTATTCATATCCCTGAAAAATGACATATTACAATATCATTTATTGCAACATCACATCTAATAGATAAGAATTAATCAAAATGTCCATCAATAGGATTACAGACTAAAATGAAATACCAACTTAAATATAGAGTTCTCTGTCAAATGACATGGAAAGATAGCCAAGATATATTAAATAAAAGGTGAATGTGAAGATAATAGTACAAGGATATTAACATTTGTAAATATTGGTAATTCTGGGAAATATATACTTAGATTTAATTTTATAACAAATAGATGGAGATACACAAGAGACCTGTAACACTGAACATCTGTTGAGGGCTGAGAAAGTAGAAACTGAGTGGATGGAGGATGGAGTATAGAAATGAAAATTTTTCACTGTATACTTTTATAAAATAGATATAGTCATACCATGTGAATTTACAGCTTTTTCGCAGAACAATATACACATCTCAAAATTAATAAAATGGTAAAATCCATAATACTTTTAAAAGAAAGTATAAGCATTTCACAAATCACATTTAAAACGAGAAAAAGTTATGACTCTAACATTGTACAGTATTTTACCCAAGGATGACTATAGTTTGGGGAAAATGCAGAGAATAGGTTATGAAGATCGAAAACACACAGATCATACCTTCTCTCACATACATCAGAAATCTTGACTTCCAAAACTCAGATAATGGCAACCACATTCATTAAAGAGAGGGGAAATCTTGTTCTTTCCCCAAGAAATAAACCCTTAAAAGCTTGACTTTCAGTGAATCCTACTCATATACCCAAATTGTATTCTTCAGTTTGGTAGGTATAAGCAGAATTTCCTAAAGATAGACATTTCAGGGTAACATAGATCCTATTGTTCATCAAACGAACAGAGAAGACTTGCTAGAAACTAATGGAACTCTAGGCATTATGCCATCTCATTGAGGGGGAAAAAAATGACCTGCCCATGGAGTTTGTGTCTTCGAGGCAAAGCTTGCAGAATCAGACTCTAGCTTTGTATTTCTCAGTGGAAAAGCAAGATGTCTTTTCCGTTGCTCAATGAAGAACTTGCAACTATTCATTCCTAATATTTGACAGCATCTCAGAGTCCAATTACATATCCTTTGGAGTCTTAGAATCCTCCAAATATTCTATTTTAGTGGACAGAGAACTAGTTTGAAAGTCAGGACACATAGATTCCAATCTCAGCTTACTATTAGCTGACCTTGGGCCAGTTCATTTCTCCTCTGCATGGATTCATTTCTACCTCTAAAAAATAAGATCTTGGATCTAGATAATCCTTATAATGCCTTCAGGCTTCACATACGATGTTTCTACATATCGAAAGAAATAGAGTGAGATATTCATGTAACTCCATTACATAGATTACCTGGTTTATACTCTCAGAAGCCAGTTGGCTTAGAATCTTACTTGCATCACTTTCCTTCTAGGTGTCAGGGTTTTTGTTTTTGTTTTTTTTTTGGAAATAACCTGGAATTTATTTTTTTTCTAGAAGAGACTTATACAAATCTAATATTCACCAAGGTAATACTAGTTTATCTCTTAAGATGGAAAGTGACCTCATCTCTCTGAACAAAGACTTTAAGAATCACTAGTGAATCTGCGAATAACAGAGATCCTGCCCAATTCACCTAGAATAACTACTAACCCATGACACTATATTCACTTTCACTTCCATAGTTTAAGGCATGGTTAGGAAAGGCTTAAATGTTGTATCCTAATACCTCCCAATCCATTAGTGAGGAATAACTCCAATTCCTGGATGCTCCAGTATCATAGTTTCAAAGAATAGTAGAGGTGTTGGTAGCAAAAGCAAAGGTAGATTCCAGTGGATCTGGGTCTTGCTATAGAATCTCTTCTGTGAGACTAGACAAGATAGCCTCAATATATTTTGAATGAGATAGGTGATTTGTGAGCTCAAGCTAAGTGATATTGAATACTTTGGTGTTGGAAATTCTGTTGGTCTTGACAGTTTATTATTTTATTCACATAGTAAATAAGCACTGCCCTGACCCAAGGTGCTTGGCCCAAAGACTTGGGGTACTTTTTCTCTGCTTCTTTATCCCTTTTAGTTTAATCTGTCTTGGCCATTCCAGTGCCTACTGAGTAAGAGGACAGAAAATTAGAGAAAGAGAGAGAGCTGGGGACTCCAGCATTTCTCAGCATGCATCTAAGCACGAGCAGTAATAGGAGAAATAATATCCTCAGTGTGAACTCTTTTTATCAACCAATGACCTCTCAAAGTTAACACAAACATGTCTTCTGATTAGTCACTACTATGTCCACAAATGACCTCTCCTAATGCTCTCTTCCTTTTTATTTTAGCTACCATTTATGAAATACTTACAAGCTGCCTACATCTTATACTAAACCCTTTCCACATGCCATCCATTTAATCCACATGACAATCCTGAGATATTAGTATTATAACTCCATTTTTCAGTAGAGAAAATGAAAGCTTAGAGAGACCAAACTTCTACCTGACATAATCTCAAGCATCTAGTAGCAGAACCAAACTTCAAAGATTTATAAACTCCAACGACTACATTGCTGCTTCATTGCCTTGCCTGCTCTCTGTTTAAAATTGATTTTCAAACTTGAAACATTATCTTTCACTATTCACATTTGTTTTATGTATCTCCCTCACTATCTGTGCTTTCACTATCCAATTATTTACTGTAACAATTTGCAAAATGTTTTATTAAAAACTCACCACCAAAATTGAAAACCCTAACAAATTGGTCGTGCATGCACATGTTTCTGTTCTGTGCAAATCTAGGCTAGAGGAAGCAAAGTATGCTGAAGCCATACCTCAGCTACGCTTCCCAGGACAACATCAAGGGCTCATATTGCTTAAATGTGTCATGCTTAACTAATATCATCTTCCCCCCATTATTAATGCAATGTTTTAAAGAAAGTGCAAAGATCAATGAATAAAATAAAAAATAAATAGATAATTAGTTAATTAGTTAGTGGGCCTAGAAAAGCCTGTAGTAAATAAAGTTACTATCTATAAGCAGATGGCTATTCAATCTCAATCTTCAGTCTGACATCCCTGTTGTATTTAGTCACAGTTCTCCATGCCTTGAACTCCTACCTTTCCTATAGATTAAAAAAGAAGACTGATTTGTAGCATTTGATGACTTCTGTGGTGCAAATGTTCCCAGTGTGTGGCCAGTTTTCAAGACACCAATGTGACAGTAACTCCTTGACCCAGTAGTGTTTGGTTCTACATACCACTATCTATATGTAACTGTGAACTCAAAATCTCTCCTTGAATGCTGAATAGTTTTCTCAAACATACGACCAAAGCATAATTCTTAAATTCTCCTTTCCCAAACCTGCTCCTCCACTAATTTTCTTAAATTGCACCATTGTTAACCCAGTTTATCATCCAAACTTCTTGGGGAAAAAATTGACCACTTTTCCTATTAACCTGCAGTTTAGAAGATTGGGTAAGAAGTTTTCCAAACTACTAGAAACCCTGAGGTAGAATTATTCTGACCACTGGGCACTTAGCCAGTTTTATCTCCCAAATAAAGATGTAAACTTCCAGACTCAGAGCTTGGTTTTAGGAATAGGAAGCCTCAAAACTAGAGAATTTCTCTTAAAAAACAGCTCATGCAATGTTACCTGAAGTATTTCTAAAATCATGATGTAAGGTCATGTACAAAAAGGGTTCTATTATGGTAAGAACTGAACTGCGCACATCCTATAATACCCACCTCAGAAGAGAGTGACACAAAGTACTTTGAGAACCCACCAGGGACTCTGGGTAGCAAGAAAAGCCATGTTGAATAGGTGCTACATCTGCTCCTGCCCTGTGTGGTCACATCATTGCTGATAGGATTTTGTATTCTTGGCTAACTGGAGTGGATATTTAATCGCGCTCATATAAACATGTGTTTATATGAGCACGTGTTGTATTCATGCCAATTCAGAGCTCACTGAAAAACTGGTCCTCCATATATGAGCATGATCAGAAACTGGAAATAGCTCTGGATTCTACATATTTTTATTATAACCTTTTGTCAAAGATACAAAGTACTATACAGGATGATAAAACAATGTGCCAAGTAAGGATATTTAACATGCAATAACAATTTTGAGATATTTATTTTGGATCTTTTTATTAACATGATTATGCGTAGTGTTATGTGCCACTCATTGAACCCATTTCTCTCCTTTTTTCTTCACATATAACCATCACTATAAAGTGAATGTGAATATCCAGGAAGAAGACTTATTCTAAGAATGCCTGGTAGTAATATGCAAGACATGCGAGACTTGGTGATACTAAATTCAGATGATAACATGTCCCGTGCATCTCTAAACCCTTAGCGGGTTTTGTATTATTCTTATTACCAACATATCTCTAGTATGGCTCTAAAATGCATTCCCAAGAATAGGCTCTCCAGTTTGGGTTAGACTGCCAGAAATGTTCTCCTTTCTGTGGGAGAAGTTCCTTAGAAAATCAAAAGTCAGTGCTGAGGCATGAAAAGTGACCGTTGCATGGCTCTCCTCCTTCTTCCCATCTCTCTTGCATCCTCACAGAAATTAAAGGAGTTCTAGAGTGTATTTCAGACTAGTCTTTCAAGTTCACTGTCCTTTGAGTTTCTGTTCTGTCCCAGAAATTATCTCACATAATCACAATTACGGTTCAAAATAATTTCACTCTAAGCATAATGTTCTCATTTTGTTTGTGGTGCAGATTTGCCTCTTGAAAGAGTCTCAGATATCCTCATTATCACACTAAAGGGACAAGTAGGGAAAATCACAGTCACATGATCAGATACGCAAATGTAAAGAAAGAATTTAAATTCATTATGTTCTATATTAATATATTTACACTAACATATACTCATGGTATTCTGTATATTTATTTAAAATACAAATTCCTGGGGGCTGAGTGTGGTTTAGTATGAGAGAGAAACTCTTGGGGACCAAAAATTTAGGAAGAAACCCACAATTTCTTGGGTTTTACCTCCAGGAATCCCAATAGGTTCTAACTGTAAAGAAACAAGAAAAATTCCCATGTGGCTTTGCCAGGAAGAGGGGAAGTGTAATCATTGTGAAATATGTGCAGAGTGTTCTCCATAAAGACTTGTTCTCCAAGAGTAAAAGCTATCTAGAATATTACTAGCATCTAGTGACAGTCCTCAGAGGATATTTTTGGAAAGGCTTAGTAGAAATGATGTATGTAATTCATCTGGCACAGAGATGGTATTCAGTTCTGGTAGCTTTTGTGATTATTAACGTGGTATCTCTTCTTTGAATGCCTGGTCAATAACTTTTGAATACATACCTAATTGTACAGATTGCCCCTAATTTTGTGATTTAAAATATATGCTTAGGGCAAAAGCAAACCTCAAACATCCTTCCAAAAAGAGCTGGTGGAACAAACACACTGATATCAAGAGATCTGAGATGACCTTCTGTCTTCCAACAAAATGCCTTTCCCACTTGTGTAGGTGCCAAGTTCAAATCCTGACATCTTTAAGACAAGAAATCAGTTAGCAAGCACATTTATATACTTCTTTTCATAAGAGTCCAATTTTGTAGGAGGAATGGGATTGAAAATGGCTCCCAGGTGCATGGAAGGTGGCATAGAGAATGGTGGAAAGAATGAAATGTGGAGGTTGAAAGCTCCAAAAGATAAGTTCTCTCAGTTTCACCATTTTTCTGGACGTTTGTGGGTGTCTACTGTGGCTTAATTAAAACTACTGATGATTTTGGAACAGAAAAATAACTCAGCCTCTCAGACCTGAGACTGCTGGGAACCATCTTTGAAGAAATGTGTCTGCTTCTTTGAATAGTGAGCTTCTTTATCAAGAAGCTGCACTCCCTTGGTCAAAATGGTGAGGAACAGGATTGGCAAGGGTTCTGGGGATACTTCCTTCTCTTGTTTGTAGATCCCTCCGACAAAAGAGGATGCTGGCTTTTTTCAGTCTTGTTTATTTTCTTGATACCAAGATGTGCTTTGGAGAACAGGAACAGGGATGAATCAGGTCCGTGTTAATTTGCATGAAAACTCTGAAATACCAGTGACACCTCTCCTCAGTTGTATAAGTGTTACTGAATTAATTTTATTCTCTACAATAATCTCTCCTGCTGGAAAAAACAACCAGCCCTATGAATCAGACTCCTGTTTGTTTACATCCCTTGGAAACCTGGGGATAGATAGATCAAATCAAAGGATGACTTTATACAGAAAGGGTGGGAAAAAAGGGAAAGCTTCTCAGGAGCACTGTGACTCTGTTTAGTGGTTCTTCAGAGGCACACGGCAGTGTCCTTGTTTGGTTTCCTTTTTACTGCTGGAAGCCCCAACCATCAAACCCCTAAACTCAGCTATGTTGACCTACGCACCATGTCCCCTACCAGGCCTCCTCTCAGGAAGTCTCCACTGATTTTTCTTTTTTCAATCTATGACACTGATTCTGCTTCCCAGTATAATCTAAACAAATTTGCTCCTCATAGGGCACACTGACCTCACTCTGTCTGGTGGTCCAAAATTTGATCTTACTGAAGGCTCAGGCACTGATTTTCTGTAGGGTCAAGGTTTAGTCATCCCCATGTCTGTAGCTCTGGTCTCCTAACTGGTAGCAAGAGGGAATTCTGCAGAAGGGACAACCATCCTCATGCCCTGTCAGTAGCTTCCTGTATCGTGCTTCTCTTCCACATTTTCTTATAATTTTTTTTGCCTTTCAACCATTCAGATGTTTTCAGTCATCAACTCAATGAAGCTGCATAATAGCTTTGCAAGGTAGTTGCCATCATTGCCATTTTCTCCAGAAAGTGAGCTAAAGCACCTTGCTGAACATACAGTGCTGGAAAATGGTGAAGCAGACTCTTTTAAAGACTTACAAATGCCACCTCATATTCTTCTCATGAGAACAAGTATGTTTTGTCTAATTCTACTGTCTCTATTAAAGTCAAGTTGATTTAATGTTTTGCATAGAATGAAGTCACTAAAAACACATCAGGTTAAGCTGTGGCAAGACTACAATCAAAAAGTGGAAAAGAAATAGTATCAACCTAGAAAGAGTCTGAACCCAGATCACCTCACAAATGTCTTTAAGTCTTAGTCTGATTTAAGGAAAGTGAAACTGGAAGTCATAAAATATTTATTAGGAATGAGGTTTATGTAGGAAATACAATGTGAAAATGTGATCAGAAGACTTGTACTTAAATAAAAGATCTTGCCCTTATATCAAAACATCACTAAATGACTATTCTAAATTAAAATGAAACATTTAAGGTGAGACTGTATTATTTCTTATGATTTTCCAATTTAACTGACCCTTCTGATTAGCCAACCATGACTGGTCTCAATGGCATCATATAAAAAGATTATTGCTGCAATGTAAAATAATGAAAAAAAAGTCCGAAACTGGTACTAAGGGAAAGGGAAATGAGATCAAATCCGCAATGTAGACAAATATATACTGTTAAGTTCAGGTTTTGGCTGCACTTGCTGGGTCCTTCCATTTGGTTCTCTCTTGCCAGTTACCCTCTCATTCCAAGGACTTCAGCATGCCACCCAAGTCAGCCAAGCAGTCATGCCTGTGGGTTAGAGAAGGATCGTGCCCTCTAAGAACTGCTTCATAAAGAATATACACTTTGTGTCCTTTGTTTCTAGAATAAATCATAATTACACTGTAGGCAGTGCACTGGGAAGGTCCACTGAACTGCATCAAAAGTGGCTGGAAAGCCCACAGTGAGTCTGGCACCTGAATCTCAGCCTGGGCTTAGATGCCCAGAGCAAATCCTCATCCATCATCCAGGATCAGTGAAGCTTGAAAGTGAGAGCCAAACCCACAGACACCAGCTGGGGAAGCAAAGAACCTGTGAAACAGGAGTCAGGAAAAACTGGCTTTGAGACTGGGCTGTGACTCTTTCCAACAGGGGTATGCTAGGCAAGCCATAAAATTGCTCTGAATCTAAATTTGCTCCACCCGTAAAATGAGGATAATAATTTCTGCCCTGCCTGCCTTGGAAGTTTCTTGTTAATAGAAGGAATGAGGACTTTCCTACATCTCTTCTGGAAGGAACCTGCTGCCCTTGCCCCCATGCTCGTGCCCTCTGCTCTTTCCCATTAGGGGCTTCTTTGAAGTGAAGTGAAGGTGCTAATTTGTAAATGTAGGACATTCACTGAAGCATGTTTTCCTGGTGTGCTTAAACGTCAATATCTACAGTAGTCTTCATCCTTGCTTATAGTAAATTGACTTGGGTAAGATATTCCTTCCAGGGGAGATAGATCTCTGTGGCCTCATTTGGAGTCCAGGCATTTCTATCTATTGCGAAGTGAGTGTAAGGGAATAGATTCTAGCTCCAAACCTCATTCATGTATGCATTATATATGGAGCTTTGAGTCATGAAAGGAGAGTCTAACTATCGGCACTGGGCACTTGATTTATCATCTGACTATTCATGGGCTGTATAACGGCTCTGATCAGAAACCCAGAGGAGAATAGGGGTTAAGTGGTAAGAAAACAAAACACCACTCCAAACCCCTAACAGGGAAGGTCAGAGAATAAAATAATTTATTCAATGCAAAACAAAATAAAAGGATGCAAATGATGAATGTCACTTCAGTGTCATGGATTGTTGCAAAAAGTAAAGGAGGAGACATCAGTTTCTCAGAAATGTGGAACTGTGATCTTGAACCTATTTTCTTGACACCTGCAGATCTGTACCTAGCAACCGGTGCTCACTTCCACCATAAATGCAACAGAGCTTAGATGAATGACCACTAAGCTATTTATTGAGCAAATGCGAGTTTGGTTTTGTAGTTGTCGCTCAGCATGAGATCTCAGACACGGCATAGTTATCTTACACCTCAGTTTCCCTATCTGTAAAATTGACTTCATTAGAGCAGTTCTTGCTTCAGCAGGGAGTTTGGGGAAACAAATGAAATAATAACTAGGAAAGTTCTTTGTAAAGTACAAATGAAATATAGAAATATATATAATTGTAATTTGTGACAAAGGATATGTACTCTTCTTTCTTTCTTTAGACATATGTTTTGAGCATCTAATATGATCCAAGCACAGAGCTAAGCTTTTGTACCATGTGTTCTTTCATTGAAATCTGACACCAACTCTTTTGAGATGGAAATTATAGCCATTTCTTTATAGATAAGCAAAATAACGCTTAGAGGGGTGCTCATCCCAGCTTCTGTCTGAGAGGCAGTGAGTAAAGCTGGGTGAATTGTTATCCCTAAACATCCTACTCTCTGTTTTAACCACATTACCTTGAGTGAGGTATGATAAGGCCAGATGTGGATCAAGAGAGAAAAAGAGAGAGGTTCACAGTTTTGTTATACTCACCATTCTCTGGAGAACACAGTATAACACACCAGGCCACGTGGCCATTAATAAACCAGCATCAGTCACAAGACAGAGAGAGAGAGAAAAGGTAAACCAACACTTCTGTGGTTCCTGCAGAGAGGAATGGACAAGGCAAGGCAAGAAGGCCTGGGAGGGACTAATGGAAATAACGCCAGCTGGCTCTGGGGCTTAGGGATGGTTCCTGGTCGTCTGGTACATGACCTCAGGACAGTGGAGGCAGATGTCCCATGGCCTCCATCAGGAGATCCTGATAAAGGAAGAGGATGAGGGTCTTATTGGCTGCCCAGTCAGGAAAACTGACCAGTCTCTAACCAGCACCTCCAAACTGGGTCAAGACAGATACGCACAAAAAAACTATATTATAATCACTAAAATGTAGAGGATATATTTGACATTATAGTTTTCTTTGAAAAAGAAATTGAGAGCAGAGTATATGGGGTGACAATAGCAAAAGGAGGTAAGGGATTCATTCTAAGGTCAAACCTCAGCTATCTGGCTTACTAGCTCTATGAACCTGGGCAGAGTATTTAACCTTTCTATGTCTTTTTTTTTCATATATAGAGATAATAGAATTTAATTAGTGCCTCAGACTGAGGTCTTGATATATGTTAGCTTTAAAAAATAATCCAGCATCTAAATAAAGTTACATAAAACTGAAGTAGGTTCTTCAAAATAATTTATAAGATTGTCCTACCCTATCCTACTCAAATGACAGTATTTAAGTGAGAAATTATAACAGGTAATTATGAAATCTAAAATCAAGTTTATTGGAATGAAGTTGAAATAAAATAGAGTTATAATATTTAAAAATTTTGGAATCTCTTAAAAATGGTAATTCCTGTGAGAATCAATGAATGTTTGTTTTACCATTATCCATCTTAATGACAGAACCACTGAAAATTAGTGAAGGTGTAGCATATATCCAATATATCTTTAATATATTTTATTCATCCATTGTCTCACTACTAATGGAGAAATTAGAGATTTGGTCAGAAACCCAGAGACGAATAGGAGTTAAATGGTAAGACAACACAAAACCACACCAGACCCGTAACATAGAAAAACAGAGAATGTATGTTTTATGAATAATTTATTCAATGCAAAACAGAAAAGAAAGATACAAAAATGCTTGCAAGGATGTGGAGAAAGGGGAACCCTCATAAACTTCTGTTGGGAATGTAAACTAGTTCAACCATTATGGAAAGCAATATGGAGGTTCCTCAGAAAACTAAAAATAGAAATAGCATTTGACCTGGGAATTCCACTCCTAGGAATTTACCTAAATAAAACAAGTTCTCAGATTCGAAAAGACATATGCACCCCGATGTTTATTGCAGCACTATTTACAATAGTCAAGATGTGGAAGCAACCTAAGTGTCCATCAGTAGATGAATGGATAAAGAAGATGTGGTACCTATACACAATGGAATACTATTCAGCCATAAGAAACAAATCCTACCATTTGCAACAACATGGATGGAGCTGGAGGGTATTATGCTCAGTGAAATAAGTCAGGCAGAGAAAGACAAATACCAAATGATTTCCCTCATTTGTGGAGTATAACAATGAAGCAAAACTGAAGGGAACAAAACAGCAGCAGACTCACAGACTCCAAGAAGGGACTAGTGGTTACCAAAGGGGAGGGGTGGAGGAGGGCAGGTGGGGAGGGAGGGAGAGGGGACTGAGGGGTATTATGATTAGTATACATGGTGTGGGGGGATCACGGGGAAAATAGTAGCACAGAGAAGCAAGTAGTGACTCTGTGGCATCTTACTACACTGAGAGACAGTGACTGCAATGGGGTATGGGGGAGGACTTGGTAATATGGGTGAATATAGTAACCACATTGTTTTTCATGTGAAACCTTCATAAGAGTGTATATCAATGATACCTTAATTTTAAAAAAGGGAAAAAAAGATACAAATAATGAATGTAACTTCAGTGCCATGAATTGTTGCAAAGGGCAAAGGAAAAGAGCAAAGAAAAAAGCCAAGAGTAGCACCCAGGGACTCATCTGGCTTAGCTCTCATTTAGAAACGGGCTGTTACGGTGAGAGAAGTCCCATCTGTATATATCCTTGAGGAAACTGAGTCCTCAGGGTCACTGGGGCAGAGCAGATTCGGGGCCATTTCCCTTAGTTGGGCTTTAGATTTTCCAGAAGACCCAGCATCAGATATCCTTTCAGAACGGAGTCAGAAATAGCCCTGTTAGTGCAGAACCCTGTGACTTTTACTTCACTGCACTCATTCTGTAGTTCTCCCTTTGGCTGGGTTCTTCCTCAGTGAAGAGAAGTGGAAAAGAATACTAGAAGAGGGTCATAGCAGTCACAATGAGTTTGCAAAAGTCACTCTTTCCTTTGATTTTCAGTTAAAATGGGCTGGCTAATGATGCTCACCTTCCAAGAATATTGTTAAGAATTAACTCACATGGCCATCACAGTGACTAGCACATAGTAGGACTAGTCTACGTGCTTATTTGGTCTTGGTAGGTTTTCACTTCATGTTTTTCTTTTTAATATCCTCTCAAGCACCATAATCCCTTTCAAGGTCTTAATGGATCATTTTATTGTTGTTCTAAAGCCATTTACTTATTCCTCAAAATGAATAGAGATAGTTAATATGAAAGCATCCTTTATTTAACACCCATCAAATGTGTACAGAGAGACTGTCTATTGTGTTTTGTGTCTTGTGGGATGTCCTTTTAGTTATCTCTTTCCTCAACATTCATCCCTTTATACTTCTGTGTTGTCATGTATTAGTATCCAAGTGCTTGATACTAATTATTTTGGTGGGAAACACAGAGATGCTTCAGACGTGGAGAGAAACAGTGTGCATCACTAAAGCATCTTTGAGGACCAAGTCCTTTGAATGACAGGAATGATGACACCATTCTTTCTTGTCAAACTCCTGGGATTGGGGCAGGCAAACCCACCACTTGCCCCAAGCCAAGCTGGGCAGAGATCAATGTTTACACTGTGTGGAAGCACATACAAAATAAATGATGTGGCGAGAAGGTTCATCATCTATTTTAAAATGCTACCTTCTATTTTAGACTGAACATGTACAATTTCTGTTTAGCAATTTCAGCTAATTGTTGGATTAACATTTTTGGGAACAGATTGCAAACTTCAAAATGGAAAAAGATCATTTTAGGGAGGGAAGCTAGGCAGCTGTCAGGGAGTCGGAATTAACATACATTTGCATAACAGATGTACAGTAAGGTGTCTATGACAGACAATCACTGAATATTAATGCTATAGACCACGACATCATTTGCGTAAATGCTGTCTGCTGGGTATTGAGGTTCGTGTGCTCTTTGCAGAAGACAAAGGGCCAGAGAATGGAACAGATGCACCAGATACGCCAATGCATCTTAATTTATGACATCCTCACGAAAGACCTTTTGGTGTGATTTCAGATTTTATTACAAATAATTTAGAGATAAAGGAACTAAGTAATTATCTTTTCCCCTACAGTTAGTCTCTCCCAAAGGAAGAAGGTTCATTTGTGGACCGCCATTGTGACACTCTCAGGAGAAGGGCATTCTGTTTATGACATGGGGGTAGGGCGAGGAAGAAAAAGAAAGCATTCCTGAAAGGCAACATTGTGCATTGAATAGATTTGGCTATTAGCATGTTGTCGGACACCTGTCACAGAGCAGCTCACCCCTCACTTGCATGAAGCAGCAGGTGATTCTGTGGCAGGTTTCAAACGGTATTTTTTGAAAAGCGAATTAGTGTTGGAGTATAAAACCCATTTTGTTAAGTCAATCTTATGAACATATGTTGAGCTTGTACTTTGTGCGAAGCACCGGGTCTCCTTTCTTTGGAATCTTAATCAATTTTTTTGCTGTCTTATGGACAGTCCCTCTAGGACACCACCCCCTCCCCAGTAATTACACTCCACAGAATTGCTTGCCTTCTTGACCTCTCAGTGCATAACCAGTCCTTGATTGACTAATTAAAAATGTCATGCATTGATCAATATCTATTTTGGCACATACCATGTGACAGACCTTGTACTAGGTCCCAAGTATGTAAAGACACAGCTTTCATCCTAAGGGTTCACTGCCTAATGGGGATGACGGTCAGTCAACAAATGTTTATCGAGCATTTACTATGAATTAGGTATTGTCCAGGTGCTGGAGGTGCAGCAATAATAAAACTGACAATCGTTGTCCGCAAGGTACTTCATGTCTGATGGGGGATCTAATAAACTAGTAACCAAATAAACAAGATGATATCAGGTACAGTTAAAATGAGGTAATGTGGGAGAGAGTGGTAGAGAGTGATCGGGAGTGTCTGCTTTATTTTAAGTGGTTAAAGAACTCTCTATGAAAGCAACAGTTGGCCTGGTACCTGATAGTTCATAGGAGGTGGCCAGATGCAGTATCTGGAGTAATATCATGCAAGTTGAAGAACTAGCAAATGCAAAGTTCCTGAGACAGAGTGCATAAGAATGCAAATAATTGGTTCACAGGGAAACAAGTCCTAAGTGCTAGGTAGTTTGTACACGTAATGGATGGGAACAAAGAAGAGAGAGCTCCTGATCCAGCTGCAGTAGAGTGAAGTCAGAAGAGTTGGCAGAAAAATTTTTTTCTACTTGGAGTCTTTTCTACATTGGGGATAGATGAAGCATTTTAAAAAGAGAACAGAGAACATGCAGGGACCTTAGACAAACACGCAAGAAAGCAAGATCATTCCTGAGAATTGCATTTTGTAAGAATTGCATTTTGGTTAGTTCATAAATTGTGTTGGGGAAATGTCAGAATATAAAGCTGTAAAGATAGGAGTAGGGCTAGATGGAGAAGAATTTGTATGCTAAATCGTGGAGGTTTGATGCAAGTGAATAAGTAGACACTAATTTAGAACTCTCATCTGGAGACCCTGAATCATATGGTAGAGAGGACAATGCAAACTAAAGCATGTACCACCTGCTTTTTGGGAGATCTCTGAAATCACTCACATATGGGGATAAACAAGTCACTTTAGCAATAACTCAAATTCCTTTGATTCTTGCCACAGGGGCTTACCAAGGATCTTTAATAACCCTCCAAATCCACCAGGCAGTCGAGAGAGAATGCCTACATTAATCTGCAAATATCTCTCCTTTCCCTTAACAATGTTATTGCCCTCAGATAGTTTGGAGTGGTCATCCTTGTCAATGTGTACAGGGATCTCTGAGAGAACACCAAAGTCTATCCCAGGGTGGTATCTACTAGTATTTCCTGGTGATACCAGAGCTACATTTCCAGGAGGAGGGGTTGGAGATCCTCATCCTACACCATGTCATACACTTTAGTACCAAAACAGCAGCCACCCAAGCCCCTGTCTCTTAGGGCCTGTCTTAGGAACCACTTTCTTGGTTTGTGCTCGATGCTTCTCTCTCCATAATCCCCAATACTAACTGCTATAAGCATTACATCGCAAGCTCTGTGCTAACATTCTAAATGTGGAAGATGTTGTTTCAGCCGCACAATGTCCTTATGATATATTATCTCCATTTAATAGACAAGGAACAAAACTCAGAAGGGGTGAGTTACTTTCCCAGGGTCTCATAACTACCAACTGACTGGACTCAATCTGGTACCCAGGCAGGCTGACTGCATAGCACCCATTTTTTAGAGCACCACTCTACTGCCCTTCTAGGGACCTCAGGGTAAGTTCACTGGGCTGGGGTAAGGCAAAGGCACCTACCATATAATCATTCTCTCCATCTTCAGGTACCTATTCAAGTCCCTTCCTTCAAATACAAATGCCTCCTTAGACCCAACCCCCAGTTACCATGACATAGTCAGACATTCTTAAATCATAGTTAATCTCAGCTCAAGAGAGGAATTCTCTGTGCGTTGCTCTTCAGCTGCACACTGCTGGTTAGTGACATGTATTTAAAGTGGTTGCAGACTTCCAGAAGGCACAGATTATGGAATAAAAGAACCTTCCTTTTTATAATATCAGTCCACCTCAACGGGCTTTAAGTTTATTGTACCTCATCTGTTTTATGAGCTCTTTCATTGGTATTTCTCTGCCATGATCATTTATAGGGGATGCTTACAAGAGGAAGAAACAACACATTAACACCCTTATAGAGAACAGTATGGTGTGGTGAAAAAACATGAACTCTGCTCCACATTCACACTGCCTTGATTATCTTGGAAACGACACACAGATGAGGGAATAGTTCAAATGGAAATACTAGTAAGAATGTACTGGTCTCTTAGTCCAGCCTCTCCTTTAGTCATCTAAATTTCCTCTCTCCCAAGCCAACTGATATTACGAACAGTAATGTCAGTAGCCAAAGTCAAATTTTTAACCTTCTGCCTGAAACCCAGCCAGTAGCTAGTATCATTTTCTCTTTTCTCACTAGCACCTGAAGGCTCCATGTTTAGATTACCCACTGACTAAGTGGCCAGGTGCCATATTGAGTGAGAACCTTCCTATTCTGCCAATGCTGTAAAATTGCCTCTAGGAAATTGATAAATGTTGCCTGGGTCAAAAATATCTCCATGTCACATCACTATCAAAGTACCAGATTCAGTTCTGTTCTGTATTTGATTTCAGAGGCTATCTGACTCCATTAACTATGCATCAGTGGAGTAAAAAGGATGATGCAAATTGAGATGCATGCTTCCACAAGTAGGGGCCTAGAACTACTGAGCCCTGGGATATTCCCATTGAAACAAGTGCTTTTTGTGTTAAAAGTGGTCTTCTCTAAGACATGCCTGGAACTTAGGAAGTTAATTAGCCTGTGATAGAGGGCTTCAAAGATATTTGGGTGCCTAGAAATTAAAGTATATGTAGAAAAAGACAGGAGATGAAACTGTTGTGAAAAAAGAGAGGATAAATTTCAGAATGACATTTAAGACTGATCAACAAGTCTGAATAGTACAACAAAGCAAAGAAAATCCACTGAAGTATTTCATGGCAAGAATGACATGCTCAATTTTGCTTTAAAAAGTCATTCTAAAAGCAATGTGGAGAATGGATTGGAAGAGAACAAGAGGGAGATGGAGAGAAAAAGACAACAAAAAGCTGGTAGATGGTTGCAGTAGTCTGGATGAGGAATGAACCTCATCCTCATGGTATGGATGAGGAATAACTACTATGAGATGCTAGTCTACACTGAAGTTGAAACCCGGAATAGAAAGGAGCTTTATGGAATATATATGAGACAGAATCAAGAAAATGTGGTGTCTGACTGAATGTAGATGTAAGAGATAAAGTAAAGACCAAGATCTTACCCAAAGTTCAAGCTTGGGAAACTGGGTGGAAAGTGAGACTATTTTCTGATGGTTCAAAAGGTGATGCGTTGACTTTAAAACATCTGAACTTTAAGAGAATCCATTAACAATTTAATTTATGGACTAGGATCTCAGTAGAGATTGGATTGGATCTTGATATGTAAAAGATGTTGACATAGAAAGCTTGGAATAGTAATTGAAACTTCAGAATAGGATGGGTAGGGCAAAATGGAAAAAAATAAAAACAAAAAACCGAAAAGCATGTAAGATAAGAGTCCCATGCAATAATATCACTTACATAGCATTAAACCAAGACGTCTCCCTGTCCTGACTTTGGGTACAGCCAGATACATAGCACCTCACAGAGGAGACCAACAAAGAACAGCCAGGAAGGCAAAAAGTAAGAGAAGAGTTGTGTGGGGTCATGCAGGGGTGCATTTCCTGGAGGAAAACGTTATTGATAGGGTATTCTCCTCTGCAAGTTCATTCAGAGAAAGGACCAAAGTGCCCTTTGATGAAGAATGCACTGTTGTTTAGTGACCTCAATAACAACAGTACCAATAGGATGGTGGCATTAAATCTAAGTTGTTTGGGTTGAAGAATGAATTTGAAATGAGGACACAGAGACAGCCAGTTTGGGCAATGCATCAAGACGGTTAATGTAAAGTGAGAAGCAGAGTGACAGCTGGAGGGAGATGGCACAGTGGGGGGGCAGTGTTCAGAGAAAGTTTGGAGGTGTGTGTGTGTGTGTGTGTGTGTGTGTGTGTGTGTGTGTGTGTGTGTTTCAAATGAGAGAAACTCAAGTAGGTTCAAAGTCTGGTGGAATGTGTCTACAGAGGGGAAAATACAGAAGGTACAGGGGAGAAGATGTCAAATCAGCACAGGGAGGCTCCTGAGAAGGCAAGAGGGATTATTCTTGTGTAGAAAGAGGTAAACATCTTCATTTTAATGGGAAAAAAAGAAGGAAAGGTGAGGAGACATATGTGAGTTTAGTGACATATACCTGGAGAATTTCAGGAGCTTCAAAAACATCTAATCTCTCTTTAACATAGAAGAAACTGCATCTCTTAAGTGTGATGGAGTAAGATGACAAAGTCCCCAAGCTTGAGGAGAATCGGCAGGATTTGAAATAGCTGTTATTCAGGAAGAACTGAGCATAGACCTGTAGAAGTATCAGGTAGGGAGTGATTTTCTGACTCCATTTCCTTGTGCCTCCCAAATGGCCTCCTGCAGAACCATAAGGGAAGCTGCATTCTCCAAATTAAGAGGGGTCAGTTCTTTTGATTGTAGAGCAGAATGGGCTAATTCTCATATTTGATCAACTGTACAATCATTTTCCCTTCCTTAACCTCCTTTTCTGCTCACTCCCTATTTGAATAGCCTGTGACTCAGTTTTCTGCCAAATATTTTAGTCATAACAGGGGCACATCCTTACGAGTTATGGTGTTCTGCCCTGACAAAATGTCTAGTATCAGCACATACCATCATCAAAAATTTCCTTGGTGGGCCTGCCAGTGGATCTGACCCCTCCCCAACCCAGCACCTCTTTCCCACCATATCCTTTCCAGCACCCACAATATAAAGGGTGCTTACACGTGCTTCTGACTGCTGGACAGTGACTCTGATGCTGAAGTACTACTGTCTTAGCAGCTTCATCTGATCTCAACCATTTATCTCCTTACACATGGAATCAGATTGTGGCTTAATACACGGTAAGGGAGCACTTTATAATAGTAGCACAGGTGATACTGTGTGAGGTCACAAGCCACCAAACAATGGCATTATTTAGGAAGTGGAGGTAAGATCATCTATAAAAATATAAAGAGACTATTTCTGAGTTAGAGAGAAAGAAATTGAAACAAGCTACTTCAAGTCTTTTCCTAGATTTGGTGGTTATAGTCTCAGAGAAGAGGAAGTCATTTAAAATAAATGAATGTATAAGTCTTGCATATATTAGGTGTCATATATGATAACTAGCTTTTTGTTAATTAGAGCTAACCTTTATGACTATGTGCCAAAATCTGCACAAAGTGTGTTCCATACGTTATTTAATGTAATTTTCCCTCCCAGTCACAGATGGGAATGCTGATAATCTCATTCTATGGATAAAGAAATGAGGCTTGAAGAGACTAAATAATTTCCCAGGGTTCCAAGACTATAAACTTTCATTTTTAGGATTATCTTCAGGATCACAGAGGAAGAAAATTATCAGCAACGGGTTTCAAACACTCATTTGCCTATCCATAAACCTATGCTGTTATATTCACAGAGAACAGTGGGAAAACTCTAATAGTGATGGGGTAGAGGATCTTGAGGGTTTAATGCAGGAAAGAGAAGAACAGGGTAGGGAAAGCCCTTGTATGTGAAGAAAATAAGGGCTAATATAGATGGCTTCTAAGTTCTATAATCTTGGAGTCCAGGATTGTGAAAGGCCTCATATTACATGGTCTATTCTTTCAGAGATCATTGGAAGGTATAGCTATTTATTGCAAGAAATAGAAGTATTTTCTATTTTTGTCTCTGCCAATCAATACTTGGCTCTCTGAGGAAAGCAATGTTCTAAGAAACATGTAGGGACTAGCAATTTGATCTTGAAAGCAAAGAAATAGTTTGGGAAATGGGTCCAAGAAGTCAAGTGTAGGATCTTATCAATGGGACAAATTGTGCTTTTAAGAAATGCTGTCTTTGTCTACCCAAATCTTGTGCTTCAGACCTTTACCCATTTTTCTCTAAAATAAATATCAAGACACTCTAGTAATAAGCTCAAAAATGTCTTGTTAAATATATTCCTGATTAAAAGACAACAGAATCACTGCTACAAAGAAAATTACAATAATTGTATTAACAATAAATGCATTAACAATAAATGCATGTATGTATAAACATAAATATGTGATGAATAAATTGATACAACATCTTAATGATTGTTATAGATCACGGTAAGCTAGACTATGTGACAATAACAAATAAATTAAGAAATCTCAGTCATTTAAGCCAAAAAAGAATTTGTTTCTCACTCACATCACACAGCTAAACTGAGTAATCATAGCTTTTCTTGGTGGCTGTCTTCCAGATGGTGACTCAGGGATCCAATATCTGGAACTTGTGTGTTTCCAAAGGCTGGAGAGTCATATAGAATACTTAAGGACCAAAGCTGGATGTATTTTACATTACTTCTGTCCACCTTACTTTCACCAGAACTCAGTCACATGCCAAAACTCAACTCTAAGAGGTACCAGTATATGTTGCCTTGCTGTGGGCCTAAACATGATGAACACATGGCTCTGTCTCTAAATCAGAGGTCATAAAACATGTTCAGCCTATATGCATCTGTAAGCTACCTGGTTATTTCTTTAAAATAGCCCTTTTGCTTTTAATTAACCATTCATTTTTTATATTTCTCCACCTCCTCCACCCTTATCAAATAGACTTATTCCTACTTCATTAAGAATATCAACCCTACCAGACAAATTCTCCACTTTCAGCTTGTAATTCTCCCTTTCAGAGGACCTCCTCTTACATAAAGCCAAATCCTTTGATCTCTGCTTCTTCCAGACCTTGATCTATTAATTATTGACTCTCTTTCTGTATCTTCACTTCTGGTATTTTTGCTTCCTTAGTCTATAAACTTGTTGAAATCTTTTTCATCCTAAAAACCCTTCCTTGACAATCAGATTACACTCCACCTGTAAGGTCAGTGTCTTTGTTTATCCTTCATTACACAGTCTTGGAGAATAATATATACTCACTTCCAATTTATTTCTAAACATCTGTCTTCATAATACTTGTCAAAAATGCAATATATATTGTTGTGTATGACTGTTTACTGCATGCATCCTCCACACACTGAGTGCTACAAGGACCTGCATCTTTTCGTTCACCCTGATTCCCAATGCTAAGCTTAGGAACTGATACATGGAACTATTTCATAAATACTTGCTGATTCAATCCACTGCAACTAAAATTATCAATGATGTTATCATTATTAAATCTAATGGATCCATTTCTGGCTGTACTTTCTTGGGTTATTCTGCTGCATTTCACACCGTTGGATGATCTGTGCTCTTTAAACAACCTAATCCCTTGATGTCCTTGTCCCATCATTTAGTTGTTTTCCTCCCTCTGTGATGGGTCCTTTTCAGCCTACTTAACGGTTTACTTCATATTCTATTACTCCCCACAAGTGGAGGTGCTCTCTGGACTTTCAGCCTTGGCTGCTGATCCTGTCAATATTCATACAGCCAAATGGGTGATTTATCCACTTTTAGGATTTCTACTGTTACTTGTATATTGATACCTTCTAATATACCTATATTATCCTAGTCTTCTTCCTTCAGTTACAAAATGTTGGGCCAAACTGCCCACTCAATGTCATCATCAATGTCTTATTGGTATCTCAAACTCAACTGGTCCCAAACTGAATTTATTACTCCCCAAGATTTCTCATCCTCTCTTACTCTGTATCTCAAGGCCATTATCCATACAGTCATCAAACTGAGAACCAAGGTGCCCTATCCCTTACCACTCTACCTTCTCAATCACTAAATAGGTTCTGCCCTTGTACTTCCAAATATTCTGTATCCTTCCTCTCCTCTCCATCCTTACCAGTTCTCTTACTCATTTCTCCAACCTGGACTACAAAAAGCTTCCTACAGTCTCCTTGCCATCAGATCCTTTCTTGTTAAATTCATTCCCCACACTGCAGCCGAACTGACTTTTTAAGAAGCAACAGTCTGACCATTTCTCACTTCAGTTTAAACCCCTTTAAAGACTCACCATTGTAGGTAAGATAAGGTTAAAACACTGGACTTTCCATAATGTGACCTATTCCTGACCTAATCTCTTGCCTTTTTATCTCCAACTTCTGGGTTAGCAATATCAGCTCTCTGCACACTCTGTTCCTTCTTGCTTTGGTACTTCGCTTAAAGAAAGTTAAGCAAACTCTACCTAGTCCCTCCTCAACCTTGCTTTCTTGTTTTAAGCCTAAGCTTCTCCAGAAAGTCTCTACATCCCTATCTAATCTGAGTTCCACTCTTCAGTGCTCATATAATGCCTTATAGATATCTGTGACTTTGAATTGTATAGAGCAGAATCCCCTGGAAAAACTTGTTGGACATGCTATGTGAGTAAGAAGTAACATTTTGCAGTGTCAAGCTTTTGAGATTTGCGGGTAAATTTGTTACCCCAGCAGAACCTAGCTAGTTCTGAATAAACTGCGGTTAGCATTTTACAAATGAAGAATGAGGCATACAAAAGTTAAGTTCCCGCACCATTCATGCAGACAAAGCATAGTTCTCTGATTGTCTCTCGCTCCAACATTCACTTGGAACTATTTTACTATGAAATGTTCAAAGAGAGCTAATTTGACTCTAGACGGAAATGAAGGAAATTATGGAAAACTGCTTTCTCTAAGTACAGCAAACATTTGTAGAATAAAAAACTTGCGGCTTATTATCTATTTTCCACTCTAGCAAAGCCAGTGCCGTTCCATCTGAGCTGAGAAACTCCTGGAGATTGAATTATCCATGAAGGCTCTCCCTGCTTGTCATGCAGTCTGGCCTGCAGAGGTTGAGTTTGGGCACTGAAATGCAATGAGGTCAAACTGGTGGCTGAAACATCATGTGCCTGTCCCTCTTCAGGAGCCATTTCAATGTCCCTCGGGGAACAGCGTCAGGGAAATGGGCTTTGCATTGCACATTCAGGGCTTGCTAGATATTCACAGAATGGCTGTACCCACTCTCATGGAATCTGCCCAGACCTGGCCCAGAACAGGCAGTGGGACAGAGAGGCTCAGCGTGTGGAGTGCCACTGGCAGATGAACAGATCGCAAAACACCTCTTGACAAAGGAATAAAATCACTGCATCAAATCAAATGTTTAGTCTTTCAATGGATGAGAGGGATCTGTAGCTTCATTCTATTGTGAGTGTTTTTGATCATTGCCATATTTCATTTCTTGACTGGTGCATATTAGCTACTTTGGGACTTTCTGGACTCTAAACCCCTTCCCTATGCTTCTTGAATTCCCCACCATACAGTCATGGTGAAAAGCAGAACCTGTTTCCCACCTAAGAAACCAAAAGACCTGATTGTCATACTTTCCTAGCCTCTTTTGCATCTTGGGGCTTGGCATATATCTCAGCTAATTAAATGCACACAACACTAATCCTGAATTGGGAAAAAGGAATACAAAGAAGCAGGGGCCTCAGAATGTGTTCTGGGAGCAGTGGGCAATGACAGCAATTTCCACAAGCGAGCAGAGCAGTACCCAAGATTACCACAGGAGGGACACAAACTGTGCTGTCCACTATTTACGGTCAACAGCAGTGATTCTCACCAAATACAGAGGACACGAATTTGGCTGGGGTTCTGTGGCCTAGTCTTCCTTGGCCTGGGCCATTTTCTGTCCCCTGGTTTTCCAACTTTCTTGGCAATTCTATAATTTCCTAGCAGCCTTTTAATAAAGTCCCCTTCTCACATCAGTCTAAGAAAGTTTCTGTTATTGCTATTACAATTTTTTGCTGATAAACTCCCTCCCTACATGGCAAGATAAGGGAGGTTCCTAAAATAATTATTATACATATTATGGTTAATTGGTTCTGTTCATGAAACTGGCAAAAAGAAATGGTCTCAGCATTCAAAATTGATATAATTTGTAATGTGCTTGGTTTACTTTGTCATCTTAGATCAGCGGTTCTCAACCAGGGGCAATTTTGTCCTACAGGAGACATTTTACTAAGTTTGCTTTAGTGCATAGATGTCAGGTATGCTGCTAAACATCTAACAGTGCACAGGACAGCTGGCACAACAAGCAATTACCTGGCCCAAAATGTCAATAATGCATAGGGGGAAGACACCTGTCTTAGATTATTGGCAGTTCAGTGGACCTAGGGCCGCCTAATTCCATGGCTTCCTCAGATTCTTAGAGGTTCTTAAAACTCATAGCAAAAACTACTTTTCATGTTTTATGAAGACTTTTCTGTTTAAGTCTTTTTCCACCCAACAAATAGTTATTGTCAGCTCTGTTTGAGATACCAGGCTAGTGTAAATAGGTTAAGAAAATAAACATGGTACTATCTTTAAGGATTTTTTTCACACAAATGGGGAAGACAGACAACAAATAAGTAAACTAATAAACAAATCTATAGGTATATACTGGTATTGAGATAATAAAGTGGAAACAAACTGGATTAAGCAATAGAAATTAGCAAGGGAAAATCAACTTGGAAAACGCAGTCGCAGAGGCTTCTCCAAGGAGATGGCATTTAAACTGAAGTGAGAAGAAGAGCATTTTAAGCAGAGAAAAAACAATGTGAATGAAATTTAGGACAGGAAAGGGTTTTATGACCAAAAAATTGTAAGGAAGCCAGTGTTTTATGGAGCAGGAGTTAGAGGAGGGTAGTCACAGAGAAGATGGGAGGTTCAGAAAGAGGCCTGTGCGTCCCAGTCTGTAGACGGTGAAGCTATCAGGGAGGAATGCCTAGGGCACTCACCTGGGCCCCACAGACATTTCCCCACCAGGGCCACCACTGTGGCTGGACCAGCCTTTGTGGTTCATTTATAGCTGCAGGGCACACTTCAGCCAAAACCATCAGGGACCTTTGGGGAGCAATATTTGTTATTGCTAGGTCCTAGAGGGTACACAGCATGCCTGAAGGGAAGATGGTGAGGTCATGGGTAGAAAGAGAAAGAGAACATGGACCCAGGGCTTCATTAGGGTCCAAAGGTGGAATGTCTGGAGTTTGCAGGCTCCATCTTTATGGACTAATGTAAAGCATAAAAGTGGGAATTAAGGCACAGAAGAGGCATCCCTCAAGGAGTCTGTGATCTAGGTCCCGCAGAGCTTTCTGAAAAGGACATGGGTAGGTGGGGAGGCCTTGCTCCTTATCTGCTCATTTTGCTGGTGGCTGGGTCATGCAGCTGGCAACATGCTTATTTAAGACAGACGTCTATGAAATGGATGCCCCAGCAAGCAAAACTTCATGTCAGATAGCTACACTACAATCAAAAAGCTCCTTATCAGGCTCTTAGCTACAGGGCTGTGAGGAAGAGGTGGTACATCTGCAGAAGGATTCTTCTATTTACACACCAAAAGGATTCCTGGGCTATCTAAACAAAGACTTACTTTTCACTTTACCCAGAATAATAATAAAAAAAAAATCAATTCAATAACATGGGTTATTTTACACTGACCAGGAGTCCAAATTGACAGTTTTATTTATGCCTTATTAGTAAAAATGTAGACTTAATTAATTGTATATTAGTCCGTGTCATTTACTCAATAAACAAAAATCTTGAAAAATACATGATCTGCAAGAGAAAAGCTTAAAATCCTTCTATTAAGTCTATTTCATTTTATGCAAGAGTAAACTGAAACACACTAAGCAAATGTGATGTGTCCAAGGTCACAATACATAGAGAACCCAGCTTAAAACCTAGATGTCTGTGGACCTGTCTCAGTGCCCTTTCCACCAAACCACCCTGCTTAGACATGATGCAATTGGAATCCATGTAGATGCTGAGCTAATTAAAGGAGAAAATCTGTTTTCACCTTTTTAGCGAAAGATCTCTCTTGAATTCTGAACTCACTTGAATGTGGGATTTTTTTCCCCATTGCCCAGCATAGATGGGAACTTACCTCAAGAACTACCCTTTCCTTGTACATCATGAACAATCATTGACATCAGATTAGAAGTCAGATTAACATTTTCTATACACTTGATGCAAATGACTGCCTGGAGGTTTTGGCAAAATGAACTATGCAGTCAGTAATCATTAATTTCCAATCTATTGCCCACGCATGGAATTCTATGCCAGTGTTCAAACTGCTTTTCCTTTAGCTGACAAATAAAGTGTTCCCACCTTGATGCCTCTGAACCGAATTTATAACTAATTAATATCATGTACTTTTTCTATGTTTAATGAACACAAGATAAATAAAAGTCCCAGGGAGATCAATATGGGCAGGGACTAACAGTGGAAGCTGTCTAAATACCCATTATGTCCAGGAGCCAAGCAAGCCATTGCCTGAACATTGCATGTACTGCTCTGGTTGAATTCTGGAAAAAGACTGCCTCATGTTGGAGAAAAAAGCCTCTGATTGATGTGAGATAAAATTCTAACATGTGTGCTTACTCCTTGGGAGACCTTAAACCATTTCCTAAATGGTCTAAATTTCTATTGCCTTATTTATAATGGAAAGATGATAATATTCAGAGCTAACAATTATTGAACCCTTATTACTCTATCCCTGACATTTGTAGATGTAGTTAATAGGAATCAATACAGGTGTGTATTAGTGCCTTAATTATTAAGGTAAAGAAAAATAAATTATTTGAATAATTTTCACAGGATCATATAACTATAAAATAACAAAGAAATCATATTCCAAACACTGTGCTTTTACCTCATAAATCCTAGAAAGTTTTAGTCCATCTATTGTGTCCTTACTTTTTTGCCCTAAAAAATTAGTAAGCACTGGATTCCAGAGAGAGAAAAATGGCCAGGCTATTCTGTGACCTTGCTAGGCAGACAGATTTGGCATCATTCTTCATCTAACATGCTTTCATGAGACTCATGCTGCTTCAAGAGGAAACTTTTTGATACCTGTTTTATTTTAGTTTAATTATTTTAATTTGCTTTTTAAACTATCAGAGGTTAACCAAGATTCATGAGAATTTGCCCAGAAATATGAACGTGCTAGAAAGATTTGAATAGGCCTTGAATGCTGCCTCACTCCTTTGGGCTGTGGGACTGTGGCCACAGTTCTTTCATACCTACGGTGCAGCTGTCTCCACTGGACTACTCACAGCCCTCTCCTTTGTCAACCTTCAAAGTAAAAGAGCCAGTTATTTTAATAGTAAAAATGGCTTTATTTAGGAAGAGCAGAGGAATTGTAATTCAACACACACAAGCTATGGCAAACCACAAGCAAATCCAAAGAACAAAGAAGAGGAAAGGAATAGTACTTTCTAGAGAAAAGGAGACGTTGGGAGGGGCTCCTTTGAATGAAAGTCATTCAATGGTTTCTCTTGCTCTTAGATCCCATTAAAACAAGTTCTATAGCTCTCTGCATAATCTGAGTCCTGGTTGTTTCTCCAGCCTTAATACTTCCCTCCCCACCACACCCACCTTCTCACCATTTTCCCCTCACACAGACTCAGAAACATAACCAGGTCCCACCATCGGTGAGAAAGAAACTATAAAAATGTGAAAACTTTGATTACTTCCTTTACTTGTTTCAAGATATGAAAAGTAACTACTCTTGGAAAATGTGTTTATTCCTACTCCCCTCCTGGATATACAACTATACAGGTCATTTTCTCTAAAACATGGCTCCTCAGCCATCACACACATCTCAACCCTTCTTTCCCTATCAATTCTGTATATTAGACAAGACTCTCTGGCTTGTCAGTAGTAGAAATTCATCTCAAAGCATGGTATAATAATAAAAGTCATCATATTATATGGGAGTTATTGTCTACCCCTTTTATCAAGGAGTTGCCGGCTGCCCACCCTCTACCACAGCTGCAGGCTCGTGGAGCTAGGTTCCATATGTATGAGGCTTCCTACCTGCCCCAGGCCCTAGTGGGTTGATCCAAAGTGAACATCTAACTCAGTGAACCAAGAACTATTTCTTCCCCAAGAAATCTGAATTAGAACCAAAATGTCTTTTTATGTGGCTGGGCCCAAACATGAAGTGTCTGGTGTGGTGGGATGGCTACATCTTCGGCCATGTGTGCCAGAAAAAGAGAAAGACAATCTAGAGAAATAGAGAAAAGAAGGAATTAGGCACACTGAAAACACAAACGAACGAAAAACCACAGTAATAAGAACCAGGGCAGATTTCCATATCCTTCTAGTCCCCTTTCCATTTTTCCTGATAGCTGGAAACATTTCTGCATTTGGGTTCCCTGAGACATCCATGTGCCTCCTCTTTCATCTGCTTAAGTTTGCTTAAATTTATTTTATTTTTTTTACATTATAGTAAGAGTCCATAGTAATAATACATTGTTTTCTATGTAATGAGTAATATGTGTGTGCAGATATACACATATATATTCATATGTGTATACACACAGTGTCATGTAGTTATTGTAACTCTGAAATGTTTATGTTATGATTTAAATTTTACAGATGAGAAATATGAGACTCATAGAAGTGATATATTCAATATCTTACAAATAAAAACTATGGAAGCAGCTATGAAATATAGATATTTTTGATCCTCAAGAGCATACTCTTCCCATTTTTCTATGTTTCCCACCACCATGCATTTGGATCCCAATATCAACTAGTTCATATTCATTCATTCATTCATTCATTCATTCAAGAAACACATAATTATTATTTTTTCTCTATGGCAGGCACTATGCAGGCAATTTTCTTATAATTCTTTTTTTGGTAATTTGACAATACTGTTGAGAGATAATTTTTATATTGTATCTTATATTTCTGTATGTCCTGTATCAGACACTGCTGGGGATTAGCTAGTTTATGTTTTTTTTTTAGGTAGTGTCTCCCTCCAGAACATAGGGAAGATTTGTTTCCTGTCTGAGATGATAAGAATAATATATCCCTCTGGAGCAAATACTGAGTACACTTGCTAGCAATCCCTTTTAAAAGACTGGAGTTTTTTTAAGCTTGGGTTTCCTTAACTGTGATGGAGGCTCATTAAATACATAGCCTCTATCTGGGCCACTCCACACTACCCTGTGGGACTCGGGGGCCACTCCACACCACCCCGTGGGATTCGGGGATGAGGAAAAACCAGTGTGAACATGAGGCTCATGCTGCCTGCCTTGCCATGAGTAATAAAATCCTTACCCTCTGACTCTGGAGTTGTGTATCTCCCACAAGCATTATGTGTGGCAAATCATTTGTTAGCTTGCAAATGGAAAAATATCAGATCCTTCACTGTTCTAGACAAATATAATTGATAAAATAACTATGGGCTGGTAATTATGGACAATACAACTTGATTTAACAGTGTTCCCATAAACTTATAAGTTGTAGAGTTCAATATTTGAGCCAAGATCTAACTGACTTCCAAACCATCAGGTATAAAAGAGTTAAGGGAGAGGAATAAGGTGAATAAAACAGACAAGTCTCAACTGGTCAGCTGTACGCTACCATATAGTAACTGCATGATAAGAACTTCTGGAGTGGCTGGCATTGTAAAGGGTGTCAGAGATGGGCGCAGGAATTGTGAGTAGCAAGTAGACAAATGATCTTAAAGGTTGAGAGACTTTGCAGTCAAACAGCCTTAGGTTAACATCTGACACTCTGCATGACACTGAGCAATTTATTTAATTTGTTTGAGCAGTAATTTCCTTATCTCCAAGGCAAGAATAATAGATCCCATCTCACAGGAGCCTCATAAGCATTAAACAAGGTGATCTATAGAGCATTTAGCATAACGCTGGGAGTAAAGAAAGTACTCATTAAATGATAGCTATTAGTGTTCCTAGTAAATCCTCAATAAAGTTTGCATGAGTGATTGATCTGTTTCTCTACATCAATGTACCTGCACCTTAACTATCAGATCATTTACCACTAGGATCTCCCTAGTAGTTAGCAACATAATCGGGTTTATAAATACAGATCATTACCTGAACCATTGCAGCTTTAAGAGCTAAAGGAGCCCTTAGTTTTAAGGGTGGTGGATACTAATAGTTCCTTTTCTGGAACAAAAATGTCTTCAGGCTGCAATTTTGAGATAGCATTAAGGCTGAGCACTGGTATGAGAGATTACAAGGCTGGGGGTTTTCCCGGGCATCCATTTGTCTCTTCCCCATCTTGCAAGTGGAACAAGTGCAGCTGTTGCTAAGCAACGGGCAGTGGTGGGAGTTCTGGTGCATGTGTAATGCAGCTCTCTGGGAGTGAGGGGCTTAGTTCTAGAGCTGGTCCGAGGGCACTGAAGAGAAACACCGAAGTGTGCATGTTTTCTCGACAGCTGGACAGTCATGTCATTAATGCAAATCCTCCAGTAATTAAACGAGCTGCTTCCACTGAGCAATCCCATCACCAGTTTTCTGTGAACTGTGGAAAATCCTCAGAACCACAGGGCACAGTAGCTCTTGAGAGTCACCATTTTCCATCCTTGTACCTTGGCCTAAGCGCACAACACAAATCCAGCAATCCTTTCTGGTGAATAATCACAGCTCAAGATAGTCTCTGAAAGAGAGGCTGGGAATCTCAATCCCAAACATGCATCCATTCTACAGAATTAATAGGAAAATGGTTCTTTTATTGAAGTAATGAAGAGAAGATCTTGAGAAAGGGAGTAGGAAGTCCAAGGGGAGAATGAGAGGGAACACACAGTTTGGAACTGGCAACCATCTGTTTCATGTCATTAAAGAGGGAAAAATGAAGGCTGCGAATGTCTCTGTTACATCAGGAAGTGAGGCCTCCCTAATTAATTGTAGTCACATATCACTAATATGGGCTAATGTGTCCAAGCTTACACAGTGTGCTGAGCAGCATTGGGTAGCAGTTAAGCACAGCTTCAGGAACCAGACAGCCTTGGTTTGGATCTGAGCCCTCCACAAATTATTGACTAAGTGAATTTTGGGAGGGCACTTAGCTTCTCTGTGTTTTCTTTTTTATGTATAAAATAATGGATAATTATAATGCTTATCTCATAGGACTGTTATAAGAGTTAGATGAATTAATACAAATGATTTAAACTGAAACAAGCATAGAGTTTTACATAAATGCTAGCCACTTAACAGTACTTTCACACATTTTTCAGAAAGGGGTCTCATCTTCCTTCTATTTGTATCATTAAAAACTATATTCAGCCTTTAGTTGGGGCAGGATACATTCTTGTTGAAGCAGCAAATGAGAGGGCATTCTAAAAATTCAATGACCTCATTTTAGTTCAATACATTTTTAAAACGGGTTGAAGAAAATGTGATTTGAAATCAGAATCGGAATAATAATCAGCTTACAGAGTAGCTTAACATGCCTTTTTCCTTGCCTAAATCCTCAAAATATGTTTTTAAGGAATGCTAAACTCAGAATTATCTAATATTGACCTCTGCCCCACAATTTATTCTTCGAAGATGGATATTTGTGCCTCCTGGAGGCAATCAGAGTGTCCAGTTTGGATTTTTAAGATACTGAATTTTGCCTTGGATTGAACTTTATATCTTGCCTCGTATTGAACTTTAATGGAGAAATCATCTAGCCTCAGTGGGAAGTGAGAAGTAGCTTTGATAAGCTTTGGCAACCCTATGCCCTAGAAAAAGCCCAGGGCCCCATTTGAGTCCTGCTGAAGTCTCTCAACTGGACAAACAGCTTTACCTCTAGGTGTATTGGTTTCTTCTTTAAAACACAGGTCATAATTGCAACTCTTCATATTTTATCAAATGAGACCGTACATGTTAAAATGCAATATTACTTGAGAGGTTCTTGAAAAAAAAATGTTATCCCTAAAAAATGCCTCATTTTGAATGTTTTAAATGAAAATAGCTGCAGGTTTTAGTGGCATAAACATTTTTCCTCTTTCTACTGGTATCTCTGAGTTTGCCTTTCACTTCCCATATAAGGAGTGCAGTTCACTGAACCACAGGCACAGCAGAAACAGCTGGCGTTCCAGCAGCCAAGGAAGCAAACAGGCAATACAAGGAAGATGAATATTCACAGAAACAGAGGTGCCGTCAGCTCTTGATTATTTGAGACTTTAACCATTTTATAGAAAAGAAAATTTGGGGAGCCCTCAAAACATATGTAAATATATCAAGAAAGTCAGAATGATTCCATAAATATTTCCTATTTTGAACCAAGCAGTATGCTAAGTTCTGAGATGAGGCAAATACATACAAAGTTCTTAGAACCATACCTTCTATATTTTGGTAGATAGCAAAAATCTCCCAATTCTTCACCCATTGCTATGTTTATTCTCTTTGTCATATAAATTTGCAGTAGCTTCCTAGGATGATTCAACCAAGTCCATGAATAAGAGATAATAAACATATATGAGAATATCTGGTCTCTTGGAGATAATGTGTCTATACCACACTCACACATTAACTGTATAGTGTGGTATTAATTTTCTATACCTGCAAAACAAATTACCACAGATTTAGTGACTTAAGGTAATAACCAGTCATTAGCCTAATTCTGTAGGTAAGAAGTTCCCCGCAATATGGTGGGCTCTCTGATCTGGGTAACACAAGGATGAAATCACTGTCTCTCAACCTGAGTTCTCATCTGAAAGCTCTTGAGAAAAAGTCACTTCCAAGCTTTTTCTTGTTATTGGCAGAATTCAGTTCCTCCCAGTTGGACTGAGGTCCCTGTAACCAGGCTGGCTGTCAGGTAGGGGCCACTCTCAGCCTCTAGACTGCTCTTAAGTCCTTGCCATGTGGCCCTTTCCATATCCAGAATGGAGAATGTCATTCATATTAAAGTCCTCTAATGCTTTGAATCTCTCTGGCTTCCTTTTTTTGTGAACAGCCAGAGAAAACCCTATGCTTTAAAGAGTTCATGTGATTAGGTTAAGTAGTCCCCATGACCACATTAAGGTCAGCTGTGTCAGTAATGTAATCTACTACCAGGAATAAAATCCATTATAATCATAGTCCTGGGGATTATGCAGGACATGTTACCCCAGGATCAGGAAATCTGGGAGGCATATGTTAGGATTCTGCCTACCAGAAATGCCAAGTGGAAGCTGCAGACCTTTAGAGGAATAAAGTAGAAGAAAAGAGAACTCCGTGAAAACCTAAAGTTAAACTGGCAATACATTACATTAACAGGCATTCCAAAGAAAATTTATTCCTTTTCCCCTTTTCTAGAAGGCTAAGGATTTCTAAGATTGAGTGGGAAATGGCCCAAAATAACTTTCTGGAGTTCTGGAAATGTTCTAGATCTTGACCTGGATGTTGGTTGCATGTATTCCTTAAAATGCATTGAATCACATGCTTAATTATTTAGGTGCTTTACTGTATAAAAATTATCTTTCAACAGAGGAAAAAATACATAGGTGTCAAGCACACATTGGAAGATGCGTAGTAAGTGGTAGAACAGCTCTGAATCATAGAAGACAGAGATGGGACCTAAAACGGGACCCAGAGGAGGCCGCTGAAGAGAGCCAAACTCCTCCTTTAGTCGCCTGAAGGGGTTGGACATGCTCAGCATCCACCTTGAGGAATCGACAATTTTGACTTCTGATTAAATACAGACATATGCAGTTTTATGTCATTTCCAATGACCTGTCAAATGTTTTTTGAGATAATTCTTTTATAGTGTCTTTCTCATACTATAAATTGTGTATTCTGGGTAGTCCCAGGAGAGTTCAGGAGTTATTCAGCAGAGGCAAGGGGACCCTCAGTTGCCTCATTCATTATTCTATACACTAAATACCTAATGATAGCATTAAATCTGCAATGATGAGGATGTGAACAAAAACCAGTAACATTCCTGTAAGGAATCCCTCTGATAAAACTGCACTGCTGTAGTGTTATTTAATATCACTACTAAAATCATCCTGCCCACAGACACACCTCAAATGTGAAAATGAGGCTATGATGGGATGTTAGCATCCACGTGATCATTTTTATTCCAGGAAAGATTTTAAGATAGGTCAAGACTATAAACCTTTTCAAGATACAAATCTTCTGTGTCTCCCTGGTCAGGTAAGGAGATTTCTTCCAGATCTTCTAAGGTATTTATAATGGAAAACCTATGTCACAAGGATAATTTTGAAACAAGTGAAGAGTTGGTAGGAATAAAGGAAACACAGAGAAGACTTCTGATTACTCTCCTGGTTCCTTAGTCACATGAAACTTCTCTCCCATTACTTATTTTGAAAGAACCAACATAGGTTAGTTCTGAACAAGGGGCAACTGCCCCTAATTTGCCAAGCAAGCATGAAAGAGCCCAGGAGAAGAGAGAAGACTTGGAGAGGGTGGATAAGCTTTTTAAAAGCTACTGTAGTTAAAGGGAAAGGGGCTCCAACGAAAAGGGTTAGTTGGTAGAACCATGTTTCCAGTTTAAAATGAAAATGATTAATGGAACTTGCCTATCCCCAGGTCTCCCCTGCTTCCTGGTCCAAAAGGCTTTTGAAATGATTAACAAATTGACCCAAGCATTAATACGACTGGAACCCAGCTTTCATAACTTGCCCTGTACATTTACAACCCAAGAGTCTCGCATCTTCCCCTGGAGGAAATCCTCTTCCTCCTACCTTGTCCCTCCTCAATCACTTCTGACCCTCCTACAGTGGTGTCTCTGGTTATTGTGCTAATGTTTTCTGCAGTTGTTTAATATTACTGTAGAACAAATAAAGGGCACACAGGATTATTGCCAGTAAATGATCATAGGTTTGAAAATGTGTCTGATGATGCAAAATACAGTCAGGCAATATCAAATAAGTAAGACAAATAAGCAGAAAACCCTACAAGGGGCCTGTTTAAGTCCAAGATTAATCCTGTGCCTTTGGTATACCATTTATCTTCCAAACAGTTTTGAAGTTTGAAACTGCTAGAAGACTTGATTTTATCTTTATTTTTTTCCTGTGTTTTCTCATTGTCTATTATTTTGCCCCTTAAGAGCTTAAGAGGAATAGTGCAAAGACAAGAAGCTGTGCATTATAGGATATAAATCTTTTCTTCAGTGCCAGCACCAGAACGCTGAACAATAAAAGATGCTTCCTAATGACCTGGATGAAATGGAGATTCTTAAATCAATTATTGAACCAAGAATTTAATTTAGTGCTGTGAACACCTTAGCCCAGAAATACAGGAATGCACACTGTATAGCCGGAAGCACATGGCATCTGTGTTTTGGCAGCACTGGAGGGAAATTCTGGCTTCAACACCATCTGCAGGTATTATACTGGATAAATTAATGAACCCCTCTGAGTTTCAGTTACCTCATCTCTAAATTAAGGATAATGGCAGCTACTTCACAAGGATTTGCAAAGCTTAAATATATATAAAGATTTTGGAAGAGCTGTGTCATTCCACTATAGAAAGCTGATTTATTTGAATCAGGATTCAAATAAAGCCCATGTATTACAATTGATTAATCTGTCTCAGAACTCATTTTTAATTTATAGGCTTCTACCTCCATCTCTATTTTTTTATTTTCCAAACTACTTGTTGAGGAAACAGAATTGTTTGAATTGTACAATTTCCCACAATCTGGTTTTGGTGAATATATTTCCATGGTTGCTTATAGTTGCTGTAAATTGTTACTTAGAGCTAGAGACTTGATAAGATATAGATTCTGTTTTCTGCTAAAATTCTTCACAGGTGGTGTTTTATAATTCCTTCATGGGGTATGCAATATCAGTTTGTCTCTTTGGGATGGTAGTAGCCATGAATGATCACTACTTATGGCTCATAAATCCATTAGCAATTATAAAATTTGTCATGTTCTACCATTCTTAATTCCTTTACTAACTGAAATCTTTCTATAAGAACAAACCTACTGGACTTCCGGGAAGATGGCAGCATGAGCAGGGTGGCGGAAATCTCTTCCCAAAACCATATATATTCATGAAAATACAACAAATACAACTATTCCTAAAAGAGAGACCAGAAGATACAGTACAGCACCCAGCCTGCATCTACATCTGAGAGGATTCGACACCCTGCAAGGCAGGTAAGATATGGAGCCATGACCTGGCGGGACCCGAGCACTCCCACACCCCAGCGCACTGGCAGGAGGAGAGGATTCAGAGCCAGAACGGAGTGGAAGAACAGGCCCACGAAATGACCAGCCCTGGTGACCTGCGCTGGGAACGCTAACACATATTGTGCGGTGTATCGGAGATTGGAGAGACAGAGGGTGCAGAATCTGAGCCGGGAAACGCACCCGGGTCTTTGCAGCCGGCTCCCCGGGACAAAAGAAAAGTGCGCGTTTTTTTACTGGTCTTAAAGAGACAGGGCCCAACGGAGGAGCAGGAACGTTTCAGCACACTCAGCCCAGCAGGCTGGGAGTCCTGGGGAATTTCAGACCTCTTGGCTGGCGACTGGGAAAAAGTAGACGTCCTGAGACTTCCCACAGAGATCAGCAGCCTCCCATTCATTCCCACCCTGGCCAGAGCTAAAAAGGGCCCTGCAGAGCAGTGTGGCTGTGGCTGCAGAATAGTGGAACAACAGCGCCACCTACAGCATCCTCACAGAATCTACTCCCGAGGGGCATTTTTTTCTCTTTTCTTTTTTTCTTTCTTTCCTTTCTTTCTTTTTTCCCCTTTTCTTTTTTTTCTTTTTAAAAGCCTTAAAGAGCCTAGCTGACATATGTGGGACCTACCAGCAACCACTTCCATTGACATGAAAAGACAGAGGAATATGGTACAAACAAAACTTACCCAGGCGCAGACAACACCAGAGAGGCAACCTGAAGGGATGGAAATGCACAATTTTCCTGAAAAAGAACTCACAACAAAATTCATAACCATACAGATGGATCTACAGAGAAATATGCAAGGGCTGAGGGAGGAAGTGAGGAAAGTCAGGAAAGACAATGCAGAAATGAGACAAGCCATGGACGGGCTTAGCAGCAGACTGGAAGAGGTGAAAGAGACTGTTAATGGAATAGAAATGATAGAACAGGAATACAGAGAAGTTGAGGCAGAGAGAGATAAAATGATCTCTAGGAATGAAAGAATATTAAGAGAACTGTGTGACCAATCCAAATGGAACAATATTCGCATTATAGGAGTACCAGAGGAAGAAGAGAGAGAAAACAGATACAAAGTGTCTTTGAAGAAATAATTGCTGAAAACTTCCCCATGTTGGGGAAGGAAATAGTCTTGCAGCCCATGGAAGCCCACATATCTCCCAACACAAGGGACCCAAGGAAGACAACACCAAGACACATAATAATTAAAATGGCAAAGATCAAAGATAAGGACAGAGTATTAAAGGCAGACAGAAAGAGAAAAAAGATCACCTACAAAGGAAAACCCATCAGACTATCATCAGACTTCTCAACAGAAACCTTACAGGCAAGAAGAGATTGGCATGATATATTTAACATAATGAAACAAAAGGGCCTTGAACCAAGAATATTGTGTCCAGCATGATTATCATTTAAATATGACAGAGGGATTAAACAATTTCCAGGCAAACAAAAGCTGAGAGACTTTGCCTCTCATAAACCACCTCTACAGGATATCTTAAAGGGACTGCTCTACAGGGAAGCACTCCTAAGGCTAAAAAGATGTCACCAGAGAAAATAAAATCATAGCAAAGAAAGCAGATCATCCGAATACTAACTAAAGGCAAAGAATAAAACACCTAGTATAGAAAGAATGGAGGAGGAAGAATAAGAAGGGAGAGAAATAAAGAAACATTAGACTATGTTTACAATAACATAACAAGAAAGCTAAGTTAGATTGTTAGATAATAAAGAAGCAACCCTTGAACCTTTGGTAACCACGAATCTAAAGCCAGCAAGGGCAATAAGTACACATCTATCGATAATCAACCTAAATGTAAATGGACTGAATGCACCAATTAAAAGACACAGAGTAATAGAATGGATAAAAAAGCAAGACCCATCTATATGCTGCTTACAAGAGACTCACCTCAAACCCAAAGATATACACAGACTAAAAGTGAAGGGATGGAAAAAGATATTTCATGCAAACAACAAGGAGAAAAAAGCAGGTGTTGCAGTACTTGTATCAGAAAAAATAGATTTCAAAATGAAGAAACTAGCAAGAGATAAAGAAGGACATTACATAATGATAAAGGGGGCAGTCCAACAACAGGATATAACCATTATAAATGCATATGGACCCAACACAGGAGCGCCGGCAAATGTGAAAAAATTACTAACAGAATTAAAGGAGGAAAATAGAAAGCAATGCATTCATTTTAGGAGACTTCAACACAACACTCACTCCAAAGGACAGATCAATGAGACAGAAAATAAGTAAAGACTCAGAGGCACTGAATAACACACTAGAACAGATGGACCTAACAGACATCTACAGAACTGTACAACCAAAAGCAGCCAGATACACATTCGTCTCAAGTGCACATGGAACATTTTCCAGAATAAACCACATACTAGGCCACAAAAAGAACCTCAGTAATTTCAAAAATACTGAAATCCTACCAACCAACTTCTCAGATCACAAAGGTATAAAACTAGAAATAAATTTTAGAAAGAAACCAAAAAGGCTCACAAATACATGGAGACTTAACAACATTCTCCTAATTAATCAATGGGTTAATAATGAAATCAAAACAGAAATCAAGAATATATGTAGACTAATGACAACAACAACACAAAGCCACAACTTCTGTGGGACACAGCAAAGGCACTTCTAAGAGGAAAGTCTTTTGCAATCAAGGCCAATTTAAAGAAGGAAGAACATTCCCAAATGAATAGTCTAAAGACACAATTACTGAAATTGGAAAAAGAAAAAATGAGGCCAAAAATGACCAGAAGGAGGGACATAATAAAGATCAGAGAAGAAATAAATAAAATTGAGAAGAATAAAACAATAGAAAAAATCAATGAAACCAAGAGATGGTTCTTTGAAAAAATAAACAAAATAGATAAACCCCTAGCCAGTCTCATTAAGAGAAAAGGATAATCTACACACATAAACAGAATCAGAAATGATAAAGGAAAAATAACAACGGACCCCACAGAAATACAAAGAATTATAAGAGAATATTATGAGAATCTATATGCTAACAAGCTGGAAAACATAGAAGAAATGGACAACTTCTTAGAAAAATACAACCTTCCAAGACTGACCAAGCAAGAAACAGAAAAACTAAACAGACCAATCACCAGTGACGAAATTGAATCGGTAATCAAAAAACTACCCAAGAACAAAACCCCCAGACATGTGGATTCACCTCTGAATTCTCCCAGACATATAGAGAAGAAATAACACCCATTCTCCTTAAAGTTTTCCAAAAAATAGAAGAGGAGGGAATACTTCCAAACTCATTCTATGAAGCCAGCATCACTCTAATACCAAAACCGGGCAAAGACCTCACCAAAAAAGAAAATTACAGACCAATATCCCTGAGTAACATAAATGCAAAAATACTCAACAAAATATTAGCAAACCGAATTCAAAAATACATCAAGAGGATCATACACCATGATCAAGTGGGATTCATCCAAAGGATGCAAGGATGCTACAACATTTGAAAATCCATCAACATCATCCACCACATCAACAAAAAGAAGAACAAAAACCACATGATCATCTCCATAGATGCTGAAAAAGCATTTGACAAAATTCAGCATCCATTCCTGATTAAAACTCTCAACAAAATGGGTATAGAGGGCAAGTAGCTCAACATCGTAAAGGCCATATATGACAAACCCACAGCTAACATCATACTTAACAGTGAGAAGCTGAAAGCTTTTCATCTAAGACTGGGAAGAAGACAGGGATGCCCACTCTCTCCACTGTTATTCAACATAGTACTGGAAGTCCTAGCCATCGCAGTCAGACAAAACAAAGAAATACAAGGCATCCAGATTGGTAAAGAAGAAGTCAAATTGTCACTATTTGCAGATGACATGATACTGTACATAAAAGACCCTAAGGACTCCACTCCAAAACTACTAGAACTAATATCTGAATTCAGCAAAGTTGCAGGATACAAAATTAACACACAGAAATCTGTTGCTTTCCTATACACTAGCGAAGAACTAACAGAAAGAGAAATCAGAAAAACAATTCCATTCCCAATTGCAACAAAAAGAATAAAATACCTAGGAATAAACCTAACGAAGGAATTGAAAGACCTATACTCTGAAAACTACAAGACACTCCTAAGAGAAATTAAAGAGGACACTAACAAATGGAAATGCATCCCATGCTCTTGGCTAGATAGAATAAATATTGTCAAAATGGCTATACTACCTAAAGCAATCTACAGATTCAACGCAATCCCTATCAAAATATCACCAGCTTTCTTCATTGAACTGGAACAAATAATTCTAAAATTCATATGGAACCACAAAAGACCCCGAATAGCCAAAGCAATCCTGAGAAGGAAGAATAAAACAGGGGGAATTATGCTCCCTGACTTCAAGCTCTACTACAAAGCCACAGTAATCAAGACAATTTGGTATTGGCATAAAAACAGACCCACAGACCAGTGGAACAGAATAGAAAATCCAAACATTAACTCAAATATATATGGTCAATTAATATATGATAAAGGAGCCTTGGATATACAATGGGCAGATGACAGCCTCTTCAGCAGCTGGTGTTGGCAAAACTAGACAGCTACATGTAAGAGAATGAAAGTGGACTACTGTCTAACCCCATACACAGAAGTCAACTCAAAAATGCATCAAAGACCCGAATGTAAGTCACGAAATCATAAAACTCTTAGAAAAAACATAGGCAAAAATCTCTTGGAAATAAACATGAGCGACTTGTTTACGAACATATCTGCTCGGGCAAGGGAAACAAAAGCAAAAATGAACAAGTGGGACTATATCAAGCTGAAAAGCTTCTGTACAGCAAAGGACACCATAAGTAGAACAAAAAGACATCCTACAGTATGGGAGAATATATTCATAAATGACATATCCGATAAGGGGTTGACATCCAAAATATATAAAGAACTCATGCACCTCAACAAACGAAAAGCAAATAATCCAATTAAGAAATGGGCAGAGGACATGAATAGACACTTCTCCAAAGTAGAAATTCAGATGGCCAACAGGCACATGAAAAGATGCTCCACATCACTAATCATCAGAGAAATGCAGATTAGACCACAATGAGATATCACCTCACACCAGTGAGGATGGCCAACATCCAAAACACAAACAACAACAAATGTTGGCGAGGATGTGGAGAAAAGGGAACCCTCCTACACTGCTGGTGGGACTGCAAATTAGTTCAACCATTGTGGGAAGCAGTATGGAGGTTCCTCAAAAAACTCAAAATAGAAATACCATTTGACCCAGGAATCCCACTCCTAGGAATTTACCCTAAGAATGCAGCAGCCCAATTTGAAAAAGACAGATGCCCTCTTATGTTTATTGCAGCACTATTTACAATAGCCAAGCAATGGAAGCAACCTAAGTCTCCATCAGTAGATGAATGGATAAAGAAGAGGTGGTACATATACACAATGGAATATTATTCAGCCATAGGAAGAAAACAAATCCTATCATTTGCAACAACATGGATGGAGCTAGAGGGTATTATGCTTAGTGATATAAGCCAAGTGGAAAAAGACAGATATCAAATGATCCCCATCATATGTGGAGTTTAAGAACAAAGAAAAAAACTGAAGGAACAAAACAGCAGAAGACTCACAGAACCCAAAAATGGACTAACAGTTACCAAAGGGAAAGGGACTGGGGACGATGGGTGGGAACGGAGGGAGAAGGGGGAAAAAGGGGCAGTACGATTAGCAGACGTAATGTTGGGGGGGCGCGGGGAGGGCTGTACAAATCAGAGAAGATAAGTAATGATTCTATAGCATCTCACTACGCTGATGTACAGTGAGTGTAATGGGGTTGGTGGGGGGCACCTGATGAAGGGGATAGTTTAATAACCATAATATTGCACATGTAATTGTAGATTAATGATACCAAAATAAATTATAAAAAAAAGAACAAACCTACTCTTATCACCTGAGATAAAAATTGCTTAAAAAAATAAATAAATGCTTTATTTTTTACCTTTACTCACCACCTTTTATCTCTTGTATCCTTCCAAAATACAATAAAGGAAAAACAATAGAATACTGATTTTAAAGCGGTGTTTTTTGGTTTTTTATTTTGTGTCTTTTTTGTTTTGCTTTTGTATCTATTATAAACTAATGCCTTTAAGAAAATTTAAGGAATCGAATACACTGTAAATATTGTCTTTAATGATGCTTAAATTGTCCTATCTTTGACCAGGGTAACTGGTTCCACTCTCACTTTTTTAATGTAATCCTGGATGTTTTGATATTCCTTACTTTCTGGAATGAGAGGATTTTCCAATTAACTGTGACTTAGTTGCAATTAGGAAAGAATCTATGGTTCATTTTTGGTGGCAAATGGTATTTGGAGACCATATTCAATACTAAAGGAGCTAATTATTATTAGGGTAGCCATTGTTTCTAGGTATTCTTAGGACATAGAACCAGGGTATGTTTATATACCATACATTAATTCTAATATTCTCAATTAAACATGATTATAACAATTTTACATAGTCTCATTGATCTTGCATTTGTACCTCACTTTCAAATACACCAAAACTCTCCATTTTAGATAATACACAAATAATTATTCATTTGATCTAATACATGAATCAGCCCCCAAATTACAGCAACATTATTACCATCCACATCAGGTTTTTATTTTTTCAGTTAATGTTGTCCTCAGAGTATATCCCACTACAGTCAAATTACTTTAAATGATTATTATAGTTTTTTTGGCATGGTTTCCCACCACCATAAATACAATTGCATTTATATGATATCCTTTACTTTCACTTATTAGGAATTGATTTTTTCAATATTATTTTATTATATAATTTAATAAAATATTTACCTAGGTCCAAGGTCAAATCTATAAATAAGGTAGATTTAGGAGAAATCTGGCTTCTAATAGAGTCCCCTCTACCCTATTCCACTCTCTCCCATGGATAAACTTTTCTTTTTTTTAATTTAAAGTTTATCCTTCCATTGTTTTAAATAAGCTATTATACATTGACTTTCAAATGTCTTTTCTAAAATGAAAGATAGCATCACTATGCATCTTTTTCTACCTTACTCATTTTCTTAAATAATATATTCTGTAGATCATAATAAAATATATTCTCCATTTGTTCTCAACTATTTAATATGCCATTGTGTGCTTATTTATTCAACCACTCCTTTACTGATGGACATTTGGAAGTGGGACCCATTGGGGAAGACAAGAGGCACTAAAAACTCTAAATGTAAACACGGCTGCCAACAACTGTAGTTAGATGACAGCCCTCAGGCCTTCCAAAGAGATGGTAGTACAAGTTTTACTGCCATCAACAGGAACATAATCCACCCCTATTATGGGCAAAATTGTGTCCCTCACAGAACTCATATGTTGAAACCTTAATCCTAAATACCTTAGAATGTGATTGGATTTAGAGAAAAGGCCTTTAATGAGATGATTAAATTGAAATGAGTCTGGAAGTTTGGAAGGTTGGGCTCTGAACCAATTTGGCTGGTATCCTTGTAAGAAGAAGAAATTTGGATGGACAAGATGATACCAGGGTTGTGCATTCACAGAGGAAAGACCATTTGAGGACATAGGCAACCATCTCCAAGCCAAGAGAGAGACTTCAGGAGAAACCAAACCTGCCAACACTTTAATCTTGGACTTCCAACCTTCAGAAATAAGGAAATTAATTTCTGTTGTTTAAACTATTCAGTCTGTGGCATTTTGCTATGACAACTCAAGAAAGCTAATGCACTCCAATTTCTATAAGAGATGATAAGGTTCTCAATGACAATGGGTTAAGGTTAGCTAGGATTAGACAGAGGGGCAGACCAGGATGGGACTTAAGACTACTCCTAAATATATCCAACATCTACACTTTAACCAGAACATTGGCAAAGTTCACTGGCTTCAATAGAACTCAACAAACTAGTTGAGTTACAGACCATGTCAAACACCAGGTGTCTGCCATAGAACCAGTCACCCAGACAAATCCAAGTCCTCCCTTATATGTCCTACTTGCTCCAAAAATCTGAAGAAAGGGGAACAGAGAGTTGAAAGAATGAATCATGATTATCTTCTTACTTTGTCCAGCCCTTAAAGCCATAAGCTAGCAAGTCATGATGGAGAAAGAAACTTTAAACTGGGTGTAATATTAGAGTTTGAGTTAGATTCGGCTGAGTTTTCATGCCATTATTGAAAAATGACAGTAAATTATACAAAGTACCAAAATTACCTCAAAAAATAAGAAGAATAGTTTAATATAGCATAGTTAAATCAGTGACTGGAAATATATAATGCTGTTTCATGTTTAGATATAACTGCTATGGACTGACTTGTATCCCCCAAAATTAATAGGTTGAAACTTTAACCCCCAGTGCAGATTTGGAGATGGGGCCCTCAGAAGATGAGGTTTAGATGAAGCCATAAGGCTGGGGCCCTCATCATAGTTTCAATGCCCTCATAAGAAGAGACACTAGAAAGTCAGCGGTCTCTCTCTCTGCTCACCATGTGAGGATCCAGGGGGAGGGCAGCTGTCTCCAGGCCAGGGAGAGAGCTCCCACACAATCAGCCATGCTGGCACCTTGATCTGGAACTAGTATCCTCTAGAACTGAGGGGAAATAATATCTGTTGCTTTAGCCACCCAGTCTACAGTATTTTGTTATGGCAGCCCAAGCTAAACGATGATTAAGTATAACCCTCAATAAAACTCTTGTATTTGTAGCAAGAGCCCCAAGTAGTAAATTTCAAGCTCTCGTAGTAATTCGAACCCTGGAACTTTCTAACATGCCACTTTCCTTCTCAAAAGTGTTCTTTAAATGTTATTTGCCCACTAAATTAAGCGCAAGCCCTTCCTCTCTGGGATTTCCAGTATGGCCTCAACCTATGCCTTCAGCTTTATTCATGTTCTCCTCTGTACATGCTCTGGGCTCCACTTATCTCATACCAATCTCCATGTATATTGCTTCTGTAGGGCTGGCATACAAACTAACACAACCTGGATGGCTTAAACAACAGCTGCAGGCCAGAAGCCACAGTCAGGGTGTTGGCAAGGTTGGTTCCTCCTGAGGGCTGTGAGGTAATGACCTGTCCCAGGTGTCTCCTTGTGGCTTGCAGACACCACCTTCTTCCTGGGTCTCTTCACATTATCTTTCCTTTATGCATGTCTCTGTGTCCAAAGTTCCTCCTTTATAAAGATACCAGTCATATTGGATGAAGGTCCACACTGATAACCTCACTTAACTTGATCACCTCTTTAAAAACCGAATCTCCAAATAAAGTCCTGTTTGACATACTGGGGTTTAGGACATTAACATATGTACTGGGGGAGGTGTAAGGGGTCATCGTTTCAGCCAAAACACTATGTTTTCCCTTGTTTACTCCTCACTGCTCCAAAAAACTTCCTTTCTCCACTTTTCTTCCATGACCTTGAAATCATATGAGTTGTTCAAAGCAATCTTCTTTCTAAAGCCTCTTTTCTCCTGATATCCCCTGCCTCCCAACTAAATATACTCTCCACCTTCAAATACCCATTATACTTGGCTTTTTTTTTCTCATTGCACTCATCTCCTTCACATCATATACCATGTGTACTTTTTTCCTTCCCTTAATAGACAGTGAATGACCTTCTGGATGGTCTAAATCTGACCCCATACAGTGCCAAATTCAGGTCATAATATTTGGGAATTGAATAGGAGAATGTTTGGGTACACAGCTATTCATTTGACAACAAGTGGGGCAATGAGTCTGGATTGCAGTGGTTGTAATTCATTTGTGTCTGTATCTTTGGAACTGAGCACACAATGCTTGGCACAGAAGCATGACTTATTAAAGTGAGTAAATGATTTTTCTAAAATAGTGCATGCCAAGTGGAAGGGAGGGAAACAGCTGATAGGAAAGGTCAACAAAGAGAAATGCTTGTTACGTAAGTCCTGCCAGCATCTCATTGCCATGTCCTTCTGGACTGTAGAATCAGACTGTCAGTCTTGGATTAAATGAGCTCCTTTCAGAAGAGGCATCCATGGGGATCACTTTGGTTGGAAAAATGTCACAGGAAGTGAGGAGTGTGCCTTTATTACACGTTCTCTTAAATTTCACATTGGCGTTTATAGAGTGCCAGGATGAAATGACCATAAATAAATGATCTTGTCGAGGATACCTTGGCCTGTCTATGAAGAAGCCCACTGGGAATAGTGGCATGAAAGAAGAGAAAAGGTAAAGAGTAATAGATTCCATTAGCCACTGTGATTCTGGTAATCTTGCAGATAAGGCTGACTTTCTCCACACCTTCACCTGCTATAAGCATCAAATATTGACAAGGTGAGACAGAGGAAATAATTGAAGATCTCTGAATGGTCTTTGGGTAATCCATAACAGGGTTACACAGATCTGAGTGAATTCATTTTCATTTTATTCAGTTTCCAGAGGGAACCCAAAGACTTTCAAACTGTAAAAAATAATGTTAGGATGAACTCCTGTACTTAGCAGCCCAAGCCACTGCCTTTCTAAAATTGCTCAGTATTGCTCTTCATAAAGTCTAAGAAGTGCCACAGACACCGAAAAGACACAAGGCAGGATAGCAAGCAGAAGGACTTCAGCTTCCTCGAGATACAATATTTCATACTGCTATGAAATTTTAATTTCTTTAATGGAGGAGCACCGTTCAGCTGTGTGTAGGTCCTCTCAGCTCTGTGTAGGTCCTACACAGCCATAGGACACTCAGTGAAGGAGACATCTAACGCAGGGAGAGAGTACATAATGCTGGTAAAGAGCAGAGACTTTATAAAGTCAGAGTTTCAGGTTCCAGTCCAAATTCTTACACCTTCTAACCAAGCGATCTCAGGCAAGCTGCGTCAATGAGCCTCAGCTGACTCAGTTATCAAATGGAAGCCTTATTTCCCAGGACTGGTGTGAGAATTAAATGAACATATGGATATAAGGAGCTTAGTTCAGTGCCTAAGTTATATCAAGCACTCCATAAAATTTAACTATTAATAATTATGTATATATGGCTTCCTATGGGAAGTCCATAAGAATGATTTTTGTTTCTTCATTTTTTTAATGTTTTGTTTTGTTTTCAAAGAGTCCCAGTGTTCAGGGTTATCATGAATTTTAGATCCGAAAGAATTTTCAACAACCTTTGGCTCAACCTCTTCATACTACACAAATGTAAACCAGGGTATATGATCCAAAGACCATTTAGCTGCCAAAAAGAAAGCAACAGCTAAAACAAAGTTGCAAAAATTGGTTTGGTAGAGACAAACCCTTTGACAGAGCATAAACTGTGAAAGATGATCGGTCCCGAAACTAATACCTTAGAGCAGAGACAGGTACTTTAAAGGAAAAGACTCTGAACAGTGTCATAGCCATCTATCACACACTTTAGAGAAATGCTCTTTGCTAACTAAGATGACTTATAATTTGAACATGCTTTTGGAGTAAGTAGGATGTATATGGTAACATCACATTATTGCCATTTCTAGGAAAAATGTTTCGTTCATTCACACTGTAGCTCTGCTGGGTCTGCAGGGTTGTGATTGAGACAACCCTCTGTGATGTTGGCAGGGGGGAGGATTTCTTTATTGGCTCTGTAATTGGCAAGACACTGAGAAGAAATACCTTCATGGCTGGTCAGCCAGGCTCTTCCTTTCTAACTGCAGAATGTTGATACTTGCATTACACATACTATTTCACAGGGCTAACACCCACACTGGTTTCTTTCTATATTCTATAAAATAGGCAAAACTCCACATTTTCTACAGCCTGAGAAGACATTCAATAGTGTTGCACAGGAAGGACAATGAAATCCATGTTTTGGCCTGGACTCCAATGAGAGTATGACTTTCTCAAAATGGACTTAAAATTTCTATCTCTTCACAGTATCAAAGAAGAGAACACAGAGCCAGGCCATGGAACAAACAAGACAGACACCATTTTTGGAAAGGTAAGTAAAATAGAAAGCCCATATTTACTGGGGACAATTTGTAGAGGAGTGATTGGAAAGAACATTTCAATAGTAGAACAATTAGAATATTCTACACAAAAATTATAAGGATTAATAATATGGGTAACTGCAAAACCACTGTGTTATATACTTAAAACCAACATAAGATTGTATATTAATGATAATTCAATATAAAAAAAGACACCTAAAGGCCAAAACTGAGTCCCTGAGCAACAAAGCAAAAAAAAAAAAATTATAAGGATTAAGGTCCTAATACAGAAACACGTGGAACAAAGTTGAACCCTCTCCCTTCATTCCAGGAAGAGGAGAGTAGAATATGATCATACAAAGAAAAAAATCTTGGTAAAGGGTTTTCAGCAGTTTCTAATGAAGAACTAGATGCTCCTATTGGTTAATACTTATGGTTAGCTATTAATTACATATCAATTATTAACTAATCATATGGCAAAAGTTATAACACTTTCTTTCCAGAGTACATAGTTTTTCAACAAAAGCCTTCATATTGGGTCTTCATAAGTCCCAAGATAAAGAGCTCAAGATTTCATTATTGACAGTTATCTAAAGTGAGTAACTTTTTGAGTTAATTTTTAATATTCAGCTGAGAATGAATAAAGGCATATAAATAGCCTATCCAGTCACCACTTCTTTTCAAAGGTTTTACATTCTGACAAACACAAACCCAGAACAGTTACTGACATAAGCAGCACCAAGAATATACTTCTGTTTACATATAATCTAATATAAAAGTCTGGATAGAGGCAAGTCTTGACCAGCCCTTTGGGATTTAGCAGGGCTGAGACCTGACTGCAGCACAACCACACTGAGCAAGGAGAGACCTGGTTGTGCCCCTGGTCAGTCTGCTCCAACAGCGGTCTTCAGGCTAACTTTGCACATCCCCTCAATGCTTTCACTAAGACTATTTGCATGACTATGGTGAGTTTCAAGGGAGATAGTCAAAATAAGTCTCTTATCCAGAAAAGAGTAATAAATCCAGTAGAGATTGACAAATCGTGACCAGAAGTTATACCACTTGTTTATCTCCATGGTGCAAATGGGGAGTTATAGAGAATACCTCAAGAAAGGCAGTAAACAGAAGTCTTGAGTTGTGGAGATGCTAATGAGTAGCACCGTAGAAAGAAATAGCAGGCAATGAGTAGCTGAAAGGGAAGAACTATATTATATATATATATATATATATGTCAGCATATTAGAGCCTCAGTGGTAGTTTGAATAGCCAACACCCAATTCTCTGTGGCCCCTGTTTTACAGTTGCTAGATTTCCTGTCTTTCTTCATTCCTTTTGCAGCCTTTTCAAGGCAAACAAACAAAAAGGAATCACCATAATTTTTGGCCCTGCGTACATGGACTCCCATCATTTACCCCTACCAAAATCCCTAACCTCGCCTCCTCCCATTACGTCTACAGACTCCCGCAATCTTGCCGCAGACCACACAGTGTTTCCTTCCAGATCCTCCCTTTTCCTCTTCATCCTTCATATTCCAACTCATTTCCTCTAGTTGGCCTCCTCTGAACCACTGACCTACATTGCACACACATAAGTATTGGGCAGGCTTCAACCAGGAGAGCAGAGTGAGATATATATGGTATGTATACACACATGCATACATGCATGCATATATATAGGCACATGCACATATGTGTCTATAGTATGTGCTTTACATATACACATGTGTATATTCACATATATGAACCCAGGGAATTGGTTTACAGGATTGTAGAAGCTGGCTAAGCAACCTGGGAAGGTAGTTAGGAGGGGAAGATCCAGGGGGAAAGGAAAACATTGGAGAACCCCTTAATGCTTGGTGTGTTTGACTATTAAGAAGGGCCCAGACTCCTTTCAAAGGTCTTCCAACAGATGAAGTCATACCCACTTAGTATAATTTCCCTTTTGAGTCATACCCACTCAGTATAATTTCTCTTTTCATAAATTAAAAAAAATCAACTAATGTGGAACTTTATATTATACTGATGAAATCCCTTCACAGAAGCACTAAGACTAGTGTTTGATTGAGATGCTAGGAAAACATGTATCTTGCTTTGAATGACTGCTGGCTCCCTTCCCATTCACCAGTTCTCCTGAGAGAATATTCCTGTAGCTCAACCCAATGGAAACATACAGCAGAAGGGGAATCCTGGAGAATGTAGTACTCCAGCCTATCCAAGCTGATACGTCATGAAGCCATTATATCATAGCTCTTGGTAAATTTTTTGCCTTTGTTACAGATTCAAATTACCCATGTATTTGTATCAGCCTTCCCCAGGAAACTGCTTTCTGAGGGCAAATACGTATCTGTTTCACGTATCATAATATGCCCATGATTGGCACAGTGCCTGCACAGAATGGGAGTCAATAAACATCTGAAGAATGAATGAATAAACAAACGAATGAATGTATGAATGTCATGCTGTGAATGCAGCCCACATCTATCTGTCAAGCCATCGTGAACCGGACAACCGGACAACCGGCCTTCCTGTGATAATGGAAATAATCTCCAATGTGATGAGTGGATACATAAATATAAAGCTATATCTACTTTAGTTCATTTGTTTTCCATCTGGTCTTTCATACCACAAAGGTTCTTTTCACCTTGCAAAACATAAGATTTTAGTAACAGAAATGGTTTCAACAATTTTAATCCATTCAACCAATATTTATGAGCACCCAGTTCACACCAAGCTGTGTTAGACACCTGAGAAGCAAAGATGGCACAAGACATGGCCCTGCACTTAGGTAGCTCATGGCACATTAAGAGTGGCAGGCAGGGCAGGCTGCATGTTACAGGACTTGCTGGGTGTAAGGGCCTAATCAGAGCATAATGGAAGAGAGACAAACTTAAGATTTTTTTCTGCTGAAGAGTAAAAAATGTTTTACTCCAATTTGGTGGACAAGGGTGAAAGAAGGTGCTACAGGTGGAGAAAGGAGCATGAGCAGAGCCCCCAGCACATCAAAAACCTAGAGGAAGGGTTTCATTATGTGGATGTAGGGTAGGAGCAACTGAGTCAGGGTTTAAACCAGAGGTGTGGTCAAGTCATAGAAGCTTCTCACAAGCCCTCCCATATCATGATGACTGTAAGAATCTCTGACCCTGTCTGTTCTTTTGCCATGTCCACTTACAGGTCTCCCAATCTTTCACAGAGTCTCCTTTCATTCCAGGCTAGGTCTTCATTTTTTCCTTCAAATAATTCAAATGTCATCCTCAACTCCCTCCTAATATCTGTCAAAACACTCCACATGCTGCAGGATCAGTTTCCTGAGTGTCAAGGGTAGGGTAAGGAAGATGTGCTCTATTTGTATTAAATAAATAAGTACTGAATCAATGAAAAAATATTTATCACTTATGCTTTGAGGCCATCAAAGCAGCTTTTGCTGCTAAAATGTCTCCTGTCATTCAAAACAGATGCCATTAACTAATCCAAGGTTCTCAACCTGAACTATAATAACATTTGGGTTATTAAATCATATAAATTATTATGCTTCTGTGTTATGGAGGCTGCCCTGCATACTGTAGACTATTTATCAGCATTTCTTGTTTCTACCCACTAGGTCACTAGGTCCCCACTCCCCAAACTGTGAAAACCAAAAATGTCTCCAATGTTGCTAAATGTCCCCTCTGGAGCAAAATCACCCATGGTTGATGTAGATAAAATGAGAGTTCCTGTGGCCAGGATTCTCACCTGACCCTGGTTGACTAGCTCACTGCACACCTGTGGACTATACATGGCTGTTGACTCTATATAAAGAGCTCCGCCCAGTGCTCTGGGCACAACAGGGTGGCATGGCTGGAAGGCTGCAGGAGAGCAGAGCAGAGGCTGGAATGGTGACAGTGCCAAGGACAGAGGCCCAGAGGATGGCTGTGCAGGACGACTGTGCAGAGGCCCAGAGGACAGCTGTGTGGGATGTCTGTTCAGGCAGAGAGACCCAGAGGATGGCTATACAGACAGAGGGGCCCAGAGGCAGAGACCAGTTTGCTGCATGCAGACTCACTCTGAGTGAACAGGATTTTAGTGACTGACGTGCCACCATGGAAATAAAGTTGGGTATAATGCTTTCACCCCAAGAACGTTTTGCTATCAATTTCTTTGGTCCCACTGAATCTATAGCAAACTTGCCCGGGGCTGAAACCCATTGACAAGACAGTTGAGAGTCATCAATTTAATTCCATATTTTGATAGAATATTTTTAATACCTATAACAATGGCCTCTTCTTAAAAATGCAGGTGGTCTTCATGGAGCTTCTCTGTTTGGGAAACAGAATCCCCAAAATATTCAATGCCTACTTGAATATTGAATGTTGAGGTTAATCCAGAGACTCATTTGCTGAAATGGCTTCTTCAACAGCCAATCCAAGCCAGGCTGAGCCAGCACATCCCTCATCTTAACACATCACACGTTATATGGCCAATATATCTTGCCATAAATGTCCATCTATTAGCTGGGATCCTCTTCAGAGCAAAAACATTTTTATCATCTTTTGCAAAGAGCAAGCATTTTTCCATGCACATAGTAAGAACTCAATTAAAACTGAATGACTGATTGAATAAATGAATGAATGAATGAATGAATGAATCCTAGACATATAGAGAACTATAAACATGCACAATGGGAGTTACAGGTGGCTCATGCAGCCCAGGTACAAATGAAAGCCTGTCAGGTTAACCACTTACAGCAAGTGTTTTCTATTATCCAGACAGGAAGCCACTAGGAGCAAAGTGCACAGACTTAAAGTGGCAAATAAAGAAAGAAAAAAATTGGCCCTGAATCACTAAAAATTGTCTGTCATCTTTTTACTTTTATAATCCAGGCCAGGCTGACCCAAACCACCCTATTCAATTCTACCCCCATAGGACTATTACCTGCCTTGTTAAATATTCAGGAACACTGCTTATCTGGAAAGGGTGCAAGTACTTCAGTACCGCCAATTGATTAGCAGCCCCTCTGTAAGAGTAGCCTGTTGAAAGATATTACAAAACACAGCTCTGGGTTTGACAAGTTTTCCAGACTCAGAGTTCAGCACCTGGAGGCAATCAGGCAGCTTTCTCTGTCCCTGGGCAACAACAGATCTGGACATGAGAATTAGTACTTTATTCCCAGGATGAATTTCTAACTTAGAAGATTTGCTGATGCATCCTACTCTTCACAATTTTCTTTTTGCCTAAGAAGGTAGAATCTTCTTTAGAATGGACTTTAGAATCCTCTTTTTTTAATAGTTTATTTTGGTATCATTAATCTACAGTTACATGTGCAATATTATCGTGATTAAACTACCCCCTTCATTAGGTTTCCCCCACCAACCCCATTACAGTCACTGTCCATCAGCGTACTGAGATGCTATAGAGTCACTACTTCTCTTCTCTGAGTGGTACAGCCCTCCCCGTGCCCCCCCATTACATCTGCTAATCACAGTGCCCCTTTTCCCCCTTCTCCCTCCCTTCCCACCCATCTTCCCCAGTCCCTTTCCCTTTGGTAACTATTAGTCCATTCTTGGGTTCTGTGAGTCTTCTGCTGTTTTGTTCCTTCAGTTTTTTTCTTTGTTCTTATACTCCACATATGAGGGAAATCATTTGATACTTGTCTTTTTCGGCTTGACTTATTTCACTGAACATAATACGCTCTAGCTCCATCCATGTTGTTGCAAACGGTTTTCTACTTATGGCTGAATAATATTCCATAGTGCATATGTACCACATATTCTTTATCCATTCATCTGATGGACACTTAAGTTGTTTCCATTTCTTGGCTATTGTAAATAGTGCTGCGATAAACATAGGGGTGCATATGTGTTTTTCAAACGGTGCTGTTGCATTCTTAGGGTAAATTCCTAGGAGTGAGATTCCTGGGTCAAATGGTATTTCTATTTTGAGTTTTTTGAGGAACCTCCATACTGCTTCCCACAATGGTGGAAATAATTTGCATTCCCACCAGCAGTGTAGGAGGGTTTCCTTTTCCCCACATCCTCACCAACATTTGTTGCTGTTTGTGTTTTGGATGTTGGCCATCCTCACTGGTGTGAGGTGATATCTCATTGTGGTTTTAATCTGCATTTCTCTGATGATTAGTGATGTGGAGCATCTTTTCATGTGCCTGTTGGCCATCTGAATTTCTTCTTTGGAGAAGTGTATATTCATGTCCTCTGCCCATTTCTTAATTGGATTGTTTACTTTATGTTTGTTGAGGTGTGTAGGCTCTTTATATATTTTGGATGTCAACCCCTTATCGGATACGTCATTTATGAATATATTCTCCCATACTGTAGGATGTCTTTTTGTTCTACTGATGGTGTCCTTTGCTGTACAGAACCTTCTCAGCTTGATATAGTCCCACTTGTTCATTTTTGCTTTTGTTTCCCTTGCCCGGGAAGATATGTTCATAAAGAAGTCGCTCATGTTTATGTCGAAGAGATTTTTGCCTGTTTTTTTCTAAGAGTTTTATGATTTCATGACTTACATTCAGGTCTTTGATGCATTTTGAGTTGACTTTTGTGTATGGGGTTAGACAGTAGGCCAGTTTCATTCTCTTACATGTAGCTGTTCAGTTTTCCCAACACCTGCTGCTGAAGAGGCTGTCATCTCCCCATTGTATATCCAAGGCTCCTTTATCAAATATTAATTGACTGTATATGTGTGGGTTAATGTTTGGATTTTCTATTCTGTTCCACTGGTCTGTGGGTCTGTTTTTGTGCCAATACCAAATTGTCTTGATTACTGCAGCTCTGTAGTACAGCTTGAAGTCAGGGAGCATAATTCCCCCTGTTTTATTCCTCCTTCTCAGGATTGCTTTGGCTATTTGGGGTCTTTTGTGGTTCCATATGGATTTTAGAATAATTTGTCCTAGTTCATTGAAGAAAGATGGTGGTATTTTGATAGGGATTGCGTTGAATCTGTAGATTGCTTTAGGTAGTATAGCCATTTTGACAATATTTATTCTTCCTAGCCAAGAGCATGGGATGCATTTCCATTTGTTAGTGTCCTCTTTAATTTCTCTTAGGAGTGCCTTGTAGTTTTCAGAGTACAGGTCTTTCACTTCCTTCGTTAGGTTTACTCCTAGGTATTTTATTCTTTTTGGTGCAATTGTGAATGGAATTGTTTTTCTGATTTCTCTTTCTGTTAGTTCATCATTAGTGTATAGGAAAGCAACAGATTTCTGTGTGGTAATTTTGTATCCTGCAACTTTGCTGAATTCAGATATTAGTTCTAGTAGTTTTGGAGTGCAGTCTTTAGGGTTTTTTATGTACAATATCATGTCATCCGCGAATAGTGACAATTTGACTTCTTTACCAATCTGGATGCCTTGTATGTCTTTGTTTTGTCTGATTGCCATGGCTAGGACTTCCAGTACTATGTTGAATAACAGTGGAGAGAGTGGGCATCCCTGTCTTGTTCCCGATCTTAGATGAAAAGCTTTCAGCTTTTCACTGTTAAGTATGATGTTAGCTGTGGGTTTGTCATATATACACTTTATGATGTTGAGGTACTTGCTGTCTATACCCATTTTGTTGAGAGTTTTAATCAGGAATGGATGCTGAATTTTGTCAAATGCTTTTTCAGCATCTATGGAGATGATCATGTGGTTTTTGTTCTTCTTTTTGTTGATGTGGTGGATGATGTTGATGGATTTTCAAATGTTGTAGCATCCTTGCATCCTTTGGATGAATCCCACTTGATCATGATGTATGATCCTCTTGATGTATTTTTGAATTCGGTTTGCCAATATTTTGTTGAGTATTTTTGCATTTATGTTCGGATATTGGTCTGTAATTTTCTTTTTTGGTGAGGTCTTTGTCAGGTTTTGGTATAAGAGTGATGCTGGCTTCATAGAATGAGTTTGGAAGTATTCTCTCCTATTTTATGGAAAACGTTAAGGAGAATGAGTGTTATTTCTTCTCTATATGTCTGGTAGAATTCAGAGGTGAATCTACCTGGTTGGGGGTTTTGTTCTTGGGTAATTTTTTGATTACTGCTTCAATTTCGTTGCTGGTGATTGGTCTGTTTAGTTTTTCTGTTTCTTGTTTGGTCAGTTTTGGAAGGTTGTATTTTTCTAAGAAGTTGTCCATTTCTTCTAGGTTTTCCAGCTTATTAGCATATAGATTCTCATAATTCTCTTATAATTCTTTGTATTTCTGTGGGGTCCGTCATTATTTTTCCTTTCTCATTTCTGATTCTGTTTATGTGTGTAGATTCTCTTTTTCTCTTTATAAGTCTGGCTAGGGGTTATCTATCTTGTTTATTTTTTCAAAGAACCATCTCTTGGTTTCATTGATATTTTCTCTTGTTTTATTCTTCTCAATTTTATTTATTTCTTCTCTGACATTTCTTATGTCCCTCCTTCTGGTGACTTTGGGCCTCATTTGTTCTTCTTTTTCCAATTTCAGTAATTGTGTCATTAGACTATTCATTTGGGAATGTTCTTCTTTCTTTAGATAGGCCTGGATTGCAATATACTTTCCTCTTAGAACTGCCTTTGCTGCGTCCCACAGAAGCTGTGGCTTTGTGTTGTTGTTGTCATTAGTCTCCATATATTATTTGATTTTTGTTTTGATTTGGTCATTAACCCATTGATTAATTAGGAGAATGTTGTTAAGTCTCCATGTATTTGTGAGCCTTTTTGATTTCTCTATAAAATTTATTTCTAGTTTTATACCTTTGTGATCTGAGAAGTTGCTTGGTAGAATTTCAATAATTTTGAATTTACTGAGGTTCTTTTTGTGGCCTAGTATGTGGTCTATTCTGGAAAATGTTCCATGTGCACTTGAGAAGAATGTATATCCCGTTGCTTTTGGGTGTAGAGTTCTGTAGATGTCTGTTAGGTCCATCTGTTCTAGTATGTTGTTCAGTGCCTCTGTGTCTTTACTTATTTTCTGTCTGGTTGATCTGTCCTTTGGAGTGAGGGGTGTGTTGAAGTCACCTAAAATGAATGCATTGCTTTGTATTTCCTCCTTTAATTTTGTTAGTATTTGCTTCACATATGCTGGCGCTCCCGTATTGGGTGCATATATATTTATAATGGTTATATCCTCTTGTTGGATTGACCCCTTTATCATTATGTAATGTCCTTCTTTATATCTTGCTACTTTCTTCGTTTTGAAGTCTATTTTGTGTGATACAAGTACTGCACCACCTGCTTTTTTCTCTTTGTTGTTTGCATGAAATATCTTTTTCCATCCCTTTACTTTTAGTCTGTGTATATCTTTGGGTTTGAGGTGAGTTTCTTGTAGGCAGCATATAGATGCATCTTGTTTTTTTATCCATTCTGTTACTCTGTGTCTTTTGATTTGTGCATTCAGTCCATTTACATTTAGGATGATTATCGATAGATATGTACTTACTGCCCTTGCTGGCTTTAGATTCGTGGTTACCAAAGGTTCAAGGGTGCTTCTTTACTATCTAACAATCTAACTTAACTTTCTTGTTAGGTTATTGTAAACACAGTCTGATGTTTCTTTATTTCTCTCCCTTCTTATTCTTCCTCCTCCATTCTTTATATACTAGGTGTTTTATTCTTTTTGCCTTTAGTTAGTATTTGGATGATCTGCTCTCTTTGCTATGATTTTATTTCCTCTGGTGACATCTTTTTAGCCTTAGGGGTGCTTCCCTCTAGAGCAGTCCGTTTAAGATATCCTGTAGTATTGGTTTATGAGAAGCAAACTCTCTCAACTTTCGTTTGTCTGGAAATTGTTTAATCCCTCCATCATATTTAAATGATAATCGTGCTGGATACAATATTCTTAGTTCAAGGCCCTTCTGTTTCATAATGTTCAATATATCATGCCATTCTCTTCTGGCCTGTAAGGTTTCTGTTGAGAAGTCTGATGACAGTCTGATGGGTTTTCTTTTGTAGGTGATCTTTTTTCTCTCTCTAGCTGCCTTTAATACTCTGTCCTTATCTTTGATCTTTGCCATTTTAATTATTATGTGTCTTGGTGTTGTCTTCCTTGGGTCCCTTATGTTGGGAGATCTGTGGGCTTCCGTGGACTGCGAGACTATTTCCTTCTCTAGCATGGGGAAATTTTTAGCAATTATTTCTTCAAAGACACTTTGTATCTGTTTTCTCTCTCTTCTTCCTCTGGTACTCCTATAATGCGAATATTGTTCCATTTGGATTGGTCACACAGTTCTCTTAATATTCTTTCATTCCTAGAGATCCTTTATCTCACTCTGCCTCAGCTTCTCTGTATTCCTGTTCTCTGATTTCTATTCCATTAACAGTCTCTTGCATCTCGTCCAGTCTGCTGCTAAGCCCGTCCATGGTTTGTCTCAGTTCTGCATTGTCTTTCCTGACTTCCCTCACTTCCTCCCTCAGCTCTTGCATGTTTCCCTGTAGATCCATCAGCATGGTTATGACTTTTATTCTGAATTCTTTTTCAGGAAGATTGTTCATTTCCATCCCTTCAGGCTCCCTTTCTGGTGTTGTCTGGGTCTGGGTGAGCTTTGTTTGTTCTATATTCCTCTGTCTTTTCATGATGATAGAAGTGGTTGCTGGTAGATGCCATGTATGTCAGCTGGGCTCTTTAAGACTTTAAAAGAAAAATAAGGAAGAGAAATAAAAGGGAAAAAAGAGAAAGAAAGAAAGAAAGAAAAGAAAAGAAAAAAGAAAAAAAAGAAAAAAAGGAAAAAAAAAAGCCCACCGGGGGTAGATTCTGTGGGGATGCTGTAGGTGGCGCTGTTGCTCCACTATTCCGCAGCCACGGCCTCACAGCTCCGAATGGCCGTTTGTACCTCTGGCTTGCAGCGGCAATGAATGGGAGGCTGTTGTTCTCTTTTTGAAGTTTCAGTGTGGCTACTTTTTCCCAGTCGCCAGCTAAGGGGTCCAAAATTCCTCAGGGCTCACAGCCTGCTGGGCCAAGTGTGCTGGGATGATCCTGGGCCCTTGCCTCTTTAAGACCGCCAAAAAAAAAGCATGCACTTTTCTTTTGTCCTGGGGAGCCTGCTGCAAGGTCCTGGGTGCGTTCCTAGCCCAAAACCTGAACCTTCTGCCTCTCCAATATCCGATACACCACGTGATGTGTGTCAGCACTCCACTCCTGGCACAGATCACCAGGGCTGGTTATTTCACGGGCCTGTACTTCCACTCCCTCCCAGCACTGAATCCTCTCCTCCCGCCGGTGCGCTGGGGTGGGGGTGTGCTCGGGTCCCGCCGGTCACAGCTCCGTATCTTACCTGCCTCACGGTGTGCCGAGTCCTCTCAGGTACAGATGCAGGCTGTGCGCTGTCCTGTATCTTCTGGTCTCTCTTTTAGGAATAGTTGTATTTGCTGTATTTTCATAGATATGTATGGTTTGGGGAGGAGATTTCCGCTGCCCTGCTCATGCCGCCATTTTCCCATAGAGTCCTCTTTTATTAGAGACTCTGGGACCCAGGGTTACACTCAGTCTTGATGAGGCAGCTGAAGCTCAATGAGGGGAAATGACTTGCCCAAGATCCCTGGGGTAGGTAATTGCAGACCTGGGATCAGCTCAGGAAATGTTGATGGAGTGAATGCATCGGTGGAATTGAGGAGCTAATGGGTTGGACCTTCCTCTGGACCTAAGGAAGGCTCCCTAGAGACACTGATGAAGCCGACTGGAGCCAGGTTGGGGAAGTGTTTAATTAACAATAAAAGTATTTCAAGGTGGTTGGAGTTAAATTAATTCATTCATTAATGTATCCTCCAGATATCAGTGTATGCCTACTATGTGCTAGGTATTATGCAAGTTTCTGGAGATAAGTGATAAAGCAGGCAAACACAAACAGAACAAATAGACCAGCAGATAATAGACATAATATTATATTCAATATTTCTTTTATATGTGATATTACATGATATTCATTGTCTTTGTGCCTCGTGCACCTGGTAGCATAACAAAATAGCATAGATTGGGTGGCTAAAACAGAAGAAATTTATTTTCTCACAGTTCCATAAACTGAAAATCTAAGATCAGGGTGCTAGCATGATAGGTTCTGGTGAGAGCCCTCTTCCTTTCTTCTAAATAGCCACTTTCTCACTGTATCCTCATGTGGTGAATCATAAGCTGTTAGATGTCTCTTTTTATAAGGCCACTAATTCCATCCCGGGGCAACCTGAATCTACTTGCCTCCCAAAGGCTCCATATCCAAATGCTAAGGTAAGGGCTTCAACATATGAATATGGGGGGATACAATTCAGGACATATCACATATAACCAGATATGATGTGATATGTGATATATAATACATTATATGGTATGATAATATATAGAAAATATCAACTGAGAAATGAAGGAAAAGGCCAGAGAAAGGTCTTTGCAGGGGGTGACTTCTAAGGCCAAGTGTGTTCTAGAGTTCAAAGGAAAAACAAAGAGCCAGACACTGGAGACTGATGCAAAAGGTCCTGAGTAAATAGAGGAAGGGATTAACAGACAAGGAGAAAGGCAGGCAAGTCCAGTTGCTAAGCTCATAGCCTGTGGAGTCAGACAGACCACAGGCACTTGTCAGCTATGACCACGAACAGATCGTTCAAATCTCTAAGTCTTGATTTCCACAATTATAAACTGAAGAGAAAATAGTAACCAATTTATACAGTAGCTGTGAGTACTACAGGAGGTAATTTGCATAAAGAGCTTAGCCCTGAAGCTAGCATACTGTTTGATAAATGGTAGCTATGATGACTGAAATATTGAAAATATCCCAACATCCTGTTGGCTCTACCTGGAGGATACAACCTGCATCCCATCACCTCCAGAGCCACCACCCTGGTCAAAATCACCAATGACCTGTATGGTCTTGGACCAATTATTTAAACTCTTTATCTCCGTTTCCTCATATGTGAAACAGATACAGTGTTAACTGTCTACCACATAGAGCTGTTATATGTACTTGTAAATAGACACACATGTAAAATACTTTAAAAGATGCCTAGACCCTACCCATGGTAAGTAAATGGCTCCTATTATCATCTCTTGTCAGGATTATCAGGCTCGCAGCCTTTTACCTGATCTCTCTGCTTCCATCCCTGCTTCTTGGGTATTTCAGAAAGCAGCCAGAGTAACTTGTTCAGTAAATGAATCATGCCACCCTCTCCTGAATTAACATCTCACTCAGAGCAAAAGTAAAGTCTTCACATTGGCCCGAACCCCTTAACTCTCAGACTTATTCCCCACCACCCTTGCCTTGATTAGCCTTCCTCTGGCCATCCAGCCTCCTGGGCTACTCCTCCCACATGCTAGACACCCTAGCACATCCATGTCTTTCCACTTTAGTTCTCTTCTGCCTAGAATGTTCTTGCCCCAGCAAATCCATGACCTGTACCTCCAACTCCACTCAGGTCTCTGTTTAAATATCCCATTAGCAGGAAGACCATCCCTCAAAATTAACCTAAACAGCAAATGCCACCTGGCTCATCCTATCACCCTGACCCTTCTTTATTTCCCTTACTATCTGACATGTTGTGGACTTATACTGATAATTGCTCATTGTCTACTGTCTCAACAGAATGTGAGCTCCATGCAGGCAGGGATTTGGTTTGTTCAGTGGCAAAGAGAAATGTGCTGAACATGTTGAAGGAGCTTAATAATTTTTTTCAGTGATAAATGAGTAAGAGAGTCATGGTTGGGGTGTCCTCTCTGATTGACCATTGACCATATGTGGCGGGAGGTGGCCACTCTAGCTGGAAGGCATAGAAACTGCAGTTCTGCATGAAGACTCATGAAACTACACCCACTGATTGCCAGACTAATTTCTTTTCTAGGAGCAGCCTGGAAGATCTGACTGAATAGTTCTCAGTGGCAGAAGGCAAATAGTCTGCATGGTTTAGCAATCGCCAGCATTACCCTAATGATCTGGTAAATCATCCTGAAATTCTAAAGGTCTCTAAAATATAGTGATTCTCACTCAGTCTCCAAGAGGATGTTGTTAGTGATCCATATGAGATGGTCTTTTTGCAGCCAGGGTATAAGGGATAAGGTAGAGTTCTCCTGCCTTTTTTATAGCAAAGGACAACCCACTCACAGGCAAGACAGGGCTGTAATCCTGCAGAGAGAGAGGGGGAGGGAGGGAGTGTGTGTGTGTGTGTGTGTGTTTGGGGAAGGGGAGCATAATTTTAAGCAGAAACCTCAGTTAAGCAAAGTCAAAAAGCTATTTTGATGCCCATTTTAAATATGATGGGGGCCACTTTTCATAAATGGTTGGCTTCCCTCAGTTTTTCTTCCTTCCTTCTTTCTTTCCTGGCTACACTCCGGAGAAAATCGAAGATGAGCACTTATTTCATGCTGAGTGTGACCACTATCTAACCTGTCGCTGTGTAGCACCAATCTTAGATCCAGGGCACAAGGGCCAGAGCCCCAGGCTTTAGAAGATACTCTATATCACAAATACATTAGAAAATGGATTTATTAAAGAATATGCTGTCATCTCTGCTTCTTGGCATTCTGCTTTCCACTCTGACATAGCATGGTCCCTGACCTTAAGCCTCCACACCTATGAGAGTACAAGACACTGACCCCGGAAAATGCTTTTCCACATCTCTTACCCTGGGTCCTTGAAATGAAGGGTGAGTGCATCCAAATGCCATAAAGGTTTGTAGGGGGGCTACTGCTAAGACAGAAATGGATGCTGCAGAATTTGAGTAGCAGGAACAACTTAATCAGGTGAATTAACGGATTAGCTTGTGAAATCTTTCCTTGCCAATAGCACAAAGTCAGTAGATTTGTACATGACACAATAGCACAAAGCCTCCATTTTCTTGCTTTGGTTCGTATTGCACCTCATGGCTCCAGAGGTGACATCAGCTGGGAGGTATTCACATTGGTTCCCGAGGTCAGCTAAGGAACATTTTCCCATATTAAGCAATTCATCTTGCCCTGAAAGTTTTATATGTTTGTATTATGGATGTAATAGGCATGAAACACAATGCTAGTTCTTTACATTGGCAACCAGATGGGCATCACATGCTGGAATAGTAAATAGTGTTATCGCTAAAGAAGTTAGTAGGATTTTGTTAAATTTGTAAGGAATCAAATAAAATACTTCAGCATTATTTAAATAATTTAAATGTAATATCTGATACCTTGACATCATTATAATTTGAAGTTTAATTTTATTTGGAGTGTTTTGGAAGAAAACTTAAAAAAAACAATCAAATTTAATCTGTGCATTTTTACACTTACCTACATTTTTTATGAATATTTACTAAAATGTCATATACTTTGAATTCAGTTATATATTTTTTCAACCCTTTAAACCATTTAAAATATGTACAAGTTGAGATTGGGATACCATCCAAAATGATGAAAATTCAGCTCACAGAAGAAAAAAACTGCAAAGAAAAAAAAAATATTTTCCAAAAGGGAGCCTGCCTAGAACTATAAATAATAAAAGTGAATAAACTTTATTCAATAGGAATCACAGAAAATCAGTGACTACTGCATTATGAAATTCTTGATGTAAAGAAGATTTAGTCATTAATCAAAACAATGAAAATGTGCAGGGAACTTACTGTCATCACATCTGCACCCTGAACAAGTCAGATGAGCTCAATGCACACCCTGATCTTTACTGAATCAAGACATAATTGCTGATCAAAAAGAGAGAATGCTTGGGCCCCCATTTCCCCCCTTGCTCTGGACCCTGGGAGTCTGCCTGCCCAAAACTCGCTGCAGAATAGACTGCTTCAGCCCCAGGTTCTACCTGCCTTACTGTCCCTAAACACAAGTCAACAAAACCTTCCTTCTCACAGCGATCATCACAGGGAAAAGGGCGGCACCCTCTAAGAATGACAACCGTGAGGAAACTATAGTGTTCAGACCAGGTGCCAGCTTGCAACGGCCAGTTCCCATCCTCAGATTGTAAGCAGGCTCACTCTGACCTTCCCTTCCATTTTATTGATTTATTTTTTAAATCACATGTGTTGAGGACAAGTTATATACAAGGCCACTCAAGTACTTTTTATGCTCTATTTTATTTGATGTTCAAACAATCTATGGAAGGGTTAATATTATTTTCTTCATTCGAAGATGAGGAAAACAGGAAAGTTGGTGATTCGCCCTAGTTGATCCATGTAACTAGGATGGTGCTGGCATTTGAACCCAGGTACTCTGGCTCAAGACCCCACAAATAACTTATGTTGTCCCCCATTCATAAACTACCTTAGGGATGAGGGTGAAGTTTTCCCATCCTCTGTCCTTTCTGGATTATTCTTTATCAAATGCCATGTTGATTCTGCCCCAAAGATCTTTCACTGTAAAAAACATCAGTATCAATTCTCTCTCAACAGTCTGTGGGTCCCTTGAGAGGTGGACCTACATCTTGTTCACATACAGGCTTATATGTTGTAGGAGCTGAGTAGGTCTTTGATGAATGAAGGCAATGCAGTAAGTGACCCTTATCTCAAATGGGTAGTTGCATTTCTGAAGCTCTCCAGACACATGGTATCTGTTGGGAGACTTGCGATCCCCTGCCCATGTTCCTGCGGCGCCGCAGGTGGAGCATGCGTCCTCTTGCAGCTCTCAGTAAAAGCACTCTCCTCTCTTTTTGCCTGTCCCTCATACCTCTCTGTAAGAGGCCAAGTGATTGGTCTTGCTGACAAGATTGGGATGGAGGACCAAGAATGGGGAGGGTACCTGCTTCCGGGCTCTCTTTGTGCCTAATATGCCCACAGAATAGAGGCCTTCTTTTCTCCACCTCTTCATCCATATGGGAGGCACACACCTGCTTAAGGGCCCAGGGGCACCTTCTAAAGGCAGATCAGTGGGCTCACCTCTGTGCCGCTTCCAGCTTCTCTGAGGCATGGAGGTGAGGATATCATGACTCCCATGCAGCAAACTGAGAAAACATCTGGTCTGTAAACCCTACTTTTACCACATGTGGGCCACAAGTCTGAGGCAGGGGAGGGAGCAGAGAGCCTGATGCTGATTGCAGGTCCAAGCACGTGCTCTAGTCCCCGTTAACCACCAATAAAGCTGATATTCCCATCTCTGTTCAGCTCCTATGTATGTGTCTGATGATTCTGAACTTCCAAGATGGAAGAGACTGAACAACATCATTTCTTTAAAACTCTCTTCTAAGCAAGAATGATTAGTTTTGGTAAAGTCTTACAGTTTTAGCCACAAAATTTGATTGCAGTAGATCCACTCTCATTTTATTGAGTCCTCTTCCCAGAGAAGATTTCCTTCTTCTCTATTCCTAGAACAGGGGAGGCTCCCACTGCACCCCATAACATTTGCCCTCAGCACTTTCCAGGATAATATCTATTACAGTCAGTGTCATATTGGGAATAGGCTTCACAAACGTCAGACTCAAAGCTCTTTAGAGGTAGGGAGACAAAGATCCTGATTATCTTACTTTTCACTATATTCCCTGTAGCCTTGCATTTAGAGGGCACTTACCAAATAAATATAAATAAATATTAATAAATGAGGAAATTATAAGTTAATTTAACATGTAACTCTAATGTCCTGGAATTTAACTATCTTGTTAATGTTTAGAAAAATTATTTCAAAACACTTCAAGACTTTAATCTGACTTTTAAAAATATTGTTGAATCAAGCAAGCTAGTGAGAGGCCAAGGGGCAGAGAGGAAAGTGGCTCAATCTGGGAGCATAAGGGTGCAGAAGTATCTGCCTCCATGCAGTGTAAACCCAATAGAAGTGAGCTTTCTAGTGCATGATTCTGGGTCCATATTTTGCATTTTAATGGTATTCTTGGATCTTCATAAAATCTCATGATACTTGATTAGGCAGAGAAGGCACAGAAACACCATTTACCTCTCACTCCATGGGAAGAGGAAGCAGAAACCTAAAGAGAGACACTGGGATCTTCAACCAAACAACAGAGCCAGAGTCCAAGAATAGGAATCCTTGCCCACCAGGTCTATGTACTGCTACATGCTGTCCAAGAAGCTATCCTGTCTCTCATTAAACAGTAATAGGCCAGGGTTCAATAGGCACTGATGATTGAATAGGACTCTGAAAGCCCACTGACTAGGGGAAGAGGGAGATTAATCAATCCATGATTATTGATAAGGTGGAAAAATGGTATAATGTGGCATGCTTAGCACCCATGATTAGAAACCTATGCAGAAGGAATTTCTAAGTTTACCTAGTAGGGAAGGATGTCAGCTGATTCATTCTAGAGCAATTAATGATCTTCATTTCCATGACTGAGTCAGGATGCTGAATGAGTTTAGGGGCCCAGAAGAGTTTTTAGGAAGGGTCATTCCAGGGGAAAGACATTCTTTCCTTCCATTTCCCACCTTGCCTTCCACTCTCCACTTTTTCTAGCTACATAACATGCATACTTCCCTGTAGCCTCCAGCCTGCCCACAAACTGGTCCCTCCACTCAAAATGTTCCTACCCTATCTCCACATAGCTGCTTCCCCTCTCTTCACACTTGACCTTAAATGTCATTTCCACAAGGAGGATTTCTCATCCTGCCCCCAGTCTGGAGTAGCAACCCCTTTTCCCATTATTTCTTTCATTGCATTTTCATTCACGTTCTTAAACACAATGTTTAATAATGTATTTCCTTATAAGTTAAAGTTTCACTGTCCATCACCACCATTGAACTTTAAGCTTCTGAGAGCAAGGACCATCTGTCTTACTCTCAACAGTACACCATGTACTTTATGTGTACTTGTCACATAAACAACCCACACTAAACTACTTTGAATGATTGAAGACATGATTAGATTAACCATTTTTATCACCCTTCCTGAACATGTAATGTGAATGCATGAATTCATTGTCAGCTGACATTTACTGAATACTTATTATGTGCTAGACACTGTTCTAAGGATTTTACAAATTGCTACCTTAATCATTCGTCTTAGCTTCCTTAAGAGATAGTTAATAAGGTAATGCCCATTTTATAGATAGAGGGTAAGTAAGTTGCTCAAGTTTGCACAGTGGGAAGTAGCAGAGCTGGAGTGAATGTCACGATCAGAGAGTTAGTGCTTTTGGCTTGGACGCCATGTTACTTCTCATGAATGAGTGAGTGGATCAGTGAATGAATGAAGTGTAAATGGCAAACCATGTTCCGGGAACTGCCAGAAGTTCCCTGAATGTACTCACCCCTGAATGACTGAAGTACAGGGTGCAAGTAGGAAAGCAGAGGGCTGAGCCAGGGGCCCAAAGCATGAGGGTCTTGCGTACCACATATAGTATCCTCATTTGGTTGGAAGGGGGCATGGAAGCTCTGTACCTGGAGAAATAAAGCAAGATTTCATTTAAGAGAGATCACTGGCTTTTCTGTTAAAATGATAATTCAGCCCCATATAAGAATGTTACCATCAAACTCTGTACTGTATCTCTATTCCCTCCTTGATACCAGCTGCCTCCTCCATGCTGAGCCTCTCAGATGAGCCATGTTGGTGGACTGCCTGCTCACTTTGCAAATATCCCTGCCACTTGCAAATGTTTCTCCATTCTTCTTTGGCTCTTTGTTTTACAATCAATTGAGTAGCCCCACAATTAAACCCCCTCCACAGCTCATCCTAAAGTCTCAGGCCCAGATTCCCCTTAAACATCCTAAATTTCTGGATGTTATAGGCCAGGTTACTAGGATAGGACTTCGGTAGTAGACTATGAAGGCAGGGAGGTGAGTTGATCCATAGATAACAGTATACATGACATTAAGGAGGACGAAGGACTAGGAATGAGGGGACTAATACTAACTGTGAAGTTATTGCAATAGTCAAGTTGAATTTAAAATGGTCTGTTTTCTGTCGGTGTTTATGGGACAGAAAAAAGTGGAGAGATGCAAGACCATAAGCAATAGAACTTGGAGAATGATGAGAGAAGGGCAAAACAGGGCAAAACATCAGGGAAGCCTCCGAAGTTGAGTCCAAGAGTGTGAAAATATATATATATATATCACTTAAAAAAATAGAAAAGGAAAAGAAATCAAAAGATTGATGAGATTCCTTCGGACATTTGAATTCAAGGCACTGACTTTATCCAGGGGTAAAATTCAGCCTGCAGCTGGCAATGATATCTATGGATTGGGAAAAAGTGTGTGAATGAAGACACAACTATGAGCCATTCTTGTTGATATTATAATTTAAATGTAGCCAAGCACTGTGCTGGTTCAATATTGCCTCATGAAGAGGCCATAATAAGAATGAAAATTTGGAAAAGTCTATGGTTTTAGCAATTGGACATATAAGGGATTTGTTTTGGGAAAGATGGATAAGGAGCATGGAAGGGTGAGACAGATTTTTGTCAAGTTTTATCATGCCAGAGGCTTGTAGTCCTCTCTCTTGAGAAGATTATCGTTGGTCACTTGACTTTCACTGTCTTCAAGGAAGAACTCTGTGAGACAATATAGACCTCAGAGAACAGCCATGATTTACCCCCAGGGTCAGAACACATGACAGAACTAACAGGTAGAATATGGGTAGAAGAAGCAAAGAAATTATTAAATGCATATTTTATCTCTTTATATATGAAATGCATATTTTATATCTTTCTATATGTTTACTTATGTTCCTTCTGCCACTTCAAGTGAGTATTCCTTCAAAAAAGAAAGGAAAAAATTTAAAAGATTAGGAAACAAAGCATAAGCCAAACAGCTGGGACTGGTGAGGATTTAACTGGAGCTGCCTTGATACTAAAGAACTGAGACAATGAAGTGGCCATTAGATCTTGCCAGAGCCCCAAAGACCCCTCCCCTGCTCCACAGAACACTTCAGGATCTCTATAATAAACAAAAGCAGGAACTCTCTCAATCTCATGAATTTCCCAGGCATTTTCCCCTTGGGTCAGCTTCACATTCTTAGCCACTGTCGGTGTTCCCACATTCTACCTCATTGCCTTTTAACCTCACTCTCGCTCTTTAATTCATGTGAGCTAATGACTTTTTTAGATTGTCTGCCTGACTTCTGATTCAGCACGTCTCTAAGATGCCACCCCGCAGAACACCTCCACAACCTGCTAAAAATTGAAATGCTACACCCACACTGAATCCAGAGTCCAACAAGCTGTATTGCATATGCAACCCAGTACCCTTCCCTTACTCCATCAGGAAAAGCTTGGGCATATATGGCCCAGGAGAGACAGCAAGAGAAGGTTCTAGATGAAGAAGACTGGATCTGCTCTGGGCTTCAGGAAGGAAATAAAGAAGGCCTTGTAGCTCCCAGATTGTCCAGTTCAGCTCCCTTACAGGGAAGTACATTATATGGTTCACTCAAAAAATGCACACCTATGTACCAGAATCGCTGCAAACAGTACACCAGTGAAAAAAATGATCTTCTCTCTGCCTTGAAGGACCCCCAGGGTTCATGGTGAAAGTGGGGACTGCATGAGTAACTACAGCACATTCACACCCCCACCAGAGGCAATAGCGGGTGCGGAGGCAGCTCACCCACCTACTCCAGCGTAAGTTGCAGGAATGCGCCCAGGAACCCTGTCAAGGGGGTGAGGCTCAAAGCCTTGAGGCAAATCACTCCTGAGGAATGGAGTCTCCTCTGACATAACCTGAAATCTGGGGAAAACACAGACAAGCAAACAAACAAAACAAAAGCAGCCCTCCACCCATGAAAAAAAAAGTGTCAAATTCCCAGGCAGCAGCCAAAGAAGAGGAAATCCTGATCGCTCCAGGAGAAAGAAAAGAAAGAGACACTGACTTCACAAGCACGAAATACAGCCTGTGGAAGGTTCTATTTAAGGAAAGGAAACCGAACATATATGTGAACCTAAGGCAACAACTCAATAAGGGAGAAATGCTAAAGGTGCCACAGAGTGGGAGGGGTCAGCAGTGAAGTCCCCAGCTCGGCCAGTCAGCCTGGTAGACGATTTCTTTGTGTGGATCACTTATCAGGAAGTGAGAGGTCAGGGACAGCACAGAGGGCAGTTCCATAGGTTAGAGCATAATGAACGTGCAGAATCATCACCGCCACTTTGATGAAAGGGCCTCAGAAGATCTGGTTCTGCCACAAACTGTGTCCAGGAATTTGAGATTTTTGTTTGTTTGTTTCCCTATCATCTTTTGCAAAATGAGGGAACTGGAGGGAAAAATTCTGTGGTTCGTTTTTAGAGGCCAACATGCAGAGCCTTTTCCCTCCCTATGGATTTTCACATAGGAAGCAAGTCTCCTTCTACGCAAGTTTGCAACTAGAAACAATCGATTTTTTACAATCCATGAGACAGCAAACAACACAGGCATTTTCATCCAAATGGCATGCCTAATCTAGAATCATTCCTTCAGGCATGTCACTCATCAGCTTAGGCTGGATCAGAACATCATTCTTGATCCCAAAACTCCCAGTCTTTTAAAGAAACAAATTGCCTTTAGTTCTTTGCATTGTAGTGAACTTTTTCTTCCAAATTAAAAAAAAAAAAGACATTTTATAAAAACTCCTCCTGGTGCCAGGGGACTGAGTGAAAGTAGCATTTTGCTCTCTTGGTGGATGCAAGTGAACTCTGTTGACTGGGACGATGGTGACTCCTCTGCCCTGGGAGTGTGGGCTCCCAGTTCGGTAGGTAATAAAAAGATTAAATCTGAAAACAGTTCCATTCTACAAAATATGGCATTTCACATTGAGTTGTATTTTCCAACATTTTTGGGTGGAATTTGATTACTGTGAACAATTGACTATTGATTCATGTTTCTCAGAACTCAGCAGGGCATGGAGAAAAGTCTCAGCCAATTGCAATTATTTGGAAAATGTTCTCAGGCAACATGGCTTACTGTCAGAAGCACTGGGAGTTTAAGCAAAATCTTAAAGGTTCTTCCCTACCTTCTAGCAGTGAAATGACTTAATCCTCCAAGCTGAGCTTGCCTGAGTCAAATATCACTCATTCCTCCTGTGTTAAATGGCACAGCCACATAAAATCTGGTCAATGTGACCTGGCATCTTCAATAACAAAGTCCAAGCTGAAAAAATATATATTAGATATTATCCTACATTTAAGCTGCAGCCATTCGAATGCAACCTTAGCCTTTCCTGTCCCCATTTACCTCTGAAGAGCATCAAAAATTACTGTGTGAGGAAGATACAGGAAAAGTGCAAGAGATACATTAAAATCTGATAGGCCGGAGTCCAAATTCTAAACCAGAAAGCCTTAGAAATGTCCCTTAACCAATATGAATGTCATAAATAAAAGAGGGATGACCCTGCAGGTTTGTGGTGTAGTTTCAGTAAGACAACAGAGGTAAAAATGAAAAACCACTCTTGAGCACTTGCTGGACACTGACACACTATGTTCTTACTGTAAGCATTTACCAGTTACTTTATGAATATTCACTTGCATAATCCTTATACCAGCCCTATGAATGTGGCGCTATTTTCATTCGCATTGATGATAGAAAACTACTACCCATAAAATAAAAGGATATTAATTAATTTACCAGAGTAAGGGGTAATTCTGAGTACCAGCTCTGGTAAGCTCTGAGCACACCAGTACCAATGCTTCCAAATACCATACTATGTACTAACATTTTATTAGAATCCTGCAAACTTGATCTCAGAATACATTATGATTCAAAGCTTTCCCTGGTTCTCATGCTAGACTAGGTGAGTATTCTGTTTACTCCAATTTTATTTAGATATTTATTTAGCTACTTCTAATAGTATAACTAACATATGTCTACATAAATTGGAATACCAAATTAGGACCTTGGCAATAATTTATGTCTCGGTACAAGTTTCTCCCATCAGCCCAGATATCTGCTTCCATGAACAAGATGTAACTGTCAACTGGAATCCTGTATTTATCACCCACCCCTGCTTTCCTTTTTATGTAATTCCATTTATTTGGATTCCTAAGTGTTATATGCAAAACACACATATATACATTTTAAGAAATTTAAGTCCTACGTAATTTTTGAAAGTTACCTTTCTTTTTTTAATACTATGGCACTAAATATCTGCCCATTCTCTTATTGCAGCATTGACCCTGTACAATATTAGTGTGTGACTGTACCACAGATTATTCATCCATTCCCCGGATGGCAGACTTCAGGCTGGTCCCAGGTTTTCATCATAGTGTTCATCATTGTATTCATTAGAGCAGTGCTGTAAACATTTTCATCCATGTCTTCTGCTGTGAATGAGTAAGGGTTTATTTTCTGTCTCATGCTAGGAATGGGTTTTCCGAGCCAAGAAATATGACAATTTTAGGAAATAGTATCAGTCCATTTTCCAAAGTGATTTTACAGTCTTACATGTACACCAAAATTATATAAGGTGTGCTCTCTAATATTTTGTATTGTGACTTTGTGTCACCACTTTCCTAGAAATCTTTGCTTATAATGTTCCTTTCTTCTCTCATCTAGTTGGCTGTGTGTCCAGCTAAGTTATATGTCAATACTAGGAATCAATAGACATATATACCATAATAATCCTCACTCCACAGGACAAATTACCAATATGAAGACTTGGTAGCTGTTAAATATACTGCTCCTACATATAAACTCAGAGACTGGGGATATAATAACAGGCTAGGTCTGAAGATTCACTAGACAAAATAGGAAATGGATTTGGGCCAAACCCCATTTTTCTGTGGCCTCTATAAACTCCCAGCCTAACCAGAGAACCACGATGACACTTTCATGTTGTGTGAGCACCAGTATGATGCAAACTTTGTATCCGAGAGTCTTAAAAATCTAAATATTCCCAGAACACAGTTTCCCTGGAAGTTAAAATGGCTTGCATTAAGTTATGAAAGGGATATTAATTATATATTTGTAATGGCATTATAGGTCTTTCCTTAAAGTGTTCAGGCTCTGCTTTCAATCAGCTGGTTTTGGGTCTGTGAACCAAATTCGATCTTGGAACTGGAAGAGAAGCTGTAATTTTCTATTGCCTTAGTTGATGTTAGCCTTTGTCACTCTCCAGACTTCCACTGGTCAAACTCATACTCACAGAGCTGTAATTGCTCTGTGCTTCAAGGTTGGGTGGGCATTGAGCCATCCGAGCCATCCTTCATGCCTTAGCAGAAACAGGGAAACCTTAGATCAGAAAGCAAGAAGTGTATGGTGCCATCATGAGGGGGTATGCTTTCAGATTGTGCCCAGCGTAATCACTTGTGACAGGGGCTGGAGAAAAACAAATGGTCAAGGGTCTTGGAAATAGATGTGAGCAAGAGACTATGAGAGGAATAACAATAAGCACCTAATACAAGTGATATTAAGTATATGATGAATGAAAATCCTCTTAGACAAAGTTATGAGCCACACATCTGAGGTTTTCCTCATTTTCCTATTAAGAAAGACTGTGTGATGAGTCTACACTATCTTACAGGCAATGGCCAATTCATTTGCTGGCTCCTTTCAAGTAATGGAAGAGATCAAAACTGTAAGGTTAGTGACAAGAAGGTCTGGGAAATGAGTATGTGGATAAATATTTTGGATTGGATATATACAATACATATATATATGCCCAAAGGAGGATATCCACTGTGGAGGAGTTTTCATTTAGACAAAATAATAAATACTGTGGAGGCTAACCCCTTGCCCAAGCTATACTGATGCTTTTCCTGTGGCCCATTGTACATAGTAGTCTTAGCAGGAAGGACATGAGCATGAGCACAAGGCATTCTTTGAGCCTCACCAAGGCTGATCCAGGTACTGAAACAGCAGAATATCCACCTCGACAACAGCGAGTGTCAGCACTGAAGACCAGGCATAACACCATTTCCTGATGTAACTTGTGGACAAATGGCTAGTTGATTACACTGGAACTCTTTCGTCATGAAGACAGTATTAATTCATATTCTTGGGAATAGGTATTTAGGAATTCTATTCTGGATAAGGATTACTGCTTACCATGTTCTGTCAGCACCACCATTTGCAGACTTACAGAATGCCAGTCTCATCATCTTGGTGTCCTATATAGCATCTCTTCCAACTGAGAAACTATAGGGCAAATTGAATGAAACAAAGTTTTTTCTTATGCAGTGTTTGTCTTATTATGTAATCTTTCATCAATAAACATATGGTCTAACAGAATTGTAGAGATTATGCATAGCCTCTTTCTCTGCTGCCAAGGCTACCACTTAAAGCTAACTTAAAGCATTAGTTAGAAGAAAATACCTTAAAGTATTAATGTTGTATTTTATGAGTAACATGTGATTTAAATCAATAACCATCCTATATTGTCATTTTCTTCAAAGCCAGAATACAGGAGTCTGGGAACTAAGCAGGTGAAGTAGTAGGGACGATTATCACTATTATATCCCAGAACTCATGGAGATCATTTTTGAACCCCAGTGACTGTAATTCTTAAGAAAAGAATGTTTCCCTTAGGGAGAATAGCCACATTTCTATTAACTTAGAAGACGAGAAAATCATGGTTATTTGGGTTCCTCTGCTGCTGAACTAATATACAGAGAAGGTGACAATTACAAAGGGCTTGAATCCATTTACAAAGGAGAAATTAAGTTGCTTTTACCCAACAGGCAAATGGAGGAATCTGATTAGACTTTAATGAAGTCATTAAGATAACTTTAGCGCTCTCTTTACAAAAGTCCTGGTCAATGGAAAATCTTGACATCTCAAAGAAGATAGACTATTTGGGAAATGAATATTTGCATCACCCTACAAGAAAGAAACTTTATCCAAGGAGTTGACAGAGGATAGGAGGAACCTGGATTATCATGAGAAAAGGAAGTTGCAATTATCAATAATTTATCTATGCATAACAAGTTATTGTATTATTTCTTGCTACCTTTTTTGTTGACAATTACTGCTGATGATTTATATACATTTATATTACAGGTCGCAGCATAACAGAATTAGCATTGCTGCCACCAGAGCTAGGATTAGGGTGAGGCAAGTGATATTCCTGGGAAACTAAATCAAGAAGTTACTCACTTTCAGGGTTGTACAAGAGCAGGATGTCATTTATGTTGAATTATGGTTCCTGCCATGTCTTTCCTGATACACACCCTGTGCTTACTTCTAACATAGTAGATTGATACTGTTCTTTGTCTCCCCATGTTTACTTGAGCTCTTAAATATAAGGAGCTCGATTTTTTCCCACCCTGTATTCTGAGTGCTTATCACACTGCCTAGCACATTACAGAAACAAATTAAAAGTTTGCTTCATGAAAATAAGTGATCACAGAAGGTAAATGGCTTGATTTTATTTTTTACACAGGTTTTACTGCACAGATGTTCACAAAGCAAGGCCAGCACTACTCTCTCATTCTTTGCAGGGAATGGGGGACATTGTTGATGATAAGCCAATAAGCAAAAAAATCTGAAGCTAAAATATAGTTAAGTATCATAGAAGAGAGATTAAAAAAAAAGAAGGCATACAGTGGAGAATATTGGTAGTAAGACTTAGGTTTGAGGAGCATATCTCTTATTCACTAGCTCTGAGGCCTGAGACAAGACATTTAGCCTCACTGAGCGTCAGTTTATCTTTTTTGTAAAATAGGGTATGATATTTAAGATATTGACCTTACAGAGCTGTTATAAAGATTTAAAATTAAGCTTTAGTACATGTGAAAATAACCTGTGAGTGTTTAAATTATATATATTTGTAAAGGATTCATATTTAGAATTCACATTCCCTCACTCGTTCCCTCTCTCCCTTCCCCTCCTTCTTCTCTTTGCATCATTCCTCAGAAGTTACAAGGGCTCAGTAATGTCTATTGGTTGAATTACATAATATATCTCTATCTCTACTCATTTAGTGTTTTCCTGCCAAAAGTTGTTCGTATTTTTTTATCTGCCAAATCACGATCCAGCAAACTGTTTAAAATTATAGATTGTAAACAATAAAACCTAACAAGTACAATTAAGTTGGTAAGACATGGCATTAAGCTATATTTTTTTGTGGCCTCAGTGAGGCAAGCTTGAGGCAGTACACACTTACAATTTGTGTGAGAGAAGAAATAGGATTGAGCAAAGAGAAAAAAGTGGTATGAGTGAGGTGAATTGATCTAACAATGAAATGCGGTAACAGGGATGCTACGCGTGGTGCTGTCCATGGTGCTGACACTTTCTTAACCTTGGAAAACAAGTAACTCCCATCCAATCACTCCCAGAATTTCCTGACCAGTGAAGAGATCACTAATTAGAGAAAAGAGAGGAATAAACCATAGATAAAAATGGGTAGAAGCTGTTAGTAATTCAAGATATTGATTACCTTTTTATGTATTAGGAAAATTTAAGTAAAATAAAAAAAGAAATCATTATTTTAGCATCAGTATTAAGAAATCCAAAGTTACTGAGAAAGGAACCACAATATACTGTTACTGGGACATCAAAACCACTATAAAATAAGAAATACGTGAGGCAAGAAAATACCATCTGTGCCTGTGTTAACAAACTAACTTACCGAATTACCAAGATTGAAGTTATATCATCAGTCCTAATAGTTTCTTTGTTTTCATTTCCTACCTTGAACTTTTTAAAAGCTGCATTTTCTATATTTTTTCATGATGAATTAAATCAAGAATTAAATTTTATATTTGTTACTAATTTTGTATTGGTTTTGTGGTTTTATTATATTCTGGATTACTGTAATTCCCTATAAATCCATAATATTTTTTATGTTTGGAGGGGAACATGTCAGGGACCTGGCTTTTCTTCTTCTACCTCCTGCCAGATGCTTATGTGAGTTGTAATAGACTGTCTCTTCTCATGTGCTTCCAGCATCTATTATTAACAACCATCAGCCAGAAAGCTAGAGGTCATTCTTATCTTCTTCTGTTGGCTTTGTTTCCTACAAGCTTTCCAGCCACATACAATTACCTCTACTACTGGATGTAGGCTACATTCTTTAAAATGAAAGAAAAGTTCATCTTAATTTAGCCCAGATCTATCTCTTATCATTCACTACTTTGATCAAATAACTTTAGTCTACTTACTGTTCCAAAAACATGCCATACTTTTCATACTTCTTTGCTGATGCTCTTCTGTCTTCTCAGGATGGCCCTTCTACCTGGTTTCCTCCATTAAAAGTCCAGTCATTTTCTAAGACCCAGTTAAAATATCATCTCAAAGTGTACCAATCAAATAATTCCTTTTTTCTTTGATAATGCCACTGCACTACTATAGCTATTGGGTAGCTTGGAGAATTATTGTACACTAGGAGAAATCATGGACCATGGAATTTAAAAGATTTGAGTTTCAGTTCAATGTGCATTTATTCAGCTCAGCAAGTACTTACTGAAGCCTGGCTAGGTCCAGGCAATTTTCTAAGCATTGGGACAGTGAATGCAATAGAACATTTTTACTTTCATAGTACCAAGTTTCTAGTCAGAGGTGCTAGACAACAATCATGTAAATGAACAAAAAATAAATAAAATACTTCCAGTTAGTGAAAAGTATTCTGAAGATAACAAACCAGAGTTACAGCCTAGCAAGGAGCTCCCATACACAGGGAATGCTTTGCCAAGCTGATTAGGGAGAGTTTCTTTGAGAAGGAACTTCCTTTCTCTCTCTCTTTCCCTGTAATCCTGAATAATATGAGATAACCAGTGATGCAAAGGATTACATATGATGATGAGAAGGGCAAGGAGGAGGAGGATAAAAATTATGATAACCAACATTTATTGAACACTTACGTCTTCAAGCCACTTGTTTGAAAATAAACAATTCTATGAACTGAGTACTAGTACTAACTTAATTTTGCAAATGAGAGAGAAAATGAGTTTTCAAAGACTGAGAACTTAACACGAGTCAGAAAACACAATAGGGCTGCTTAAAAAACATTTGGTCTCAGTATGCCCATACTGTCCAGAAAAGGGAGTTAATGTCCCAAGTATCCTGATGTTTTTCATTTGTAACCAACATCTTTATAACCAGCCATTTATAGGTTATCTTAGCAGAAAAGGCATAGGTTGGGAAAAAAATGCTAAGATATCAACAGGCATTCAAGTTATAAAGAAAAAATATAAATTATTTAGGGTGGGATATACATGTACATGTCCTTTTAAAAGTGTACCTATGTGCATTTATATGTAAAAAAGGTCTTAAGTTCACATATGGAAAAATAGAATTGAATAGAAAAATAAAAATAATTAAATAAAAAGGTATATCAAAGAAGTTTACAATAATTGATACAATAAAACAAGACATTTGAGTAATAAATAAAAAAATTTTTAAAGGGATAATACATATCAAAAAAGTCAAGTCAGGAAGGATTAGAGTTTGTGTGTATGTGTGTGTGTGTGTGTGTGTCTGTGTGTGAACCAATATTTAATATGTGGTTATGAATTCCAAGGAATTATCTGTTGAAATTGACGGCAAATAAGCAGTGCTGAAAATATAACCTTAACAGAGACTTTTTTTTAGCTTTCTATCTGCCTTGAATATTGCTTTCTTAGATTTAAGGAAAGTTATTTTCAAATCCTGAAGTTTGCCAACGTCTTTCTAAAGAATTGCTTCTTCTGTGAGTCATTACGATAGGATCTCACTTCTCAGAAGGGCTCTCAGTCTAGTTTTTCAATACCTACTGGCCATTACCTCTGTTTGTTAACAGCTAAGTGGTTACGCACAAATATATATTTTTGAGATTTTCTTGCATTTTTACCCTTTATTTCTGAGGTGTATGTGATAAGAATGCAATGTTTTCTTGTGTGTTTGTTCATTTTTTAAAAGCTGAACTACTTGGAGATGCTTTTGTTCCCTGTAATTTTTCATCTCAATTTTGAACTATTGGTTGGCTTATTCAATCACACAAAACAATTATTTTGTAGTCTATTTTCATATCAAAAGGTGAATACAAGTTCAATGCATCATATTTTATTGTGCTTCCCAGAATGGCAAAATCCAGAATAAACAAAATTACTTGATAATATTTGAAAGTCAGGATTAGGTAGTAACTCCACTGGCTGATAAAGCTTTTGGCCCATGTATTTCCATCAGAGGTAAATAGATTAAATTGGTTATGTGTTAAATTGCACCTTTGACTAGCATGTTTTCCATATACAGTAGGAAAACTGCTTTTACACCCATGCAGAAGCCAAAGTCAAATATTCACAAACAATATATTCAGATTTCTCTATTCCTAACCCTGTTGTGTCTGAAAAAGATATACAGAGGATCTAAGGGGAAGAAAAGAGGAGATATTCTTCAGATGCAAAGATTAACATTTTTGAGTTAAGGAAGCACTCTGGAAAGAATGCACAAGAAAAGCTGATATTAACAAGCATTGTAAGAAAGACTACCAGTATTTGTATTGAGTTTGTCTCATGACTATGCCTGTATCAGTCAGACTAGACCAGGATAGGTTTCAAGAACAAATGACCCCAGAATCTCAATATTTGAAATAACAAACAGGTATTTCTTACACTATATATCCACTGCAGATCAGCAGGGGCCGGGGTGTTAGCGAGGACTTTTCTCATGGGCATCACTCAAAAACCTGGCCAATGTGGCAGCCACCATCTCCAGCAATACCAGTCAGCACGCTAGACAGAATGAGAGGACTGGAAAGTCTTGCACAAGCAATTGAATGTTTTTCCTTCTCATCTCTGCTCCCAATCCACTGGCCAGAAATATTCATGTAGCCTACACTCCAAAGGCATCAGAAGTTCTATTCTTCCATGTTCCCCATAAGAAGAGAGGCAGAAATATCCTGGAAATAGCACTCAGCCTTCCACATTCCTATGCTTTGCTTTAATGCACACTCCATGTTTACCTATAAATACACCTCCCCTTTGATTTGTATTAAAGTTTTTGTGTGGCAAGTACTGATTTTCCAAGTGAAAGGAAGTTATTTTTCTTTGTTAACATTTATATTTAGTAACAGAATACAAGATATCTCTGCTAAGACATTTATCTTTATTTGCTATTCTATCCAGAGTCTGATCCAATTATCAATGATATTAGCAGAACCAAAAGGAAAATGACCAAAGCTTTCATAATTATCTAAAGCTCATCCATTGATTTGCACTGCTGCCTGCTATCATTCTGCGCAATGACATGCATTTAGGAAGAAAAGAGAAATTTAGTCTTTGCCCTAAAAACTGACACTGCAGAACCCCAAGGCCAAGAAATAACCTCCTTTTCCACTTAATGCCCTTCTCTGGGGATGGTTGTGCTATATGATGGGATGTACCCAGGTTTGAGAGCAAAAAGGCCTGAATTTTCATTCCTGGCTGTAGCACTTACTAGCTATGAAATCTTGACCAAAACAGATTACTTCTCTGTGCCTACTCTTTCTCTCTGCAAAACCAAATAAGCAAATGCTATATGCATAGAAGACTTACAAGAAAAATTTTTATTGTCCTTTCATCCCTTCCATAAATTGCCTCCAGTTACGGATAGCACTTTAGTTACTCTTCTTCATTGTATTTTTTAATTTATGATGGTAATTTTTGCATATGTATAGGTGAGATTACATTGGGTCAGAAGTATGGTCTGCTACTTGCAGTAGCAATTGGCAATCCTGTACTGATACTGCAAGCAATTGGATAATACCTGCTCTTGTCCACCTCCCAAGGTGGTTGGGATAATAAGATTTAATAATATAAGCCATATATTTTTGCCATATTTTTGCATGTTTTTCTCCATAGAATTTGTAAATGGTAAAGTACTATCTATTTATAAATTATAAGCCCCTTGCTAGCAGGATCTTTTTATGTTCTCCTTTGTAACGTCAAGTACAATACCTAACAATCATAAGAGCTGAAGAAATGATTGTTACCCACCCACCCACTGAGAGCACTTTCCCATGCTCACGTACACCTATGAGATGAAGATAAACATATAACAATGCTTTAATTATCTGCACATTGATAGGGATTATGGTGAGCCAGTGTGTTAGGGAAAATAGCAATCTTTAGTTATGAACACACCTACACTCAAATCTGGTTCTGCCTCTAAAATCAATGTGTTCTGAAATAACTTAAATCTGATGTCAGGTTTAGAAGAGTAAATAAAACCATGTGTATAAAATGGTTTGCATAGCTCTGCACATAGTAGGGCATGATTACTGGTAGAACTCATCCTTTATACCATTATTTCAAAATCGTTTAATAGATGTGAAAGAGATTAGTGTAGGCATCAAAGGAAGGCATTTGTAAATGATGACAACCATAATTATACAATGTTTTAGAATTAGTGGTTATTTCCTGTCTTCCTGACCCAGGATATCTATATTCCTGCCTTTGCTATGTAAGTATTGATAGTTTTTATATATTTAGCTAAGATAGTTGAGGAAGAAAGATTTATACAATTGTTATGACTGAAATGCATTCACAGAGATTAAGGAGACTATTTACAGAGCCAATTGACTTCCATCAGTCAAGAAAACCTCAACAGGAAAGGAGAAAAAGCCTCACTTTGGAGTGTCCACTTAATACAGTAATAACCTGTAGAAATCCAGTCTATAGAAAGCAATTCTGTATTAACTTCTTTCAAGTTTTTCTAAAAATTTGTATTACCTACGTGCATCCCTGGGTTTTTTCTCACTTTGAGAGACTGCACCCACACAGTGTGGAATAGAAGTGTTAAGGATATTTTGGTTCATGTTCCTGCCTGGGGACAAGTAGTGCCCTGAAATCATCTATCCAAAATCCAAATCATGCTTTTCTAGACTGATTAGAATAAGGCTCTTTATTTCCAATGAGCTTTATTTTTTGGTTTGCTTGTTGATTTTGTTGGCTGACAATGAAAATCATTAAATGGAAATTCATTAGGCATTAAGGTGTGAAGACACATTAGCTAGGAGAACTGATGAGTTGGGTGACCTCTCATGGAGGGCATCTAAGATGGGGAATGGAGAATGAACGGCGAGCACCCAAGACACATTTTCCCAGAACAGACCCTCCATCTGTGTCCAGATGAGAGGATGTTGTAATAAAGCTCAAGGATCCGGTGGGCTGGGGCAAGCACAGAGGTTTTGGGGTTGCCAGTTCGTGATGTCAATCCTCATCTTGCCTGTCACCACGTCTGTGACTTTGGGAAATTCATGTAACCTCTGTAAGTGGTCAGGCTAGGGGAAGTGACTGTCTGTCTTGTTTATTACTATCTCCCCCTAAACCTTGTACCTGTCCTGGAATATAGTATGACAATTAGTTACTTTTTGATATAGTAAATGAATGAATAAATGAGCCTCATTTTTCCTCTCTGTGATATGGAACTGTTAGGAATGTTAGGTAGAAGAATAGACATGAGCAGCCAGGGAAAGGGAAGATAATGTTTAAAGAGAAAGCCCCCCAGATATGGTTCAAAGAAAAAGCCACCCAAACTCTGCCCAGGTTAGGGGTCCCATGTGAAGACAACAAAGGCTTTGTGGGGAGATGACTTCCTTCCCAACCAGATCCCAACAGGTGCGCAATTGAACAGAACTAAGAACTGTCCAAGTCACACCTCAGCATGAGAAAAGGACATACTTATTGAGAGAAATGACTGTATACAAGGACCTGTAAATCAAATAGCCCCATCTTCTCAGTCAAAGGGGGGCTTCCTAACCAGAATACAATACAGAAGCCTCCTGCCTAAAAGTTCGGGGACTTCATCTCCCTTGACTCTGGTCCGCTCCTCCCTTGGAGTGTATTCAAATAAAACTTTAGCCCTGCTTCACTGTTGTGTCACTGCCTTTCAATTCTTTGTTGCGGTGGGGTCAAGGACAGAGGAGAACAAACTCAGGTTGTAACAGAACAATATGTATCCCTTCCTCGTAGGAAACAACAGAAGCAAAACCTGCTGTGTAAGGCACGCATCAGAGTTGTTTGATAAATGGCCATGATTCAGGCAGAACATTAGACTATAAACTGTGGGCTTTGTGGTCTTCCACTTAATAACTAAAGTTTAATTTTATCACCTTTAAAGTGGGACTAATAGCAGCTTTCTTATAAGCTTGTTATAATTTTTAAGAAAAATAATTCCGGTGAAGTTACTTAAACAGTGACTACGCATACACACCCTGAGTTATTATCATCCTGAGCTTCAAGCACTCTCTTGGCAGACAGCCTCATCCATTAGCAACCTGTAGAGAATGGCTTTGCTAAACAGGGCACCTGCCCCAGCTCACATCACCTTCCCGGGAACATCTGCCCTTGTGATTGCTCACTAGGAGGGCACCTCACCCTCAACCCTGTACAGTTCTGAAGGGTCATTCCAACCCCAGAAGGTGGGTTGAGGCTTCTGGTGAGACCACGTCACAGACTGCCTTCTCTCTCTGCCAAATCCAGCTTCCTTCCTTTTCCTACTTCAGGTGTAGACCCTAAAAACACCCCCTGATAAAATCTCCAGCTCAGTGTATGTCCCGGGGAATCCAGTCTATGGCATCCTTATGATCCCAAGGTGTCCATCTCTTCTACATCAGCCCCCAGCAAAAAGCAGACTCAGAAATATTAAGCTTCACCCAGAGCCTGTGGAATAAGAATTTACCCTTTCTGCTTTCTGGTCTATTTTGTGTATGTTTGGATCATGAAAACACCCTTCTTTCTTGCTTCTAATCCACAACGCAACACTTAGACATAATTCTGCACCAAAGATGTTAGTTTATTCAATCTTTCCTGTTCTTATTCCCACAATTACATGGTTTCTAGGAAAATAAAAGTCAAAATAATAGAAAAAGTGTTCATTAATGAAATAATCATCATTAAAGTGAGTCACTACTCACATATATCTCCCTTAAAACAACACCATCCATCTTGACCTTTGCATCAATGTCTTATATCAATGTCTTGTTGGTGACATTCAATGATTGTCAGGCGTTACAAATGCATTGTTTTGTTTTGACATGGTATTCCCAACTGGAGGAATACAACATGAAGTAATTTCAAAGGAACTAGAAACAATTTGCAAACAATTTCATTACATAGAGAGAGTGAAAACAGCTGTCCCAGAGAAGGTCCAATTTTCCTGTAAAACCACTGATAATGAGAAGGTGGCAGAGTTATATCTGTTAGCAATGGAAAAAACAGACAAACTACAAAGATAACTAGGAAGTATTTCAAGACAGAATAATTTGATTATCAAAAGTTTAAAAAGGGCTGTTAGAACAGAGTTAAGTAAAGTCATGGCAAGAAAAACAGTTGGAAGTGGAGGATATTTTATCCTGATCTTATTGCTTACAATAAAAATCATCACCCCCAAAAATGCAATCCACTTCATCATTCTTTATTCATTCTAAGAATTATATCATGATTGCATTTGTAACTTAAATTTTAAATATAAGGTTCAGCTTTATCTATCATACACTATCCAAGTTAAATTTGCTTTAATTATTTCTTCCAAAATATGTGTCCCCATTGTCTGTGGATTCACTGGTCTTATGTCAGTATAATTTATCCTGACATAATGAGGCCCTCCTCTACTACTGCCCCAGGCTGACCTCTGAACTCTTCTGCATATCCCTGCTCATAGTACCTCTAGCTCCTACCTTACCTCTGTTTATGAGCCCCTTGCACCTTTCCATGCAGACACGCAGCATCCTGCAATCCCAGACCTTTACTGTTAAGGCTTCTTTCAGCTTCTGAAACTGGGCACCAGGATTTAGACCTCTCCTTTTCGTTTTTATAAACAAAGGACATCATTATTCTCATGAATATGAATAAAAAGTAATTGCTTCTAGAAGCATGGCATTGAAATATTTACTCATATACAGTTATATACATATATTAAAAAATTAAAGATCATTGTTCTTTTTAGCCATTTTAAAAATCCATGATAAAGATGTATATGTGAAAATGTTATGGATTATGAATTTAATGAGTATGATCAAAGTGGTTTTAAATCCCCCAGATCCTGGGCCTTACATAACAAGACTGAATGACTATAGTAACTGTGGGAATGTGGGGAGTTACTAGAGTTGGCTCAAAAATTATTCTGCCAGCAAGATCTTGCTTGCACGACAAACAACCAGAAAATCCATCAAATTAAAATCATTTTTGAAGGGGAATCCTATTTGCATGACAAAGAGCAGAGCATCAGTCAGAACAAACACTGGTGTTTAGGGCTTCGTAAAAGTTCTGCTGGAAGAAAAAGCTGTACAGGGAAATGGGTACCAAATTAAGGATGGAAAGTGGAGGCCAGAGGCACAGGGTTCTACATAGAATGAGCCCATGTACAAGTTTCAGCAAAAACCATTGCAAAGAGGTTCAGATTCTTTTTTTCTTTCCCTCTTTTTTATAAAATGAGGACTAAGTTGAAACAAAAAGGAGGGAAAAGAAGGAGAGAGGGAGAGATGGAGAAAAGTAGTGGGAGGGAGAAAATGAGGTAAAGACAGACAGAGAGAGAGAAATTTTTTCTGCAGAAAGAGAACACAGGCATGGGGTCTGGAGGGTGCTAATCACCCAGCCCAGCAGCCAGCAGCTAAAGGGTTTGGCAGGATGCAGGGAGCAGGTGTGCTTGGCTGTAAAATACACATTGCCCGCCAGGCCCTGGCACCTTCCCAGACTCATGTGTACCACACAGGCGTATGGGGCTGGTGATAAACAGCAACAGGATGGGAGATGCATGACTGGAACCTGGGTCATAAACAGAACCCGGCCGTCCCACACATCCTCAGGCTATCTCAGATACCCCTACTAGTTTTGGAAAGGGATCTTCTGGTATATTCCATACACTGCTCATCCCAGTTTTAGGGAGTGAGTTTGTTGTCATAGTAGGAATGTGTCAGCTCTGGATGCATGCAGACTCTGAGACATTGGCTGCATTGAGTCTCAGCATTTTCATGTAAAAATGGAGACAACGGTAAATTTCTGAGAGGATTAAAAGAGAGCATATTGTAGTAGGCTCATGACAGAGTATATGCTGAATAAATAGAAGGCCACCACCCTCAGACACTATCAGGGCCCACGTCCCTCCCTCAGTCCAGGCAGGCACACAACTGCCAAATTTCAGTCTCATCTCATCTTGTGACAAAGATCTCTGATCTGCATTCCCTTTTTCTTTAAGGATGAAGTAGCATTTATTATCGGGAGGCAGCATAATGTGAAAAATTATACAGCAGTGACCCAACAGAGCTGGCAGTTACCCTGTCTTCTCCCATGGGTACTAGCATAACCTGGGAGAGATCCCACTTCAGTATCCCCAACTGCATCCTCAGGTTGTCCAGAAAAACAGAACCAGTAAAATATATATCTATATATCATGAGTAGTATACAATAATTATATATTATATTAATGATATATTATCATGTTATAGATAATTATAGTACATGTGATGTCATTATATATTATTATATAATTACAGTGATATATATATTATATATGTGTGTATATATATATATATACATGTATGCATGTATGTCTCTGTGTGTGTGTGTGTGTATATATATAAGAAAGTGGCTCATTCACTTACCCAGGCTCAGGAGCTCCCAGATCTGCAGCCAACAAGCTGGAGACTGGCAAGCCATGAGGAGCAGTATTCTAGTTCAAGACTGAAGGTCTGAGAACCAGGAAAGCTGATGGTGTAACTTCCAGTCCAAAAGCCAGCAGGCTCAAGAACCGAGAATGGATGTTCCAAGTCTACAGGCAGGACAGACAGATGCCCCGACTCAAAGCAGTCAAGCAGCAGGAGTCACCTCTGATTCTCAGAAGAATCAGCCTTTTTGCTCTGTTTAGGCCTCAGTTATTAGATGGGGCCCACCTACATCAGGAAGGGCAATTCGCTTCACTCAGTCTACTGGTTCGAATGTTCATTTCATCCAGAGGCACACTCACAGATGCGCCCAGAATGATATGAGACTAAGTATCTGGGCACGGCGTGGCCAGTCAGGTTGAGACATACAGAATTAACCATCCCCTCAGCCATCCCATGTGGAAGGAAGGAAGGAGGAGAAGGTTAAGCAGAGTCCAGAAATGTAGAATTGAAAACCTAAGAAATCCAGTGATATTTATCATCTTCCAGGGAACAAAGTGAAACATCTAGATTCTATAGGATACCTAGAAGGAGGTACAGAGGAAGGTAACACCTTATCACATCATGAAGAAACCTGGACATGGATTTTCTAGGGAGAATTAAATCCTTAATGATGAATAGAAGTGTCATTACTATATACATGTGCGTCTACCGTGAGCCAGGAATTTTACTTACTTGCATTATCATACTCCTCAAAGCAACCCTCAGAGCTGGGCTTCACTAGGTCCATATTAGATGAAGAAGCAGAGGCTCAGAGGGGTTAAATAACACGCCCAAGGTCAATTAGCCAGTCAATGATCATTAACTTGCACAAAATCTTCTGCTCTTTCTAAATTATGGTTTTGTTCCCCTGCTGCATATGCTGCACTGGTGCCCAGGATGTTACCTAGGAAATGGCAGATATTCAACAACGATTTGTTGAATGAATAACAGGAGACACCCAGACACCCTTCCTTCTTCTGTCTTTGTTTTCACTAGCATTCTCTCGCTGGAACAGCTGGTCAACACTATTCACCTGTCCATGTTGCCCTGTTTCTGAGTCAGTGGATTCTAAATAGAGAAGAAAACAATTCTTAACCTTGGCCTTTTCAGCTGATGAGGCCTGGATCTTTCCTCTCCAAAAGAGTAAGGTTTCCCTATGGTAGAAAAGGGCCCTGGAAACCCATATACTCCCACATTTTAAAGCTTCACAGTCATCTCCCATTAGGACACTTAAAATGATATTCCTGCTTGCTCTCTGGTTTTCCTTTCCAAAGAAGCACATTGCAGACTATGAGGTACTCTGATGCATGACACACAATAATAGTTTGATACCTGAGTAGGTCTGAGTTTGCATTCTGATCCTCTACCTTGGGCTTATGAATTGGGGCTAAGAAACCAAACCTTACTTAGAGTGTTTCCCCATCTATAAATTTTGTATGATTGTCCCTGACATGTAGGGATGCTGTGGGGATTTACTGTGCTCATTCATGCAAAAAGTACGTAGTACAGTTCCTGGCGCATGGGACAGGAGGATAAAAGACAAGCACTTCGCTATTATAATTGTCCAATCTCAACCCTCAGTTTTATTCTACAGGAGATAGTTTGTTCCTCTGGGAAAAACTTCCCAGGGCTTACACTGTTCAAAATGCTCCCTGACTTGCATACACTTTTTGGACTCTGCATTAGAATGGCTTCCCCAGGGAGGGTCTATTTTGCATTGAGTTGGTTCTCCCAACCTCAGGCTCCTATTCTTGGCTTCTTATATTTATTGTTTCAACAAAATACTCAACTCCTGTGATTCTCCCTCCCCTACTGCCTGTACTGTCTGCCAGCTTTCCGAACTGTCTTCTCCACATTTACATAGAGATGTGTCACTTTCTCTTTGAAAAAGTTCCCTCTCATTTGAATTAGTAGCCTAATTGTCCAGTTCACCACTTCCAAAGTAACTCTCCAATAAACAGAAACCAGAACATTTGGAAACTGCCTCCAGCCCTCTGTGTACAAGGGTCACTTGGAAATCTCTAGCAGCTGCATGTTTTTCTAATGACCTTCAGTTGCTCAGAGAATGTATAATTCATTTCCCACCTATCTTCACTAATCCCTCTTTCCTAAAATAAATATTAACTGAACTTATCTTCTAAAACAAGCCTAAATCAAGTCTCTTATCAAATGAACTCAGCGGCAGAACAGAAAGCTGAAAATCCGGCTGAGAGGAAATTGTCTTTATTGGGATGGCAATCTAAAACTCCCTTTGGCCTGCAGTTCCATTCAATCTAGTTCAACAAACCTTTATTGAACACTGTATGCAGGTGACAACAGGGCTAGAGAGGACAGAAAATTGGATTCAGAGTTAGAAGGCCTGCTATCAGAAGAATTGGATTCAAATTCCATCTTCACCCTTGAGCAATTGTGAACATTGCTCTGAGGCTCATTTGAGGTGGGATCATCACATCATTACTATTACCAGAATCCCTCGACACCTCTCTCTGCCTCCCTGACACACACAACTTTCAGGAAAAGCTCCCTAGATTTGTCAGGGATAAGAGAGGAAATGTTTTATAGAATATTAGAAAAAAGTATATTGATAGGCTAAATGCATGGATGGATGGTGAGAGCAGAGTTGCTCTATTTCTAGCTCAAGTTAAAGGACAAAGTTATATATTTTATTTCATTAAAATTTACAAATCCCATTGTCCATGAAAATACCTATCTATCCCAATCAAACTCTAGTTTAGCCCATTGCAGTCCAATATCTTTCCAGCACATCTGCTTGCTGCCAGCATGGGAAATTACAGGAGAAATTCTAGAAATGTGACTTGTACCTTAAACTCAGAATTTATTCCCCAAAGAATGATCAGATGATCCCGCCTTCTTGTTTGAGGTTTTGGGTAGTGCAGTCCTTGTAAGCTTCCCACCTTCTGGATTAAGCTACTTGGGTCATCATGGTGCCAGGGATGTGATGCTGAGACATAACATCCAACCCATCATCTAGCTTCAGCAAGTAGGAGGAGTACCAGGAACACAAAGATGACACACAGGAAATAATTCCACTTCTTGTCCTGCTAAACCACAGCTACAAAAGGCAATTTTAAAAGCTTCTGTGAGAAAAGGGTATTCTCTAAATAAATAATGGTTCTGTTCTGATAAACAAGAGGAGACAAGTGCATTTACCTTGAAACTGTCTGTGTAACATGTTCCAAATGCTTGGGTTTCCCTTTGTATCACCCTCCCCAATAAAATCCTCTTCTGCTTCCTTCCCAGGGATGTGATGATGGACTGAGCAAACCTCTGTGAAAAGACCAGGTAGATCGACAAGTCCTGAAAATGCCAGAGATTGTCACCTTTATTAGCCACCAAAATAGGCGCTCCGAGAGATGAACAGATAACAATCTCATGATCACAACACTGTGTGAGTCAGAGCCCAGGGAGAACTAGCAATGGACTCTTAGCAAGAAAAACCCACTGAGAGTTGTGTGAGAAGAAAGATGATAGGCTACAAATAAATGCAAGTGTTTAGGAAAAGGCCTGTGCTATTCAAAGAAAGTCAAAATCAAATGGGGCAATTTATACAAGAAGATTTCTTGTAGGCCTTAGAAATCTTCAAGGAAAACAACTTTTTGCCCTCTGCAGGGACCTTCCAGTGCACCTCAGTAAAGCATCATTAAACCTGCATGGGCCTAATGAGGTAACTCAATATCATCCAGTTATTAAACAAACAAAAAGGTCTGCTCTTATTTTCCGGAGAGCTCTCCAACTCACACACTTTCTTTGAGTTCAAATTAAGGGCTTAAATAGCCTGACTTTCTGCATCAGCCTTTCTTTATACATATCTGAAATTTACAGAGTCAGGGACAGAAAATATAAGAAGGGGACATGTTAATGAGGTTATTTCGCTCATCAGCATCTACCCATTAATACTTCTTTGCCATGGGAGAAATGAACTAGAAACATACCTCATTGTCCTAAGCACTTTGAGGATAATATGATATAGCAGAAAAATAATAGGAAAAAAAAGGCCAAGAAGAAAAGATAAAATTTTGTAAGGTACCTTTCAGACAATAGGCGTTTTTTTTACCTCAATCATTCATTGTTAATGTTTTTTACATATTTGGTAACTTGGAAATGTATTATCATAGAAAGAAACAAAAAAGTTTTCAGTGAGCCATACACGTGTGGACACTTGGATTACACTGATGACACTGATGTGGGACGATCTATTCCTGGCAACGCTGTAATGAAAAAGAAACAAAATACAAGGGCATAGGAAAGTTTTACCCAAGATGATTTTCCTTAAGCTGGAAGTTTTTATAATGTCCCCGTATCATGACATAACTTCAGTGAAATTAAATATGAGAACTTCTAGATACAGTGAATTCAGCTGCATGCCCTGTCCTTCCCCCACCCTGCTGCTCTTTTCTCACGGAATGACTACTGTTCTCCCTGAAGCCCTTGTCAGGGTTGCTAACAGATTACTAACAGGGCTGGAAGGGCCTCATCTATCACACTGCTACTCCTTGAGCATAGCACACATGACCATAGCTTCTCTCTGTCCAAGTGCACAGAATCAAAGTCTCCTCCATATAACCAAACAGTAAAAGCTACCAACTTCAATTCTACCTGCATAAGCCATTTGGGGGAGGGAGGTCACTCTTGCCCTATTAGTTTATTTTGTGATCATTGCTGTTCTTAAAAATCTCTGGTGGATCACATTTGTCCCGAGTTCCGAGTTGGCTTTCTGGTGCTGAGTGTACCATTTCTGTACAGTCTAAGTGAAGCTACCAATGGAAAGCCAAAAAAAATGGAAACATTTTTGAGACAAGAGAGCTCTTAAAAAGCCCTTAATTTAAGAGTTGAGTTCTGCCTATATGTTTAGACAAGGAACACCTGCTGAGAAGATGGCACTCCAGAAAGCATGACTCAGAGGACGCTGTTCCACACAGGCTCACACAGGCTCAAAACCATCTCACACCAGTAGCAAGAGCCAAAGCAGCGCATGGCTTCCTAATCCCTTGTCCAGCGGTTTCTTGATGGCAGTTTAAGATCGGTCACGCAGGAATATTTACACCACTGAAATCAGCAAATGCTACAAGTCTGAGTGTTGTGTTTTGCTTTGTTTTGTGTTGTTTTGTCCCAGAGAGGCAGTTGATAAACTTTTGGATCACAGAATCAAACTGCAGGCCTGAGGAAGGTCAGTGTGCTAAGGAGCCATAGGCTCTTAAGGTCTGTAAGAGAAAAGCCCCTTATTTCTGTGATTTCTCAAGGAAGTGCCAGCAAGAAAGGGAAATCCATCCCTGTGACTGCTTTTCTTCCACTGCTTTAAAGCAACCAAAACCAGAGCTCTGGCCAGTTACCTCCCATCCTCCCAGTGAGTAGGGCACAATCTTCAAAGTCCAATTTCTCAAGCCACGTAGCTCTGTATACCTTCTTGTGTTATAACCCAGCCTGTCTAGTTCTGGAACTGTTTTGTGGATGCATCAGCTACATTTTCCTATTCTTCTGCTCAGGCTGTAACTTATCTCTCCAAACAAAGCTTTCCAAAGCAGTTTTCTCTCCTTCCCCCACTTTCTCATCTTCCTCCTCTCTGCCCACTGCCCCCTCAGGCTCAATCACATTGGATCCAGGCAACAGTGGTGGCCTGTCCCTCAGGCCCCTGGCTGCTCCCCAGCCCCTGTCTTCCTCTGTGGAGCGTGGGGCCCTGTCAGCTCAATCATGCTGTGATCCTTGGTCTTCATTTCTAGTTAGTTATGTCTCTTTGCTGGGATGGGTTGTTTTCCTGCCCCAGGCCCTAAGTGCAGGGTTTCTCTGGACTCAGAGTTAGAAGGCCTGCTAACAGGTTCCCTGCCACTGGGTCCACACAGCCCTTGGAACTTTCTTACAGTCATAGATACTTCATACTGGCATCATACATGCAAATATGGCATTTCCTTTGCTAGAATATAAATGCCTTAAGAGCAAAGAGCAGGCCGTACCGAACTCTGGATTCTTTTCTTTTTTTTAAGGTTCATTGAGATGGAATTGACATACATCACTATATGTTTTCTTTAATTTTTTTATTGAAGTATAGTTGATATACATTATTTTGGTATCAAGCATACAGTATAATGATTCAACAGTTATCTACATGATCAAATGCTCACAGCAGCTAGTGTAATTACTATCTGCCAAGAAAGATGTTACAGAACCATGGACTATATTCTCTATTCTGTACTTTCATCCCTGTGACTAGTTTATATTATGATTGAGATTTTGTGTCTCTTTATGCCCTTCAACTATTTCACCCACCTACCCCAAATCCTCCCACATAGTAACCACCAGTCACTTCTTAGTGTCTATGTGTCTACTGCTCTTTAGTTCATTTTGTTTTGTTGTGTTTTTGTATTCCACTTATTTGTGGAATCCGGTGGTAATTGTCTTTTTCTGCCTGGCTTATTTCACTTAGCATAATTCCCTCTAGGTCCAACCATATTGCTGCAAATGGCAGGATTTCTTTTTTTTATGGCTCAATGATACTTGATTCTATAAATATGTACCACATCTTCTTTATCCATTCATCTCTAGATGGAAACTTTGGTCACTTCTGTATCTTGGCTATTATAAATAATACAGCAATAAACATAGGGGTGCATATATCTTTTCAAATCAGAGATTTTATTTTCTTTGGTTAAATTCCTAGAAGTGGAGTTACTGGGTCATATGGTATTTCTATTTTTAGTTGTTTGAGGCACCTCCATACTGCTTTCCATAGTGACTGTACCAGTTTACACTCCCACCACCAGTGTAGGAGGGTTCCCTTTTCTCCACATCCTTGACAACACTTGTTATTTCCTGTCTTTTGGATAGTGGCCATTTTAACTGGTGAAAGGTCATATCTCATTGTGGTTTGATTTGCATCTCTCTGATGATTAGCAGTACATGTGTAGAGTATCTTTTCATGTGCCTGTTGGCCATCTGTATGTCTTCTTTGGAAAAATATTTTCAGGTCCTCCTCCCATTTCTTAGGTTATTTCTTTTTATAGTTTTGAGACATATGAGTTCTTTATGTATTTTAGATGTTAATCCCTTATTGGATATATCATTTATGAACATATTCTGTCATAGTGTAGGTTGCCTTTTGGTTTTGTTGATGGTGTCCTTTGCTGTACAGAAGCTTTTTAGTTTGATGTAGTACCACTTGATTATTTTTGCTTTTTATTCCCTTGCCTGGGGAAACGTGTCCAGAAAAAAATTGCTCATGTTTATGTTCAAGAGATTATTGTCCATGTTTTCTTCTAAGAGTTTTATGTCCCATGTCTTACATTTAAGTCTTTAATCCACTTCAAATTTACTTGTGTGTATGGAGTTAGACAGTAATCCAGTTTTGTTGTCTTGTATGTCACTGTCCAGTTTTCTCTACACCATTTTTTCAAGAGACTCTCTTTTCCCCATTGTATATTCATGGCTCCTTTGTCATATATTAATTGATCATGTATCTCTATTCTGTTCCATTGATCTATGAGTCTGTTTTTGTGCTAGTACCATACTGTTTTGATTACTGTACCTTTGTAGTATAGCTTGAAATCAGTGAGCATAATATCCCCAGCTTTGTTCTTCTTCCCCATGATTGCTTTGGCTATTTAGGGTCTTTTGTGATTCCATATGAATTTTAGGATTATTTGCTCTAGTTCTTTGAAAAATGCTATTGGTATTTTCATAGGGATTTCATTGAGTCTAAATTTCTTTGGTCAAGATGGCTATTTTGACAGTCTTAATTCTTCCTATCCAAGAGCATGGGATAGATTTCCAATTATTAATGTCTTCAATTGATTTCATCAGTGTCATAGTTTTCAAATTACATAGTCTTTCACTTTCTTGGTTAGGTTTATTCCTAGGTATTTTATTATTTTTTATACAATTGTCAATAGAATTGTTTTCCTGACTTCTCTTTTTGCTAGTTCATTTTTAGTATGTAGGAATGCCACAGATTTCTGTATATTGAATTTGTATCCTATGATTTTGCTAAATCCAGTTATTAGTTCTTGGTTTTTGGTAGGATCTTTAGAGTTTTCTACATATATAGTATCATGTCATCTGTAAAGTGACAGTTTTACTTCTCCCTTACCAAATTAGATGCCTTTTGTCTCTTTATCCTGTCTGATTGCCATGGCTAGGACCTCCAGTACTATGTTGAATAAAAGTGGGGAGATTGAGCATCCTTGCCTTGTTCCCAGTCTTAGAGGAAAAGCTTTCAGCTTTTTGCTGTTAAGTATGATGTTAGCTGTGGGTTTGTTGTATATGGGCTTTATGTTAAGGTATGTTTTCCCTCTATACCCATTTTGTTGAGAGTTTTTATCATGAATGGATGCTGAATTTTTCAGCATCTTTTGAGGTGATCAATGGTTTTTATCCTTCCTTTTGTTAATGTGGTATATCATATTGATTGATTTATGGACATTGTACCATCCTTGCATCCCTGGAATAAATCCCACTTGGTCATGGTGGAGGATCCTTTTAATGTATTTTTTAATTCAGTTTGGTTTCACTGATTTTTTTTCTATTGCGTTCTTATTCCCTATCCTATATTTATGCTCTAATCTTTATTATGTCCCTCCTACTAACTTTGCGTTTCATCTGTTCTTTTCCTAGTTCCTTCAGCTGTTAAATTTAGATCATTTACTTGGGATTCTTCTTGTTTCTTGATGTAGGCTTGCACTGCTATCACTTCCCTTGTAGAACTGCTTGTGCTGCATCCCACATATTTTGAACTGTTGTGTTTCAGTTTTCATTTGTCTCCATGTACTGTTTGATTTCCTCTTTGATTTGTTCATTGATCCATTGATTACTTAAAAGCATGCTGTTTAACCTCCGTGTGTTTGTGGGGGTATTTTTGTTTAGTTTTCTTCATGTAATTGATTTCTAGTTTCATACCGTTGTGGTCTGAAAAGATGCTTGATACAATTTCAAACTTTTTGAATTTATTGAGATTCTTTTTGTGTCCTACTATGTGATCTATTCTGAAGAATGTTCCATGTGCCCTTGAGAAAAATTTGTGTCCTCCTGCTTTTTGGTGAAAAGTTATTTATGTATCTGTTAAATCCATCTGGTCTAATTTGTTGGTCAGTGCCTCTGTTTCCTTATTTATTTTGTCTAAATGATCTACCCATTGATGTAAGTGGGTATTAAAATCCCCTTATATGGTTGTGTTGCTGCCTATTTCTCACTTTTGTCTGTTAGTTTTTGTTTTATAGATTAGGTACTCATAGGAGTATTTAGTTACTCATAAATATTGGTAATCGTTATATCCTCTTGTTGAACTGATCCCTTTATCATTATGTAATGTCCTTCTTTGTCTCTTGTTACTTTCTTTGTTTCAAAATCTATTTTGTCTGATACAAGTACTGCTACTTTTGCTTTTTTCTCCCTATTATTTGCATGGACTATCTTTTTCCATCCCTTCACTTTTAGTCTGTGTATGTCTTTGGGTCTGAAATGAGTCTCTTGTAGGTAGCGTGTAGATGGGTCTTGTTTCTTTATCCATCCTGCCACCCTATGTCTTTTGATTGTTGCATTCAGTCCATTTATATTTAAGATAATTATTGATAAGTATGTACTTATTGATATTTTATTAATTTTTTCCAGTTGTTTCATATTTCATCTCTGTTCCTTTCTTCTCTTCTCTTGTTATTTGATGCTCCCTTTAGTATTATGCTTTAATACTTAAAAAAATTTTTTTATGTATCTATTATAGACTTTAGGTTTGTGGTTACCATAAGGTTCATAGATAGTTTTCTAAATATATAACAGTCTATATTAAGTGGTGATTTGAACACATACTAAAAGTTCTACTTTTTTATTGTTCTTTCTTCTCCACACTTTATGTATGCTAATCTACATCTTTTGTGTATCCCTTGGATAATTGTGTGTATAGTTGATTTTACTATTTTTGTTTTCTTCATGCTTGTTTAGTAAGTAATTGGTATACTATCTTTACTGTAGGTTTATTCTCACTGATGAGAAATAGTTAGATTTAAGAACATATCCATCTAAGGAAGTCCTCTTATACAGCAAAGGACACCATCAACAGAACAAAAAGGCATCCTACAGTATGGGAGAATATATTTGTAAATGACATATCTGACAAGGGATTAACATCCAAAATATATAAAGAACTTACATGCCTCTACACCCAAAAAGCAAATAACCAATTAAAAAATGGGCAGAGGATATGAAGAGAATTCTCCAAAGAAGAAATTCAGATGGCCAACAGACACATGAAAAGATGCTCCACATCACTAATCATCAGGGAAATGCAAATTAAAACCACAATGAGATATCACCTCACACCGGTAAGGATGGCCAGCATCCAAAAGACTAAGAACAACAAATGCTGGTAAGGATGTGGAGAAAAGGGAACCCTCCTACACTGCTGGTGGGAATGTAAGCTAGTTCAACCATTGTGGAAAGCAATATGGAGGTTCCTCAAAAAACTAAAAATACAAATACCATTTGACCCGGGAATCCCACTCCTTGGAATTTACCCAAAGAATACAACTTCTCAGATTCAAAAAGACATGTGCACCCCTATGTTTATTGCAGAACTTTTTACAATAGCCAAGATATGGAAGCAACCTAAGTGTCCATCAGTAGATGAATGGATAAAGATGTGGTACATATACACAATGGAATACTATTCAGCCATAAGAAGGAAACAAATCCTACCATTTGCTACAACATGGATGGAGCTGGAGGATATTATGCTCAGTGAAATAAGCCAGGCAGAGAAAGACAAGTGCCAAAGATTTCCCCATTTGTGGAGTATAACAATGCAGCAAAACTGAAGGAACAAAATAGTAGCAGACTCAGAGACTCCAAGAAAGAACTAGTGGTTACCAAAGGGGAGGGGTGTGGGAGGGTGGGTGGGGAGGGTGGGAGAAGCGGATTGTGGGGTATTATGTTTAGTACACATGGTGTGGGGGATCCTGGGGAAAACAGTGTAGCACAGAGAAGGCAAATAGTGAATCTGTGCCATCTTACTACACTGATGGACAGTGACTGAACTGGGGTATGGGTGGGGACTTGATAATATGGGTAAATGTAGTAACCACATTGTTTTTTCATGTGAAACCTTCATAAGAGTGTATATCAATAATACCTTAATAAAAAAAAAGTCCTCTTAATGTAGTCCTCTAAGGCTAGTTTAGTGATGGTAAATTCTTTTAAGCTTCATTTATCTTTTAAGCTTCATTTTATTCTTTTAATCTCTCCTTTAATTCTGAATGATAACCTTGGTGGGTAGAGAATTCTTGGTTATTGCTTCTCCCCTTTCAGTACTTTAAATATTTTCTAAATCCCCTGAAATTACTGTAAAAAAAGTAGTGCTTTTAGAATGTATTTGAAATTGAGCAACCATCAACTTAATGTAGAATAATATATATTTAGGAAACTATATGTATGCCACTTCCTCCTAGACCATAAAGTTTCTTCTGAGAAATCTGTTGATAGCATTATGGAGTTTCCCTTACAGGTAACTGTCTGCCTCTCTTTCGCTGCTTTTAAGATTCTTTCTTTATCTTTAATCTTTGCCATTTTAATTACTTTATGTCTTGGTGTTGTCTTCCTGTCATTCCTCTTGTTAGGGGCTCTCTGTGTTTCCAGGACCTGGATGTCTATTTCCTTACCAAGACTGGGGGAGGTTTCAGCTATTATTTCTTCAAAGAGACTTTCTACTCCTTTGTCTCTATCTTCTCTTTCTGGGACCCTATTATACAAATATTGGTTTCTTTGGAGTTGCCACACAGCTCTTTAAGCATCTTCTCATTTTAGAAATGTTTTTCTTTCTGCTCCTTGTCTTGGTTACTCTGCTAGTCTTTATCTTCCATCACTCTGATTCTTTCTTCTACTTCCAGCAGTCTGCTTTTCATTCCCTCTATTGTTATTGTATTTTTTTGTTTCAGTTATTGTATTCTTCAATTCTCAATGGTTCTTTTCATATTTTCTAATGTCTGTTAAAGTTCTCACTGAGGTCATCAATTCTTTCCCCCAGTTCAGGGAGCATCTTTATGACTGTTACTTTGAATTATTTATCAAGAAGACTGCTAATATCTACTTCATTTAGTCCTTTCTCAGGTGTTTTATCTTGTTCTTTTGTTTGGAACATATTCCTCTGTCTCCTCATTTTTCTGTGTCTCTGTGTTTCTTCCTTTGTAGTAGATGGATCTGCTAGGCTTCCTGGTCTAGACGGTAATGGCTTTATGAAGTGGGTGTCCTGTAGGGACCAGAGGTTCAAGACTCTGTTCACCAGAGCAGGTTCTTTGTGCAGTGGAGCTGTAGTCCCTGTTGGTGGGCTGTGGGTGGTACTTGCCTTTCTACCTGTCTGCCTGCAGTGGCTAATCCCCATAGCTTACTTCTGTATACCCTTTGCATGACATAAGTTGCTTTTGGTGGGATTCATTGTGAGTGCGGCCATCCTCTGCCGGCCAGTCAGAAATGGTGGCCTGCTGCTGGGTCAAGTGTGCCTGGCAGGGATGCACACTGTGGGGAGCTGGAGTTGAGCCCATTGGGCAGATACAGAGTTTAGACTTGGCTCCTGCAAGTGTTAGGCCAGTTGGGCTGAGGGAGCACCAAAAGAGCAGGGAAAGTATCTGCCCTCTGACTGCCAGGCCGCAAAGTCAGTCCGCTGCTGGGCTGAGCAGTTCAGGAACGGTGGGTGCACAGGGAAGCACTCCAAGGGGCTGAACCACCAGTGAGGGGGATGGAGCATTTGGGGATGGCTCCTGTGAGTACCTAACCAGTTGGGCAGTAAGAAGGCTGGAGAAACATATTCCACCTTCCCTTTCTCTGGAGAGAGCTCCCTCTGACCCCTGCCCCTCTGGCACATTTCCCATAGTTGGAAAATCTTTCAAACTGCTACCTCTGCATTGTGTTTCAGTGGGACCAATGAAGTGTCCCTGTCTTCCACAAATGACAGGAGTCTTGGACCCCCAGGAAATCTCCAACTCATCCTGGTGTCCAGCTCTGTTAATCACCAAAGCCCAATGAAATGTGGCCTCATGTTCCCAGAGCAGATCCCCAGGGCCAGGTGTGCAGGATTCCTGAGTGCTAACCCCTCCGCGCACTGTTCCACTCCCTCCCCACTGTGGGCTGGAATGGGGGAAGGGCTTGGGTTCTGACCAGTCATGGCTCTGCCACTTTACCCTTCTTTATGTAGTCTTCTCTTCTTCACTAGGTATAAATGATCTGTTCTGTCATCATCAGGTCAATTTCAGGGTTAGTTGTATTTGCTGTAGTTGCTTCTTCAGCATATATATGTGAGAGGAGGTTTCCACCTTACCGTCCTACTTCCCCATATTTTTTGCTGCCTCTCTGAACTCGAGACTCTTTACAGATCCTTTTTAAGTAAAAAGTGCTATGGGGAAAATACGTTCATAGCTGGATCTCCCCAGTGTCCTGAGTTATCTGATATAACAGAGAACAGTGGTTCTCAAGCAATGTTATTTGGACCTCAGGGGACATTTGACAAAGTCTGGAGATGTTTTTCTTCTTCACAACTAGGGCAGGTATGCTACTGGTTATTGGTGGTTAGAGGCATGCACAATGTACAGAATGGTCCCCACACAAAAAGATTTACCTGGCCCAGAATGTCAATAGTGCTCAGGTTAAGAAGCCCTGGCCTACAGTAATGTTCTCATAGCAATCCACTATGGTGGTTCTTTGGCTACTGGGAGTGAGCAGGGTTAGAGCTAAGGGTTACTGAAAGAAATATTTGCTCTTGAGGTATAAGCTCAATTGCATTTTGTCATTCTCAAGTCATACTTGTTTAACCACTTAATAACTGAATGTCATAAGATTTACTTTACCCAACTACTAATCTCAACCTGGCAGCAAAAGGGTTCCCTATGACTCCCTATGAGGTCTTTGTTCTGACCCTCAGTCTGCACTGAATCTACAGCAGAGCTCCTCACTTTCAATCTTTGGATGTATCTCTAGTATATGATACACAAGCCAAAGCATTAGGACTACCTGTGTATACATCTCAGGAATCTGCATCTTTAACAAGCATGCCAAATATTCAAAAGCTTACTCATGTTTGACAATCACTAGTTTGGGGAAAGTATGTGAGTGGCTTGAAGCTAAGAGACTCAAGGTTGAATGATAATTATGCTCCTGACAACTTGAGTGATTCTGAATCTTTGCTAATCTTCACTCAGTTTTCTGGTCTGTAAAATGAGAATATTAATAAACCACACCTCACAGAGTTGTGAGAACTAAATGAGATAACGCAAGCAAAGTGTTTAGCAAAATGCCTAGCAGCTAGAAATCACTTGGTAAATATGAGATGGTGTTAGTAACACATCTTTAGGTTCTTTATGGTTAGGAAAAGGGGGCAGAAACCAGGAGACCCTTTTAATGTTAGGGGATTATGGATTATCACCTAACTAATAACCTACTTTCTATAAGCACTCCATCAATCTTTCTTGTGCTGAATTGAAATGAACTGATTTCAGTAGCGTATACATTTATCCCATCATGTGTAAACAAGCAACAATTCAAATAAAACAATACAGTGTTTGAAAGGAATAATTCATGGGCTTTTAAAGCAGTGAGGAAAGGAAAAGGAGAATACAGTCCATAGAATACAAGATGTATTACTGTGAGGCAAGGCTTGGCCATCTTCTATTTCTACATTAGTTTGTGTCTCAGGAGTCCAAAGTGTCTTGCTAATCTGATGAGTCTCCACAACATCCTGTATTATCATTCCAGTTTCATAAAACCTGAGCAAACTGAACTGCAGAAAAATTGAGTGACTTGCTCAAGGTCACAGAGAAGTCAATCCTAGAATAGAACTGATGTCTGTTGGTTTCCTGTTCAGTCATGACTCTTTCCAATACACATTTGAAGCAGTCTGGTTGAGAGGGACTAATGGCTTTGATATTCTTGAACCATTAATATTTTCTTTTTCTGAGAAATATTCTTGGCAAAATTTATTATTTTCCAGAGGGAGACATATTTCTGAAAATATCTGAACACAGTTGACTGTCAGACTAAAAGAATAGTCAGTCTAAAAGCAGTGAATTAATTTTAACGTAAAAATGTGGGTTTGGGGACTGTAATCAAAGAGGAACAATTTATACCAATACCAAGGAGCTTGAAAGATGGAAAGATTGAATGAAAAATATTGAATATCAAGGTACGAGTTTTGCAAAGACTGGAAAACCTGGATTCAGAGTAAGAGAAAGCCTCTAATGATGAGCTTGAATTCCTGCCAAGAAATGCAGTACACCCTGGCATCCTTCCCTGACCTCACAATCCTGGGCATCGGCTTATATCTCATGCTGCAGCCAACTCATTTCCTCCAGCCCAGTCGATGGCTTTCTGATAGCTGAGCGTCCTCCTCTGAATCACTTGCAAACCACTAAGATACACTTTCACAGTTTATTTTCTGACCTGAGACACAGAAGAGCAAAGTCGGTTGATTCTTTCAATAATCGCTCTTGAAATAAAAGGTTTCACCGTAGTCTTTTGAACTTTCGAAAACCAATGTTCAATAATATAGCCATTTCAGTTGCTCATGATTTCATTCTTTCTATAACTTTATCATCTCCATCTAATCACATATATTAATGCATCAGAGTTTTAATGGATATGTGTTTTTATATCTGTCAAATTAGTGCTTGGGCTTCGTAAGCCCTGAATTAACACTGAAAAAGAAAATGCACAGAAAGATAACACATAGTTCCTTTATAATTAGGGGCTTACTTTTCATGTCGGGTAGAATCTTCTTATTATAAGAGTAAGCATGTATTGATTACGTGACAGCAAAGAGAAAGGTTTCAGGTGTTGGAAAGGTGCATGTCCAGGAGCTGTAGAAGACAGGGTCAAACGGATCGCAAATTAGGGGAAATAGTCCTGATGGTGCTGGATAGCACGAGCAGAAGAATGGAGAGCAGTCCGGCCGCAAGGTGGTAGCTCTGGGGTAAACCTGTTGTGAGCAGTAAGTTTCCTACTCACCTTCTCCTTGGCAGCCAATATGCTCATCAACAGCCGCACCAGCCCCACCGCCATCAGCATCATCGTCATCTTACGGCTTCAAGTCAAAGAAGAGAACCCGTCAAAGTCAGGAAACTGGAGTATAAGTGTTATTTTATTATTAGAATTCCCATGCTCTTTTGGTGTTTATTTGAGAACACTTTTAAACCAACTGAGACAAGATTGCTTCCTCTCTCCGGATTTGAAAAACAAACTGTGTGGCAGAGAATCTACTTTTGGTGGTCCGCATCCCGATTTTCTTACCGATCATGTCTTTTATTTACATGTGACGAATCAGCAGACACGGGCCAGGGGTTAGATTGAACTAGCTGACTACCAGAGAAGTGGGAAAGTATGTGGTGAAACGAGTCTGTCTCTCTATTGTAAAGCTAGGCTATCTCTACCTTCATACTGTTTGAAATGTTTGAAATGGAAGATGTTCTTTCCGGATGTTAGCTCCTTTAGAAAAGTGACCAGAATAATCCAGGATTTTTTTTTTTCCTCAAACTCCAAGTTCTATTTCAGACGTTAGTTGCTAGTTGCTAAGGAAACCATTATAGGCCAATTATCATTAAAACAGTCTCTGAAACTAGATTATCTGATGGTAGGAAAATTGTTCTCTTCTTTAAAAGGCTGATGCTTGGGCAAACCCTTTCTCTGGTCAGAAAAGCCCATTCATGTTCCTTTTCTCCCCACTCTTTGAAAAAATAGTGAGGGACAGAAATTTTATTAAAAGCCATATTGTAAAGAAGTATGGGAGAAGGCAGATTGAATTCACAGCTTCACCATGGCTATAAGGAAATTACATTTAAATGTGGAAAATAACTTTTTTTCTTCTACCTTTTTAAAAATAGGTGTGTAACTTACAACAAAATGCAGGCTTTATGAACATTCTGATGTGTTCTGACAAATGTATACATTTGTGCAAACACCACCCCAATAAAGATACAGAACATTTTCATCCTCCCAGAAAGTTCTGTTCCAGTGCCACATTCCAGTTAAATCTTGTCCCCCTAGAGACAACTACTGCTCTCATATCTGTACCATAATTTAGCTTCTATTCTAGAAATGGGATAATATGATTTAAATGGAAAAATTTAATACATAATCTTACTTTCTGGTTCCCATTTCCCAAATGTGAGGTGTTTTTGATATTCATTTATAATACTATAGTGATCAGGAGTTTGTTACTTTTTGTGGCTGAGTAATATTCTGCTAAATGAATATGTCACACTTTTGTACCCATTAATCTGCTGATGAAGTTTTAGTTTGTTTTTCCCTACTATGAATAAAGACTGTTATGAATATTCTTTTACATATATGTGCCCAGGCATGCATTTTCATTCTGATTTTAGGATTGCTAGTCAGATTTGACTTGATGACTCCCTTTAGAAGAGGCTGTAGTGGGAGAGTAGATTATTCTGAACACGAGAGCCTTCTACCCACGGTTAGCCCTGTGGTCATCTCAACCCAGGGTTTTGAACCCCTCCCCACCAGCACCCATACCCTATCTTCAATACCAGTGGAAGTTTACCTAATATTCCATATCTCCTGGGATATTACAGCCAAACAGTGTACTAAAGACAATGACCCTTCCTCATTCCCAATCCCATTAAAATAATTAGGACCTCTCTCTAACATCTCAACACTTGGTAACTAGTGAGGAAGTACATGGTAGTAATATCTTTTTTTAGATTGAAAAGCAGCCTAGTATTTTCAGAGTATTTGCTTCAGAAGCTCACTTGACCAGCCCAGAATTCCCCTTAGAGGTGCCTCTGAATCCCAGGGCTATCACTTAGCCTACACTGTGCACTCATATTGAAAAAGAATCCAGGTGTCAACATTTCACAGTCCAGGAGGGTTCTGAGTGCCTCCCTGCATTTTCTGAGCTTTAGAAAGAGATATATTCATCAGACCATATTTAAAATTCACCCTAATGGTGCTTCAAGATTCTTCCTGAAAAAGATATACTGGGTGTTGGTTATAATCCATGCTAAGACCTTTCTGAAGATTTAAGGACTTTGTTACAGTGAGGAATGCGTTTTTGAAGGATAGTGGTCTAGCTGTGGAACCACCAGAGTATTTGTTTGGGCTGGTGGGGTGATAAACATGTTGTCAGTGCTTTGATGCTGGCATGCACAGGCTACCTGAAACAATCAGACATTTCTTATGTTTCTGCAGGTGCCGCATCTCTAGCTGAGTTAATCCCATCAGCTGATTCCTTGTTACTTTTCTGTGATGAACTGATGTGCAGAGCACTCCATTTACACACACTTAATAGATTCATCTTCTATTTTTTTGTTTTTGATTTCGATGCTATATGATTTCCCAACCACTTCCTGGACTTTGTTAGCCAAGTAGGCATGGAGGGCCATGCCCATTTTATAGATGGTAAGAATGAAACTGATTAAATAGCTCATTATGTTGCATCCTAAGTATGCAGCCTTAAGCATTACCATCTTCTTTCCAGTCTGGGTGGAGACAGCACCTTGCCTCTGTTCTGAAAAAAAATCACTAGACTATTTCTAAATTTCTTAAGTGGAAGACAAGTGGAAACTCAGTATGGAGAAGAGCTTGACAAGGCCTAATTCCCCATTATGTGCTCAGCTGGCACTGAGGCAGGGGTCAGTAAATTTGCATATGAGCAAAGAAACTTCCTGGGAGGAAAGGAATCTAGATTCTGATCTCTTCCTCTTTTAGGGACCAATATCTAAAAGTGTCTGTGATGAATTGGGATGGTCAGAACTGAAGTTGTTAATAATAAAGAACACCAAAGGCTGGCAAAGGGGAAATGGTGAAGGAAGTTGGAGAAGTGATTCGAAGATGCTGAAGACTAAATTAACAAAATCCAATGGAAATATAGTACAAATCACATATGTAATTTTAATTTCCTACTTACCACATATAGAAAAGTAAAAATAAAATGTACACATAATTTTATACATTTTACTTAACTTAATATAACCAAAATATTATCATCTCAAGAAATAATTAATATAAAAATTATTGATGATATTTTTATATTTTTTATGTATTAAATCCTTGAAGTCAAGGGTATATTTTCAATTTCCAGTGTACATCAATTTGGACTACCCACATTTTAAGTTGTCTTGCTTGAGGTTTTCAGCCCCAGGCAGTTCACTATGGATTCCGTGAGACTGAGAAATGACAATGGAACATTCTTAGGGTAAAAGTGTTCATACCTGGCTTCATTCTCCCAGTGGTAGGTCAAGCACTGGAATCATGTCTGCATTCATCAGTTTGCACATCCATAATCCACCTCCATCTTTACCTCTGCCCAGAGCACTAGGCAAAGCCCTTTATATAGTGACTCAGTCAATAATAGCTAATTGCCTACAGGTGTGAAAGTATTAGCCTAACAGTAGGCCAATTATAGCTCATGTAGTTTAGGGTCAGGTGAGGATCCTGGCCATAGGAAGTTCCATTTTCCCTACACAAGTGCTTTAGCATTTGAGTGGCTATGATGTTGGATGGTACAGGCTTAGATGTTCATGGGAAGAAGACAAGCATTGACTTCAGCAGCTACTCTCACAAGGCTTCTGTGCCTTGGAACCATGACAGATAGATACAAGAGTATAAGCCAGAGCTGTCACCACGAAATGCTGCTGGCTACACATCAGGGGCAAAGAGGGTCACGGGGATGACACCAGGGAACAACGGGGGAACTGCAACCCCACACCATGGGCCACAGGTGGACTGAAAATTTTGCTTTGCTTTTTTCCTTTATCTGGAAATAGAGTTGATCCTATAATCCTTGGCCAGTTGGTACGGGGGAAAGAAGAACCTAGGAGAGAATTTGAATTTAAGGCAAAATGAAACAAATGAGACTTCAGCCAAGAATCTGAAAACAAGAGGTGGCAATGCCCTTCATTCTGACAGCCTGTGACGCCTGTCACATCAGGACCAGTTGTGGATCAGTGTTTCCCTCCCAATACACTGTGAGCGCCTGGGGTGGGGTTGGGATTTACTCTTTTATAATAGTTCTTGAACCTATGCAGCACCACAATTGTAAATTGGGAAAGTGTGGTCTTCTTCAGACTCTTTCCAGCACCTAAAAGCAGACTCAGCACAGAGTTGAACAACTGGCCAGAGAGATCTGAGCTCCCTTCCTCTCCAACTGCAGCTTCCTCCTTACAAAATAGACATAACCAGAAAGTTTACTCTTCTTCTGCTTCAAGGAAACTGTTGTAGGTGTTACTATCTTTACCTATCTAACTAAATCAGTGGGAAGAAAAAAATGCAAGAAAAATGATAGAGATAAAAACGTTACATTTTCATAGTGTTTCAGATCATGTGGAAGGCTTTCATATGCAAATCTCATTTAAATCTCCACATTTTAGAGATTCCAAGAGGGTAAGACATTTGGTTCAAGCTAATGACTAACAAGTCATTCACCTGTAAATTGAACCAAAGATTTCTGACTCCAAATCCAACTCATTTTTAGGCTTTCTTTCCCTGCATCATGGCTGCCTCCAAATGCAGGGCCATACCATGCTGACAGTAAAATGTTCTAGACAAAATGCATGAAATTTTTACCATGTTGTTCTCAGGACAAGCTCAGTAAGCCTTGACTAAGAAAATGTTATCATTATTTGAAACTGCCTTTGACCTATCTCTACCTATATTAAATACAACTATAGACCCATCAGAAAACCCAGAGTGGTTCTAAATAAAGATTTTCATTTTCCAAATTGTACCATGATAGTTTGTCTTCCAGAATAAAATGACTTCTTTGGAAGCAGGGCAGAATTTATTTCTGAAATCTGACCCAGACGTCAGGTTGGTATGCTTTGTTAAATGAGTCTAACTGAGCATTTTCTTAGCAGGCTCTCCTGTTACTGAAGCAAGTAGATTTTGCACAATTTATTCATTGAAGCAATGGGAGAAAATAGGCCAGACCACACAGCTGGCTTAAAAAATAACGCAAATGTTTTTTTGTTCAGTAAACAATTGAAGAGGGAAAATAATTTCCTCCCAAGCTAACAGAAAGTGGGAAAGGACAAACATTTGTTCTTGCCAAATTCAGTCTGAATTATTTATTACGTGCTACAGATATGGGTTTGCTAATAATATTGTTAGAAGCAGAAAAGTTCTGATACCTTCTCAAGAAATAGTTTGTAAATAATGAGTTATCACATATCGACCATTGTAAAGGGTAAGTCAGGGACAGTTACGACCATGATTATACTCTCCTAGGTACTGCATTTTTAGGGAAAAAAATCTTAACAATTCTCATACATTATTGAGAAATAAGTGGACTTGAAGCTCAAAGACCTGGTTTCACTTTGTAGCTGTATAATCTTCAGCAAATCACTGGAAATCTTCTGAGCTTCCCCTTTCCCATTGTTAAGCAAGCTAATACCTACTTCCTGTGGTTATGATAAGAATTAAGTGAGCTAATAGAAGTAAAATGTCCTGGTGCAATAGTTGATCTATAGCAGAAACAACCACAGATAATTGATCCCTAGTGGAAATATGTACTCCTAAATATCAGTGTTCTTATTTAAATGTGATTGAAAAATAGATGTTTAATGTCTAGTGACCTGATATCATGGCTGTTCCAACACTGGTCTTGAAATGATTAAACAGTAACACACCACACATTCATTTATTCTTTCACTTTTATAGTCATTAAACAAAGATTTAATTTACTACCTACTGTGTGTGAAGTACTAGACCCTGAAGATATATTAATTAACAAGGCAGACAATAAGCTATCCCCATAGACCACAAACTATAGGCTACTGTTTGGGGCTGGGAAAGGTGGTTAAGAGTTGTTAAGCAAGAAAAGCCTTGGGTTCCTGATATGAACATGATGATTTCAATGACCACTGTGGACAGCAAGGAACATTCTGCCAAAAGATGTTTTACACACCCACCCCCTTCATTCCCGCTTGCAGCCACGGGAGTGCCAGGCCAAGATGTAGAAAGAGCTGCAGTATCTCACAGCCTTCCTTTCTGGTAAGCACAACAGGTAAGGTGCTATTTTATGTAGCATGTTAAGGAGAAGCAAGAGTTCATTGGCAATCAAATTATAAAGACTCAGTACCTAAACAGTATTCTTTGAGCAAAACCAAAAGGAAAGATTGAGATCGTATTTCTATTAATTATAAAAACTACAGCAGAAAGCAGATATCCCAGAACACAATGATCAAGACAAACACTAGGCAAAATGGATTTTTAAATAAATAGTGCTAGGAGAATTATGTAGCCATTCGGAAAAAGATAAAATTAGATTCATATCTCACACCACACACAAGAATAAACTCTAAATGGATTAGGAGTCTAAATATAAAAAAATGGAACCTTGCATGTACTACATGGATGTATTCTTCTTTAACTTCAGAGTAAGGAAAAAACTTTTCTAATTATGACTCAAAATCTACAGGCAACAAAGCATTGATAAAGTCAACTACAGAAAAATTTATAAAAATGTATAGCACAAAGACCATAAACAAAATGAAAAGACAACTGAAAAATAGTGAGAAACTATTTGTAACATATACCATATAAAAAGGTTTAAGATTCCTAATACATAAAGAATTCTTGCAAATTCAAGGGCAAAGGGCAATAAAAGATGGAAGAATAAATATATGGAGAGACATTCCACAGAAAAAATAGTAAGTTGCCCTCAACATATAAAAAAAGTTCAAATTAAGTAATAATAAAGGAAATTCTAATTATAACAACACTGGGACATCATTTCTCACCTCTCAGATTGACAAAGACTTGAAGTAGGAAAACAAATGGCTCTGGAACAATTGGACATCCAGATACAAAAAAATGAATCTAGGCCCAGACATTATTCCCTTCACAAAAATTAGCTAAAAATTGGTCATAAATATAAATGTAAAATGCAAAAATGTAAATCTCCTAGAAGATAACAGGAGAAAAGTTACATGACCTTGGATACGATGATTTTTTTTAGATACAAAGGCATTATCTATGGAAGAAATAATTGATAAGCAAATTATTTATAAATACTAACATTTTTAAATGTCTGCCCTTTGAAAGATGCTGTAAAAGAATGGGAAGACAAGCCGCAGACTGGGAGGAATCATTTCCAAAAGACACATCTGATAAAGGACAGCTATTCAAAATATACAAAGAACTCTTAAATAAGAAAATGAATAGCCTGACTTAAAAATGGGCAGAAGACCTGAAGAGGCGCACACAGCAGTAAGCAAATGAAAAGATGCTCCACATCATGTTATCAGGGAAATGAAAATTAAAATGAGATACTACTATACACCTATTAAAATGTCCAAAATCTGAAGCACTGACACCACCAGATGCTAGTAAATAAGGATGTGGAGCAATAGGAACTCCCATTCATATTGGTGAGAATGTAAAATGGTATAGTCACTTTGAAGGACATTTTTGCAATTTTTTTAGAAAACTAAACGTGTTCTTACCATGTGATTCAGCAATCACACATCTTGATATTTACCCAGAGGAACTGAAAACTTACATCCACACAACAACATAGGCACAGATGTTTATAGCAGCTTGGTTCATAAGTGCCAAAACTCACGGACAACCAAGATGAAAGCAGGTGAATGGATAAATATTGTGGTATTATCACAATAAATTGAGGCACAGCCAGACAATGGAATATTAATCAATAAAAGTAAGTGTACTGTCAAGCCATGAAAAGGCACGGGGAAACATGAAGTGCCTATTACTAAATAAAAGAAGCCAGTCTGAAAAGGCTACATACTCTATCAGTTCTAATTATATGGCATTTTGGAAAAGACAAAACTATGGAGACAGTAAAAAGACCAGTTGTCAGTGGTTAGGGAAAAGGGAAGGTTGACTAGACAGAGCATGGAGGATTTACAGGGCAGCAAAACTATTCTATATAATACTATAATTGTGGGTACATGTCATTACATATTTGTCAAAATCCACACGAGGTACAACATGCAGGATGAACCCTGATGGAAACTGTGGACTACGGTTGATTATGACGTGTCAATGTAGATTCATCAACTGTAGCAAATGTACCATTCTGGTGGGAGATAGTCATAGTAGGGAGCCTATTCAAGTGTGGGGCAGGGAGCATATGGGAACACTCTACTTTCCACTCAATTTTTCTGTGAACCTAAAACTATTTTAAAAAAAAAGCAGGACAACACATCCTGTTAGCAAACCTAGGAGATAACACTTTCTTTTCAAACATTGTTAGCAGACATGCAAAGCACTATAGCTCTTCTAAGGGACATTTGTCAAGATGGGACAAAATTACACATGCACTTAGCCCTTGACCCTGAAATTCCACTCCTAGGAAATTATGGCATGAAATACAGGTATGCAAAAATTTTTTCGCTGCAGCATTGTTTGTTATTACAAACTATTAGAAATGGCCTAAATACTCATACAAAGAATTACTGAAAACACTGTTACATCCACACAGTGAAACAATATGTACCTATTACAAAATGATCTCTTATAATTAAAATGATGTGGTTATACTGTTATTATTAACAGAATATACTGTTAAATGAAAAAAGCAAAATTCAAGGGTATATCTATAGCAGGCTACTCTTCATGTGAGGAGGAAGAGGATATAAGAAAATATGCATGCATACAGAAAGGATAAATCAAGCACTAATGAGATTGGTTACATTCAGAGGACAGTTAGGAAGAGCCTGGAAAGTAGCATGAATAGGAACAGGTTGCAGAAATAAGGAAAAAGAGATGTTTCCCTGAGTAGATCTCTTTGTATAGCTTTTAAACTCACAGGAATATTTCATGAACCCCAAAAATAAATTATTCAAATCAACTAGAATTCAGAGTAATCTGAAGGGAAATAGACACAATACTAAATGATCTTAATTGCAGCAAATAGAAAAACTGCCCTGAAGGGAATGGAGAAGCAATTAAAAAAAACTAGTATTTGACTAGACAAAATACTTGGTAAAGGACAATAAGAACTGTACACAAATGCTGTCACTTATTGAACACACTGGTTTCTCATAGGAATTTGGGTTAGCAGTTCTGAAACTTCTAACCCCATTTCTCATAGTCATAAAACTGGGGGATGGGTGTACCTGGTACTTCTCTGTACTATCTTTCTAGTTTCCTATGCATCTATAATTATTTCCAAACGAATACGAATAAAAAAGAATGGCAAAAGCAACAAGCAGCTCTAAGAGTGAGGATGAGATGTTTACTCTGGTTAGTTGAAGGGGTTCCAAAGCATTTATGATAAATCATACTTGCTTTGTAAGGATGTGTGTATGTGTGTTTGTGTATACATACTTAGACACAAGTACATATAAATAGAAAAGTGATGATTTCAGAAAGGTGTTTTCCCATGCAGCTTCTTATTTTTCTACCATTAACATATATTATTTTTAATAAGGAAATAACAGATACCTTTCTAAGAATGTTAGAGAAAAATTTGGAAATTTGTCCACCTAAAACAGTTTACAGATGGGGAAACTGAGGCCCAAAAGGATCAAACGTCTGGGCCCAAGTTCCCCAGTGACCCCCAAGGAGGGGCCAGGACCACTGCCGTCCTGCCAGGGGCTTCATCTCCAGGACCTGTGACATCCCTCTCTCGGGGGGCATTCTAATACTGTTCTCTTCCCAGACTCGATGTTTCTAGAGGAAATATGAATGGCAGGCCAAGGATATTTACGTATCCTTGTAGTCACAAAATGGGAGCACACATATAGTTAATATGTCAGAAAGAAATTTAATTGTTGAGGAAAAATCTAAGTTGGCAACCAGAGAGCTATGCAACAGGTCACCTCTGCCAATGAAACTGAAATGCCATTTCTCTATTGACAGACCTTCTTTCTAATTAAAGCAACAGTAACTAAAAGCACAGAAACCAAAAGCTTTTTAAAAGTTCCAGTGTACCTTTATTTACAAGGTCTCCTTTTTTTCCCTAAAATTAAAGTTCTGAAGTGCTTAAATATCAACTTCTAAAGTTAACTGCAAAAGTAAAAGGCTATTCTTTCACTGAAATTCTTCAAGTTGAAGAGCTTGGTTACTCCTCGAATGCAGGAATAAAAGAATTTGGGGAATAAAGAAAATTTTATAACCGCTTGAAAACTCCAGTTTTCTTTAGAAATGGCTGAGACTATAACCATTACAGGATAAAAATCTTATACAAAAGTGCCATTTTAAAAATAGCTATTTTTAATGGGCGAAGAAAAAAATCTATTTTATAGAAACTAAAATGAGTATTTTTTGAAAAAGCTATTTTGCTTTTAATTTCCATTTATCAATATGTGTTTTCAACAAGGACTCATTAAGCACCTGCTTTGGACTCGCTCCACTCCCACACGGGTTCTGCACATACATCAGTGAATAAGACCAAAAGAGCTTAAACTGTAAGGAATTCTTGCAGATCCAGCCCTAGGAATTTGGAAAATAGAGACATGCATCTTTCATACTGAAGGAGGGATTGTGGTGAATGTGAGAAGAGCCCACATATTGCTTTGTTCTGTGCACAGAAGGAAGATTTGCTAATACTGGCTAAAGATCCAAGCCCTTTACAGATAGCCCTTTGTCATAATCACAGCCACCTTCTATGGTAGGTAATTTCTCTATTTTACAGGCCTGGAAACTATGGTTCAGAAGTTTAAATAACTAAGTAGGATTAATTGGACATAGAAATAGAGACATTTAATAAAGATAGGAGGTTTTTACCTTGAGCAAATATGCAATGGGTCCCCCACTCTCATCACCTTGAAAAATAAAAAAAAATGAATGAATGAATGAATGAAAGGAAAGACAGGGACTCTCATTCTACAACTATTCCATGCCCATGTGTGGGTGAGTTCCATGTTCTACTATAAAGTAAATGGCTGTCCCTTAGGTCCTGGAAAGAGGTCTTTTATGGCAGTATTAAGCATTAGGAATTGGAAAGATAAGATCATTACAAGGCTCTGATGAAGTGGCAGGGAGGCAGAGAACCTGGGCACTGCCCCCCTCTTATTTCTAATGACTACGTCTGTGACCTTGGTTAAATAATTAATATCTTGGATTTTAAAGCCCATCTTTAAAATAGAAATAATGAAACATGTCTTTTAGTCCAGTTGTGAGAAGAAAGAAAACAACATATTGAATGCAAATGACCTGGAGCTAGTTGGTTAATAGAAACACCCTTCATGAGTCCCCACTCTCAGTCAGAGCAGGAACAGCAGAAGCACTGACTTGACTGAGGGCTGCCTGACCTGGGTCAAATTCCCATAGGCAGAGGGCTATGGAGAGAAGGAGCTCAGGGACTAGGATCTGGGGGTGCAGAGTCCACAGGGTCAGGTTTTTTTTTTAACAATGCCCCAGACGTAGTGAGCATATTTTGTACTCATCCTCTGAAGGTCTTCCAAAGTCAAGCTGAATCTAATCCAGGGAGGTTCCACCTAGAAAGAGCTGATGTTGTCAATGGTTTTCCAAGGCACCTTCTAGCCCTCAGGTTCTATGATAGAATCATCTCCAAAATAGTCAGGCTTTCATTCCTTTCCAGTGCTTTCATTTGTGAAGTCAGTAAGTGCACCTGATTGCTTACCTTCCCTTGACTCATTTGTTTTTTTTTATATAGAATAACCACATGACAGCCAGAAATACCTTCAGACCAGGAGGGACACCCACCATCTGTTTCTCTGATAACATGCTTTGAGTGATTGTCTCTGGGATTCTGGTACTTAACAAAATGTCGCTGCAGCACCATCCAATCTGTGTATTTATAGGAAGGAGAATGTGTGTACGTTACATATTTAGATTTGTTTCTTTCAGTGGGAGAAATATAGCCTCAGCCATATGTTTGCCGCACACATAATTACCTCACCACTGCATACATCTAATCACAAATATTTCACCATTCACATAGCAGCAGGTTAGAATCTTCCCCTTGAGTCCAGATACACTTAAACCCACCATCCTGGAACAGAAGCCCTTTGTGAGATGGTCATTAATCAGATAATTACTAACATTCAAGCTGATTCTCTAAATAAACATTCCCCATCTTGTGATACCTCCTGGAGCTAGGAGAGAGGCCATGGTTCCCATGTTGGCTCCGAGGCACGGCCTTCGAACTCCCCGTGACTTCCCCAACCCCCACTGCTTCTCTTGTATAAATAAATAATGGGATTGTTGATAGGAATGAAAACTGTAGCTGCATAAGTCAGCTCATCCTTAGGCCATGCGATGCGAAACACAGAAGGCCATTATCTGCTTTTACTTCTCACAACAGCAATGTAGGTTGGAATTCTTCTTATTCTCATTTTACAAATGGGAAAACTGAGGCTTTGAGAGAGTAAATAGCTAGTAAATGGTAGAACTGGCTCTCAAGCCCAGATGTGTCGCTCTAAAAAGAATAACATTTGGTTAAGTACTTTTACTTTCATTGATTCAGTCAATAATTACTGAAAGTCCTCCAAGCACCAAACACTGCTTAGAGTCTCTGAAAATGCAGTGTTCCACAGTGAAGGCCGGGTCCCCTCTCTGGTAGGACTAGTAATTCTAGTAGAAGAGAAGAGACACTAGACAAGCAAGAAATCATAGATGATCATTAAATCTGGGATGGAAGCGGTACAGAACAACCGGCAGAGAGAGCCCTGTGGCAGCTCTGACTTCAGGTTTGTGGATAAACTCAGCCAGAGCAAGAAGCTGGGCAAATGATGTGCCCAGGGAAGAATATTCTGGGCAGAGGGATGAGTCATGGCTTGGGGAGGAAGGAGCTCGTCCCCTTACAGATTCCGGTGGAAGACTAGTGGAACCAGAACTTCTGTGTGGGAGGGGATCGAAGAATGGAAAGGAGTGCCCCAGGCAGGCAAGGACATGCCATGTGGGCTCCGACAGAAGGGAGAGAGACATGGATTTTATGAACGTGTTTGGTCACTCACGGGCCAGGGAGTGTTTACGTGGGGGATGTTTATAATCCAAATGACACTTTTCAGAATTCAAAATGTATGGTGGATTAAGGTGGGTTAAAGAGGACAGAGGCAGAAAGACCCATTAAGACCCTAGCACAGAAACACCAGGCTAGTGGGCAGAAGACCCCTGCGTGGGGTGTGGCCAAACAGGGGACTTCTCATCCAAGTTCTATCTAAAAAGATAAACGAGATCCATTTAGGCAGGAAGGGAGGAAGGATATTCCAGTTAGAGAGAACAATGACTGCAAATGTACAGAGGTTTCTAAGCACTGCATATGTTAGGAAAAGAGTGAATGTCTATCTCCAGACTATGGTGGGAGGACCAAAAATGTTGGGAACAGACCAAGAGGGGCCTTGAGCAAGTGTGTCCCTATCTTATATGGTGACCTCACCATGAGAATGAGCAAAAGGCGCTCCTTCCTCCAGGTGGACAGAGCCCTATACCAGACTACACGGGAAGGAAAAGTGGAAATAATTATCCCTCTGGGCGTCCTTCCTCATGCCAACCTGAGCTGCATCTAATGCAATGTGCACTCATGTCTAACCTCCCTCACCGAGCCCCTCACCCCACCCTGCCATCCTCTTACAATGTCCATTCTGGGCACTTCCTCAGTCTACCAGTGCTCTATGCTAAGGCATGCCTAGTGGAAGCAATAGGTGACCCACATAGGCAGTGGTGGGCCAGACCTGTGACTCATGCTTAGATTTTCATCTTGGATGGCTCCACTACAGATGTTTGTCACAGATCCTTGAACTTCACAGTGTAGCTCATGCAACAGCAATGCCAGCACCACCTGGGAGGGTGTTAGAAATACATCATTTCAAGCTCTGCTCTGCAACAGCTGAATTAGAATCTGCATTTTAACAAAAGAGTCCCAGGTGAGTTGCATGCACATTTGAATCCAAGAAATACTGGTCTAGATAAACATGATATTGTCAGTGATAAGTTATGCCCGAGAAAAGGCAAAAGGGGTCTGGAACTGGGCAGAAACCTGCAATATGAGGCCAGCCAGGGCATGGGTGGGCACTGAATCTTTTGATTCCCACTTCCAGCAATGCTACTGACACAAAGTTGCAGGCAGAGGAGTATTCTCAGCACCCTGCCTTCCCTTATTTTCCCGGGTCTACCTGTCAGGATATTCTTTAAATGGATGTAAAGACAAAGTGGGAAATTTCTTACTAATAAATAAATGAATTTCCCTAAAGAAAAATGTAAGGATTTCCCTTGATTTTCATCAGAAAAACTTAAAGCACATTTAAGAAAAAGAGAAGAGATGTTTAAAGAAAGTGGAAAGCCATCCAAATTATTTTATGGCTATAAGAAATGCCCAGTGAGTTATCTATTTACATGGAGCTTTAGTCACTCTTGTGTGCTTGGGGAATCGATTCTTTTATTATGCTACATTACTGACATGTAAGTGGAAGTCCCCTTTTCTTGTACTATATTTTTTATAATACTTACCATCTTTTAACATAGCATATAATTTCTTAATTTTAATGTTTGGGTCTGAATATTTCAAGTGTGATCTCAGTCTGAAGTGGACTCCAGTCTGAGGTCTTTTGTTAGAGGGAGCAAATTTTTTAAAAACCTAAAATATTAAATTACTACTCTGTATACATGAAATGTGACTTTGAAACTATGCAACATTTTTATTTTAGTTCTGGATGGCATGTCACACTGTTAAATCTCTGCAAGAAAAAAATCAATTAGCATCATAGAGCTGGTAATTCTACACTATATTCTGCAACAAGGATGACAGAGAAAGAGCAATTTAGGCTGATAGCTACATCAACTGCAGTACAGTTGATTAAAAATTTAACAGTTTTTCTGATGAATGTCCTTGCTCAGATTTGGAAAACACTGACGGATTTAATTTTCCACTGACTAAATAATCATTTTATAAGCCATGTATAATTCATGTAATGGCAATGTTATGGGCTTGTTAAAAATGACTGCTACTAAACAGTTAATGCTCTCTAGCAAGCTGAGACTTGTAAAGGATTATTATTGGAATTAGTTGGCACTTATTAACTGAGAATGGGTTTTTGCCTTCTGCATCTTTAAAATAAACTGAGTTCAACCTATTAGCATAAGTAACACCCCAACCAGGCAAAAAAAAACACAAAAATGTGTGTTGGGGGAAGAATGGGATTTGTTTAGTTCTAACCCTGCTTATCAGCCAAATAAGAACATCAGCTTTCCCAAGTTCACTTTCCTTCCCAGGAAAATGGTGATAGACAGGGTAATTGGGGGAAGTAAATGAAATGGTGCTTTTTTATAAAACTATTTTAATGGGTTTATTTACTAAAACAGAGAAAACAACCCTCAAAATCATATGGAACCACAAAGGACCCCAAATAGCCAAAGGAATTTTGAGCAAGAAGAACAAAGTGGGAGGCATCACAATTCCTAATTTCAAAGTACATTCCAAAGCTACAGGAATCCAAACAGCATGGTACTGTCATTGGAGCAGCCTAGAGCCCAGAAATAAACCAGTACCTAAAAGGTCAACCGATCTTCCACAAGGGCATCAAGAATACATAATGCACAATACAATACACAATTGGTATTGTTAAATATAATCAATCAGTGCACTTGTAAGACTTTAAGGCAGCTCTTAGTTTACCTTAAAGTTTAAGACATCTCTTTCTCATCTAGAAATAAGTATCAGTTCTAGTTTAGCTGGACCCACAGAACTGATACAGCTAAACAATTCAAGTTTGTGCTGAAAAGTCAATCAGCTTAGAAGTCTCCTATAGCTCTTCCACTACCTGGGATATAAAGAAAAAGGTACTTAGGCAACTCATGGCATGTCAGATAATAAAACTGAATTGCTCCACTGGAATTTTAATCAACCCATCATCATTTTCTATCATGCAACTCTATGATTTGTTTCTTTGTCTTCTTCTTTTCTTGCTTGCTTTCTTTTTGCTTTCTTCGGTCCTTTTTCTTTTCTCTCTCTCTCATTTTTTTGTTCTTCTGGATACCATGCCAGGGCTTCGAATCCAAAGTTGAATAAACATGAACTTCAAGAAGTGCTCAATCAAGTGCAGGAAATAGACATGTTCAGACACTCAAAGTTCAATAAGTGCTGAGAGAGCATAGAGGAGAAAGTGATTCCTTCTTTTACATTCAGAGAAGGCTTCCCAGAAGAAGGGACCTTTCATTGGATATTAGAGAGAGAGTTCTGCATGTACAAATAAGGAAAGATCAATGTTATTTTGTGCAAAGAGAGTAATGGATGAGGCAATGGCAAGCTTAATAATGTCACAGCAGAATGTGAATTCTTGTTGAACCTTTCTCATTATCACACTTTGAAGAAATACTACCAAGTATTAGGAACTATTTCAGAGCAACAAAAGGATAAACTCACCCTGTCCCCTGCCCTGGAATTCATGGTCGACACAGATAGTTGCATGCACACATAGGGCGCAAAATAAAAAGTGCAATTCCAGAGGCATACATGAGTTGCCATGGGATCACGGAGACAGTGTGACACTAACTCTGCTTGGAGGAGGGAAAGTGGTGCAGAAAGAATCACCATGTGCTGTGAAGAGTTCACCAGGAAGGGAAGAAGTAGGTGATGGTGACATTCCAAGCAGGTGAAGTGCCATCATGTGGCATCAAACTTGGAGTTGGGGCAGACCATGACTTCATAAGCCAAAGGATTGTTTAAAAATTAAAAATGTCAAGATGGTGACAACAGAGCATTAAACCAAGGATAGGGCTCTTCTAAATGCAAAGACCTTTGTGACCGCACAGACTACACACCCACAAAGCCACCCTGCCTAGGAGGAACATGCATGAAATTTACCCTGTCTTTCATTTCCTTGGAGCCCTTTGTCCAAATCCACCCTAAGGCCACTGGAAGTGGCTGCAAGGTTGTTATTAGTTTTTAGCATAATGAAACTCTGATGTTGGAAAACCTTGAACCAAACAGCTCTTTATTGCTACAAAACCAGCCTAGGTAAGGCCATTGAAACTGATTGAAATAAACAATAGAGAAATACAAAAGGAAATGAAAATGACCACAGAGAATTCAAAAGAAACCAAGAGGGTAAAAACCCAAGGAGAGCAACTCCTGTCATACAGAGTAATTGCCTAAGATCAGAGGAACTAAATGACTTCTTGAGTCCCAGAGTTCACTTATGATAATTGAAAAACACTTTCCTGAAATCATTGCATTTTTTTCCCCCTAACATGGCTTGAAAGTAGAATGCAGGATAAACAGAAATACCATGACAAATCATCTAGGGATTAGAAGCATAAAACCTTTTATGTTTCAGAAATAAGGCCATAAAAGCAAATATCTATATTTAACTGTTCCTGTCGACGGTAATGAGATATTTTAAGAAGAGAAAAAGCTTGTATGGCATATGTGCACTGCCTTGTTTAGATCAAGTTAGATTACAATGTAATGACTCACCAACTTCAGGTTTATGGTTAAACAAAACTTCATTTTATTTATGTGTGTATTCCCTTTATTGCTTTGCAGAATTTCTGCTTCTTAGCATTGAATATGGACTGAGAACTTGTCTACCTAAGATTCAGGAAAGCCAGGTCATTTCTTTTAAGGGATGAAATGTATCAGCTAAAATAAAATGGCAAGGCAGAGTGTTCTCAAAGGTATCAGAAGAGGTTGCAGTCTTCTCATTCCACTGCCTGATAGACATGCTCATTACCTGAGCCACAGAACAACTGTCTAGGCCTCAGTTTCTCCTTAGTCCTGTGCAGTGCTCTATCTCCATGTCCTAGGTTCCTCTCAGCAGGTCTACTGGTGGGGTCAATCTGCATACACCCGGGTCTATGCAACTCCTATGCAAGTTCTTAGGAATAAAGCAGCAGGCTGATGCCCCCATTCAATGGGATTAGAATATGAAGTAGGAGTAGACAAGGTGCTAGTTATGTTACTACAGCAATGACTAATAATAATCATCATTTACTGAACATTCACAGGGGCCAGCTACAGGGTTTAACATTTCATATGGATTACACATTTTGTAACAATTCCACAAGGTAGGTACTATTCTCAGTTCCATTTTTAAATAAGCAAAATGAGGTTCATACAACCCTTTCCCAAGGTCACTCAACTGGTTGAAAGGATTAAAACCCAGCCAGTTGAACTACAGAGTTTATATTATTAGCCACTGGGTCAGTGTTTCCCAAACTTTGATCAGTTTTGTGCCACTATGAAAGATGGTAGTCTTTAAACTTAAATATATATATATCATTCACCTATTTATTCAAATTACAACTTTCCTAAAACATTAAGGTAAACGTTAATTTATTAAAACACAAACTTTCACCTTCATTCCCCATAGATAACATCATCTTGTATGCCATCTGGATTCATTTGACATATATTTACTGGGTCTTTGCTATGTGCCAGGCATATGGGAAAGGTGTGACTATCAAAGAACAGAAGATTCTGCTGACATCTCATGAAGCCTAAGGAGACTGTCACTCTGGGAGAGTACATCTGGGCTGGGGTATAGGGACTGAGGAGGTGCCATCCCAGTCTGTGCACAGAGATAAAGCAGAGATGAACATTAGTAACCATTCAAGCCAATCCCACCAGAATGGGAGCTTCCTGTGGGCAGAGAATTCTATCTACTATATCTCAATGGTTAGAACAGTACCTAGTATGGGAGAAATGCTCAATAACTGTCTGTTAAATTAATGAATAAATTAAAGCAGTGTCTGCTTCCTTTAGGATGGTAAGTTGGTGAGGTAAATAAAGGGTACAGATAGGCAATTCACTAATGTATGGTAAAGTCTTAACACCATGCTAAAAAGTCCAGATTTGTCCTGTGGACCCTGAAGAGAGAGAGACCCTTATTCTAAGACTGTGACATCCAACCTGGTTTTCTGCTGGTGCCAGTTACTACAGTTCTCAGACTGCCTTTCCACCAAAGTCCCTCTCCCATAAAAGTAACTAAAATGTATTGGAGGTCTGCTAGTTTGAATGAATCACATGTTATATAATTATTTTAAAATTTAAAAGTTTAAACTAGGACTTTTTTTTACCATAAACTATGAAGTAGGTACTGTATTGTCTCAATATTACAAAAATAGAAATTGAAATAATTTCACAAAAATTTTTCAGAGCACACAGCTAATGAGTGATAGAGATAATATTCAAACCCAGGCAGTCTGTGCTTTTAACCAGTGTTATTTTATCACTTTTTCAATGCCATGGAAGAGGATCCCCTAGCAAAATGGCACAGTGGGCATCTCTTACCTTCAGGGACTCATCCATTCTTCCTTGTTATCTTTTGTCCATGTCTGCCCTTAATATCCTTTCTCACCCTCAGGACTTTGTCTAGAAACAGCCCTAGCAATCTATGCTTATTTCAACAGAGAGATATGCCAACTATTAAAGCATACAGTCTCTGGGTCATTCTCCAGGTTTACTGCCAGGTATCAGCTGATGAGTAGGTATAAAAGGGGTCATTTTTTAGATTAACAGTTTCTATCCCCTCTTCTTCCTGCTGTCCTGAACACTGAACCATTGAGATAGAAACAGCACGGGTGGAATAAACTAGGACTTTGCAGTTACACCTAGTCACCTGGGAGCAGTCCATGTCCACTAGATCCCATGTGAGCTACTTCCTCTTGTTCTCCTTGATGGCCTCTCACTTTAAACTTGATTCTCAGCTCTGACCTGGTCCACACTGTGGCTTGGGTACCACGCTAGTGCTCTTTTCACCTCTCTTGGTTTGTCAACCAAGAAAATGTTTCTCTTTTCTGGATCATATCTCTGTCCGTGGCACCTGCTTAGTTGAACAATTTGGCTTGAGGTCCTTAGACTTTCCTGGAGCTAATGCCTCAAGTCCCCACTACCTGGTTCCCTTTATAAGTCAACCAGCTTTCCAATGTTATGACTAATTAGCTCAGATTATGTCCGATGCCCTCTCCCTTTTTAGGATCTTTCATTCTATCTAATAAAGGACAACTATTGAAAGGTTACCAATCTGTCACTTCACTATCCAGATAATCAGAAGGAGCAGTGAGTCAGTGAAAAGGTCACTGAGATTGAAATCAAAAGAACTAAATTTGAATCTCCACCTATTACATCAAGTCCCTGAGATGCAGTCATCTCATCAGTGTAAATGATAATAAAAACTGATCTGCTGATATTTTAGGGCTCCAGCAAGATCATGTGCATGAAAGTGTTTGTTAATTAGTTTATGCTACAAAATGTCAAATATGTTTTTATCATTTGCAGCTTCATCCTGTGCTAAAAACATTTTCCAAGCATTATTTGAACTAAGAGAGAGGATGGAGTCAAATCAACACACGTTTCTTGGTTACCTGCTTCTACACTGTAATGTGTTTGGTGCCAGGCACACAGGTCAGTGGGCACACCAGGAACTCCCAGTTTGTAGTTTGCTTAGCTCCACAGATGGTGAATAACCACATTAAATTTGGAACATACCAAACCATACCTGAAAATCAGTAAAGACTCATTTTTCACGTGGAAAAGCAAGCTAGGCCTGAATGTCTCCAAATGAAATTATTTTGAATCTGTGTAAACCACCTGTAGAGAGGTGTGCTTTCCTGTGTGATGTACTGGACCTACTTTATAGGGAGCCCTCTAGAGGTCAGTTGGCATTATTGCCTGCATTTTCTGGAAGGAGCTCTTAGGTCTTGCTTTAAGTAATACCCAATTTCCAGATGTGGACTGCTGAATCTCAGAGAATCTGGCTCTCAGTGTCAGCTTTTAAAGATAAAACTTCTAATTAAGATTGTGAAAATATTAATTTATGAGATTTGCATTTATATTTTCAGAAACTATATATATTTGCAAAAAAAATCTGAAGCAAAATGTAAAGAAGTACAACTCATGTATCCTCTGGTACTTTTATCCCTAACTTGCAGCTGTGTTCATTCTTTGTTTAAGTAAACCTTTATTCCCCACCACTGCTTAAGAAACATACTTTTCATGGACTTTGAAGTCCTTGAGAGAATACTATTTGTTAGATGTTTATTCTTGCTCTTGATTGGCTCATATAAAATTTTCTTTCACTGTTCAGATAAAAACCTTTAAGTAACTATCTAGAGTTTAGCAAACAATGGAGTATTTTATGGGTCTTTTAAATAACCCACAAATCCCATCTCTCCTTATATTTATTTTGTAACACGTAAAATTTTGCACAAGGAAATGTTTTTTATTTATTGTTTTTTAAATTCCCTTATCCTTATATATTTATTCGCCATATAACTCATCTACAAGTGGTCCTGTGCCACCTCTTCATGGTCTTATTTTGTGCTCTTAAATATCTTTTTGAATATGTAAATGAATCAAACTTAATTTTACTCTAGTTGAAATAAAATGTGTGTCATAAATGGTAGAAAGTCAATGAATACCTGTTGATTGAGTTGACATAATTCTAGTTTCCAACTGCTCTGCCCATGATAAATGCCAGAATAGAGAGAAAGGTTTTAGTGACTCTCATAGCCACAGGATGGATTCCCAAAGATGACCACAGATTTCCTCTCATCCCAATGGTCTTGAAACTATTAATTATAGAGACATTGAGATAATGGGTGTTTGTACTGGAAATGATAAAGAAGCTTGATATCTTGCCAATTTGCTTTAATTTTAAATGTCACCTGTCCCAAGAAGAAGGCAAGGATATTAAGACACTGGGGCAGAAATGCAAAGCCAAGATAAGATAGGAAACAATACCGTTGCTGAAAATGGAGTGAGATAGGGTGGAGAGAAAAAAAAAAGAAGAGCAGGCTTCCACTGATGCCAGCTACCTCAAAGGAGTAACCAGGTCAGAGCTGGGTCTTGTCTCATTTTTTCCCTCTGACAGATTTTCTGTTTCCTTCCTTCCTTCCTTCCTCCATGATTTTCCTTATACCCATTAGGGAAGCATTTCCATCCCCTGTAAACCTCTGTTTCTATATGGAGGAATTTGTACCTGACAAAGAGTGTTGATGTCTCTTCTGACTCTCATTGCTTCCCAGGAGAAGAGGAGTGGTTTGTCTGACTGGTGAACATGCGAGAAGAAATCGAGAAGGCTCTGCTCCGCGCTTTCCTGGGGATGCCTGTGGTTACACATGTTGGCAATGGCTGGGCTGAGGAGTCTATGTAATTCTGAGGTGAAGTATAGGCAAATCTGTTTGGCTGTTGGCTGTAAGCCTAAAGTCATAGTTTACCCCGGACTTTCTCCTGCATCTTATTCTCGATGGTTCTAAACTCAGGATGGGAATGGGGAGCATTATTTACAGCCACCTGAGAACCCAACAATTCCCTTCCTTGTCCTTTTGAATTGAGGTAGATTTCAAAATTATATACAAAAAAAAGACAAAATACCAATAAGTAGAGAAACAGAGGGGAAGAATAAAGTAGTATGAAAAAATAGACTAAAGCTAGCTGTTTACCTATTTCTTCCTTCAACATGTCACTGAGGCTCCACGGTGCCAGGCTCTATTTTAGTGGGGGATGTGTAATGATGAACAAAACAGGCAGGGTCCCTGCTTCATGAACTTTTCAGAGCACACAAACTTCACACCACGTAGTCCTACATTTTTTCTCAAAAGTAGGAGGCACATTGTGCACGGACCTTAGTAACAAAGAAGAGAGGAAATCATCTCTGATTACATGATGGACAGGAATGCCTGCCTACCCAAAAGATTTCTCTCACCCCAGGTTGCTAGAAGATACTACTGGTCAGCACATGGTTACCGATGAAACAGACATTCTCTTTGTCAGGATACCTAGCCTTGGGCTCCAAAGATTCACCCATATTTTTATCTGTTCAATGCAGGGAATCCAGGGAATCCTTTGAAAGTGGATTAAACTCAAGACTTGTCAACAGCCATGATTCTGGATTGAGCAGCAAAGAAGAGAAAAGTCAGTGGGAGACATGAGTTCTGCCTTGTTCCAGCTTAGCACAGTCTTGTGCCCATGGCTCGACAGTTGAACAACTTTGTCAACTTCGTGTCTTCATTCTTCCAATAAGACACTGAGTTTTAAAATAATTTAACTGCAGTCCTAGAGGTAGGACATAGTTATTTGTTTACAAACTGTACTCTGGAGTTTCATGTGACATTTTCTACATATCTACCTGTCTCAGGCACCTCCACCACTTAAAAAAAAGTATTATATTTTTACTTAAGTCTCTAACAATTTTTGACACAATGAGCAGCAAAACCCTAAAGTAAATACTAAATCCACCTTCTGACTTATTTCCCGTATCCATTAGAATATATCTCTAGCTTCTCTTTTCTTTCTTTTCTACTCCTATCTTGTCTTAATTTTATAAATGATTTCCACTTATATATTCCTCAAGCATCCATCCTGGACCCTTTCAAAAAGGCACCAACTGATGCAAAGACAGTTATTTAACTTCTCAGAACACATCAGCAGCTTAGCATTCCATCTCCCTGTGTGTGATTTCTGACTGTCATTAATGTTGATCCTGAATAATCACTACTTGCCCTACCAATCTTCAGCATTTGGAGTAATAAATATTTCTTGCTTGTGTAACTTAAACCTCACTGAGGGCCAGAGAGGAAATATGATCAATGGCTTCCACAGCTTGGAAGGAGAGGAAGAAAGATGCTTACATTAGATAAGTTGTTATAGCTCACACAATAGATGCCATTGTAGTTAAAACAACATGCCTGATAAAAGAATGCAGCAGTCTGTGAAATCCAGGGTGGTCTCTCACTATAGATGCCACATTTTCATGGCAACATAGTGACTATTTCACAGTTACTATCTAAGATTCTGATGATGGCCTATGAATGGTTTTTGTTTTGAACCTTCTAGGATTATTAGGAAACCAAGTAAATGTCGTCATGTCTGTGATTAAAGAAACTGAAACTAAACTAGATAGGAAATAGAAATCTTCCTCAGATGAAAAGCAAACAACAACAAAAAAAAACTGATTTTTTTTTAGAGTTCAGAAGAAGTATGAAGTCTAGAACACAGCTCTGCTGCAGTATCTAGGTAGCCCACAAGGTCTCCATGGGTGGCAATATGAGAAAGTTCATATAGAAGCAGGCAGTCTCATCAATTGCTCAGTAGTGATGGTCATAACTCTTGGCAGTTCAGCAAAACCATAGGGACTTACCACAAATGTACATTACTTTCCCTTCCCAGTGGTAGCTCTTTTGACCAAAAATCATCATGGAATTTTGATGAATATCAATGGAAAATATTAGACATTAACCATTTAAATAAACGGATTTTGTATCAGTAATACAAAAAAAGTCTAAATAAGCCTAACCAAGTGTATTCTGAAAGAGTGTCTTCCTTTATAAGCCTAATGATTGTCATTGACCAATTTTGCCCATGTTGATCAGTATACAACTGTTGTTGTATATGACATATTCATGGAGACACTCTCTCCAGGCTAATTCCAAGCCTGTATCACGGAAGGTGGCCCAAAGTCCCTATTTCAGTCATTTCACAAAAGGGAATACATTCTCACAAAACCCAAATGACCCAACATTCCAGAATCTGTTCACGTAATTGCAAACTGTTAGATATCTGTAGATTTTTTTGTAGTCATGTCCCAAATTTTGTACAATTCCATCTTCCTGGCAGTCATATTTCGCTTTTGGTACAATCAGACTTTTTGGAACCCGAACCTCAAAAATAAGTTAGATGCTAAATGGCTGGGGACATCCTGAGAGCTGGAACCTAAAGGCAGATAAAAAAATATAAGACCTGATTCATGTCCATCAAACCTATGAATTGTTCTGAAATTAGGTTTCTATTCTCACTGAATAGCTCTACAGTGCTTTGACAGCTGTGATTCCATTGACTTCTGGGTAGTTTAGGAATGGGAATTAGGTGCAGTCTCAAGTCTCCATCTGCTTAACCCACATGTTCAGTGTACTGTAGAGTGCCTGTACTTCCTCAAATCAGCGGAGTTGAAATACATATTTTCCTCTTATAGCATAAAGTTGGTGAATCCATACCTCTACCATAGCAATGTAAAAACACAATCAAGGGCTCTGACAGTTGGGTCATTCGAAGTCATCTGATTCCCTAATCTTTTTAATCTGAAAAAGCAGATCAATAAACCTCATCCAAGTTTTTCCCCGATTTAGTCATCCATCTGCAATAAATAAACTGTTTAAACTTCTTTCCAAATATATAGGCCCAAGCATGCAGAAAATTCAGTCTTAATCTCTTCCTCCATTAAAACTTGCAATGAACCAGACTTACAAAATTCAGAGCTTTAACTCTTCTGATGATTGGGGTAATAGAAATGAAGCCCGCCAGTGTGCGTCTGTGATTCACATTCATTTCCTAGATCGTCTTTTCTTCCACGGTAGGTTCCCCTGTGATAATTGGGCTCAGCTTGTTATAGTTCAGACCAAAAAGCTCTGGTTCCTTACAGATAGGTAAGTTCACATATTCTAGTCAGCAGGTACTATGTATGTTTCCTTAGAATACTCAAGGTGAATGCATTTGGCTTCATGTTGACCATGCCTCCCAGGTGTCAGACAGGTGAGTAGGGAAGAACTAGCTATTGGAACTGGGATGCCTGAAAATGCCTTTGGCCCACAGTATATGATATAAGACACAGAGACCTGCTCCTTTACGAGCTGCTTCTTTATGAGAGAGACCTTCAGGGGAGCCAAGCCAAAGGCCATTGAAATGGCTTCTCCAGGGGGTCGCTCCTGGGTTCTGTAGCCTCTTCTCTTCAACACTCATCAGCCTGGATTTTTGATCTTTTGAGTTTGGATACCTGCTATCTATTGCCTGTGTTCATATTTGGTAACTCACTTACCACCTGATTCTTCAGCCTGTTTTCCACACTTGTTTTTGGTCACTGTATGTATATCATGCTTTGGTGAATTGCTTGAAATTCCCTGGTGTCTGAAACTAGACTGCAGCTCATTTAGAACTTTGCTGTTTCTAGGTGTATGTGGTTGCCCCAGTGGCCCACCCTTTTACCCAGGAGGAACAATGATAGTCACCATAGCATCGTGGCAAAGAACATAAGCTGGAGGGGAGTCAAACATAGGTGAGGTCTAGGCTCTGTCCACTGCCTGCTAAGGAAAGTTAGGTTTGTTTGTTTGTATGCTTACTGGTTAGCTTTTATTTAACTACTCTCTGAAGGGTCACACTGAAACAAAGTCTCTGAAGTTAGCTTCATTTTTTCCATCTGATGTTAAGCTAAGACTTATCACCTTGTACTACCTAAAATATGTATACCAAACAGAATGAATAGGCTCTGAAGTCAGAAAGGCCTTGCCCAAACCTGCCCTGCCCCTTCCCCTACTCCTCTGCAGCCGTGAACTAGTTCCTAAAGCTCCCTTGTGCCAGTTTTCTCACCTGTAAAATGGAGATAAAAAGTTATATTCAATTCAAAAAGGGATATGAGTTTTAAATGTGAAACCATGTATGAAGCATCTAGCATGGAATAATTATGACCATAGTAACCTATCACATTCTTTGTGGTGTTACTGTTTAGCAAGCTCTATTCTATAACACTTTACAGAGATTTGCTCATTTAATCCTCACAGGTATATTTTTACTTCACTGAAGGGATGAAGAACTATGTTCAGAGAGGTTAATATAAGTTTCCCCAAATCACAAAGCCAGTAAGTGAAGGGGCTGGTCTTTAAGACCAGATGTCTTTGGTCTCATAAGTTATGCTCTAAAAGTAGGACTTAAGAGCAGAAAAGTTAGGCATCTGGGAGATCTTTCTATTAGGTGGTGACCTTAATAGTGGCAAACCACTGGTGAGACATTGTGTTTGGAAGCCAATTTTCAGATCAGTGTGCTGTATAGGATACTAGGAGAGGAGTTTAAAAATTAAGGATAAGATATCTAAATTCTTAAAAGTAATCTCTGACATTCCAGGAGTCTTGAGGCTATGTGCAATTTCATGCAATTATATAATAGTTATTGAGTGTGTACTCAGATCCAGATCATATAAGTCACCAAGGATACAAATAGGAATAACCGTGACCCCCACCCTCATTCTCACTGGCCCCATTTCCTGAACCACATCCTTTTCTCTTGGCCACTCAGTGATGCCCATCAGTATTAGTTAGTAAGAAGTTTCCCAGAGTGTTAGAATAGGAGGAAATTGACTTGGATTTAGGCCTGGTATCAAATCACACCAATGACACCTGGTATTGAAAATCCTATGCCTTGGTTTTTGTCAGTTATAGAACCTAGAAAAGCAGCCTATGGGGAAGCAGCAATCATTACATCCACTAACTCTGCTGTTATGACCTGAACTGGTCCTCCAAGGAAAGCTGAGTTGAAGCCCTCTCAGGAAGTGCAAAGGTAACTTTATTGGAAGACGGGGTTCTAATGAGGTCATTAGAATGAGCCTTGATCAAATATGCCTGGTGAACATACACAATGAGGGAGATTTGACACGGACAGGCAGGGAAAACCCCATGTGAATGCACAGAGACACACAGAAGGGAGGCGAACGTGCACATGGAGGCAGTCACTGCAGTGACACAGCTATGAGCCAGGTCATGCCATGGATTTCCCACAGCCACTAAGAGGGAGGCAGGGAGCGGACTATCCTGGAGCCTTCAGGAGGAACCAACCCTGCAGACACCTTGATTTTGGACTTCCAGCTTCCAGAACTGTGAGACTTCAAGTTTCTATGGTTTTCAGCCACCAGGTTTGCGGTATTGGTAGAGCAGCCCTAGGACACCAGTACATCTGCCAAGTGACAAATGTGGGAAATGATTATCTAGGGAGGCTATCAATCCAAACGCAGGCAGAGATGTGATTTTTATATCAAATAAAGGAAGCTAGCCGACAGTACACTGAAACCCAGGATCCAGTGGAGATGAGCAGGTGTGTCATCATTACCACTCTCCCTTAACCCATGCTTCCCTGGAGGATTGTGACACTCACACCCACCAGTCCACCAGTCCCACTTTTCCAATATGCACAGATGTCTTCACCTACCTACTTTTTTCCTTAGAATTTTCTTTTTACCTTTTTAAACTACTATTCAGTCCACCTGTACCCTCAACCAAACTTTGTCTACTTGACACCATCTCTTGTCATTTTAACATGAGCACAAATGGGCTACTGTTATAGCCCAAAATTCATTTTATCCTTTCTAGGTGTCCCTCCAAATGACATGTTGTGGGTGCCCCCAGCTTTCATATGTCACTCACTCCTAGAAATGCCTATTTTAACACTTTTCTAGATGCAAGGGAACTGGTAGCTTAGTTTGACATCTAAAGTATTTTAATCAATCCCTGGACATTTCTCTCCTTGCTAAGAAAAGAAGCTAAGAAAAAGGGGAAATGGAAATTTCTTTTTCATATTAGGAGAAGATGAGCTTTCATGGGCCCAAGATTCCTATTTTAATGACAATATCAATAGCAGGGCTCAGAAAACCTGGTTTTGAATCCTTGCTCTGCCACTGACAACCTCAGCACCCTTGGGCTAATTACATAATTTCCACGTGCCCCAACCACCTGACTGTACAATGTGATAAAAACGCTATTTAATCTAAAGGACTGTTGTGAAGGCAAATGAATTAGTAATGCATATGTACTTCATGCCTGATACTAAAGACCCAGTGAACATTAGCTGTTCCTATTTGGTAAATATTTTGCTTTTATCATAATGCATTCACAGAATTGTGTCTACCCCTTGCTTAATGGAGGTCTTTGCATAAAGAATTATTTTCTATTCAATCTCTTAATAAGAAATTGAAGGGGTGAAATTGAAGTATAAATCAATGAAAAATAAAATAAAATCGATGCCAGTAAATCTTGGTGGAGTGTTTTAAAAAAAAATAAAAAACCTTGGCTTCCTGCAGTTGATTTTACACCTGCATTTTCTGAAGCATATTTCATTTTTTAAAGTATTCAATTACACTGAATAGGTGTACTAGTATAGGCTGATAGCTATGTCATAACTAGAAATAGCAGTAAATCCACATTTAGGAAAACTTCCAAAGTGACTGTGAAAGCATTTCCTTTTTGTCTGAGGTTCGCATGTCAGTAAGAAAAGGAAGGAAAACACTGAGGCTGTTCTGGAGGCCAGCTGTATTCATGGCATGCAATACAGGATATGAGAGTGCAGGGAAAGCAGTCCACTATGCCAGGGCATAGCTGGCTGTGTTCACTGTACAAACTTCACACACGTTATGAATAGAAATTTATCAAGTGAGTAGTTGGCCCCTTGATGGATGAATGGTTAAATGTATATACACATCATAATTCTGGTTGCTTCAAATAGTCTCAAAGGCAATTACCAGGTACCTGGCACATAGTAGGCACTCAGTAAAATAGCTTGATTAACTAACTGAATCTTATAGCTTCCTTTTTCCTTCCAGATACATAGTAAATTCTGTAGCAAATAGGAGAAGCTGGCTGCTCGTTGACCCTCATCTGGCACATATCTCACAGTCTTCTGCAAAGACAGAATGACATGAGCCAGTGTCAATGTGGAGAGGTCCTGCTCATCTAGGTCTATTCGCAAAAAGAGATGAAACTGCAGGAGGTAGAAGTACCAAAAGAGGGGAACTCTTCTTTCTACCCCAAAAGGCATTTTAATGGAGTAAAGCAAGTATGGGATTTCAAATGAGGAGACATGAGTATAGTGGCCATACCTATTGTCTACTTGCTCTTTGAGACTAGGCAATTTCTTTAGCTACCCTGAATCTCATTTTTCTCACTTGTAAACTGGGAACTATACCTTCTTAGAGGTTTTGCATGAGTATTGAATCAAAAAATGCTGTGTGTTAAACGTAAAATGCGCCCCCAGATTTAGTCAACATCACATTGGATGCAATAGGGAAGGTCAACTTTGTAAATTGCAGAAGTATAAAAAATATTTTATAAAAAATAAAAAGAGAGACCTTCCCCAGACAACTGAGTTCTAAAGTTGTGACTTTCCAGGACAATATGGTTCTGTTGACACATCATTGAGTCTTGTTCTGGAAGCAGTTTGTATAAAGTAAGATTAAATAGCAAATCTTGGGACCAAAGGAATAATGAAGGTATATTTCAACATACCTAACATCTTGCAAAGTCATTCCTACAAATTCCAAATCCTATTTTACTAAGTAATAGGAGAGGTGCTTTTTCTTCCTGGAAAAAAAACCCATCAGCCACAATCTAGACTGTTCCTGGAATCTCAGTTGCTGTGCAGAACATGAATACATTATAAAACATGAGTTTGCCTCCCCTCGGTGCAGCTTTATTGCATATTTATGCCTGTGGCTCCAGTGTGCTTCTGAGACAGGAGATATGCTTGTTTACTGTTTGGACTGGTTCCACTGCCAGGTTCACCTGTGCTGAGCTTAATCTGACAGCCCCCTTCTGAGCCTGAGAAAGCATTTTCTTTTTTGAGCCTGAAGGAGGCTGGGGAGTCTGCATAAATCTGAAGACTCCGCATCAAGCATTGGCAGGAAGAACATGCTGAGCTCTGAGGTCTTTCCGGAGCTTGCAGGATCAAAAACATGATAGCAATATTACAGGCACACAGCATCAGAAAAGACCGCAGCCACATGGCACATGCTAATCAGAATGCCTGAAGACCGGCAGGATCCAGGCAGTGGTTTCTCTCCTACCGATTTCCACTTGACTTTTCTTGGGAACCAACAGGGAGATGTTGGATCTGACTATTAATGAATCAGGACACACTTTACTGGTCCTAAAGCACATTTGTCATGGCAATTTACATGAGTTAGCACCATGTTTCCAAAGCTTGCTACAGAATCTAACAAGCATTCATTTTAATGAGCTAAAACACCCAGAACGACTTGTACTTTTTTATGGTATTTATTACATATTGTCATAAACACTATTAAATTAAGTTATGGGACCATTTGCAAACTGAAAAAAAAAATGAAGTGTTCATCATTAGAGTGAGAGAGGATCTTAAGAGACGCCCACTCCACCAGTTCACTCTGCAGGGTATAGAAGAAATTCTGCTGCTATTCTTTGCCTCATCCTAGCTAAAAGGAAGTCCACAGGTCTGCATATCTATCAACACAGTACTGGAAGTCTGTGATGGGAAGGTGGGCCTTTGAGCTACTACGAGGTAGAGCCCAAGAGGAAAAACAACTTTGATAAAGTGGTCACCAAATTATTAATCCTTCAGAGCTACAAAGAAAATCTCAGTGATGGCAGAATTGGGGATAATTCACCAGAACAAAAGAACTCAGCATGAAAAGTGAGTAGTACACACTGGAGAGCCTTCATGAGTAGGTGAAAGACAGCACCAGTCACAGTTGGTATTAGATTGAGTCCTTCCTCTATACCAAGAAGCTCTGCCAAGTTGGACTTTAGCTTTTCATAATAATTATTAATAACACCCTGGTTCTCAATGTACATGCATTGTTGGGGATGGAATATCCTGGTTTTATAGGCCCTTCTCTGATTTGATAAAACCTAACGCTCAAGGACATTTTGGAGCGCTGATATTTGCCCCCCTCTACATTTCACTAATCCCCAATACTCTAAACTGTTTCCTGATGACGCTGCCTTTTTTAAATTAGCGTAGCATGGTGCTTTAAGAACACGGTCTCCTGGTTCAAATCACAGATCTCCACCTACTAGCTCTTTTCCCTTGGGAGACTTACTTAACCTCTGTGTTATATACATTTATAAAATGGAAACAATGATAAGAACTATCTTTAGAGTTAGTGTGAGGATTGAGTTAAAATGTGCCAGGTCCTTTAAACAGAGCCTGGTATTTCATGAATGCAATTTAGGCATCTCTAATATTAATTTTCATTTACGTATCTTCCCCTCCTCTTGTGTCCAGGGCTGGCCATGAGGGGGAAGGCAAGAATAACAGGCTAAGAGTTAAACATAAAAAAGTTAATATAGTTTTCAACTGCATATTATTGATTTTTATGTGTGGCATTTTGAAATAAAGGACAGTAAGGCACACTGGTATAAGTAAGTAGACTCCTTTCAGTGCAGACAACATAGGTGCGTTAAATTAGAGACTCAAATCACATGAACAGTGCTGTCATCATTAATGTGATTTTTCAAAATGGTGATCAGATCAATGACTCAGAATAAAGTCCTGAAGAAAGAAAAGTACAGTTGCTTATTGATTTGTACATTCACCGCATTGCTGCAAATCCAAGATATAATAAAAGTACACAAAAAGTCCTTTGGGATTTTATGAAATACAGACATATGTTCTGGGTCCACTCAATTATAATCAGGTTTACATTTACATGGGTGTCAGAATAAACATTCAAAATCACGCTGAGCCTAGAACAACTCTTAATCCTGTGAGAGGGACCATCCGATGCATTGCGGGGTCCCTAGCGTCCCTGGGCCCTGCCATCTAAGTACCAGTAGCTCTCTTCCTCCATTCTTCATGATAAAAATATTCCTACAAAATTTCAAAATGCCTCATAGGATAAAACCATTCACCTAGAGAGTGGTCAGAACTGAGAAGAAGTTTATTGGTGGAGTGCAAGTCACAAACATTTGCTCAGGGAGTTCATACAGAGTAGTGAGGGACCAGGGACCAGATCCAGTGAAACTCAAACACTTAATGAACAGGAATGGGTGAGAAAGAGTCTACAAACACCGGGAACATCAGAAGGAGGACTAGGACCAAGGTCAAAGGAGAAAAGGGAAAGAAAAGAGAAAATACGATTTTCTGAAGAAGAGAATAGTCAACAGTGTTGAGTGGAAGAAGTCAGTTACTCAAAATCAGGCGCTGATGTAAATCTGCTAAATTTGAAAATTAAGAGGTCATTTCTGAACCATCGCAAGGCTTTCAGTGCTGTCTTTTTGGGTAGAGGAGATACTGCAGTCAATTTAAAATGGACATCAAGAACTGGAGACAGCATGTTATCAACACTTTCTGATAGCCTAAGTAAGAGGGGAGGAGGATGGGGGTGTAGCAATTGACATGGCTCATTGGATGAAGCACCTGAATTTTACCTCACATTTCCTCACATTACCTTCAAGAAGTACTTTACCTTTCCATGTTTATAAAATGCGCAAGCAACATCGGGCTTCAAGCAAACCTTGCAGATGCATTTTTGTTTGTTTGTTTTTCAAAGCAATGTTGTTTCAGGTTTAAACAGGAGAAAGTTTTTCTTGAATGAGTTCTACAATGGGAAAGTGAGCATGTACAGGCCTTGTCCCCATCTTGGAATCCCTGCCGATACCTTTAAGTGTGTTAAACCATAGATCATGTAAACAATAGCATGTTCCTTTCTATTTTCCCACCATTTACCAATCTGGTACATTTTCTGTTTCCTTCCAGGTGAAAGAGGTCGATCTTGCTGTGTCTGAAACCTCCAACTGTGGTGTCACTCCCAATAATTATGCATCCTGTCAGAAATGTCAATAGCTTCTGTGCAGTGGAGAATCTGGTTGCCAAAATTTGTCTTCAGTCTTGCAGTTGAAGTGACAAAAAGCATGTTTGGGATTTTATTTTAAGAGATTTGAACATGTTTGTATTCTGAAAAGGGCAAGGTAAAGAAGGAGAAGCTGATAGAATATAAGTTAAAGTGGTAATTGATGGAGTAAGAACTTCAATAAACTTGTAAGGGAAAAGATCCAAAACCCCCATCTTAGACAGAGGGAGCATCTCTCTCTTATTTACTAGAAAGAAAGAAGTACAGTCATGGCTAAGGTGAGCGGGGCATACAGAGTAAAAGGAGACTTTCAGAAATTCATATACAGGCCTGTATGTCTAGGATGCTTTGACATATGTCCCAAGTACATTTGAGTTAAATAACGAAGATACGTATTATCTCATTTAAGAAGTTAAAAATAGCTATATTTAGATAATAATAATGTGAAGCAATGAAAAGAATTATCTGAAAATGACCCTAAAATCTCACAGAGTTGCTAGGAAAACAGACGAGCAATGACGAGGGAATGGGAGAGTGGTGGCTGCATTCTCCAAGTGGGAGAAGCAGTGTCCATGCTAAGCATCCTGTGAAGTTGTGGATGCTGGTGACTCATGGGCTGCAAATCATCTATTGAAGACCACCGGTTTACAGAATGGCTCCTTTCCCCCAGCACTCCCAGACCATTTCTATAAACCAGTGGTTTTCAGTAAATGATTCACAGTCTGTGGACTTGCAGCAACAGTGTTACAGGTAACGTGTGAAACATGTCACTTTCCAGACCCCGTTTCAGACCCCTGTGTCAGAGACCCTGTGGGTCAGTAATCTGTGCTCTAACAAGCACTACAGGTCCAGGGTGATGTTGGAGACCATAGGGGTAAACTGCGGATACCCAAATCCAGATGCAGGGCCAGATCACTGAGGATTTCAAAGGCAATTCTAAGGACTTTATCTGGACAAGCAGGAAAACAGCTCTGGGTGATACCTGTACCATGTGACTAGTAGCCACCCTCCTGGAGCCATTACAAATTCATCCTCAAGTTTAATTAGGGAAAGTGAATATTGCTAGTTTTTAGCTAATGTAGCACAGATTTGATTAATCTCAACGGTATTCACAAAAACCACCGAGGAGACAATGTTCTAAAGGTCATGCTGATTCAGTTTTGCCTGACAATTTACTTCAATGCTCTAAAACTCAGATATTCTCCTAGTAGGAGAACATGGGGCAGACCTAGGCTGGCATCTGGCTCTGCCCTGGACTGGCTGTGTGACCTGGGGTATCTTAACCGCTCTGAGTATCACTTTCCTCATAAAGCTCTTAAAGTTATTGTGAGAAAACCAGGGTAATGTATGCTCACAGTGTTTGAGATGCCCTGGTAATAAGTGATATCCAAGAAGCTCATCGCTGTGTGGTTTTTGTTGAGATTCTTGTGGTTCGGGGTGCCTGCTTTCGGGTGGTCCTGAAGGCAATGATAACAGATGAAGGAGGCGTATAGAGAATTGATAAGAAATGCAGACTGGGAGAGAAGGCTTCCAATAACACGATGTCTACAATACATCTTGACAGATGAGTAAGACAAAGAGGAAGGGTGAGGCAAGGGGGACTCAGAGCTGAGGGCCCAGCAGGCGTAGAGGCATGAAGGCTGAAAACAGCTCCGCCTTTTGGGGAATGTTCAGAGAGAGCAGCTTGGCTGGGTAGGATTCATGCCAAAGACAGGGATGGGATGAAACTGCAAAGTGTTCCAGAGAGCCTGTCATGCGGACCCTACTTGGCCTAACTGAGGAACTGGACAAAACTGAGGAAAACAGAATGAGATCTGCTTTAAAAACCCTATTAAAAGGAGGAGCCTGTATTGGAATGGAAAAGAACTGGGAATTAAAGCTCTGTGTGTAGCATGTTACCATAAATCAGGAGAGCAAAGGTGAGAGCCTGGGTGAGGCCAGGGAGGACAGTGAGACCTCACTTCAGGAGATGGTCATGACAAAGATGCTTTCTGCTAGACAATGGCAACTTATGATCAAGACTCCCCACGTTAAGACAAAGGAATACAGACAATGGGACCCCTTGAGCACATCTTCTGGGACGAGCAGTGTACCAGGAGCTCAAGCTTAAGACCTCATGGCATCCCAGAGAGAATAAGCCCCTAGTACTGGACAGTGTTGGAGGCAAGCGAGGCAAGTCCTGAACACTGCAGGCAGGCTAGAGACCCAGTAAAGCCAGGTCTTGCAAAAAAAAACACTCCAGACCCAACACTTGGAGCCCTGGTATCACTTTATGAGGACAGCAACATTCAGAGAGATAAAGGTTTGCCTTGAAGGATGGGACCCTGGGCAAGTCATTTCCCCTTTCTGGCCTTAGTTTCTTTTTCTGTATAAATGATGAGATTGGAGTGAAGCTATAAGGAAATGAACCAAGGCCATGCTCCTCCAACCAGAGCTTATACCTGCCTCCTGGCACACAGAAAGTCATAGGAAGATCAAACAAGGTGCGTCTTCTTAGAAAAGGCTTTTTTTTTCTGATAATAAGTAACTCAAAACATCACTCTTCTGTTAAAATAAAGATGACTTATCATAAAATGCAAATAAACATACATTTTAAAGATAAAACATAAAAGATTTAAAAATGTATCTGTCTTGCAGGCAGATCCCTAGAAGGATCGTCAGTGATCTCCCATCCTTGTGGAAGTCCCACCCCATGAGTATATGCTAGGCCTAGGGACTTTCCACTAACGCACAGAACACAGCACAAGCAATGGGATGCAATTTCTAAGATTAGATTAGAAGAGTCTGCGACTTTCTCTTTCTCTCTCTCTCTTCACATAATCACTTCAATAAAGCCTACTCCCATGCTGTCAGCTGCCCTTCTGAGACGTCCACACAGCAAGAAACAGCCCCAAAGGGACTGAAGCCCATAGTCATCCCATCCACATGGAACAGAACCCTGCTAGTAACTGTATGAGTGAGCGTGGCGGCATCCCCTTCCACATTCAAGTCTCAAGATTATTGAAACCGTGGCTGACCTATTAACTATGAGGTACCAAATAACCCCAATTAAAAAGTACTTGGATTCTAGCCCCACAGAAACTATGAGACAATAAAGATTTGCTACTGGCATATTTTGTAAGGCAGCAATGGGTAATGAATACACAAGGGACCACTTTGAGCTGTGGTCAGAGATACCCACTGGCATGGTCTCTCCCCTGCCTCTGCCATTAGCAGCCCTGAGTGGAAATGTCTACAAAACCTCCTTAAGAAAAGCAACCTTTGATGGGGTGGGGATGATGAGTAGAGGAGTGTTCCATTGCAAAGCAAGCCACACAGAATCAGATTTCAAGATTCTACAATGCAAATTTCTCTGGGTCAAAGAAATGTAAAGGAAGCCAAGCTATTTGCCCAAGATTTTCTGGCGGGTTAATGATGAGCTGGAACTGAATCCAGGCGTTCCAATATCAGGTAGCATCATACCAAATGACTCTGAGCTCTAATATATCTTAATATATATGAATATATATGGTTACACTGATTACTATTTACATGATATATACATATAATTTAGAGTCCTATCCTTACTGAGTCCACAAGTTATTTTCTATACATTTGCTTGTTTGCTTGCTAGTCTGAGGTATCTGAGTGCAAGGTTGCTCCCTTTTTTCTTTTCTTCTTTTTTTTTCTGTTTGTATTCAGTGACTCCTAAAGGACGCTATTAAGAATCTTTGGACAGTGATCACAGAATGTTGAATTGAAAACATTTCCCAAAGCCCCAAGACATATTTCAACACTCACCTCCAGATACCATTGTTGCATGGCTGCCCAAGATAAGGCTGGCCCTATTTTATAATTCCACTTCACTTCAGGGCAGAGGGAGTGAGGCAGAGCATCATAAACCCAGCCAGTGGAATGTGTTATAAAAGCCCTTGTTCTTCTACCCTAAGGACAAGCTGTAGAGAAATGATATGGTAAATGTGCGTAGACAGTCCCTGCTTTTAGAGAACCGTGAATTCATGGAAAAGCCAGCACAACCCTCAGGGCGACCCTAATCGCCATGGACACCCAGGGAGCAGGGCTGGAACCTCCGCTGATTTTGCTGCTATTCTGGCTGCTGCTCCGTCCTTGCGCTGCCGCTCTTTTACTGTCCCTCCGCCCTTGGCACGGTGTCCGTCAGCCAAAGTGGGAATGACTCAGTCATGGGGATCCCAATGCTCTTTACTTGTGTGTTGTATTGGCAGGATGACTTAAATTATGTTGCAGTAACAAACAATCCCCAAAACCCAATAGGTTAGAACAACAAAAGTATATTTCTTGTTTGCTCTGAATGCCTACCGCAGATTAGCTGGAGGCTGCTCTAGGGTGTTCTCATTGCGCAGTCCAGGCTGACGGAGCAGCCCTCTCTCAACTGCCGTAGATTATGAGAGCAGATGAAAGGTGACACAGCCACTGTGAACTGGTTCTGAAGTATTGTCCCAGCAGTGAAACCCTGCACTTCATTGGCCAAGGCAAGCCACACAGCCATGCCTACCAGCAAGGGGAGGGAGAAGTGCAATCCCAGCATATGCCCACAAGAACTGTAACACTTTCAGTAGTCCGAATGTCCACTGGGCACAAACCCTCAAATTAAAGTTATATTAGAGGCTAACAAGTGGGAAGTATATGAATATACACATCAACATTAAACCTCAAGATTTTATAACAAGGCCGAGTGGCTTACAAAGTCCTGTTCTTTCTGGTCAAATGAGGTTCTCCTGGCTTCAATCACACTTAGTGACTCAAACGCAGGCAAAGTAGCAAGGCTTTAGTTCCTGCTACTTTGGATAAGCTCTTCTTTGCTCTCTGCCCATGTTCTCTGTCTTATCTCCCAGCTCCATCAGGAATTTTGTTTCATCAAGTTTCCTCTGTCTTTTATATCTCTAGACACATCCTGTATCTAGCATGCCCCAATCCCAGCCATCATGCTCTTTCTTTCCATCTTTTCACAGCCAAGAATCTTAAGAGTAGTCAGTGTCAATGCTCCCTAACCTCTAACTCTCTAACCTCACATTCATTATATTTACAGGTTCTGCCCACGTTCAAACAGGAGGACACTAAGCAAGGGTGAGCATCATTGGGGCCATCTTAGAATTCTGCCTGCTGCAGCTGACAAAGTGCCAGAGACCAAGAGAGGTCAACTGTACGTGTGAGCGGTGTCTCACTTGCTTAAAATCTCTGATTCATCAGATAATGACTGTCAAATGAAAAAAAATGACTGGGTCACTTAGACCTCCGGATCATCTTCTACATGGTTACCTCTACCCCTGACAGGTACTGACATCATGGGTGTCTCATTATCTGAAAACCCTGGCATCCCAACAGGAATGCTCCTCCTTCTTTTGCCCTCAGTGGAGTGTAATGCATGGGCACAAAAGCTCTGGAACTGGAGGGCCCAGGTTCAAATCCTACCCCTTGCTTAATCTGCTGTTTTGTCATGCTGCCCAAGTCATTCAACCTCACTCAGGCTAAGACCCTCTCTATAAAGATAATAAAAAATAACTCCTTCACAGGGTTTCACAAGGATTAGCTAAGATGCTGTAAAGCACACAACTAGGGGCACACTGAGTGCTCCCCACATGCTAGTTGTTATTAACATTCCCACCTATTCTTTTATGCCATCAGCTTCTTCTCTTGCCTCTTTTCTCCCTGTAGTTTTGTCCTTTCATAGAAGCAACCAGAAGCCTATTACATTTGCCCAAGTACTAATATTAACAACAACAACAAAAAACACCCTTAGCTAACCTACTCTCCCAAGAGGAGATATGATTAATTAGTGTTCTCTTCCTGCCACCTCCTACCTGGACCCACACCCAGACCATGGGGCAGAAAGTTGAGGGTTTAAAACAAGGGATCTGAGTATCCTTTTTCTCCCTGTGTCTGAACACAGTGATGTGGGCAGAAAAGCCTCAAGGAGGCTAAAGGTCTAGAAAAGAAAAACACAAATGCTTTATTAGAAATGGCTTTTCCATTAACCATCTGTCTGACCTTGGGCACATTGCACTTACCCACTGTAAACCTGTGTGCCGTCCCCCATGAGAAGAGGAGCTTGGCCCACGAGATCTGACTTCCCACATTGACATTCTGACATTTCTGATCTGAGAAGAGCTCCACAATTAGCCGAAGCCTCCTGTGCAGGAATCAGGGACACGTGCTGATGACTGAAGCAGGCTCAGCCCGTTCACGCAACCAGCCAGGTATTGTCAGCAAGGGAAAATAGTGCCTCCATGAGATGAGGGTCAAAGTCAAGGGGCAGAAGGGCCGCAGGCAATGGAACCTCATGTCAGTACTCTCTTCTGAATGTTACACTGGATTTCACAAAGGGTTTCCAGGTTCATTGTCAATATGGATTTCACAAAAAATGCCATTGTAATTGGAATGGTTATTATCTACATTTGTGAAAAAGACTCAGGTTCAGGTTTTGTCCAAGATGACAGAACAAGGAAAAAAAAATCAGATGTAGTATGGTAAATAAGTTAAAAAGATTTCAGATCTACAGTCCTGGATTTATGTCTATTGTCCCTCTGCTAGTTGATCTTGGAACACAGTCATTAACAAATTCTCTGCTTAGAACCTTATGTTTTCCTAACATGTAAAAGAGGAATAGTAATAATGATGAAGATCCAAACATCAGAGCCTGGTTTGCACGGCCCACATCAAATATGTATATTATTTCACTTTACAGACTGTAACATGTGTGTTTCACTGGTTGTGTAGAGGTGTTTCAGCACCTGGACCCACATTTTAGCCCACCTTCCATGCATGATGCTGTAGAGGTGGGCAAAACAACCCACAGAGTCTGCCTGGCAGAGTCATACTCCAGAGGCCACTCCCTCACCTCTCCCTTGCTGTGTGTCACACCACCTGCTTAGCAAACCCCATCAGTCTCCTTCCCAAATCCATTTCTTGAAAGCTATCATAAACATCAACCTCACCAAGAACCCTTATAGTGAGTAGACCCTACTATTTCAGCCACTGACCCCTGCTCTGAGCTGGTTACCTGTCAGTTTGGCCAGGTGGGCAATGGAAGACCCCCTACTTGTCCTTGGCAGGTCAGAAGTAGCAGAAAGAAAGCAGAATTGGGAAGGTTCTGTTGAAATCTTAGCTGTGCCCCTAACAACAAGGTGACTTGGGAGAAGTCACTGAATCCACTGGAAACAGTGTCCTTGTCCACAAAGCTAACAAAACAATCCCTGTCCGCTGGTCCCACAGATTTCTGAACATCAAGAAAGGAGAGCCAGTAGAATGGCTTTATTATCCACGGGTTGGTGGTTCGTCCTTACTCTTGTTTTGTTACTTAAATAATAGAATTGTGTTTAACTTTTTATTAAAGTTTTATCTGAAAACACCCATCCAGAAAATGATCTCTGACTCAATGAATTTTTATGATACTTTTTCAAAAGAGATGAAAGAAAGATTTCCTGAACACCTAATGAAAGCCAAGTGATATATTAAATGCATTAAATTTATTTGTATTATTTATCCCATTTTATTTCCAGAACAACCCTCTGAGGAGAACATTACTATCCCCTTAGAGAAAGAAAGTAAGCTCTTGGGTTTCTGGCCAGTGTGGCCATTTATACAGGATGCCAGTGACAGACAGAAGAGAAAGAGGGGGAAGGGTTGCCCCAGAGCAGATCCTGTAGGAGGCACTTGTGGATACCTGGGGGGGGCCCCTCCAGAGTGGGCAGAACTTCAGGTCTACACTCACAAGGGGACTTGGCTGGGCCTGGACACTGGTGACTCATCTGTGAGGAGGAAACTGAGGTTGAATGTGTGAATGTGATCAGCCAGGGAAAAGGAATAATCAGAAATCTGAAGAGCATGACAGAATGCTGGGAACTAGCATTTTAACAGGGGCCGAGGAACAGGGCGAGCTAGGGAAGAGTTGGGGCAGCTAGGGGAGTGGGGCATCGTGACCAGGTGCTGCCACAGAATTCTGAAGGGGAGAGAATTTCAAATAGGAGGAAATGTTCAACAGTGCTTCCCACTGCTTGGTTTTCATAACGCAGAGGTTGAAAAGGGCCCAGCAAATTTGGCATGTGGCTCTTTGAGCCCCAAGGGGTCCTTCCTGGTGGTGTCATGATAGTAGGAGAGGAACACCTCACAGTGGTAACTGGGAAGTGAGGAGGATCAGATAGTGAGTGTTGTCAACTCGCTGTGAAAGTAAAGACTGCATGATTGGTGGGGGAGGATGAGAGTTCCGCAAAACATCTGGGTGCATGAAATGGCTGATAAACTCTCAGAGACCTGGAGTTGTTCACCAAGGAACCATCATGTATTCATTAACTCCAAGGTCCTGCCGTCTTCTGTGAAGTTCAGAGATACTTGGAGAAACATGGTCCCATCAGGCCCCAGGGCTACAGAGAAGCACAGAAAAGTTAGTGCACACCCAGCATAGGAGGGTAACATAAGGAAGAGATTCCACATTCCTACAATACACAAATGCACACAGCACACACTACAGCAAATGTATAACACACACAGCACATGACACACTACATAATGTACATCACCTGCCCATGATACACACAAAACATACAACGTGCACCATGTGCATAACACCACACAGCATGCTGCAGATAACACCCATATATGCAAACATGTGCCACACACATGCATATGCATCAAAGACACATGTCACAAAACACTTAAGACACACACAGGAGACACGCAACATCTAACACATGCACATCACACACGTCAACTAAATAATACACTGCCCATATCCCATACACAACACATGTAAACACCCCCTGCACATGAACACATATGATGCACATGTACATATACACACCATAAGCAGTATGCACAAGCCACACATAACACTATAGCACATGCATACATGCATAACACATACACCACAACAGATGGACCTAGCAATGCAAGGCCACGGGCCTTGTGAGTTGCAGGGTGGGAGGGAACAGAACCAGAGTACTAGTTCTGAAAGGGCTACATGATCCCATATTTATCCAAGTAGAAAGGAAAAGGGAAGGCAACCAAGGGAACAGGGAATGAGAGCAAGCCATGGCCACCTTTCCTCTCTGCAGACAAAACCACAGTGCTCCTCTGGGAGCCGGAATGGTAACCCTCTGAGCGCACCCTTGATGTCCAGCCTTGAGTCAGAGCAGGCCTCCGCTGCTTTAAAGGAGAGTGAATCCCCTTATTTTGACTGGCAATGAATGAGTGGCCTCGTCTTTGAAACCCACACACATCTACTTCAGAGTCGCTCTTTGAAAGGCTGAAGGCCCGGACAGTGACCACAGCCTCTTAGTTCTGGTAGGAAAGAGACGTGTGGGAAAGGGCCAGAGCTGAGCTAGAGAGAGAGATGTTTTCTGTCATCAACAGGCACCTTACTTTACACTAAGATGATCCCATAATGACTGATGCTTTTATGTAGGAAGAATCCCAGACGAATGGCAATAGTCAGCTCCTTTCTTTTGAGCCTCTGGTGAAAATGGGTGAAGGTGGGGGAAAATTACCCTCTTCAATTTGTTTTAATCTCCTATTTAATCTCTAAGAAAGAAAATTCCAGAAATCCTCTCCAGGCTCTCCGCAGTGGTATCCTGGTTCCATTTCTTACTGCACTCCCTCTCTTTCGCCCAGGTCTCTTCCAACAGTGCCAGGTTGCATGCTGGGCTATCACAGAATGTTCTGAAGTCATGCACAGAGAACTGGCAAAATAAAAAAAGGGTTTTCTCCTACCAGCTTAAATTAGTCATTGTCTCCAGCAGGAATGTTCATTCCCTCTCACTTTTCCTGTCTGAATTATTTTTCTCTTTTTTGTTTGTTTCCTGCAGTTATTCTGATGTGAGCTCAGTGTACACATCTGCCCCAGAAGGGTCTGGCATGCCAAGAATGATCCTTGCCGACAGAGCCTCTACTGGTGCCTCTCCCGAGACAGAGGGCTCCTCATTCTCCGCATGGCTACAGACGCCTCATCTCTCTCCTGTCTGTTCCTCTCTGGGTTTCTGCAGGCACATCCCAATAGCGCTCAATGATAAGGTGTCCCAGCAGGCATGTAATTAAAGATCCACAGTGCCCTCATTATCAGCTGCTAACCAGCTTACTCGGGGACTGTTTCAAGGTCTGCCTGCCTGGAGCTCAAAGACATGGCCCAAGGTTCATCCATTCTTTGAAAACATGTGTGCTGAACATCTTTGTTCTCAGTCGCGTGCAGGCCTGTTGCCCAGGGGTAGTTATGAGCAGCGCCCATTTCACTCTGAAGACTGCCTCGTTTGCCCCGTAAGTGATACAGTCCTTCCACCACCAAACAAGGCCCAAATAGGCAGCATGGATGCAAAGATGCCAAAGCAGGATCCTTGCCTCCAAGGAGTTCAGGTTCTTTTTAAAAGATGAGCAAATAGACAATTACAATACAACAAAAGAGCTGAGATGAAGGGGTATATAGAGGCATGTGGCCTTGTCCCACTGTGTCTGGGTCCCGTGTGTCTAGCATGGTGCCTAAAACAAAGAGATGTGAGACCCATTTTGCTGTTGATATTTTCCTTGTAACCAAGAACGTGTTCTGCGGATAGGAACTCTCACACTGTGACCTACTCTTCCTTCCTTCCTTCTCATCTCCACTCCTTTCTCCCTCTCTCTCTTCCATAACTCTTGAGTCTGCTGGGCACATTAACTCAGAGTGGGTGAGAATCACAAAGGTAACAAGCATACATTCCCAGGTCCCTCCTCTACCTCTGCAGCCAAATCACTGGGGCCGCTGGTGCTGCCCCTCCCCCGGCCCTCCACCTTTCTCTAGAAGACCCTGTGTGCTCCCTGGAAAAATTCCTCATGGTGGGTCTCACTGGTTTCCTGCTGTAGCCCTGAGGCCCAAGGTCCATCCCCTCCTGCTGGCCCCCATTTGCAGCTCTTTCTCCTGCTGTTTCTGCTCCTGGGCCTTTCCTTCCATAAACAGGTCTGACTAACAAACACTCAACACCAGAGCTAAGAGTTTTATCTGCTTGAGGGTTTGACCTAATGGTTCCTGTTACGCCCAGAAGGGAAGGCTGGTCCCTGCCAGCGGCACTGACTGTGGCAGGGCCCTTCTGTGGTCACTCACAGGGCCATTGCAGAGGTGAGGGGCAGGCTGTCCCCCACCTCAGCTCCAATGGTTCTTAATTCTCTGAAAAGGGTGACTTCACTCATCATTTTCTTCTAAGATCCTCTTCTCTGGCAACTCTCATGTAGGACTCCCACAAATGAATCATACAAGCTGGGAGGTTCCATATGAGTAACAGTGCAGCCTCCATCTACAAATGTTAAATGTTCCTGGGCTGATTATGTATGTTTGATTTTTATCAACTTTTTAATTAAAATGTCACTGCAAATTTAAGAGAAGGAAAGAGCAGGGACAGCCCAGTGTGAGAGGCGTGTTAGAATGTATCCAGCTTTGTAAGCTATTTCTTCATTTCTTTATTCTCAAAGTGTTCTGAATTTCTGACATTTCTGTAATTTTAGTAGTTTCAAATCTTGAAGGTTATGGGTTGAAAGTACCTGTCAAATGGCAAGGAAATAAAAACAAATGATAAACAGAAAAGCTAACAGGACAATTGTACTTCTGTGAGATAAAGGGTAGGGCTGGAATGAGGGGGGATCTCTGAGAATGCAGAAGACAAGGTGGGGGGCTAAGTGGGGGCGGAAGGAGGGAAGAATGCAGGGTTACTCTGTCTTGGCTTTTCTGTAGTTGCCTTGTAAGACATCTTGCCTCCTGAGATTGTATCTTCCTCCAGGAGAAGAATGTTTTATTCCCTGGCAACATTCATCCATATTCCATACCACAGGGTTTAGCACACTGTAGGAGGAAATGAAGTCATCTAGAAAAGTCCAAGAGCAACATATGTTTACCCCCAAATCTGCAGGTCCATCTCTGTGTGACCATGGAAAATCATTTACTTCTTGTTTCCTTCAGCTGTAAAATAAGTAGGACCAGATCATCACCAAGCTGCAGATTAACTTTAAGACTTCATGAGTCTGTAATTATGACTGTTGGATCAAGTTGGAGAAGAAATTCTAGAGCTTAACGGCTTATGTGCAGAAGTTGTTTGAAGAGGTAAACTTGGATATTGGTTTCTTTCTATATAAATCAAGGACATTTGAATAGGTTATCTTTCTTTAATTCTGTCTTGCTCTAAAATGTGAGAAATATCTGACTCAGAACGCTGAGCCCCCATCCTCAAAGATCAAACCCAAAATGGCACTTTATCAGGCCTCAAAATAAAGACGAGGAATAGGCCTTATCCACATATAATTCACTGGCTCGTTGATAAGAGACCTGTATTTTCAATGGGTTCATTTTTATCTCAGCCATAAAATCTCAATCCTGTCTCAAACATGATATTTTCCCTTTCAATATAAGAAGCAATTTATTTTATTGTTACTTGAAACTAAAGGAATCCAATAAACTGGTTTGAAGCCAAAGAAGACTGTAATGACAAAATGATTGATCTTTCTATATGCCTTGCATTGCTATCCTCAAATAGGAGAAATGCAATATAGAAGATACTCATTTATACCACCAACCGGTATTTATCTCTGTAATAGAATGTAACACTCCTCTGTATTTATTAAGTACCTGTCACCACTAGAAATACACAGTAAAAGGGCTTCACTGTTAATTCTCAGGCGTGGTCAAATATTAGTTGTCACATGTCACTGATGTAAGGGATCTATATGGGAGCTTGAGGCAGAAATATCAGCTCTGTTGCATAGTAAGAAAAATAAAAGAGGTTCATCCAGGATCCGTCAGCAGAAATGGAAGTTAAGTAAACAAATACTATTCAACAGGACAAAAAGAAAAGTATTTTAAAACAACAGGAGTTGTTCAAAAATGGGGCTGCCAGCACCTGGAGGGGTCGCTAATGAAGATTAATCCTGCAGTGAGCTTTGTAGTTTAAAAGATCTTGCTTATTACACCAAACACATAGTTCAGGTAATGATCCTTAATTTATTGATTATTGTTTGTATTAATTAATAGCCTATGTCACTGTCTTTTGGAAATTATGATCTGTTGGAAGGTTACCAATATTGCCAATACCTAGAAATCCTATAATTCATAGGCAAACCAACAAATTCAGGGTGCACACCCCAACCATGTCCTCTATGAGGCTCTCACGTTCTGTGCCACCATCCACCCACCCTCACCACCACGGGGTCAGGTACCAGACAACCATGGGCAGCAGTCCCAGTGCCCCAGAGTACCCTGAAATGACTCAAACCAGCCAATCCTAATTCGCTTGCCCTACCTTTCCTGTTCCTTCCCATGGACAACACAGTAAAGGCGCATGCCCATGTGTTCCCCTCCATCCCTCTGCCTCCTGACTCACCCGGCTTCCTCTGTGAACCCCACTAGTGTGGAGCACCCCCTGCTCTTGGGAACTGTGAGTAACAACCTTTTCAGTGGCAGTCGCCTCCTGGTCCACTGGCCTCACCATACCTGGGTAATAATAAAACCTACATGTTAAAACCCTGCCTTTCAAGGTTGGGTGAGACGAAGCCCCTCACGTCATGCCAGGCATGTTGAGTCTTGAACATTTGGTTATTCAACAAATGTTAGAAAAGACTCATTCATTGATTGTCAAGGTTCGAAGGCATTTTGAGGCAGACTAAAGCTGTTGTACTCTGGGCTGTAATGGTTGGTACTCAAAGTATAAAGCTCCAGAGAAGTAGATTCTATGACAGATGTGCACAGTCATTTTTCGCCTCACTCACTCACTCACTCATTCTGTGGATATATATTAAGCATCTACCCTCTGCTCCGGCGGTGAGCAGATTGGGTGGAACTGACCTTAGAACTTAATCTTACAGATGAAAGATACTGAACGAGGGTGAAGCTACAGCCATGACATATACTGTGGGCACTAAATAAATATAAGTGCTGACTGGAACCTCCTTTCAGCCTGCCTTTAGGGGGAAGGGGACAAATAATTAAGATTAATTCTTATAATTTAGATAACCTGTTTTCCTCTTTAGCCTACATATTCCTATTATTTACAGGATTATGACACTTCTTTAAGAAATATCATAATCATCTGAGTAATAATGACTTAGAACCTAAATAATAATGCCTCAAGTGTGTGCAGTGCTCTACGGTTCACAACCCACTCACGTGTATTAATGACTATGCATGTGGAGTATTAGTTCACTGAGTGCTTCCATCTGGCCCTCCCCTAAAATCTGGGTGCTCAGATCTGAGCAGATGGGCCAAGGGTGCTGAGAGCCAAACCACTGAGTGCCTCCAACCGCTGATATGGAGTGGCTGCGATTTGGTGGGAAGGTGCTGGCACTGACACTGGCACTGCGTCGATAAATAACAAACTGCCACATCCTAGTTTAGGACGCAGAAGAAGCCAGAGCCATGTGAAGTCCCTTTTCTCCCTCAGATGCTGTGATCTTGGGGATGTGGCACATCACACTTTCCCCTACCAAGAATTAAGTCCGCAGGAGGAAGGGGGAGCGTCCAGGTCCAGGCCTCTCCAGCTGGGAGGCATGAACACACAGGGAACTGGGCTTATGCAGAGGTTCAGGTCGCACTGCCTGAGCCAGCTGCACTCCAAGGGAGTGAATGGTCAAAATCCAGGTGCCTGTAGCCGCTGTCTTGTGAAAATAAAAGTCTCAGGCTGCTTAATCTGTAACCAATATAGAATTGTCCTGCCAACCTGCAATTAAGGAGTTCTGAATACTAATGAACCAAACACTCAGGGCCACACAGCACCCTGACCTGCACCCCTGGGGTTGATTTGGGCTGCTTCCATCTTGAGTCGTAAGAGTCTCTTTATAGCTAAAAGACGGAGGCTGACCTACCAGCAGACTGGGGCCCAAGGGATGACAGAGGAAACTCCTGAAGTCACTCAGAACAAGAAATCCAGGACTTTCGAAAATCTTGATAAATGACACATTCTCACACAGGGAAATTTCATGCACATCAAACTCTTAAGTTATTTGAAAAAAAGTGCTGATATCAAGCCATTTAAGCCATACTTGACAGCACCACGCTCGACTGAAAAATAAAACATGGTGCTCCCCTTGGGCATACTGCACTTTCACAACTTTGCTACTGTGGCTGGAAGGCCAGGGAGCCCTGAGGCTCAGCGATGGGTGAATCTCCTGAGGTTTAGAGTTCAAGTTCAGTTCAGGTAACAGCTTAGCTGCTTTTGTGTTTCCAGAAGCTTAATAGAGTCTGGGGGAAGAGGCAAGGAGTTAGAAAAAGGGAACTGCTTTGAACAGCTCGTTGCAAATGCACAGATCAGAAAATCAGCTGGGGAGGCATGATCTCAGCTCCGAGATGGCACGCAGGAGCTCCAGGATGACCAGTTCTTAGCTGCAGCAAGTGACAATTGGAAACAAAAGGTGTCTGTTCTCTTGTTTCTTATTCTAAGACCTTGAGTCAAGTTAAAAAGAGGAAGGTCATGTGTGTAGTTTCCTTTGATCCACCTCCCACACACACCTATAAATGTGCACATCATTTCTGTCTACACAGTACTTAGTTGGTTTCTCTAGAATAGTACTGACATCATCATTCATGCATTCATTCATTCATTCATTCATTCAACAAACATATGTTTAAGAGCACCATGTGCCCTGCAGTATTCTAGGTGCTATCTCTAGAACCAGACTGCTTAAGACTCAAATACTGACTCTGTCACTTATTTCCCAACTATGCAGGTGGAAAGTGCTATTTGCCAGTGACCTTGGGCAGGCTACTGACCCTCCTTGGGTCTCAGGTCCTCATCAGTAAAATGGAGATAATAACAGCCCCTAACCTACCACATAGGGCTGTTGAGAGGATTAAATGAGTTAATATATGTAAAGTGCTTAGAATAGCACCAGGCACATAATCAGGGCTACATGAGTGGGGAAAACATACACTGATCAAATAATCACCCAGAAAATGGATAATTATATAAACTGAGACCTGTATTATGAAAAAAAGGTATGTGGGTCTGTGAGACCTGGATTAATCTGTGAGAGACAGAATCAAAGAAGGCAGATGGTATTGGAGGGGAGAGATCAGGTTGAGTAAGTATTCACCGAAAGGAAAGATTCAGGAGAGGATTTCAAGCTGTCCCACAATGATCTACCTTCCACTAGACCCATGGTTGGCAAACGTTTTTCTATAAAGCACCAGCCATGAAGCCATGAAGTCTCTGTTGTGACTACTCAACTCTGTTATCGCAATGCAGAAATGACCATATACAATACAAATCGCCAACCCTGTCACTGAGCCATAACTTTCCCAGGGCATAGACCTTGTCCTACTCACCTTTGTATCAATAGTCTCTGACACTCAGTGCTCACAGATGCTTGCCGAAGGAAAATAAACAAGCAATATGGTATCTCCTTAGGAGAAAACCTTGACCCTAGAGTTCTGTTAAGTTCAAGATAGGGATCAAGATAAAACTAAAATCCCACCTATGAAAGGATGCTTTCCCTGATAAACCCAACCTGTGGGGTTCATTGTAAATTACCCTCCTCTTGAAGAACCCCATCTCCAAATCCAGTCACATAATGAGATACTGGGGGTAAAGACTTCAACATATGAATTTGGGGGAACAAATTTCAGCCCATAACAGATGTGAGTATAACAGGGAAAGCAATCAGAGTTACAGATAAAATATGTGTCACAGCCTTGTTTTGTGCCCAGGAGTCTGATTTAATACCCACACTCTTCCACTTCACACACATTTGGCCTAATCAGCAGGTGTCCACCCAAGGGCGGACTCCATCTGTCCATCCTTGGAACTCGACCACCTCTAGGTACCACGTCCAGGCGGTTTTCCCGAGAAGCAGCCACAGGTCCCAGTTGCTCCTCCATTCCTACTGTCCTAAGCCTCTGTGCAGAATCTCCTGCCAGCCCACTCTCCCAGAGGGATCTCCACTAGACAGGTCTTTGGAGCATGCTTTTTCTGTGGTTATGCTCTCCTGGAAAAAACAGATTCAGGTCCTCCAGGAACCAGTCAGTTCATATAGTTGTGTCAATTACATCATGCCTAGAGAACAGCCCTTCGGAGCCTTGTAAATGATTCACACAGGATATCTTCCATGAGAAAACCAGGCTTTGTATCTTATTCCCCAGTTGCTTCAGCATTGTGTCTGCTGCTATCCTTGGTTCCCTCTTTCTATATCTTGGAGTAGGAAATAGTTCGTCCAGTTCTCCCTTAGTTCAAGATGAGCTGCTACTAGTCCAGAAATATATGTCAATGTGTTCCTTTCTTCTCTATCCTTGTGGTCTCTGACCTCAGTAAGACCTTCACCTTTCAGTGCCTTACAACTGATCTCCTTGTCTACTGTTTCCCCTTCCAACCCATCTCCCACTCAGGTCACCAGAATAACCTGTTGCAACTCAAATCCATGTCACTTCCAAGCTTCCCTATGTTACTGGAGGAGGTGAGGATTATTATCTCTTTACAAGGCCTCAGGTCCTGCCCTCCCCTGCCTCACACCCATAGCCTAGACCTTCTCCTAGCCATTGCCCCTAACCTAGGATTTCTCATCTCCATGTCTTGCTTACCTTGCCTCCTCTGCCTGTGATGCTTTTGCTTATCTTTTTATCATTCTTTAGTCTTGGTTTGGAATCATTTCTGAAGGAAGCCTCCCCTGGCCTCTCACACTGGGTTAGTTCCCTTCTCTGGCCATAATTCCCTATTCATATTTTCCATTGCATCGTCTTTCCCTGTTGCATGTCTATCTTCCCTACAAGATGGACCTAAGCTTTCACCCCCATGTTCCCAACCCATAAACACAGGGAATATTGAATTGGAAACTAATAACCCCTCTCAGCAGTCTTCAAACCAAGATTCGCAAGGAACTTGGCAATAGTCCCCGGATCCTTCATTTGTCACATCTGTTGGCTCAGGGACACAAATGCAAATCAAATCTTAGGAACAACTCATGGTGGTTCATCATTCCCCAAGGTAAGCATGTAAATTAAGCTCAAATAATGTCTCTGGATTTTGCCAACCATGGAATTATGATGAAAAGACAAAGAAGGGCATATAACTCTCTGCCTGCATTTTGCCTCCATTGACAGTTAGTATGGATTCTTGATATGCCCTGCAACTCAGTATCCCTTTCATCTGAATATCATCCTTATTTCCTGATCTTGGCTTTGGACTTACCTGAGAAATATAGTGGAAATTGGTCACCCAAATGAAGTTTGTACAGAGACCTTGTTCTCTTCCTCCTTCTGAAGCTCTGAGTTGTAAGAAGGGCAGTCCCTCTTTTAGGCAAAAATTTGTTGTGAAAATGTGTCTCTCTTAGGCATGTCCAAGTTATGACTGTGAAAGACTGAGGCATCCCCTTTTGCACCAGTGCAGCCCAGTTATCCCAGGTGCTGATATTCTAGCTCTCCCTTGCCTCCTTGGGAAGACCATTTTCTGATATGGGAAATATGAGCCCTGAAAGTAGAGAGGGAAAGCATTTTGCTTCTCAAGCACCCTGTCAAATGAAGTCTGCTTCTCTGGAAGGCAGTCAGGTCCCCACATACCTGCAGCAAAGTTATTTCCAAAGAAGTTTCTTGCTACAGACTGAATGTCTGAATCCCCTCCAAATCCATGTGTTGAAGTTCTAATTCCCAGTGTGATGCTACTGGAAAATGGTGCCTTTGGTAGGTGAATAGGTCATGAGGGTGGAGCCCTCCTAAACTGGATTCGTGCCCTTATAAAAGGGACCCAAGACACAATGTGTGCTCTCCACTATGTGAGGACACAAGAAGTCAGTGATCTGCAAACCAGAAGAGAGCTCTAGTCAGAACCTGAACATACTGGCACCCTGATATCAGACTGCCAGCCTCCAGACTATGAGACATAAATTTCTGTTGCTTGTAAGTCTCCCAGTCCATGGTATTTTTGCTACAGCAACCTGAGCTGACCACGGTAGTTCTGGATGCCAGCGGTCCTCTGAGTTCTCTGGAGGCTCAGGGACATGACCACCTCATTACAGGAGGCACCAGCTCTCCGACCTCCAAGCTGTCTCACAACTGATAGCATCAATCCTTGTCTTGGAGCCAAGAGACAGGTCAGGGCACAACTGTCACATCATTGGGGGTGTGGCCTTGGGAAAGTCATTTTCTTCTTTTGCACTTCATCTTCCCCACCTCTAAACAACAAGGTATATACTCAGTGTTAGTCGACATTTTATCAGAAGGAGGTTGAGGAGGGAGGTGCAGTATCCCAGACCTGACTGAGAATCCAGAGAAAAGCAGACACTCTGTATGCAATTTCACTGGTAAACAGATTTTTCTGAAGCCTATACGCCGTCCCATTACAGCCTGCCTCTGTAATCTAGAGACAGAACCTCTAGGATAGATCCCCATCTGGCAGCAGAATTCTATGACTCTAAGTGGGAAAAATTGCAGAATTAAGCAATAACAAGGAAAACAAAACCCTGGGAAGCCTGCAATACAACCCTATTTTTCAAAAGGCTTAGATTTCTGAACAGGATTGGCCTTAATTTGCATTAAATTTCCAAATATGTTTCATTGTATAAATTCTGGGTGATTTGATGGATCGATATCTCCTCAGTGTCTGCACATTCTGCAGCACCCCCACACTGCTCTGAATGCTGTAGTGGGGGCAGGGGGGTGGGCAGAGTCTGTAGGGGATCCGAGTCAGGCAGACCTGTCACATTGTTTCCTGAAAGCTCTCCAGACCATGCCTTCATCCACCTGCCCTTCTCCCCATCACCACCACTACTCAATGTTTGCTAAGCAGATGTAGTCCCTCTTCTTTAATTTATACATCTTACAGGTGTCTTACCTCTTCATGAAACATATTGGGAATGACTTAAATAAAGCTGAGAAAATTCTCAACATACAGAAACAGACTCAAGACTAAAGAAAGATGGAGAAGAGCAGCATTTGACCCTCCAGTGTCAATAACGTTGCTTTAATTATGACTGTGACCTTGCAGCCAGAACACAAAAGAAAATTTAACATAGTCCTCTTTACAGGAAAAATAGAAATGGACAAATTCTTCATGAGACAAAATTATGTATTTTTATCCTGCTACTAAATTGTGAAAGAGATTTCTCCTGTGAGCCCTTATGAAAATAACAGCACAGTATAATAAAGAGTATGGTTGGAACATTACCAATTATATGCACACACATTCCTGGACTTGTATTGAGTGCATGGCAGGCTGCTGGTTCCTGAGTATCCAAAGTGAAAACAAGGGGCCCCAGAAATCCATGGGATTCATAAATGAGACTGATTATAAAGTGATTAATTGTAGAACAGTAAGCACAGAAGAAGAGAGCAGAGGAAGATTCCAGAGGATAGTACATTTCATTTAGTCATTCATAAGACCTTCCTGTATGGGTCAAGCATTTCTCACAGCCCCCAGGATATATCAATGAAAGATGGACAAATTCCTCGCTCTCTGGGACTTACTTTACAGTGAGGAAGTCGGAAATGAAACAATTGATGTGTGTGTGTTTATTCTATGAAGTCAGTGATGAAAAAATCCAGAGAAAACAAAGCAAGAGAGAGAGTGAAAGGGAGAGAAAAAAAGAGACCAGAACTGCTGTTTTAACAATGATGATCAGCCAATCCCCTGCAAGCAGAATTTTGAGCAGAGGCCTGGTTAATTGAGTAGCAAGGCATGTAAATATTTGAGGAATGAGAGTTTAAGGAAAAAGGATCAAAAATTGCAAAGACCTTGTAATGGACTGAGTTGTGTCTCCCAAAATTTTGTACGTTGAAATCCTACCCCCAAGGATGGCACAATGTGATTGTGTTTGGAAATATGGTATTTAAATTAAGGTAAAATGAGCTCATGAGAGTGGGTCCTAATCCAATATGATGGGTGTCCTTGTAAAAGGGGGCGATTAGGACCCAGACCCACAGAGGGATGACCCTGTGAGGACGCAGGGAGAAGAAACCCACCCTGCTGCCACCACCTTGTCAGACTCCCAGCCTCTAGACCTGTGAAAGAAAGAATTTCTGTTGCTGAATCCCCCCAGTCTCTGATCCTTGGTTATGGTTGCCCCAAGAAACAAAGACAAGCCTGATGTGGGGATTTTTTGGCCTTTCTGATGAAAAGCTTGAGCACCACAAAATCAGGCAGTTTTGGAGGGACTAAGCCATAACTTATTCTTCTCTTTCTGCTCGACCACCTAGTACAGGTACACACTGGGTGCTCAGAAATCAGTTGATGAATGAATGAGAGAATGAATAAATGAGCATGTCAGAAGTAAATCCATTCGACATTTCTTGCTGCCACACCAATGCCTGCTGAAGTTCCAAGTATCTGTACAGTACATTCTGCACGTCTCCCTCCTCCCATGCTCTGTCCAGAGCCTCCAACTGGGGAAATATATCGCACAGGTTTCCTGAACACAACATAGAAAGACACTGTGAAGACTCACTGTACCAACAGTGGGGCCTGAAGTTGTTCTAGGTACTTCCTTGACAGACTTCCTGTGGTCTTCCACATTTTAGAGATAAGGTGACTGCCACATAGCAATGTTAAATAACTCACTCAAGGACACAAACACACATAGCAGAGCTAGAATTGTGGAACTAGAGTTTCTAACTCCAAAGGCCAATTAAGTCCACATCAGCACACATTCTGTCTTACATACACACACTGAGAAGAAAAGTAGTGGCCGAACAAAAACTGTAAGCCTTCATAGGACTGAAATAGTATTCAAGTATCAAATAGTGAATAGGTAAGAAAGCAGGTCCATAGAGGGTGGACAGCAGAACTAGAAGTCTGCAACCTGGAGTCCAGTCCAAATGCCACCTATCACCAGAGCAAGACAATGGAAAAGTTATCTAAGTTCACTGAGCCTTTGTTTTAATCTGTAAAATGGGAATATAATATTTGCTTTAATCTCTGATTGAAGGTATACTGATCAAACGAGACAATGCATGTGAAACTGCTTTGTTAATAATGAGATATTATTCAAACTCGAAGATATGGGCAGAAAAGATCTAATAGATCTTTAATTTCTGTTTTGTTGTTCTTCCCCAGTAGGTGCACACATGCATACAGGTGTACACACATACACACACACAAACATCCCCTTACTACATACCTGTCACAGTTCTCAGCCATTGTTTTAGCAGTTCTCACTCCCTCCTAAAATCACCATTTCACCGAAGAGTAGGTTGGTGCCTGCTCGGAAGGTCCTTCTGCTATTGAGCTGGTTTGTCTCCTTTTATCATCTACACACCTGTCCTCTTGATTTTTCTTGTTTGTGTTTAGCTATAAACAGCTGTATTGCCTTTGAGGTATCCCTTAGGCTTTCTGTGCTTTGGTTTCCTCATGTGTATGAGGAGTGTTTGCATAGGTATTCTTCAACTATCTTATTAGCTATAAAATTCTGTAGCTCAATAAATGAAGATAAAAAGGGAAAAAGTTGAATAGCTGGTTGTCCCAGTCTGGTGTCCAGCATGAATTGCAATAATCAGACGTGCAAGGGGCTTCCATGGCTAAGAAGCAGGTTCATTATCAGTCAGTGGACAGTGAGTCCAGCCGTTCTTTGCAGGGCAGCTCAGGGGTTTTGGTATGATTAACAGAGCTTCTCTTCCATGAAAGCCATAACTAAACCAAAATCCAAGTTATATGCATTTCAAACATAGTCTCGTCAAATCCCAGCTTCTTTCCTGCCACTGACCCAAAATGGCCAAGCAAAGGAGCTCTCAATTGTCCTATAAATGCTTGGGGAGAGCACCAGAGTAGAAGGAAGACCCAGCATTTCATTAATTCACTTAAATAGTGCATGACACATGGTAGGTGCTTCGAGATTCACCTCCCTGGGCTTCAGAAAGGGAAGTGAGGGTAAGATGCAGTTTCGTCATCTGAAAAATTGGACAATAATTCTTCCTGGCCTGCCTCACACAGCTGCCAGGAAGGTTATAATAATTACCCGAGTTTGCAACCCTACTTTATAGCCTATGACACAGCCACTAGTCTTCTGGACTATGTCCAATGGCATATGACCTTAGTGTGATGAATATGTTGGAGAGCTGATGGGAAAGAGAAAGAATGAACATTTGAAAAGTTCATCAGTCACTTTCACCTTAGTAGTAATAAGATTCTGATACTTCCCTACATGAAGATAAGGCCACAACAGCAATAAGAGGAGGCCTAAGGCAAGAAGTGAGAAAAGAGAAGTACAGGTAAGATGCAGGGAAGAACCCTGTTTCTCCAAGAGGCAGCCTTGCCCCATAGTATCTTAGAGTTAGACTAAACCTCCTTTGAGATGCCAGCTCCATTGCTGTAGAGTGTGTATTTAGGCTAGTTATGGAACTCTCCTGAACCTCGGTGTCCTCATCTGTCAAAGGGAGCTGTCTGTGGGAAGCTGGGAAGATGAAATAAGTCAGTGGATGTGGCGAGCTGCCCTGTGCATGGCAGCACAGAGAGGGTCTGCGTGGCACAGTTCTTGGTCCTCTTGCAATGCTGCCTGGAGCTGGCTGCAGTACTATAAGTGATCTTGTTTCTAGATTATTAGAAGACTGAAAACTAGGCAGGAATTCCAATACCACACATTTCTGTATATAATTCGGGCCCTGGTTTGAAACCTGTGTCCTGAACCCAACTTTGCCAATAACTGCTCTCTGCTTTGGTAAATGTCACCCTCTCCCTGAAACCACTTTTCTCCATCTCTCAAATGGAGGCTGGATTACTTCCCCATTAGATCCCTTTTCGTTGTGGCAATCACAGATCACACTGCATGTACTAACACTGGCCTTGTGAGACCAAATGTTTATTTGGTGTTTACTATACCGTGGTCCAATATCTAATATGTTAAAACTTATTTAGTCCTTTGAACATTCCCAGAAGACAGCCCCTCTTATGTCTATTTCCCAGAAGGAAACAGAAGCACAGAGAGATTAAATAATCATCTTAAGGTTCCAAGAAAGTGCAGTTACAAAATTCAAAACCAGGTGACCTAGAATCAGAGCTCAGATCCCCTTTTGCATAAATTCTCCCTTTGAGATAGATGTTTATGCAGCCCTATTTTACAGGTGAGAAAGCTGAGTCTCTGAAATTCTCCCAGGGTCTCAGACAACTGACACAGAACCTTAACCCAAGACCTGCTACCAACACCTGCTCTCTTGAGCACTATGGGAAGAGACATCCTTGCCAGGAATTCTGCCCCAGCGGAAATCCCAGGATCTCCTCACTGGAGCCGGGCCTCTCCTCTCCTTGCTCAGGTCTGCCCTGACTGGCCTTTGTCTTGCTCTGGAGGCTTCTCCCTCTTGTCAACTCCTGAGCTGGCTGAGAGGGAAGGAGTCTGTCAGTGAACAAGTACAGCCTCTATTTTAGATTTATGAGATTCTGATTCAAATCCCCAAAGAAGCAGATTAATCACAAGAACTTATTTTCCTTTTAATTAAAAAATATTATCTACAGTGGCTCTAGCCCTGCTGATTCTCAGAGCAGACAATAATGGTGAGCATAGCAAGCAGGCGATATTAATTTTCCCCAACTAATTCAAAGATAATATCCCTCACATGTGCCAACAGCTAACAAGTTTGCTTGTGCACCAGGTCATCGGTTACCTCTGGGCTCTGCCTATGTTTCCTCTCTTTTTATTGACTTTGGCGACATCCCCAAGGAAGGAGACATGCCGAATGCATGGTGAGGGATGTGATTAGATACAAGCATCCTTTTAAAGAGTGATAGTCATCTTGAAAGCGGAAGGGATGCAATTTTCAGCTAGAAGCCAAGAGGCTACATGTTTCCTGGAGAAAAGCCAGAGCTCCCAGACTCAACTCTGTCATTATGTGACCATGGTGTTGTGGGATGAATGGCATCCCCCAAAATTCATGTACTGAAACCCTACCTCCTAGTACCTAAGAATGTGAGTGTATTTAGAGATATGCTCTTTAAAGAGGTGATTCATTTAAAATGAGGTGTTTAGGGGACCTAATCCAATCTGACTGGTGTCTTAAAAGAGAAGAGATTAAGACACAGACAAATACAGAGGAAAGATCTTCTGAGGACATAGTGAGAAGGCAGTTATCTACAAGCCAACGAAAATGACTCCTGAAGAAACAAAACCTACCAACACTTTCACCTTGGACTTCTAGCCTCCAGACTATAAGAAAATTAATTCCTGGTCTTTAAGCCACCAATGTTACTTTATCATGGCTGCTCTAGCAGACTAATAGGAGAAGGCATATCTGTCTGCTCTATAGGAAGACTGTGAGAATTGATCTCCAGAATCCCTGCTGGTTCTGATTTTCTTAGCTGGGATATCAGGGTGGCCATGTAGCTTTCCTAACCAGGAAAAAAAGATAAAGATCTTGAATGCTTAGTCCACTCAAGGCAGGATGACCATAGTAAAGGAACCATCATTCTCTTCTGGTCTCCATGAGGCTCAGAAGCCCACCCATCCCCAGGATTCACACCTAAGTAAAGCTTTCCCTGATCCCTTCTCATACTACTTCCCACTACCCATCCCCTCTGAATGTCCCAGGTTCATAAATTATCCATCCTCTGCACCCTGTAGCCCACCACACTTAACACACCACTTTGACATCGTTTGGCACCTTTGACAGACGGTTTGCATAGTGGCCACAATTAATGGACATTTGCAATATATCCCTGTACTTTGCAGTGTGACTTTGCACCTTCTCCTTTCAAAACTTTGGGTCTATTTGTTCCCTGGCCTTTTGAATCTTGGTTGACCTTGTGACTTGCTTTGCCCAATAGGATGCAGCAGAAATGACCTTGTGCCAGTTCCAAGTCTATGCCTCAACAAGCTTGCACAGCTTCTCTTATTCTTTTGGATTTCTACTTCTGCTATGCAAACAAGTTAAAGTATCCTGATGATTAATGGGAAGTCACATGGGTGGAGAGTGCAGATGGCCTATAGCTAGTCAACCCCCAAACAATTAAGAAAATCCAGCCCAAATCAGCAAAGCCACCTACCTGATGAAAGAAGGCCACTGACTTATGACTGAGCATGACTGAAACTAGAGCAATCCAACTGATCCCAGCCTGAATCACCAACTCCCAGAATCATAAGCCAAAGAAATAGCTGTTGTTTTTAAGCCGTCAAATTTTGAGGTCATTTGTTACACAGCACAACCTGACGGATGAACCACTTTTTTGCCTCTCCTGCCAGAACGTTGGGCCTTAAAAGCAGGAAGCGTGCCTTGGTCATTTGTATAATGTGCACATTATAGTAGGTGTGTAAAGAAAATTCATTGAATTGGTGTCTTCATACATTCAGCTGTTGCTATATGGTTTGTGGCATATTACATTTTCCAAGCTGGATACAACTGTATTCCCATCCCACATGTTTTTCTGCAAGGTGACTTTGCCTCAGTCCACCAAAAGGTAGGTTTTCTCAACTACCTTGAATCAATGAGTTCTGTGATTGCTTTGGCAAATAGAACAAAGCAGAAGTGACACTGTGTCAGATCTAAGCATAGCCTCAAACTGGCCTGGTGCCACATGCATCCTGAAAGCCAGCTGCAATAGAAGAGATACTAGCATACTTTGATAAGCCCAAGTCATGCAGAGAACCCATGTGGGATGATATGACATATGGAAAACGAAAGACACCAATAAGCACCAAGGGACCAGACATGGGAGTGAGACACCACTTTGGAAGTGGATCCTCTGGCCTTAACTGTCTCAGCAGGTGCTGTGTGGGACAAAGATGAGCTGCCTAGTGGTCTTTCCCAAAAACTTGACACACAAAACTGTGAACAAATAAATGGCTGTTTTAAGCCACTAAATTTTGATTGTCCGTTGGTGTTGCTATAATAGAATCCTGCAGCCTGGGTGGCTTATACAAAATAAAAATGTATTTCCCACAGTACTGGAAGCTGGAAGTCCAACATCAAGGCACTGGCAGATTCAGTTCATAGATCCCCATTTTCTGGTTCATACGCGACTATCTTCTCTCTGTACTCACAATGGCTTACTGGGTGAGGGAGCTCTCTGAGGTCTCTTGTACAAGGGCACTCATATGGACTTTGATCTCATGACCTAATCATCTCCTAAAGACCCCATTTCCTAAAACCATCCCACTGAGAATTAGTATTTAATATATTAATTGAGAGGACACAAGCATTCAATCCCTAGCATATAAATAAACAAAACATGGATATCATGTTGCAGTAGAAAATTTAGTTCTAGAACCATTAAATATGCACTTACATCCTGCCTTGATTTCTTATAACTATGTGATGATGGGTAGCTCGCTTAAATTTTCTAATTCTCCGTGTCCTCCACTATAGGATAGGGATGCATTCACTCATTCAATAAAACTCTATTGAGAGCATGGTGGGATCACAGTGAATAAGCCACAGTCTCCGCCTTGAGGGAATTCACAGTCTGTTTGAGGAAACAAGGCAAGAGTCCAGAAATTCACAGGGCAGAGCCATCAGTTCTCCTATTACTCTAAGTACAACAAATCCTGGAATGCATGGGAGGACTGGGAGGGTTCACTCCTAGGGCTGGTAAGAGAACTGATAAATGAAGTAGAATTTAACCTAGGGCCAACAACGTAAAAGGTAGTTGGGTCAGAATAAGGATGTGTAAGAGAAGGGAGCAGCATGTATTTAGAGGTCAGGGCTAAGAGAGAGCATGGGGCCCTAGAGAAGAAATAACCAACTGGTTTGGGAGTAGCTGTGAGTATGCGGAATATGCATATCCATGTCAAGTCCATTATCGCAGACTAGACCAAGCTAAGAGAACTAAAATGAACTTCTCAGAAATGAATTGTATAGTCCATTTTAACCTTTAGGGAGGACACAACTTGATGAATGTGCCATGAAAAAGGGTTATTTTAAGCATTCCTGGGAGAAAAAAAATCCAATGCTAGAAGAGAAGATGGTTTTGCAATTCAGAGACGTGTTGGGGGAAGCAGTGGAGAATATATAAGGAGATTAAGCAATACAAGCTTATTTTGTCTAAAAAGAAAAAGTATGGCCCAAACAGTGCTCAAAAGAAAATATTCAGTTTGAGTTTTCAAATGTAACTCCCTGAAACAACTAACAATGAGAATGAACATTATTTGACCCTGTCTCAAGCTCTGTGTAAATTGTATTATATCAGCTTCTGGATTATACCCATTTAGTACAGGGTGAGAACAGAACAGTAGAACATTAGTTGACTCGGGTCAGGAGGCTCCCATAAGAAGTTGTACAAGAAGTATGATGCCTGAACCGAGGTTGGATTAACATTTCATACAAGTGATGGGGCTGAGGTCCAGGAAACAGAGTCTTTGACCCAAGGAAAGCGAAGTCAGAGGGAACCTTCCCCCATACACACCCTTTACTTGGAGTCCGTGGGTCAGGCAGGTGGATGAGATTATTAACATATCATCAGCTGAGTGATGCCATGAAGCTGTCTGGGCTCCTGCCTTGAGCCAGCTATGAACCTCTCAGAAGGAGAAAATAACAGGAACATGAATATTGCAAGTAAATGACTTTAAGGAAATCACTGTTCCTATCCCAGGTATGTGGGTTCCACCCTGCACATTCTCTTCTAGACCACATTGTGAGTTCTACAAGCCTGGAATTCCATTCCCAATGGCCCTGAGCCTACTTCCAGGATCTGAGCAAGCCTCTTGTGCAGGTCTGTCTTGATAAAAATTACTCAGGAGTGAACTAAAAGCCCTGCACATACAATGATGTTTTAACTTCAGAACTTCCGGAACTGCATCATCTATTCCAATGTAAACCACTGACTAAGAAAAAGAAAGTTCAGGGAATTTCCCCTCAAATTCTGAGTACTCCAAATATAGACTGGTTCCAGAATAATTCAGCAGGTGTCATGACCCTAAGTATTAATTAAGGGAAGCCGCTTAGTTAGAAAGAATCAATGCATAGAAAAATTAAATTTCTCTGGGAGGATGAAGCATAGAATAAATAGATTTGTTTAAGTTTGCCTTTTCATGAATGTGTGAGGAGTGAATAAAGCAGCAAATATTTGCAAAGTGCATTATGCACATAAGCAAACAAAATTGGAACTACTTTATCCTGCACAAAGGGGCTACAGTTTAGTGACCTTCCAAATGTTTAGGTCACCTTTGGAGGATTAAATTTGGGAAATTGGAATGGATGAGGCCCTCCCTAGAAGGAATTCATGATCAATAGCCAGGTTCCCCAGGAGATTTCGGGAATCTCAAATTGAGACTTGGAGAAACATGACTGGAATTATCCCTGGGATAACTTGAACCTCACCAAGTGAAAAATTCTGTTTTTGAATCAACAAATGAACCAACAGTGAAGGGATGTCCAGCACAAAGATGAGAAATGGAGGGATGCAAAGGGGAACTGACACCTTTTCAGATAAAGCACCTATCATGTTCTGGGCATTTGGCACAACCACCCAGAAATTCAGTGAGATGGGCAATACGATTCCCATTTTACAGGAAGCAGAAGCTCAGGAAGATACCAGCCTAAGAACACAATCCAGTTATTAGCAAAACTAGGATTTTAACACAAATGACATAAAACAAGAGTTGGATATCTCATTCAGAGGAAAGAATATCTGGATGAGATCAATTGACAGTAAGTACCTGTGACAGGCATATGGAAAAGAATACTTGGAGCTTTGTAGCTTGAAGACATCAGCCATTATTGTCACCTCACTCCCATTTCTTGGACCCCATGATTAGTCACCAAATAACAATCTGAATGTCATTTGGATTTCCATAGACCAGTCAGTAGGGGAAGAACTGGCTACTCAGTGAATCTGAATGTAGAAGATACACCCAAAGATGACTCCCAATGAGTTATGCCCTTGTACATTGCCCGCCCTTGGATGTGAGCTTCTAATCAATACCTCTGGCTTGCTCAGAATCAGTGGACTACAGCAAAGATGATGGATGTCATTCTTGCGATTAACTTTTGTTATCTAGACTCCACCTTAGCAGAGAGGAATTAGAAGGATTCCCTGGCTAGCCTTGGAGAAGCAAACAGCCATATAATGGATGCCTCTGGAGAGGACCACATGGCAGGGCACTGTGGGCAGCCTCCAGAGTGGAGATTGGCCTCCAGCTGGAAGCCAATAAGAATCAGGGCCTTCAGTCAGACAGCCTGAAGGAAATTAAATCTGTCATCAGCCTGACTGAGCTCAGAAGCAGATTCATCCCCAATCAAGTCTCCAGATGAAAACACAGACTGGGCTGACATCTTGATTGCAGACTGGAGAGTTCCTAGGGCAGAACACCCTCAGCTGTTTCCAGACTCCTGATTCATGGAAATTATGAGATAATAAATGTGTTGTGTTAAGTTGTTAAGTGTTTATGTTTCTTCTGTTATGCAGCAATATAAAACAAATACACTGTGTTTCAAATCTACTTGCTAGAGCAACAAGCAGGGAGGATGTGCTCTCTGTGTACTCCTAACAGCAACTGGCAAGTGCAGTATGTGTGCATGCGTGCACATGCAAGTGCTGACAAACTATGCTTACAAACACAGATTAAATAAATACCTAATACTTAGAGAAGTTGATAGGCTGGAGAAATGCATGAAGAAAAGGTAAACGAAAAGGAGCACTTGGCATTCATGAGTCTAAGATGCTTTCTACCCTGATATTATATGCATCTTAGAAAAATGGTTAAGAGCCTGTATTTGGATGTAAGGAGATCAATTATTTTTTGCTGTGTGATTTTTGGACAATTATTTAAACTCTATGGCTCAGTTTTCTCATCCTGAACATTAGAGTGGTAGGAGTACCTACCTCACAGAGTTGACAAGTGCATTAAATGAGCTAATATAGGTTAACTGCTTAGAAGCAGATCTGGAACATAGTAAATCCTACATAAACATTAGCTATTGTGAATCTGCAGCTAAAAAGTGAAGGTGTTGATTATTGAACCCAGGAAGTCGGATGCATGATCTCCATATCTAACCTCTATGTCCCAGTGCCTGCAAGAACGCCCAGGAAAAAGCCAATCAAGCTACAACATAATGGGTAGGAAAAAAATGGGTCCTTGGACTTTGCACAAACCCAGACACACAGACACACATACATCACCTTTGAGATCTGTTTTCTAACTTGTCCACCGTGTACCTGCTAACAGCAAATAAAAACAAAACTAATATGAGAGTAAAGCAACTCCATCTCCTTTGCATAAATGGATGGTAATAAATCATTCATCAGCAGAAAAAACAAGTGAGTGGTCATGCATTTCAGAAAATAAATCAGCAGCAATGTTTCTGGAAACTGAAACAAGAAACATCTGCAGGGAATCTAGCAAGCCTACCAAGATGGATAAGTCAGGCACACCATTAGTCTGAATTATCATCTCACTGACTTTAGGGTAAAGTCCATCTCCTGGCTGATGACTCCAACCTCAGGTGTTACTATGTAATTTGACCTTGTCCAACTGAAAGCACAGTCCTAAGCCGTCTATTTCCTGGCATGTAGGAGGAAATATAAATGATATAAAAAGCCAACTTCCTGGTCATCAGCTAGGAACCTGCATATTTCAGAGTCCATTTGGACCTGAGATGTGCTTCTGGCACATTTTGATATAAGATGAAAATCAGAGAAGTAATTCTGAAAAACCAAATGCAGTTTTAATGACGAAATTTGTCAACCTAAGGAAAAGATTTTTAAAATTGCCCATCAAAGTAAGTAATAAAATCTTAAAGCTGGACGAGACTTTATAAATTAATGAGCTCAGTGATGATAGGGTAACTTAAGGTAGTTTTTCCCCAGATCACAAAACTAGTGAGAGTCAGTGCTGGGATTGGGGCCCCAGTCTCTACTTTCCAGCCCAGGCTAAGATACAGGCCTGGTTCTGGATATATGCGAGGTGAAGCTTCACAAAAGATAAGGAAACTGAAGCTCAGAGTGTTTAAGTACTTATTCACAGTCAAACCATGAATAGTAGGAAGAATTAGGGCTGGAAGTTATGTCTTTCTGATTGTCATATTCTTACTCTTAATACCTTCACTGTAATTACCCCCATTGCAAGAATGAAAACTGCTGGCTTATAGCATGCATTCAATAAATTGTACCTAACACTAAAATTATAAAAATGAGAAAGTAGGATCATTATATTGAGTTATTATTTTTCAGTACTATTTAGATCACAGAATGATTTATATACATATAATCACAAGCAACATAGCATCTAACCAGCAAACTCCCTTTACCTCTTTATAGCAAAATGGTTATGAGAGCAAAAGCAGGGGTCCAGGACTGTGGATCTACTGGTTGTATCACCCAGAACTTGATGGACTGATAGAATGTTGGAACATGGGGGTAAAGCATAGCTGATGCACCAGCTTGAAGACAATACTCTGTGAAGATAGGATCCTGTTTTCCATACACACATTGAATCAGAGACCTTTAATATGGATGTTTCCCCATTAGAAAGAATACATGGACCCAGAGAACAAGAGGTGGAAGCAAGAGTGGTCCCACATATTATCATGTCTAGTGACCCCTTGGGGGAAGTCGTAATTCCTTGATCCACAGCTCTGGACTCTGCAGCATTAGAAGACTCCAAAGAGGTTCAAGGATCACAGCAAACTCCAAGCTACCACTGACTCTTGTGCACTTAAGAGTTCCTTAACAGCACTCATCAGGCAAAAAGGAGTCACCACCTTATCACAGGTAATTGACGCTGATCAGCAAGAGGAGGTAGGCCATGCTCACAAAATCAGAGAGTAGAATAAATAATGGTTGCTAAGGGCTGGGGAGAAGAGGAAATGAGGAGTTACTAATCAATAAGCATAAAGTTTCAGTTAAGCGAGATGAATAACGTACCTGTAGTTAACAGTACTGTACACTTAAAAATTTGTTATGTAATCTCATGTTAAGTGTTCTTACCACAACAAAATAAAATTTAAAAAAGAAAAAAGAGAGGGCTACTAGAGCCCTTGAGGAGTTGTTCTTCACACATGTAGTGAGAAGTGTGTCTGCATGGTGCAAGGGGTGGACTGTCACAGACACAAATATGGACCTCTAAGTTCCTCCTTCAAGGATGAACTCGCTGTCCAGATGCCTCCACCAATTAGTCCCTCAGTGCCCACTTCAGCCAAGGTCACACTCTTCAGAGCTTCACCCAGCTAATAACTGAGCTTAGAAGATATGGTAGCCAAGATTACACTCTTCCTTGGGAAGTCAGTAGTGGTGCTAGGGTCCACCTGTTTGCCAAACACAGGACCCCTCTAACAGGCAATCTCTGCTCCAGAGCTACCTTATGGGCTGCAGATGGGGATGTCAGAGAATCTCACAGCTTCTCCTGTCCAGTCCTGAATCCTTCCTTTTCATTTCATAGCAATAAGTTTTTTACACTCCAAACTCCATCTCTATGCCTCCTGCTCAGTGAACCAATGCACCACTCCTGCATATTTACCAGAAAAGACCAGAGTCTTCACTTTCAATAGTATTTATAAATCCATCACTGAATACAAATTCTGTCTCTGCCCTAGATTAACTTATTTCACTCTTGTCTAAATGTACATTCATCCTGCATCTAGCCTAATTTCTCTCCTGTGCTTTAAGATCTCATGGGGTTTGGAAAGAACCTGTATCATTCAAAGGGTATGTAGAGGGAGTTAAAATTCCAGCATTAATATAAGTCACACTTACAAATAAATGTACATGTGAGTTACATAAGATGTATATTTATGAGAATGCTGTAGAAATAGAACATTTGACCAATCATTTCCAGTATAAAAATACCAAAATAGAAATAAATAAATAAACAAATAAATAATAAAATAAACAACCAAATAAAATGGATAATGGGCTCATTCCAAATGGACAACTGTTTCATGAGAATCTGATATATTTCATATCCTATCATTGGTCATTGGGAAAACAATGATAAGACAGAATTCACAGCATTAAATGGTTCACAGGCCAGGAGATACAGGCATGTTAACAGATTTTATTAGTCTACTAAAAAGCTTAGTTTGGGTTTGGAACTACTGGGTGGTGGGGAAACTCCAATTTATTTTCACCCACACCTTTTTTTTAGTTTCATTCTCCAGTTATGCCTGTAAAAATGGAAGAGCTAGGAAAGTCTGAATGCTAAATGTGAAATAAACTTTGCTGTCAGAAATAATTCAACTACCCATATTTTATCATCTTCATCAGTCAAATATTTCAGTTGTCACTAACTCACACTTGTTTTAGCCCTGTCAGCTTCCAAGAGAGAATCCTCTTCCCAGAACTGTTTTCTAGTTATCAAAAATTACCCATGTCTGAGACAATTAAACTTGACAGCAGCCCAAAGTAAGGTTGAATGGAGATGGCCTGAGTTTAAGTACATGATTTTTTTTTTTTTGGCTTGGAACAGATCAATTGGGGCCAGAAGGTCTAAAAAGTATATTTTTTGTGCCATGTGGGGCAGCACTCCAAGGGGATTATTTGGGAGCATAAACAGCAGGGTCCTTTGATCCGACACCATTCTCCCACTTCCTGCCGCAGGGGCTGCACGGGTATCCCTAAGCTGTCAGCTGACTTCCAGGTAAGCACACGGGTCCTGCTTGAGTCAGGACCCCTTTGATTTTTCAGAGGCAGTAAACTTGCCTCTGAGTGGTGAGTTATTGGAGCCTTGTTGCTTCCAATTTTCATATTCTTGTGATCTCATGGGATTGATGGGACTTTGTTATTAGACTTGTTCTATGAAATGCAAAGTGAAGCCCCTTCAGCAACAGCTATCCTTTTTTGATCGAGTCAAATAAATATTTTCCTAGTTTCTTTCTTTTCTCAACTTCACATATTAAGGACAGTTGCCTGGGGGAGGCATATAACATTACTCACACATCCTCCACTCACTGCAGTTTCTCAAAAAGAGGAAATGGGGGAGGAGAAGGGAAGAAAGGGGAGGAGAGGGCAGGAGAAGAGAGGAAAGTAGAAGAGTGTACGATGATGTTACTCCAGCTATGCCCTAAGGACTCCTTACAATGGAGACTCCAGGGTGACATTCCAAAGGGGGTTTTCCATTCATTAGTTATATGGGTTTCATTATTACCTTTAGGACTGAACTACTGGCACATGGTAGGTACTCAAGTTGTGAGAATTTCCTTGTTATTTCTTTTGACCACCCTTTTACCTTCTTCATATAAAAAGTGACAGAACTTTGTTTTTCATCTTGTCTTCATCCTATTTGTTTGAGAAGATGAGAGAGATTATCTTTCTCTCCTAGTCTTTACTGGGGGAATGCTAGGGTCAGAGAGTAGATAAAGTATGGACTTGGAGCAAGTCTTCTTGGTTCAGATGGCTGTACATGCCCATGGGCCACGTGTCTATTGGAAAATAATTTACTTTTCCTTCTTGTTAGAGAAATAAACAACTATATTCATAAATCCTGCAGGGAGAGTCAGTCTGGAACTAAGCTGCTCTCATTATAATCTACTTTTCATTTGGTTTGTAAGGAAGTGGAATACATTACCATCTGACAACATTTCTCCTTTGCAGTGTGTTTTTGTCCCAAAAGAATCTCAAGATTCATCTTTTCCAACAATAGGATGGAGAAAAGATGAAAAGACAAGTTCTGCCACTTTTTATGTGAGGAAGGTTAAAGGGTGTCCAAAAGAAATAACAAGGACATTCTCACAACTTGAGCACCTACCATGTGCCAGTCACCTTTACAGGTTTGTTTATATTATGAAAATAAATGAAGACCATCCATATGAGAACATGAAGGCCATTTATTCAGATTTTACTATAGCAAAGGAGTCAGCCACGGTCTGCAGGCAGAGGGTGGGAATGCTTTGTAGTGAAAACAGGGAAGGCTTCCAGTGTGCCCTCATTGGGCACTGTGGGCACAGGGAAGATGTAGGTGGGCGAACAAGAAGCAGGGCATCCTGTGTGATGGGTTGAAGGCAAATCTGGCTTTCTTTGGATGGTCCTAAATTGGAGGAAGGAATAAAAATTAGGGAAACTCTTACTTATCAAGTCCTGACCATTTGGGTCAATTTTTACAGAGGTTATTGTTTGTCTTCCTGGATTGTTACTAGAGATAGCAGTCTGACCTCCTGCAAGTCTGACATCTAGAACGCTGGCTTCCAGGGCTGGTTATAGTATATTACGGGGCTAGCTTCCTGGGGTGGTCGCTGCAGGCTGTGGGTCAGCATGTGATTTTATATGGTCTGGCCATTGTCCATGTATCTATTCAGTCTTTCAGCATGTATTTTCTCATTTTGTTTTCTCCTCCATATCTGTGAATTGGAGATTGTCTTCTTGTCTCATGAAACACTAAAACAAACCTCAGAAGAGGCCAGGATCTTGACTCTCATGATTCCACTGGCAAATCCCTGAGTAGCAAATTTAAGCCAGATTTGTCACCAGATTACTCTTTGTGGAAACAGGAACCTTCAGATTGGTCCAATGTTTTCAATCTAGATCATCAAGAAGCACAAGCTTGTTTCTTGGAGAGTGTTCACATAAGCGTTCCTTAGGGCCAGCCATTCTAGGTACCACACCCCAAATGCTTCCAAAGAAGATTCTAGACCCAAAAAGGTCTAATGGATGTGGAGCTGCTCCTCTCCATGAATGTGCACCTGTTCTCTATCCATCCTTGCTTTCCTCGATTCTTCAGTTTGATACAATAAAGATTAGTTAAGGACTTAACTGCTACGAAACATCAAAATGGATTAATTCATAGTTGTAGCCTATGATTTTTCCACATTGTTGTAGAGGGATATTTAAATATAATATTATAATCACCTAAGTGCCATGTGAAAAGCCAGACCATCACAGAGCACATGGTCAAGGCACATCTCTCCTGGGAGGTCATCAGGCCAGGGTCCAGGAAACTGAGACACAGGTAAAGTGTCATTCAAGTGGAGGAAAGGCATGGGCCTTTGTCCGGAGCTATATCCTTCAGATCTATTTACCACCTGTTGCTTAGGTAACTCACCCTCTCCTAAGGCTAAGCTATTTCTTACAAACCTTGGCATCTTCTTTTGCTGGTAGCTGTTTCCAGGCTTGACCTGGTATTTCTGCATGATCTGGTGTCATTTGCAATAGCTGGTGTTAGGCGGGTCTTGCAGTAGAACTTTGCAACCCTGATCTCATCATTTCTCTGCTTCCAGATTTCCCTGCCACAGGAGGTATGTACTGGAGCTCATGGTGGCAAACACAATACCACTCTGCCTTAGAGAGAGGCAAGCATCCAATAATTACAACTTTCTGCAGGGCTCCTAGGGCAAGTGGAAACCAAAAATCAATGTCTGCTAGGGCTGTCATAACAAAGTACTGCAGACAGTGTGGCTTATCAACAGCAAAAATCTATTTCCTTGCAGTTTTGGAGGCTGAAAGTCCAAGATACGGTCTCAGCAGGGTTGGTTTCTGCTGAAGGCCCCTTCTTGACTTGCAGATGGCCACGGGCCTGCAACGTCTTCACACTGTCTTTCCTCTGTGTATGTCTGTGTCCTAATCTCCTTCCTATAAGGACACAAGTCAAATTAGAGTAGCGCCTATGCTAGTGACTTTATTTTACTCTAATTACCTCTTTAATGGCCCTATATCTACGTACTCTTACATTCTGAGGTACTGGGAGTCAGGACCTCACCACAGGAATTTTGAGGAAATACAATTTAGCTCATAAAACAAGGCTTAGGCTAGGACATCAGAGTGGGATTCCACGAAGCTTCATCCCCTCATCTCAATGACTGGATCTGCTTGGTGGACTTTGGGTCCTTTGATGTAGCCCCCACTGCATGGACCAGAAGCTAGAATGGAGAAAGCTGGACACTTGCTTCTGTCCAAAAGACAAGTCTTACCCAAACTGGAGGCTAGTAGCTAAGATCTTGCCCCAAACAAATATGCCCAAGATGTCAAAATGGGAAGCAAAGCAAGGCCACCTGACATTTAAAGCACAACATCCTGCCCACTAGAAAGGGGAAATTGAATAAATTTCAAGTTCTGAACAATCTGATGAGCAACTCTACCCCCATGAAGGAAGAGTCAGAGGGTCAATGGGCTAGGGAAAAAAGGAAGAAATTTAAGCAGAGGTTTTCTCTTTAATTGTCAGAGACTAAAATGCAGGGAACAGGGCAGAAATTGCCCTTCTTGCTCTTCTTAGTGGTCTCTGGCCATGACCCACATGCCTCAAGAGCACCCACATTATCCTCCTGTCTCCACCGGGCTTCCCAGCCCCAGCACCTGCCAGACAGAGCCTGACTGCTCCTGCTCACGACCCAGCAGGATATCCTCTGTCTTTTTCACAATTTAGGAGCAAAGCATCCTTATCAACTCCTCAAGATCCAGATTCTGCCAGGAACTCGCTCTACATGAAATGTATAGATCAAAACCCTGAGGAGTTTGACATTTATGTTTTAATAGATTTTTTTTTCCTCCTTAAAACACCCACAGGCTGTGACTGAAGTGGAAATGTGTTTGCTTTTAATTGCAACGTGTGCTCCATCAGCTCTGAGGCTGCGAGTCCTCCCTCTCCTCAGAAGCACAGCGTTTGTATCAAACTGAGCTGGGAATGTGGGGAGGAACAAAAGGTCTGAAATGCCATGCGATAAGAAAAATTCTTTTAAAAATCTTCAATAACAAAAATCTGGAGAGAGTTTAATTCACAGAGGAAGAAGTTTTAGAAGGGCAACTATACACCCTTTAATAGTTGTTTCTTGCAACCCTTAGCCACCATTTGGAGACCAGTTGCATATTTCTCATCTGAAAGGCAAATTTTGCCAAGTCTGTGGCCAGCATATTCTGTAACACTTACTGAGTGCCTCATTAGTTCTGTGGGACATAAAGATGAATGACATATGGCTTTAGCTTCATGATATATCCAAAAGATTCTCCAGATAGCATAGATGCTCCAGGAGAGACAAAACAGGAAACCCTTCCCCATCTGAGTCCAGGTGGCCTCATGACCAGAGTTCTCCTAAAGGTTTTGTTCAAAACAGTTTCAAGCAACCAGTTCATACATCTGAATCTAATGCTCTCCTCTGTGTTCTGAATCATGATTAGTTACAAGTATTAAGAATCCTGCTTGCTCGAATAAGAAGATTATAAGCATTCTTTAGAGGTCTTAGAGTTCAATTACTAACATCTCTGCATAATAATAGGTATTATTCCTTCACCAGCAATATTTTCATTATGGTGAGCAAGGCTGAGTTGGAGACTGCTCAGGAGATATTATGTATTTCCAGTCCCAACCACACCCTCTAAACAGACCCCGAGTAGCACTTTTGAAAGGCATCCCTGGAAAAGAGTCAAATGCATGCAAGAGACGTGCCACATTCCCACTTCTTCTTCCCAGTTTCTGACCTTGCTGTTCCTTTGCTTCTCCTCCTCCCTGATACCCAAAAATTATCTAGGGCATCTTCATATCGGCATATATGCACAATCCAAGGTTGGCCCTACCTTGCATTCAGACTACCTAAGCACTAAGCTAAAAGGGCACCACCAGCCCAGGTGAATAAGAGTTGCACTTATTTTCATGCAAACCATTTGGATTTGGCATCTAATGTACATGATAACCTGTACTGATCTCCCTGAAATCCAAGCTGTGGAAAAAAAGGGCTCTCTCCTCACCAACACTCTGGTGCCACTGTCACACAGAAACATCTGGTGCCACTGTCACACAGAAACATCTGGTGCAGCTGGTTCCTGCCCTCCCATAGCCCAGCATTTGCTCTCTTCCCCTCCACTCCCTGTCCACATCCCTTACCACCTGGGCCAGCAGATGTGCTTTGCTAACACTGTAAGACAGATAATGCATGCAAACTGTATTGTTTCCATTTTAGAGATGAGAAAACTGAGGCTCCAAGCATGTAAGTGATGTATATGTACATATGCACAGTGAGTAGTTGAATAAATTCTGTTATTCTAATTCCGAAGTTCATAGCCTTTCCGCAATATTAAGAATTGATGATGTAATAATAATTCCTTGCAGTTTAGAGCTTGTAGAAAAAATATATTTTTAGTAATATGGTCTCATTTTGTCTGGGAAAGGCACCATGGCCCTGCACATAGGAAATGTCCTTGTATGGGCACTGGAAATCAACATTCATAGATTCCGATCTCAACTCTACCCCTGACTGGCTAAGAAAATGTGGATAATCCCTTATTACATCTGAAACTCACTTACCTTATCTAAAAAAGAGGGAGGTGGGAACATAGAAATAATCCTCCCTTGAAATGCTAACATACAGAATAAGTTAGAATGCAAGTTGAGCATATTCCCCAGCACTTAGTGGGCCAGTTGGATTCAACACTCTTTCCTCCTGCCTTAACTCCATACTGGGCCAGACTGAATTGGGGTATCTAGAAGGTTTCTTTCCAGGTTTAAAATTTTATTAAAATGTCCTCAGCCATTTCTTATTCCCTTCCTTCTTAAAGTTGCGTGACTATCTATTGTTCACAGATAAATTCTTCAGGGAATTTGATCAAGATTGATAGACTAAACCTGGGATTTTAATCCCACCATACATGTATGGGCTGCAGTTGTGCTGATTCTAGATGAAACTAAGTGACATCAGAGGGAACTTCCCTCTCCGCCTCCACCTCCACCACCCAGGCTAATATCATTAGCATCAGCCAGAGGCAAGGAAGTGATAGGTACAAGCAGTAGACACTGTAAAAGAATTACCAAGTTGCTTATTCCTTGGCAGTGAGGCAAACAACCTAGCAACTCATCATGAGTGAAGCTCTAAGTTTTCCCAAATGAGCTGGCAGAGTCCCCAACTGGATTGCGTTTTCAGCCTAGTTTGTAAAGAAAAATTAAGGACATTCTGTTCACCGTTTCTTTCTCCTTTCTGTTTTCTTCCCATTAAAAAATAAGTCCTTATTAATTTCAGTGATCAAGTAAGGACTAGAAAGGAAGCTTGATATAAGAATAGAGAGAATTTTAGGTTAAAATACAAGGTCTGAATCAGACCTGCTTTTACATATTGATGCCAAAGTTACCCGCAGTTACTTGAGGTTAACAACTGATGATGGAGTTACTTAGCTCTCCCTAACTTGGAGATTAATTCTCTTCCTTTGGAAAGAACTCCACCATTTAGTCAGGGTTATACTCCACCAGGCTTATTTTCTTTCTTTTCATTTAATCCAATTTGATGAACCAAATCCTCTGCACCAAATCATGTCCATCACCCACTTCCTCAGCCCAACAAAAAAGAAAAACAACAATAGTTGAAAAATGTATCCAATCAACCAGAAGCAAATGCATATCTAATTAAAGATTATAAATATGGGTCACCCTTTAGAACAAGCAAACACAAGTCGACCATCATTCTTCTTGATTTGTTCCGGGTCATTGTTCTCCTCTGCCTTGCTGAAGAACACTAATGGATCTTGATAAAAATTCATTTTTCATCCATCTGTTATATTGCACTTTTAATGTCAATTTCTCCTAATGTATCTTGATTTTGCTCCAGCCCCAGCTGCAAACACACCACATTTTATTAAACTAAAGTCTCATGCCTCCAATCCTCTAAATGAGGGAAGTAGCTGCAAGACCATTTTCTACCCCTGCATTTGCAGTTTTAAGTTTCGGCATATGTTAGCGTAATGCTTGCATTCAATACCATTTCTAAAGGCAGAGGCCCTTCTGAATCAATTGATTCAGAACCAGGTCAAATCAAATAAACAGTATGAAAAAGAGGAATATGATAGCAACAAATGTCAAAGGCAATAAAAAAGAGAATATTTCATTTGGGAAACAATTCCTAAAGCATAGGAAGTTGTGTTCTAGCCTAATTAAATGGGGACATGCAAGGGGCAAAAATCCTTTAATTTTTCCACAAAACTAGGACTGATGAAAGTTCTTAAAGTAAGAAATGTACACACAGTTTACTTCTCAAATTCACCTATGAATTACAAAGTTACATTGTAACTAGAAAGGCGGAGGTGGCTCTAAATAAACCCAAGCTTCAGCATCCCATCTCTGACTATAAATCCAGATGTTCAAAGCAAGACCAGGGGCAACTTAGCAAAGTGTCAGAAGATGTGACAAAGATACACAGCCACGTAAGAGGAGAGGCAGGGCGGATAAAGTTAGACACAGCTGACGGGTGAAGACACTGAAACATGGGGGATTTAAGGATGTCCTAGAGATTCACGTAACAAAAGAATCAGAACTTTGGAGCTGGGACATAACTTTGAGACTTTGGGATGTACTGGAAAGATTTTAAAGGAACACATGCTAGGGGCTAAGAAAAGTTAGTGTGTTAAGAAAATGAATGAGTATATTAGTCAAAGTTCTCCAAGAAAGAAAACCAATAGGGTATGTGTGTGTGTATATATATATATAATTTTTTTAATTCACTAGAGAATCTAAACACTGCTTACTGATCACTTGATCCTATTCCTCCCAGCTATCTGTCCACTCTTGATGTGATATGGAAATGATAACATTGCATAACTTAATTTATGATAGATTTAGCAAAATTATATGATACGATACTAGAGATAAATATCTATGTGATTAAATCATTCATTCAACCAACATTTATTGAGTCTGCTCTATTCCTGGCCTTGGTAGTAGGAATTCAAGGAGGAATAAAATACAATGTGAAGGAGCTCTCAATAGTGGAGAAAACCCATAAATGGCCACTAATTTTTAAAATATGTAAGTCCAATGACACGTGAATGCCCAGGGTGCTGTGAGTACCTAGACAAGGACAACTAATATGTAAGAGAAATGGTGACCTGGATGGACTTTAAAGGTGGCTTTGTTAGGCGGGCTCATTCCAGAAAGGGGAAAGATCATGAGCAAAGACATGAAGATGAGCAATGGTGCGATACAGGCAGGGACTATTCAGCATTTGATAGCAAAGGTAGAGGATGAGCATGAAGGAAGGGGGTATGGAAAATGACAATGGAGATGGAAAGCAGGCCCACATCACTGGGGACCTTGACTGTCATGCAAGAGTCTTGGACTTCAATAAAAACGAATTAAGCAGAAGACTAACCAGATAAGGAGGGACATAGATAAACCCCTTTGCCCTTCACTTCCCTGACCACATGTGTGTAGAACATTTATTTTCAGGAACAGTGCTTTTCAGAAAGCATTTCCTCAGTGCTCCTCTATGTTAAGTATCATCAGCTCACATGCATCAGCCAAACCAGAGAGGAGTTTCAATCCAAGTGAACAAGCAATCTGACTATTAAAAGACTGTCAAGAGCATCCTTCTTACACCTGCAGCCCAGCATTTAGGCCAAATCACCTGAATATGACAAAAGGAAAGCTCCTCTCCATCAGCTGCTCATGGTGAATACAGCACAGAATTTGGTGTCAGTAATCAGACTGACCCAAAGTAAAGTCAGGCACTGGGGTATTTGTCAAGTTTCTACGTATGAATATGTTCCAAGTTTCTCATTCATTTATTCTGTGAGTATTTGCTAAGCCCCTCCAGGCCTGGGAAGAGCAAGATGAATAAAGAAATGTTGAACATTGTCAAATTCTCCAGGAAAAGACTGTGAGACAGGATTCTATGCTTGCGGTTCTTAAGGAAGTGCTCTTAGGAGAAAGCAGTAAGGGAATTAAAAAAAAGAGAGAGAAGGGAAAATGCTGAGGCCAAGCAAGGATGTGATTTCAGGCAAAGCCCCACAGCAGGTAGTGGCAGCCTGATCCTGCCAAGCTCTGGAGCGCAGGCTAAGTTCTAGAGCTGGTCCCAGTTCAGAGCAAGGCGGCGGGTCTTTCACACTCCTAGACAAACCAGACATTGGCAAAGCCCTCCCAGAAGGTCTGCACACTCCCAGGGACTTCAGGCTGTCCTTGCTGACTACAAACCAGCTCCAAATACCGAGGGTCTCAGGGGTGGGTCCTTGGAAGCAAAGACACACAGAAGCTTGTACAGAGATATGGAGAGGGTGAACAGGATCTGAGTGGATCGGGGCACAGCAAGGTTCTCTAGGGCCACAAGGACTCATCCTAGTGGGGAAGACAGACATGTCACAGAGGTGGGTATAATCACGAGTTTTGTATACTCTGAATAGAAATATATTCACTATACCGAGAACGGAGACTGAAGCGATCAGCTTTCCCGGGTGTTTGAGGAAAGCCTTCATTATGGAGGACGTATTGGTTTACTGTCTGTGCCAGTGTGTTTTATCTTTCCACGTTTCTGCTCTATGAAACTTGATTATTTTATTGACAACTTCTCCTAGTTTACAATCAGCTATGCTACAAAGGAACTCCTGGAATTTGGGTGATCTGCAATCAATGTGACCAGCGGGTGTTAATTATCTCTCTCTTTTCTTTGCCTGGTGGAGCCTTCCTGTCACCAAAATCCTTCAGGTGCTGCAAATAACAATTGGTCATAAACGTTCAACTCTATCTACAAAGCTGCTTTGAAAAGCGCTGCTACAAATGAAGATTCCAAGCTTGCTACCGGACCAGGGCCTTGTCTCTGTTTCATGGCTATCATTGCCAAATTCAATTTGCAGATCATAACTAAAATAAATCCTTATTGACTCACCCATGTATGGGTCTTCTTTCAACCTGATCTAGAGTTTCTTAGCATCAGTATATATATTCGGCTAAAGATGAAATACTTGTTTACACATTTAATAGGAACTCCACAGCGATCTTATTTTCTTTCCCAATTAATTGATTCTGTCCCAGACAGAATCTGACAAGATTAAATGTCGGTCTCCAAAATTGTACCTACTTTAATTGTGCATATTTTGACTTGAAAATTGTCTCACCCTTGAATGAAATAAAGTTGTATTACGTTTACTCTTCATATATCTCAGAACACAGGAAATTGCAGTCCAGAAGCTCTAGAAAATTTGTGAGAAATTTAGGCTAGTATTTGCTACAATGAAGATATAATACATCTCTGAAAAATAGTATTCTTCCACCTGATGACTTCCTATGAACATTAGTTTGTGTGCTTATCATTTTTCCCACAGATATCCAAAGATTTGGGGGCAACCTGTAAAATATCTTAAAAGCTATCAGGATTGCAAACATTAAAGGGAAGGATAAAGAAAGATCACAAACAAGGACAGGGACAAAGTGAAGCTAATTAAAAGCACAAAAAAGCATATTATAATGGCTTATATAACTATTGGGGTAAAACTAACAATAGGACATACTAGTTTGTTCCAATTAGAATCATTCTTTAGGAAAAGATGGACTGATCTGGGGGAAAACAGACTTTGGCAAAAGCAATAAAAGAAGAAAATGGCATCTGCAAGATGTAAGAGAAAATTAACATCTGATTATTTGTATAACTTTCATCACACAGGCGTAACTTGGCTTGCACATACTTGGAAGAAAACCAAATTCCATTAAAGTTAAAGCTGAGTAAAGATTAGCTAATGACCCCCAAAACACTTATCTTTAAAAGACATGGAAGTTTTTTTTTAAGTTTGGAACAGGCAGTTTTGTGGAACTCTTAGAAGGTGGCACAAACTACCCTAAGGAAATCTCAAGAGGGATCAAAAAAGGAAAGATTTGAATTGGAAACAGATACGCTCATCTTAGCATATGAGTGACTGACATCTTTGGTGGCACTGTCGTGCTTCTCTCAAGGCCCCTGGGTGGGCAAGAGAGTTAAGAATCAGGGGATTGTAAATACCCATAAAACAACAGTCTTTATAATGAGTAAACTTCATTGAACGGGAAAAGATGGAGCTTCGTGCTCCTGAAGCCCAGGAAGAATTTGCTTGATAAGCAAAACCTAGTGTGGATGAATCACAAATTTAGCTCTAAGCTTTCTAGTAAACAATACAGAAATAGAAAACTTTTGTTACAAGACTTGAAATATCTATGAAATAAAAATAAGCCGATGGCTCTGGAAAATTGCAACTTTCCTTGATACTAAGATCCTATAGGAATCCTTTCTAGGGATTCTAAGGAAGAAAGGAAAGAAGGGGGGAAAAGAAAAGAAATATTGTGGTATGATAAATAGGATGACCTACACAACATCCTTACTAAGGATAAACCCCACTAAGGTTTCCGAAGGCTATTTCTTATTATATCAAAATAGGCTAAACGGATATTACAGCAAAATGAAATTCGGTTTAAAACATATCTTTTCAGTCTTGGGCAAAATTCTCTGGTTATCTATGTGATCCAGGGATATATTTAAGGATATCTGAAAGAGAGGGCAGTCTAGTATATCTCAAGCAACCCTCACTGAACACCATTTCTCTTGGCTGATCTCTGTGCAAATACAAGTAACAATCAGCTTGGTATAGTTTCTCCCCGTCAGTTGCCTTGAATTCAACTTCTCCATGTTCTCTGTAACATACCGAAGGATGCGCCTGAGAGACCCGCAAGCCAAGGGCAGGGAAATAAGCTCTTATGGGAACTGAGGAGACAGGTTAGAATAAGTGCCTGAATGCACTGGAAATGAGGTGAGGAAAAGCTGGCCCAGGGGCAGGATTCACTCAGAAGGCTGTTCCCAAGCTGCTCCTTAAGTACACATGTCTAGCTAAGGAAGACCCCCCAGGTTCCCCTAGATCTGCATTACTAAAAAAAAGACAGAACCAAATAAATACTCACCCAGGACAAAACAAACGTTTTAAAACACTTTAGTAAAGCACCAGCCAAGTATGTAAATTTCAGCTATTCACCTTTCTATAGGACTGTCCAAGGTAAGCTATTTTAGGAGATGTACAAACAGGTAACTCTATAAGGGAATTTATTATAGGGGATTATAATTTATAATAATGTAAAAGGACATTAATTTACATCCCCACCGTCTTGTTAGTCTAGATCTTTGCCAGCACTCAGAGGATAACTGTGCCATATCTTCCAAAAGTAAAATGGGCTTTCCTATTTACTCAATAATTCCATTTCTAGGAATTTTCTCTACATATATACATATAAACATGTGACAAAGAACCAACTGGAATGTCAGCCTCAGCAAGAAGCTGAAAACAATTGTAATAATCTGCCCATAGAGGACTGATTAAAGTGTATTCATACAATAGAATTCTGTAAGTACTACCACCAGAGGGGATAAGTCTACATAGACAGTTGTGGAAATATTTGTTAACTGTTAAATGATTAAAGCAAGGGGCACAAGTGTTCATGGTGTAACTATTGTGCATATTGAAAAATTTGCAGCAAACTATAAATAGATAGTTGCTGCTAAATGGCAAACCAGACTCAAACGGCCCGCCGGGCTTCTCATACCAAAATCTGTGCTGTTTCCACTACACCAAAGTATAGACGCGTCTGGATTCCATTTCCCACCTGCTCACACTCAGCTTGTAAATGGTACATGGCCATGAATCAGGTGGCAAGCCCCATGGACCCGCTCACCTCTCACACGTTGTTTCCTGCAATCATTGCTGTATTTTAGTTGTTTTTTTTTTAATCGCTACAGAATCAAATCTCCTAAGGCACAAACCCAGGGATCTTCATGTTAAAGACACACCATCCCAACTCCTTTTGGGTCAGGCTTTCCTGGGAAAGGGCCTCATCTGTTGCTACCATCTCCTTGGTTCATGATTTACCACTACGCCCTGGGCAAGTACAGCTGTTCGGTAAGAAGTGCCCCACTCCCACCCCACATGGCACGGGCGGCCTGGCCTCGATCTTAACATAAACATCACGCTGCTGCTCTTGTGCACCTTCCTGTCTCCCCCGTTTCCTCATGGTTTCATTCAGAAACCCTGACGAGCGTTCACAGCAACACCCGATTAGCCTGATTACTCATATTGAGCTGGCATTCAATAAGCCTTTACCCACTGATATCCATCCTGCCTTATGAAGTTATTAATTTGTCTTGTATTTTTATAGGGATTATATGCCAAAATCACAGGGAGGGTGAAAACCAAATAGGGTCTCAAACACCCTTGAATAAGCACAAGTAAGGTAGTTGGTTAACTTTAGGGAACATATTTTACCAAAAAAAAAATAATAAAAATTAATCTTAGAATCATACTTGTTATTGTGAGTCACACACACTGCAAGATGAAGGAGGGAAATGGAACTGACTGAAGCATGAGCAAATTCACCTAGGATGACTTGCAATTGTTTTTCAAAAGCTCAAACATTTCTGAAAATTCAGTTCTTGAGGAGAGGTAAAGAGCAAACTTCTCTGTATTATGATGCTAAAATATTTTTTGTATTTCCCATTAACTTTGTCCCCAAAAGAAAGCCATAGTCTATTTACTCTAAATGCAAACGTTAATTTTTTGGTAAATTTTAACAACTAGACCTTCTATTTTGATTAGTAGATGTCTTCATCTGTTCAGCCTACAATAACAAAATACCATAAACTGGGTGCTTATATAAACAACAGAAATTTGTTTGCTCACAGTTCTGGAGACTAGAAGTCTGAGATCAAGGTGCGAGCACGGTGAGGTTCTGGCAAGAACCTCTTCTGGGTTGCAAACTGCCATCTTTCTCACTGTATCTTCACCTGGAGGAAAGAAGACATCAACCCCATTCATGAAGCCTCCACCCTCATGACCTAATCACCTATCAAAGCCCCCACGTCCTAATACTATCACACTGGGGGTTAGAAGTGCAACATGCAAATTTGGGGAGGAATATTAAGTCCATTGCATTAGAATATTTAAGCTTGTTTGGATGCAATTATGATTATATGTGCCCAATGACAATTATATATTTACTGTTGATCCATAGATTTCTCAGTTCACCAAGAACACTGCACATGTATGATGCTGGGTCCCATCAATAATTGTTTTCATATTTTTACCACAAACACAAATTTTCTTTTAATTGTATTTTCACTAGCATTTATAATGTCAGCTGGGTCATTTTTGACAGAATGAAATTGCCAAAGCTTTACTCTGATGTCTGAATAAACAAATAATTGAGCAATACTGGGATGATTCTTGTTTTACTTGAAAGATAAAATGATATCATTTGATTGTCTGGAAAGATCTTTACATTAACACATTAACAGCTACGCTTTCATTTTGGGGGAGGGGTAGGTGGGGATAGGGTGTATGTACAAGAAAACAAAATCAAAAACAAAGAAAATACTCAACTGATCTCAATAAAAGCCATGTTGCACCATCTGCAGTTGCAAGTGTCAATCTGTCATGTCTGGGCAGAGTCTGCAGTCAGTAATATCTTGATGGCCTTCTTGGTGGATGGCTAAATGTTAACAATATTTTGAGCAAGTTCCACAATCCCTGTGGGGTTTCTAGAGAAATGAAAACCTAGTGCTTAATTCCTTGTCAAATAGGCACTTCTTTTGCTTTTTGAGCTCATTGCTGGCAAAAACAGTTTATTTCAAAACAAACAAAAAATAAATCATCAAACAACAAAATAAATAAAGTAAAAGACTTACCCCACAAAATAAATGACAAATCCACTGTAGCAAGGGAGTCATATTACTCCTAGATGCTCTCTGGCAGTGTTGCTTGGTCACCCCAGCCTGAAGGTATTTAAAGAACACGTAGCCTATAATTTCCTGGATTCTGCATGGCCCCTGCTGACTGGGAACCCAAGTATCTGCCAGGAGAACCAGCAACAAACACTTCTCCCACCTCCACTGACGAGCAGAGCAAATTAGCCATCCCTACCAGCAGTAGCATTGAAACACTTCATTTTACCAGCAAGTGCCCTGCATGCTGTGCTTGGAAGGGAGGTATTATTTTGTGACTGAAAAGGATCAGGAGAAGAGAGAGGTTATCACTCGTTGTCATTCAAATTTAACCACATGATGAGGAGAGGACTCTCTTCACTACAGGTAGTATCAGACATCACGGCAGAAAATGTACTTTTTTACATGAACACAACTTGATTATCTGGAGGTTCATAGAGTGACTGATATACTGACGTGTGACATTTTTATAGAGCAAGGAACTGCTTTGAAATGGGACGGAGCTGCGGGCACAAGATCCTTTCAGCCCTTAGGTCCTGATCCTTTGGTAGCTGCTACCCTGATGGAATGGGATGATGGGATCGTGTCTGCAAGATGAAGCTCCTGCACCAGTTTAGAGATGATATCCTGAAAAGATGTGGCTTATACCTTAATTCAACAGCGTATGGTGTCATGTTCTCCAGCAGATAAAATACACTGGTCCAGGAAGCTAGGCGTAGAAGCAGTGTTCTTACTAATCGTCATTCCCAGTGACCCAGTTGGGAAACAAATGCTTTCTCTCCTCACAAATCTTGGCTCTTTGAGTGTAACTTCTCATCCTAGAAGGTGGAAGACTTTCACAGGGTGCACAGGGTCTATCTCAACCACCTTAAAGCCTCTTGTCACCTTGGGCTCCTCATGCCTGTACATACCAGGCAGAGAAAAGGATTTCCTTACTGGTGGGGGCAATGGACCCTGATTACCCTAAGAAGGTTAAGACTGCTGTTACATAGAGGAATATGAGATTAAAGCACTGGGTGATCCACAGGCACCCCGCCATGACCAGTTTTATTATAATTGGGCAAATAGAGCAACCAAGAATAAGAACTCAGAGCCAAGGCAGGAAAGGAATGAATAATTGTGAACTAATAATACCATCCATCACAGCAAGTTAAACCAAAATACCATTTTGATTTGGTCTGGATTGCAGAAATTTCCTCCAGGTTCTACTTTGGGTTTTTAAGTACTTTCTATTATCATTAATAGTTGCCTTACCAGAAGCATTAATTTCCCATTTAGCCTCTTATAATACTAGAGCAATACCAGATAATGCTGCCCAGGCTCAGCATAACATTGTAGAAGGAGATTAGAATGCTGCACAAATTATTATTTTTTACAGAATTACTTTCAAGACAAATTGAATTTCAGTGCCTGAAATGAATTTTTATGTTTTTGCACGGAGGGGACAAATGGATGTCAGCCATTACAAAGTACATGGAAATGACATAATTGAAAGAAATCAAACAGATTTTTATACATGAGATGTAATGATGTCTTTGAATGAGCTTTAGGAGGTTTGTGTCAAGGTCTAAACAAACGATTCATCACTGCAGAGTACAGGTGACAACATTAAGATTACTGTGTTTCAATGGAAAGATAAAGAGTGTGATGCTCATAATCACAGCTACTTTTCAAATTCAAATGCCAAGACTGCCTTGAAGATATCTTGAATTAAGATGTCTCCAACAATGATTCCACCCAGGAAGGCATATTTGTCCAACAATATTGGTTATTACCAATATTAAACAGGGTTTAAAAACATTAATAAGATCAATGAAGATACACATCATAGAAAATAGAAGTGTCTTTTCATCACGGAGGCCGAGCAAGTCCTGTTATGCAAGTCCTCTCTGAGACGTATCCTTCCACAGTCTAAGGGCTACTGAGAATGGTTGAATATTTCTTATTAGGACAAAGCAGGTTCACTAGGCCCTACCCATGTTGCATTAGAAGAGGATTGGTTATGGTTGATGAAGGAAAAAGAAGAATCAAGACTTTTCCCAGGTTTCTGGCTTGAGCTACTGAGTGAATATGATGCCATTTGCTCAGATAAAAGGGGCTAGGGAAGAAAAGAAATAATTCTTTCATAAATCATCATAAGTATACCTTCCTACTTCTTTATTGAGAGCTCGGAGTTCTGCTGTTTCATCAGGTTTTGTGATGAAAAAAGATGTGACTTATACCTTAATTCAACAGCATATGGTGTCATGTCCTTAAGCAGATAAAATACACTGGTCCAGGAAGCTAGACGTAGAAGCTGTGTTCTTACTAATCATCATTCCCAGTGACCCAGGTGGGAAATGTGTGTTTTATTGAGAGCTCTCTTCTGCAGTTCTCCTGATGGGACCGTGTGTCTGGAACCCTCCCAACGCTGGTTATGTACCTGTTCTCTCCCTTCTCTGCACTCATCAGTGTCTCTCAGACTATTTTCTTTTTGCCTACATTTGCAAGATGGTCTTTCAAAGAACAGACTTTCTGATGGAAAACAGAAGGCAAAGGTTTATTTTCAGACAAGAGAAGTTATATGGATACAGGTGACATATCCAGTACCAAAAGTGGCCTTATTTGTGGCCAAGAAAAGATAATATAATGAGAAGATAATTTCCACATCTGACTTTTTATTCTCAAATATGAATCCTATTGCTTGTCCTTCAGTTTTGTCCCTTTGGCTCTTGAAAACTACCCTTCTTACAGTAAACAGGATTTCCTCCTTCTTGAGAACCATTTCAAAGACTATGGTCCAGGAAAATAAATATACTTGCCCTTGAGTATAGTTTGTCCAGAAGATGGCCAAATCTTTCCTTCTTATTCCCTAAAACAGTGCCAGGAACTGGCTACTCAGAGGGAAGTCAAGAAGCAACATCAAGCAAACAAGTGGCACAATCTGACCACAGAGATATTGTTGAGATTGATCTTAAGAGATTTTACTCTTCCCAGGAACTGGCAGCCCTTCAAGAATAAGAAAGGGAGAGGAGAAAGCAAATATTACAACATTCTAACAAAACAACAAAAGGCTAATATAGCTCACAAAGTCCTTTCATATATATTAACTCATATAAACTTGACAACAACCCTTTGAGAAAAGTGTGAGAGAGACAGGAGGTCCCAGAAGCTAGAAAAGTTACACCCTGAGTAGTGGGGTAGGCAAGATTAAGTAAGACTCAAATCTCTCAACATCTGAGGATCATGCTCCATCACCACCTCAAGAGGAGAGAAGAATGAACCATAAACCTGGGTCTTTGAGGTTTTGGTGAGTATTGAACAACAACTATTTTCAAAAGAAGAGGTAAATCCACCACAAATTTGAGAGCTAACCCCTTACCTACAAGAAACATTTATAAAAGAAGTTTATTGAGAGAAATAGAACCAATAAGGTAGGTATAAATATATAGAGAGATAGAGATAGGTAATATATATGATTTAAGATAAGAATTGGTTCATGATATTAAGGAGACTAAAAAGTCCAAAATATGCAGTGTGGGCCAGCAGGCTGTAGACCCAGGAGACAGGAAAGCCAATGGTACAGATGAAATCTGAAAGCGATCTGTTAGAAAATTCTCTTTTGCTCAGGGAAGCCATGCCTTTCATTCTATTCATGCCTTCAACTGACTGGACAAGGCCCACCCACATTATGAAAAACAATCTGCTTTACCTAGGTTCGCTGATTTTAATTTTAATTTCATCCAAAAATACTCTTATAGAAACACCCATAATAAAGTTTGACCGACTATCTGGGCACCCTGTAGCCCAGGCAAGTTGACACATAAAATTAACCATCACAGGGAATTATAATGAAAAATGGCTGAGGACAATTCCACAAATTGAAAGATGGGTAAAATAAAAAGGTTAGAGGGAGGGAAAATATAAAGATTCTAAAAAGTATGTGCATGTGTCTGTGCATGGACAAAGACAAATTTAATCTCCAGTCCTCTTCTGACCAGTCTGCTAGAGCTCAGAAAAGCACCCATCAGTCAGAATTAACCCACTAGGGCATTATTTATATCAAGACTATGGTGCTATCTCAACTGAAGCATAAGCCTCCAAGGAAATGCAATTATAAATGAAACTTATGAATCTTCCACTCAATACAGAAATCCTATCTACCTATCTCATAGAGTTAGTTCCTTAGCTCTTGTTAAATATCTGTAATGAATGTAGAATCATCCACCCCAGGAGCTGTCTTAGGATCTCCCAGTAACCACCTATTTTTGTTAGATAGCATTAATTACTGAAAGCCTTTATTTTGAATGCAAATCCCCCTTTCAATAATTTTCACTTATATCTATCCTCAAGAATGACAAAACTGCATTGTGAATGTTTGCTTATTTAATAAACAAACATTCTTCTTCCTGATTTTGTCTCCAGGCCTAACTGCCTTGGACCTAACTGTCCTATGTTTTCACTCACTAAAATGTTCACCACACTCCTTATAATGGACTGAATTGTGTTCCCCCAAAATTCATATGTTGAAGCCTTCAATGTGACGACATTTGGAGATGGGCCTTTAGGGAGATAATTAGGGTTAAATTACTTCATAAGGGTGCAGCCCGATCCAATAGGACTAATGTCCTATGAGAGGAGGAGGAGACAGCTGGAGTGTGCATGAGCACAGAGGTCATGTGAGCACGCAGCAAAAGGCACCCCCCTGCAGGCCAAGGAGAGCAATCTCACCAGAAACAAATCCCACCGGCACCTTAATCATGGACTTCCAGCTTCCAGAACTGTGAAAAATGTATTCCTATCATTTAAACCAACCAGTCTGCAGTATTTTATTATGCCAACCCTAAATAACTAATACACTCCCCAAATCTGCCATCTCCCAAACCCACCTCCACTCTTGCTTCCTATTCATTCCAGGGAACCAAGTGTGGAGGTCATAACGACACAGGGAACTGGCAGGAGGCTCAGGAAATTGCCATTCGAAGAAGCACTGGACAGAAGTCCCACCTCAGAAATCATTTCCTAAAGGAGAGAGGACTGACAGAGGGAGGTTGAGAGAAGGGGTGATCACACGCCCTACAGATGTCAGCTCCATTCCTTGGAAAGATGACGGTCTCCACTGGAATAGGACTCTAGGTTAATTATGAACACTTTCAAGGTTTATGAGTGCCTACCTCAGAGCCACATTGAAAAGATTCAATGACATGTCAAATATAACACACACCAAACAGAACCGAGTGTAAAGAAACCTCAAATATATGTTAAGAAAAAAATAAGTGCAAAGTGTCTCTCTGGCTTCACCCATCTTGGTCTTCTCTAGCCTTCAAAATGCCATTAATTGATGTATAAACTGTGCATTGCCGATCACAAGTGTACATTTTTCCCGTTTATTAAATCTCCTTCTATAGAGCACTACTTGTTTTCCCATATCCTTTCTTCCTTCTTTCTCTCCATAAATATTAATTCAGCACAACCACATGCCAAGTATTATGTAAGGTAATGGTGAGGTCTGGAGTGACCTGAGTCCTGGACAATCAATTTCTGAAAACCTTGAGATCTCATGAAATAGTAAGTAATCAAGAGTGATGTGCGATAAACAAGAAAAAGCTTCTTCTTATCTGACAACTGAACCCTGCGAGGTAACAGAATCACTAGTCCTTATATCTGAATGAATGATTAGTAGTAAAACTTTATACCCTTTTAACATAAAGGGAGAGTTTTGTATGTGTGTTATATACAGTCATGAGAATTCTGGTAGCTAATTTATTGGTACATATACTTAACAAATTACTTGAAAAGTGCAATGACTTAAAACAAGAATATTTATTATCTCACAGTTCTGTGGCTAGGAATTCAGGTGCATCTTAGCTGGGTCCTCTAGTTCAGTGCTTCTCACAGGCTTCAATCAAGGGAATGGCCAGAGCAATGTTTATCTCAAGGTTCAACTAAGGAAGAATAAGTTTCCAGACTCATTTACATGGCCGTTCACAGGAGATATGGGCTATGACACTGAGGGCCTCAATTCTTCCCTGGCTGTGGACCAAGGCTACACTCAGTTTCTTACAATGTGCAGCACAACCTCCTCAGAGCAAGAAGTCTAGATATTTCCTGCAAGATGAGAGTCTCAGTCTGTATCATATGCTTTGTGCTATAACCAAGCCACTAGGTCCTGCCCCTATTCAAGGGCAAGGGATCACACAAGACATGATCAACTGAAAATGGGGATCATTCAGGCCATCGTAGAGGTCTGCCCACCACAGTCTACTGAGAAGTATCACATGACAACAAGTCCTCAGTCAGTACCTCCTCATGGCAGAACACTGCTTGATAGTACATCCCTATTGAGATTTATAATAATTCCATTTTTCCATTTCCTCTCATACTCTTGCCCTCACTACCTCCATTAGTGATGGTAAAGAGCCCAGAAAAATAAAGGTCTTAATATTTGTCATTTCTAACCAGAAATGCAGCTAATTCCAGTGGCTTATATCTTACAAAGATATGGGTCAGAGACATACTGTGTGGTGGTTTAACAATAAATTCCATTTTTTTCCCAGCTTTTCTCTTCTGCACTTGTCATGGAGTTCAAAGATGCCAGGTACTGATCAGAACAAACAAAAGCATTCCAAATTGACCCCCCGTTGCACACATGCACATGCACACACACACACACACATAATCAAGGGAATGTATGAGAGATATATAGATATAGATGGGTATGAGTATGGATAGGGATACAGATATGGATAATACAGATACACACACACACACTCACACACATAGAGATGATGATAATGATAGTGGTGAAGAATTGGTACATATTGGTAATATAAGGCATCGTTTTTTTGCTTCTTGACTCACTACAATTCAAAAAGATTTACCCTTTAAAAATCTCAATAAAGCATAATTAAATAACTGATATGATCTCAAATTATTGCTCAGAATTGGTGGGTTATAAAATAAAAGGCTTAGTGTGAAACATGAATCCCAAATCTGAGGACATGTCAGTTGCCATGTAAATGAATAGGGAATTTATCTGGATGACAATAAGGTATCATTGAAGAATTAAGCCCTCTGACAATAATAAAAAATATGGAAGGTAAATGAGTGAAACTAGAGACAGAGACCAATCAGGAGGCTTCACCTGTGGTTGAAACCAGAAGATAAGGGAGCACATGCTATGTTCCAGGCCCTGTAAAATCTTCTCGTATATTAATTCATTTAATTTGTGATAACTTAATGAGGTAGGTTCTACTATTATAGTCATCCCTATTTTATAGGTGAGGAAGCAACACACCAAAAAGTTAAGTAGCTTGCTCAAAGAACAAGGCTAAAAAGTGGTAGATCATAATTTCAGCCCTAACTGCAGAAACCATATCTTAACCACTAAGCCATGATAAGTTCTTATAGTTAGGATGAAAATGAGACAGGACTTAGAGACTAGCTAAGACAGTGAGGGAAGGAAAGAGGATCTTGGTTGAGTTTCAAGGTTCTAGATTGGATGTGCTGGAGAATTACAGCGTCATTACCTTAAAGAGGGACTATGGGGAAGTCAACGTTGTTAGGGGAAGGAGAAGGAAATAATGAGTTTAGTTTTGAAAACTGTATTGTGTAAGACATCCAGGTGCAAAAGGAAGATTGATATACAAACCTAACTAGTAAATGCATCAACAGGGGATACTTTGGGTTTAGAAGGAACATTGTCTAAGGATATAAATTGATTGTTGGTAAACATTTAATTCCCCTCATGAAATAAATAATGCAGTAAGCATTGCTCTACATGTGACAGGGTTCCAAAAAAGTCCATAAAGAGCTGAAAAAATATTGTATGCAAAAGTCTAGTTAGCTTTTTAGACAAATCCATGCAGGGGAAATACTCTACTTAATTCACCGTAGTCTACAGTCTAGCCCTCAGACTCACAAGCTCAAATTCTTGATTTATCAGCCCTCAGAACTGGGATCACATTAACTAAGCTTATGAACCCCATGTAAATACACCATGACCATTTGCTAACTTACAATGAGGAATATAACCATCAAGTAGCACAAACTCATGTATGCTGATGAACACTTCTCTTCCTGTAGACTTGCACTCTTTCCAAAGATTGCTTGGTAAGCATAGATTTAGAATGAAAGAAATTATAAGATTCAAAACTAGTAAGGTACCAAGCTAAGATGTCCTGTCAGGCTCTGGATTCTGAAAGATCTCAGTCTGAATCTCAGTTTTGACATACACTAGTTGTTTCAAAGTAGGAGTGGTATCCCACTTTCCTTATATGTTTCATGGCAGTAATAAATCTATCTCATGGGGTTTCTGTGATGGTAAACTGAGTGAGATATTATATGTAAAAACACTTAACAAAAGTCTGATGAAAAGTGATCAATATACATTGATCTTGTTACGATGATAATGATGAGTAGTATAATTGGGGAAATAGTATAACTCATCTCCCCCAGGGGCATATTGAAGGGTCACATTATCCTCTCCCCAAGACCAGCCTCCAGGAGTTAAGCACACTCTGTGTCCTTTTTAATGTTATCTCTCTCCTTAGAAATGCTTAGCATCTCACTCAAAGTCAAGATGACGCTAGCATGAAATACTGTGCAGCCATCAAAAATGATGCAAATATGTATTTTTTTATAAAATAACATGTTTTACCAGTCAAAAAAATTAAAAGCAGTTTTCACTCTTAATTATAATATTGTGTAGACTCTAATCTTTCCAAATTAACCAATTTCAATTCTGAATCAAAATTAAAGGGAAAAATATAACCTGTATTTATTAAAATATCAGGGGCAAGGGCCGAACATTTGTATATCTAAAGAGTTCTGAGCATGAATATAATGTCCAGCCGAGAGTGAGGAACTATCACTGTAATTGGAAACTATTCAGAGGAAATATTCCAGTGTTTTGAATGATTATTTGTGATAGGTGTGTTTTGGGCACCTCAACTTAATTTTTCTTTGTGAGAATCATATGGCTTCCATACTATGATTATCTCAACTTTATGAATGATGAAACTGAAGCACAGAGAATTAGTGTAACATGCTGATGAGTACAGAATGCTGGCAAAAGCTGTCCAAAAGGAGTCCTCATCCTCAGCATTCGTGCTAGGTGGCTTCCCCGCAAAAAAATTCATAAAACCAAAAATGGTGAAATAATTGTACACCTATAATGAGTTTAAAGCTGTCTTCATCTTTTTTCCCCAAACTTTTAAAGACTGATATCATCCTCAGGGATGGATGGCCATAGCTTGGATTTAGGAGAACGAAGAAGAGAGTAACAAAGAAAGAAGAATGAATATGAGGAAAGATCCTCTGCAAACCTGTGTGGGACTCATTCCAAGAAGAGGAGGAAAACAAAAGCCCCCTTTCCCTATTATTCCTCTTCTGTGGTCAACTGGAAACATTTGTTAAAATTTCATAGGCTTACAAAAACAAATAAATAAGGGGCTACAGAGGTTTCTTGGAAGATGATGAAGCAGGAAGTACCAGAAATCTCTCTATAATTGCACTAGTTGAATCTGTCTGGTGTAACTATTTTGGAACTCTGGAGTCTACTGAAAGCTTGCAATTCCCAGGGGAAGTCTTTGATGGTAAAAATGCAATTTCAGCTCCTAACACAGTAGAAGCTATCCATCCCCCCACCCTTCAACCCTGTGACACACAGCTGTGCATATATATGTTCCCAGAGCAGCTTGCACACAGTTTGCAGGAGCCAGAGTGGGCAATAAGGACTCTGCCTTCCAAATATCAGAGACCTATGCTCTGACTGCTGATTGTCAATGCTGGTAGTAAAGAGCAAAGAGTCAGTGGCCATTATTATTGTATGTCTTTCCACTATTGCAGTCCCCTACACCTCTGGCTGAAGTGACAGCCAGGGGATGTAAAGAACCCACACCTTCATTTTTCTCTTTTAATTTTTAAAAATTAAAAGGTAAATTAATTTTTCTCTTTTTCTTCTTTTGGTAGGCAGACATCTAAGACTATGACATTCAAAGCAATGTCATACAAGGGAGAAAATAGAAAGTTACCATGCAGACTCAGAAAAGGACTGAGAAAAGCGAGAAGACTTTAACTTTACACCTTAGGCTGATCCTTGGCACAGAGATAAACCTGGAATGAATGTAAGAACTGGAATTCTAGAGTTACATCATTAGATTTAAATATTCAGTTTTCAACAACAACAAAAAAATCCCAAGTCATACAAAGGAAAAGAACATATGGACAATGCAGAGGGAAGACAATCAACAGAAACTGTCAGAAAGAAGACCTGGGGGAGGCTCTACTTCACAACTAAAACAACGACCTTAAAGATGCTCAAAAAACTAAATAAAGATAATGACAAGTCAAGAAAATGATGTATGAACAAAATGAAAATATGAATAAAGAGATAGAAAACCTTAAAAGAAGCCTATAGAAATTCTGGAAATGAAAAGTATTACTGAAATGCAAATTTGCTAGTGGGATTCAAAGGAAGATTTCAGCAGTCAGAATAAAGAATTGGTGAACCTGAAGATAGAACAATAGAAATTATGATATGAAGAACATAAAAGAAAAAAGATTGAAGAAAACTGAGTAGATCCTAAGGAACCTATAGGTACTCTCAAGTGGACCAACATACATATTTGGGGAGTCCCAGAAAAAGAGAGAGAATGTTTGAAGAAATAATGACTGTAGACTTCCAAAATTTGATGCAAGACATGAACAGTGATTTGTTTTAGCAATGACACCAAAAGCACAAGCAACAAAATCACAACAGACACACTGGATTTCATGAACATTAAAAGGTTTTGCTCATCAGAAGATACCATTAACAGAAGATAAAATCAATCCACAGAATGAGAGGAAATGTTTGCAAACCATATATTTGTTAAAGAAGTAATATCCAGAAGATATAGAGAATTCACAGAACATCATTAACAAAAATAATTTTTAAAAACAAATGAACAAAACACCTGGTTCAAAAACAGACAAAGAATTTGAAGAGATATCTATCCAAAGATGATATACAAATGCCCAATAAGCATGTGAAAACATGACCAACGTCACTAATCATCAGGGAAATGTAAATCAAGACTACCAGGAGATGCCACTTCACAGCCATTAGGAAGGCTACTATGAAAAGGAGAAAATTACAAGCCTTGGTGAAGAGTGAAGAAATTGCTGATTTTCGTACACTGCTGATGAAAATGTAGAATGGTATAGCTGGTGTGCAAAACAGTATGGCAGTTCCTTAAAAAATTACCAAACAGAATTACCATTTGATCACTAATTCCAGTTCTACATATACACTCAGAAGAATTGAGAGTGGGTCTCAAAGAGATTTGCAAAGCCATATTCATAGCAGCATTATTCACAATAACTAAAATGTGGATGTTACTCAAGGATCATCAGTAGATGAATAGGTAAGCAAAATATGGCTATATATAGCTATAATAGAATATTATTCCACTTTATAAGAGAAGGAAATTCTGATACAGGCTATATCATGGATGAATCTTAACAACATTATGCCAAGTGAAATAGCCAGTCACAAAAAGACAGATACTGTATGATTCCACTTTTATGAAGTACTTAAAGTAGTCAAAATCATAAAGACAGAAAGCAGAAGCATGGTCTCCAAGGGCTGAGGGAGGGGGAAATCAGGGAGTTATTATTTAATGGGTATAGACTTTTCATTTGGCAGGATGAAGAGAGGTCTGGAGATGGATGCTGATGAGTCTTGTGAAGCAATGGGAGTGTACGTGACATTGCTGAACCATACACGTAAACATCGTTTTTAAGAAAAGACAAAAGTTTTTGGACCTGAAAGCTGTCATGAATAGGTGAAGTAACTTTCAAAGTTGAAACATCCAAAATGATCCTTATTCAGCTGCTCATAAAATACTGAGATTCCTACCTGAAAAATAAAACAGCCAGTTATTTTACCAGCAAAGTGGGTTTATTTGGGAATCACAGAGAATTGCAATTCACATACAGGCTATTACAAAACCATAAGCAAGTCCAACAAATGAAAGGAATATTATTTTATAGAGAGGAAGGAAGTTGGGAGGAGTTATTTTGTATGAAAGCACATTGGAAAAAGCATATGTTCAGGGTGATGAGGGTTTCTCATTGGCTGAGTTTCAGGGGTGGTCAATTTCTTGTAGGAGATACAACATACATCTTTCCTTGTCAGAGCCTGTAACTGGTGACTCTTTCCTGTTGAGGATTCTCCCATTGGATCTGCAGTTGACAGTTCTTCCTGTAACTGACCTTGAATGGTACTGGCTCTTCCTTCAGCCTCCTAACTCCATTTTAAAGTGAGGTTTCCCTTAATTTATTTTCACAAGGACCTGGAAGAACACTGGAGGTACAAAGAAGAGATGCCGTCAAGGGGCTCATAGTCCAATAAGTAAACCCAGAAATCACAGTGGGATGAGGTAGTTTGTTCAAACAGACCAGGAGAAAGGGATAATTCTGATTTGGAGATAAAGGGGTGGGGTGTCAAGAAAATCTTCATGGGAATGTGTAAGAGCTCAAGAAGGTCTAAAATAAACCTAGGATTTCACCAAGAGGAAGAAGTGAAAGAGGCACTCCAGGCAGAGAAAATAGTCATACCAAGGTCTGAAACACCAAAGGTCAACTTTAGCTGTGCAGCACATGGAAAGAAGTCTAGTGTGGCACGAATCCAAGTAATCCCACCGTGAGGGTTGACTGTGTCCTATAGGGTGGCACTTAATCTTTCTAAAATTTACTCTCCCCATCAGTAAAATAAGGATAATAATCCCTACCTTCTGAGGATATTGTGATAATTAAATGTGCTTAGGGATGTTTATACTTTGGCCCAGATGCCGGCACATGGGAAATGCCCACTAAATCATAGCTATTATGATGACTGTATAATCCTCACAGAACTGAACAGCAAGACCACAGCTGACACAGAGGAAGCTGAAACAGGCTGTCAACAAAGCTGACCTCTGGACTTTCCAAGTTAAAATTTAGTGAAGACTGCTGAAGGCCAGCAAGGTGTGACCATGGAGACTTCCCCTCTCCCAGCAGGCTCCTGCAGAGCCATAAATCAACTCCCTCCACTCCACCCTTGAAAAATTTTAGGAGCCTAGAGGCTGTTTTTCTCTCTATAAACCAGTTTTTTCCCCTGGCCATGGCAATAAGTTACTGATTCCAAATGGTGCAGGGCCAGGTCAGATGCCCTTTCAGACAGCAGGGGGCATTGGCCTGGAGGGGAATGTGCATCCACAGGAGAAATTCTTAGTCATGACAAGAGAGGTGAGCTGAAAAAAAAAATCACAAGACCTCCTGAGTCCCAGACTTTTCTTTTGAGCTGAAAATTGCTCCCAATACCAGCAACCTCAGCCTAATCTTGCTATGAACCTTGCAGTCGTCCTGACCCCTTCCCCTCCAATTCCCCTTCACACCATCCTTTTGAAATGGGTTCCAGTTCCTCACATATTTACTTCAATTTTCATGCCTCCAAATGTTTGCATGAGAAAATCCCTTGGCAGGGAACACCTCCCCCCACTCTTCAGCTAGTTAACTTCTAGGTACTCTTCCAAAAAATACTAAGCTCAAACTTCACATCCCCTCCAAGACGTTTCCTTAGCTGCTCCCTTCCCACTCAGATTCCGACGCTCACCTTTGAGCTTCATGCTCACTCAACAAGTATCTGGCAGTCACCCAGGGGCTGACCAGCCCTACATTCTCAGGGGATTCTGGGGATGTTAACCATCAAATAATATCACACTGTTTTATAATCACATGTTTATCTGCCTTTCCCAGTTGAAGGAATGTTCCTTAATGGCAGGGACCGAGTTCCATTCAATTCAGTCTCTTCAGTGCCTAATATAATGCATTCAATGTATTTTTTATGAATGAATGAAGAGATGGATAGATGGAAAGAGGAAAGGAAGGGAACAGAGAAGGAGGGAGTCAGAGCTTCCCTCCCTCCCACCACCTACGACCATAATGGACAGAGCTCCTTTCCCAGCCAGCTGCTTAATGAAGAGATCTCAGTTTGCTTACTGGTATACCACTCCATTGGCAGCTTTCTCAGGCCTATAATTTGCTCTAAACAAGCACCTCTTTAGACACCTTTTGATATGATATTTCAGAAAGAGCATGCGTTCATGTGTTCCTTACTCCACTAGACAACTGTTTAATCCCTCGCTACCACTTAAAATCTCTCTGATGTTAGGGAGCTATTTTACATCTTTACCTAAATTTCCTCATCTGTAAAAACAGTATTTTTGATACCCACCTTGAAGGAGAAAAAAAGACAGGAGGAATGTTTTGAGTTGTAGGGATTTTTATTAGGGCCTAAGGCAATCAACAGGAGATCTCTCAACCCTCAGAGTTATTATGAGGTTTTTCTCAGTTTCATTCACTTTTTGAAAACCCAAGGAAGTTTTATAAGTAAACATTGTAAAAATGTCTCCTTCGGCTTCTTGTAATCACACACCTAGCACACTAATAAAATTAGACCTCTCCACTCAACTTATGACTCCCTCAGCTTAAATATTTCCTGCTAAATGGATCTTTTAAAAGTCCTTGGGAAAAATATTTGTATTAAATATGCCAAGAGAACAGATACATACCTACAGCATAACAAGAGCAAATTTAAATTAGTGAGAAAAACATCAAATCCATAATAAATAAGGAGGCGTGCATACGCAGTTCCTGCTAGAGGACAGGCAAGGAGCAGGGACAGCCAACAGAGCTGAGTTCCAGCTCAGCACTACCTTCCCTCACTCTCTGGCCTTTATTTTAGAAAGCTATTCTGTTTCTCTTGGCCTTAGTTGTTCCATCTACAAAACAGATCCAACAACATCTTCATAAAAGAGGTAGGATGAGGATTAAATGAATATCGCACTAAATCCATGACCAACTGCCTAGAACATAGTAAACCCCTAATTAATGGTAGCTTCTTTATTGTTCATAGCAATTCTAAATCATCTTCATATTCAAAGAGGTAAATTTGAATACTGCGATGTCATTTATACCTACTATATTAACAAAATTTGTTAAAGTGACAATACCTACTGTTGGCAATGTATTAGTTGGGTAATTGGTAGGCTTACACTTTTCTGGGTGCAAAGTAAATTGTTTCAACCCTTTAAAAAATATATCCAGGTTGAGGGTCATATAGAGTTATCAAGAAATAGTTACATTCTTTCTCCTAAAATTCTTCCTGGTTAAACTAAACCAGGAATTTCTAGCTTTCCTCAGTGACTCAGGGCTGCTGCTCAGAGGCAGGGGAATGAGTAAGCTTTATTTTTACTTGTTGTATGTACTGTGAATCTGCAATACTTTTGTGAAAAAAGAGATTTTTCTTAAAATAAGAGACTTTACCCATTGGAAGCCCGTGTTCAGGTGCAGTTATCTAAAAGAAAAAGGTTATAAACACAATGAATCTCAATTAAACAATAACTTGTATACCAGGGGGGGAAAAATATACGCAGACTATCCAACAAAATGTAAACATTTTAAAAAGTGGCTTGTTCACTTGATAAAAATGCCTTGCAATTTTTAAAAATGCTATGCAGACTATAGTCTAACACAATAATAGAAATAGACAGAGAAGGAGGGGAAGGGAGGACAATGTTTTAACATTTATTGCTGATTTTATGTGGGAAAAGCCTGTGGTATCCATTATGTGAAAGACAGAATCCAATACACTATATATCCATCATCATTATAACTTTAACCAAACTCTTTATGTTCATGCTCAGAATCTATAATAGAACTTTAAAAAAAAAAACCTGATTTTCTGAGATGGAGAGGTGAATTGTTTTCTGCCATTTCTTTTTTTGTTACTTTAATATGGGTCTTCTAATAAGAGAAAATTATACCCTATTCTGAAAAGAAATTTTTAATGAAATGCCATAATTTCCAGTTTGAAAGAAAACTGGGGCTCTCCAGTTTTCCAAAAATGCCTCATAAGCAGATGTGGAAAATAAACTATTTTATATTAAAAATCCTTCTTGTTGCTATTTTTCAAACTAATACAAGCACACTAATTCCATGACTGCAAATAGAAACAGGGAATGATAACAGCCTCCCAGCATCCGCACCTTTCCTGAGAAACCACCACTAATCGATTCTACTCAGCATCCAGAGTGATCTTCTTAAAGCAAATCAGATTGTGTCACTCCCCTGATAAAAATTTCCAAAGGCTTCCCATTGCACTTATAAAATAATCCAGGCTCCTTATCTGGTCCATGGTGCCTTGCCTGAGCTTGTCCACCTCTCCCCCTTTCTGGACTCCTCTCTTCCCAGGACCCTTGGTTTCCCCATGTCCTAGCCACATCAACCCTCATTCTTCTTTCTCAAACATGCCACTTGTAACCACCTCAGGGCCTTTGCACCTGCTCTTCCATTGCCGTGAACACTTTTCCTCCTTAGATTTTCTCCAAACTGGAGTCTTTTCATCTTTCAAAAGTCACCTACAAATGATCATTAAAGTGTTGAACTCATATGATGCACTCGGGCCTGTATTCAGTGCTAGCGGTCCACAGTTTCTGAGACCAACCCCAGCACTCCAGCAGCTCAAGATTGAGTGGTGCACTCAAGAAGAAAACAGGCACATACCATTCACTGGGACTTGCACAGTGGGGGCCGAGGAAATGGGAGACATGGCAGGGGCATAGAGTAACAAAACTAAGTCTTGCAGGATCAGGGTAACATTCCAGAGGAATATGGCCTTAGCAAGGCACAAAGTAGGTTTGAAGAAGAATGAGGATGAGCTGCGCAGCCCAGACCCCCTCTCCTTTGACACTGCATACCTTCACAGTGCCTTGCGTGGACTGAGCACCCGGCCAGTGCTCACATGACTGGCTCCCCAGTTATGAAATCCAAACTCTACTGTTTCAAAGCTCCTTCATGAGGTCCATGTTCTTCTGTGTCCCCAAAGTAATTTTTTATCATCTCATTTTTCAAATACCTGTGGAGAAAAACCTATTAATAAAATGGACAAGGAGGAAGGCAGGTCACCTTAGAGCTAACTACCAGGGAAGCTATGTGCTTTTACATGAAAATGTTAGGGGCATGGAGCCACATTTATGGAAAGGAAACTTGGTGACAGCAGTCCTGGGAATTGTTGCTGTTTTCTGAAGCATGGTAATTGGCAAAGGAGCATTTTATGAACACTGCTCTAAACAGGACTTCCAGGGAAGGAGCCCCTGCAATTATGGCTACTGTAGATAAAGGACCTGTATTCAGACATCATTGTGAAGGTTCAGATGAAGGGGTAGAATTAGTGAAATAATAGAAGTTAATATCTGTTTTCCTCTCTCTGAGTGAATGAGGCATATAATTAAGTCAAATCACCTTCACCCACTCATATGTATGCCAAGCATGTGTGCACATGCGATACTTACACACACACACACACACAGCCTCCTTGCATGTCTATATTCACAACCATTCACCACCAGAAGAGCATCGACACAAAAACAGACAGTTCTACATGGACAGAATCACACTTCCTCTCCTTTCATATTCACCATCCTTTTGTGGTGCTTTATTAGGAACCCATTTGTTGCAGCACGGCGGTGATTCAGAGAGCAAGTGCGTATTCCAGTCCCAGTTACACCAGCAGGGGCTGTGTATGCTTAGCCTGGTCCTCAATTCTCTCCCCATACACCTGTAATAACACTAAGGAAAGGGGAAGCGTTTTAGGTATTGCACCCAGTGTTACCCTATGGATGTAGATTTTCCCAATGAAAAACCTAACAGCTAACCTAAATGAAAACACTGTATCTCCTCGCTGTGGAACTGCCCAAAGACAACTGACTCCTGGGGGAATTTCCTTCTTGCCTGCACGTTCATGCAGCTGCACAATCAGCTCAGCACCTTCCTGACCCAAAGCATCTAGCAAAGCTGCCAGATCCCGAGCCCCAAGAGACTGCTGAATACCAAGTGCTCTGCCAGGGGTGCCTTGAGACAGTCTTTCCCTGGAGTGGGACTAGGGTTAGGTAAGTGAAGGAAAGACCTGCTCTCAGCCCGTGCAAGTGCCCAGTCCTCACACTTTACACCCTAGGTGCCTCACTCGTTTTACCCGGGTGTCAGCCCAGGTCCCTGGTCTTGATCCAGGTTTTAGAAGCTTCTAGCCTTGAGTCACATTCTTACTGAGCCATCTCTACATCTCTGGGAGGACATGCCACGAATATATCATTTACTTCTTCACCATCCCTCCCCGTTCCAACAACTAAGCTTCCAGCGTTTAACCCCATATCTTAGGCAGACGTCGTCTCTCTAACTACTGGGGCTGTCACTGCTTGCTGGATCTGAGTACTTTCCTTCCTCTTTGTGGCTGACTTCAGAGCTTTCTGGAGAGAAAACTAAACTGCACACTTGTGGTGCCTGAAGGATACACATCAGAGTCAAGATTAGTATTAGGGCAGCGTTTCTTGACCTTTTGTGTGTTTTTTTCATTATTACTATCATCTTCCGGGCTAGCTCTCTAACATATATGCATTTCAGTGGGGACAATATAGCTTCCCCCAGGAGTTTAAATATATTTTTTGGTCCTACTTGATCTTGCCCCCATGGAATTTTATTTAATACCAAAGCTATACTGTGCATCTGCTTATGTTGCTGGGTAGAGCTCAGCTTCAGAGTGCTACAAACTATTGTAATATCCACGATGTCTTCAGCCTCCTTACCCCAAGAATCACCCTGAGGGATGATATTACCCCCACTGAGAAGGAAAGTATTAGGGAGCTGACAGCTTCCTAAAGTATTAGGAAGGTGGCCCAGACTCTCCTAATGTGCTGTTGATCTCCCACAAGGGAGACAAGATAACCCTTGGTGGGTTGCAGGCTTAGTGGCTGAGTTCAATAGGTTAAGAGAACTAAAAATACAGGAAGGTTTTAGAGTAAGTAAGGAACATTCCTTTTTCCTTACTTTTTCCTAGTCTCGTGGTCTTATATGGGAGCCTCCCTGGTTTATCTCCCTACCAGGTGGAGGGGATCATGAGGGTGTAGTAGTCATTGTTCCACATTTCTTTCTTGGTGTAGCTAATCTATTAAGGTTCCACAATTAAGGATTCATTCTCCCATTTCCTAACTACCCAGAGCTGGTGTGAGGTGATGAGCCCACATGACCGTGCCTGCCTGCTGGACCTAAACTTTCCTTCCTGCGGACTGTCCTGCAATCTGGACTTGAGGCAGTGAATATCAGCAAGCTCACTGGGCCATAGTTCTCAAGCCATATCCTCCAATCATTCACCAGAATTAAAAATAACTATTTGATTTCCATCTCTCTCATATCTTATTTTTCTCTTGGTTCTAAACTCAGGAAGGAAAAGAGGAGGTGTCATTTTTATGTCCCCTAACAGCCTAACATGTTATCTTCCTCACGGAGATTGTAGGCATTCAAGAGTACACATCATGAGTTATATTTTTCCCATTGTCCTAGAATCTAATATAATATATTGCAGATAGTAAGTTTCATTAAATATTTTTGGATACTAGATAGTGTGATGAGCTGAATATCTCTTTGAGCTTTGAATTGTCCTTCAGAAATATTTATTTCAATCTTGACTCTGAGATAAATTCACTATGTGCTCTTGAATAAGTCATGTCTCTGGTCCTCAGGTTCTCTGGGTGAGAGGTGAAGAGTGGTGCTCTATGCCCCTGAAGGGCTTTCAGCTCTGCATTCTAGGTTGCTGTGGTGTGGGTGCATAGATAGGATGTGACCAAAACATTTAAGGGAAAGGGGGTAGCAGGCAGGAAAAAGAATCTCATGGAATGTCCATGGTCCTGAGCCATAATTGATCAGTAGGGAACTATCGCTTCTTCTCAGTTTCTTGGGACCTGGGTGACAACCTCTCAACCTTTTCCAGAAATCCTGGAGCAACTAGCAGAGGAGAATAAGGTGGGAGAGAAAGGATGAATGGGAGAGGGATGGAAGGAGCTAGAATGAGGCAGAGAACAGGGAGACGGTGAGAGAGTGAGAGGCAGAGAGAGAACCACAGAGAGTTTGAGAGAGAAACATAGAAATGGAGACAGAGAGAGTCAGACTCTGAGAGGTGAGAAGAGAATCACAGAGAATCAGAAAGAGATAAACAGAGACATACACGGAAGCAGGAAAGGAATAGACAAAAAAAAGATGAAAGACTCAGAAGGAGATACAAGCAAAGAAAAAGTCACAGAAAGAATCAGAGAAAAGATGCAGAGATAAACACAAACACAGAGAGAGAAACGTTCAGGAGCTGCTGATGAGACAGCCCCTGAGAGACTTTCAGGGAGGAAAAAGGGGGAAAAGAAGCATTTTTATAACCTTTTCAAATGATCACCATTACCAAGATATCCCCTCTCAGGCACCTGGAGTGGGGGCGGGGCCTTGGCTGCTCTCATCCCTCTCCTGCTCTCTTTTCTCCTTTGATGCCCTGCTTATGCACAAAAGACAGTTATTTGAGTCCTGGGTGCTGTAAAATGTTCCCTTGCCTTCATTTACAATGTGCTGGAACACGATGTTCCCCGGGAGATTTCATGCAGAGGAGAGTCCTCGCAGCCAAGAATAGCAGGGGCCGCCAGCCATCCTCCTGAAGCCACGACACAGCCAAGAGTGAGAGCGTGTTCACACTTGAACTTCATGAGTCTGCAACTTCAATTTAATAGGCTCAACAGTGCCAACACCAAACAAATCCCTGGTTGGCCCAGAAGCAATCCTCCTCCCAGGCTGAGCTCCTAAGAAAGGGCTTTCTCACAATAGGAAACCTGAAGCCTGAGTTCTCTATCTGGAGATATGTGTAGGTTTATGTGTTCCCTTTAAGAAATCCATGAGCTCTTCATTCATCTCTGCTTTGACAGACTCATGGCTCACAGTTTGACGGGTACCTTTAGTCACTTGCTCCAGGTTGTGGTCGGCACCAACCTCAGTCCACGTGTGACCCCACGTTTCTTTGCCTTTCTATCTCCATCCTATTTCCCAACATTTCTCCCTCTTCAGGCATCCACTTTCCCATTCAGTGGAGAGTAGAAAGAAATAAAACCCTCCACGTGTTGACTTTTCTACACCCGCATCCACAAATATGGATTGCATTATTCTGTAGACGCTGTCACATTTTTTCCCTAAGTAATACAGTGCCATACATTCCATTCTACATTGTACTTATTGCAACCCTGTAGTAAAAATACCTAGCATGGTACCTGCCGCTTGCTAGGTGCTCAGTGAATATTTCGAATAAAGTCATGAGTAAATACGACTCAGTAATGAGTAATAAGCAGTGTCTTCCTTTCCTTTCAATATGTGAAGGAGGTTCACATACAGGGCTTCGGTGGGCTTCCTACTGAAAGTAGGAAGGTATAAACTCCCCTTCCAAATTCCTGGGTATGCCCAAGGAGGAGTGGAATCACCCTGGCACCACCCAGGATGAGATGAAAAGACCCGTGGGAACTGGGATCTGCAGGCCTCGGATAATCTCCTGGCTCCACACATCAAAGCACTTGAGGGATCTCGGTCTGATCATTTCTAAAATATCGGTAACAAAACCTATCCTGTGTACCTTTCGTGACGGTCAAATGAGTTGAAACATGGAAAGATTTTTGTAAATGGTAAGAACTTAACCTTTACCTTCAATTTAGGTTGTCTACAGTGTCACTAACTCCGAGACTAATGAAAAGAGTTCATTTTAAGCTCTGTGGGGAACATGCTGGGTACATAGTAGGCACTTCATATTTGTTGACTAGGAGAATGTTCTTGATCCCTCTCCTCAACTCTCTCCCTCTTTTACTTGCCCCATTCTCCTACATACCTGACTTCTGGATGTATCACTTTTTCTGTTTCAAGCCAGACCTTGGCCTGGAGGACAGAAGAATCTCCTCTCATCTCATGACCTTCAGTGCTCCACTGGACACAGATGGCACGTACCCTCTGATCTCACTAACATCACTGCCTCTTGAACTCAAGTTCCTTTGGAACTCACAGTTTCATATATGAGTTCATACGTGAGTTTCAAAACTGAAAACTCATTTTCATGTCAAATCAATAGGCAATAAAAACAAAGCAAAACAAAAAACTCCCTTTGTGAACAGGCTATGAGAGAGGAAGGAATTTCTAACCCACATTGTCAGAGATTTAAAGGGAAACACTCTACTCCTGGGGTCTCAGAGGGGTGGGAGGAGAATGAATTAGAGAACTGGCCCCAGAAGAAAGGATAGATTTGAAGTCACCTGACGGATATCCCTTTCCACCTAAGAGTGTCCCTTTCAGTCCTTCCAAACTCACACACAGGGATCCGAGGTCAGTCCTTTATACTCTCTAAGGAAAACACAATGTCCCCCAAGCACCTGTGAGGAAGAAGCCTTCTAAAAAACCTGGAAAATTCCTCAGGAGAAACAGCAATGCTTTTGTATTCTCTGAGCACTTCCCCTGGCATAGTCTGCTAATAAAAACAGCCTAAGAAATTCAGGCTATGTCGCAGTCCAAATTTTCAAGCCTCCACTGTTAATCCTTTTTTAATTGACATGGAATGTATTCCCAATTATTAATGGAAAGTGTACTTTCTGGAGTCTAATTAAATGCTCTAATCACATTTTTACCATTAAAAATGGTTTTAGATTTTTTTTTTTCTAATGAGCTGTTTACTCTGCTGGTAACTACAGTGTGAACGAGAGCAGAGATTCAAAAACAGTTCCAAATACTCAAAAAGAAATAGCTTTGTTATTGATAAAAATAATAACCTCATATACAGCAGGGGGTGGTAAGAAAGCCTAAATTTATTGCTGCTGTGTTGAATGCACAAATGTCACTTCCTTAAAGAGGGAAAATTAGTTTTTAAGCCTGGTTTAGCAGCCAGAATCTCTGACTGTCTGCATAATATTGGATTTTTCAAGGCTTCTGTGATGCCCCGGATGGGGTGTTTTGCATGCAAATTGCAAATTATATAATACTAAAAATGTTATATAAGGAAAAATGGAGTCTGGGTTCTCATTCTTTTTTTTTCCCCCCAGTCTCCTCTTCAACCTTTCTGGTCCTTTGACTTCAGCTATCGAGCAGCTATTTATTGTGTCTTAGGTGCTGTTATGTCATTGAAAACTGGGACAATGATTTGAAGGAGGTAGGTAGGTTTCTTCCATGTTTGTGGATGCAGAAGCTGGGGCTTAGAGAGTTAAAATGACTAAATGACCCCATAAGGAAGAAGCTTTGCTCATTATTCTACACTACAGCTTCTCAGACTCAGACATGTAGCAGAATTCCCCAGAGGACTTGTTAAAACGCAGATGATTGGTCCTCACTGCAGAGTTTATGATTCAAGATATCTGGGGTGGGCCCAAGAATGTGCATTTGCAACAAGTTCCCAGGTGATGCTTGGGTTCCCAGGGGACCCCACTCTGAAACACTATTTTCCAACATGCTACCTTTTCCTCAGACTCCTCAACCTTACAGCTAGAAGGGAGATTCTGAGAGGTCATGCCAACCGTGCCTCTGCTTTAGATGGGTAAGATATAATTATGCCTATTTTATAGATGAGTTATTAGAGAATTGTTGGGGCAGGAGAAGAAATGGCCCATCCAGAGTCACCAGGCAGTAAATACCAGGTTATTATCATTTATCATCAGGTTGACATTCAGCAGATCAGACCCTTTTAAAGTGTGGACTCATCTAATGAATGAATTCCCCACTCTACCCCTTTCCCTGTGAGCCAAGTCTCAACCAGAAGTAAGTTAGCTGGTTAGAACTAGTCCCTTCCAGGTACCAGAGTGAAGGTCCATCACTCATGACGCAGATGTGGGGAGGGGGCAAAGCAGAGGGTGGGAGGCAAGGAGGGCCCCTTCGTCTGGGCCTGGACCTCAACTTCACCACGACCCCTGCCCACTCTAGAAGGCACTACCCAGGTCATTCACGGTCCTAGTGAGAGACCATTCCAGATGAAGGAAAACATTCTTCATTTTCTCTGAAACTTGTATATAGCCCCTGCAACACACCATAAGCTTTTTTTTTTTTTTTAGTAATTTATCCTCTTCCTTTGTACTGTCGCACCTACAAAAAGCTTAGTTGAAAAAGAGGTTTATGTGTTTCAATATAAACATTTCCAATAAGGCACAATTTTTATGACCCTATTATTATATTTTTCAGTTTTTTCAGTTTAAAGGTAGCTTCAGAAAAGTGGCCTGGGCCTTTCAACCTCAGAGAGACTCTCACTACAGTACCTAAGGGTGTAAAGAAGGTGCACTTCCCTAAGCAGCAGTCATCTAAATCGAAATCAGGGGAGAACCGCAGAGCATCCTGGATATGTGCTCAAACCCACACCTCTCAGGGCAGCCCCAGCCTCCCCTGGTGCCCCTTGCCTGGCTATGATATCAGGGAACTCTCTGAAGAGCCTCCAATTGGCCTCCCACCCCAGCCCCCATTCTCCTGTCACACCCTGGGCCAGGGCCACTGCATTAACACCTAGATCTGAGCCTTTCATCCTCCTTGGGGCACCCTCCCCAGGGACACTGGTGTAGGACACAGCCCACATCCCTGAGCACAGGAGCCTGGGCTGAGGCCACATTTCTCGTTTCCTCCTCATTGGTCATGCTGGCCTTGGTCACAAGCCTTTTTAAGGCTTGTGTGAAAAGAAATAGTGTATAAAGTTACCATCAAGGGAAAAGGACAGTCATTTGGGATTTCACATCCTTTGCTTGGGTATGATTTCAGTGAAGAAGGGGACGTTCAGATTTAATCTCTATGAAAATATATCTTTTTTAATCTTACCTTTTTAATAAAGTCCCACTACTCTCACCTACTGTTCATTGACTTTGAAATTGCCCCTTCAATACTAACCCACCGCTAGATCAGAAAATGCTGAGTATAGAGACATGGGCATTACAGGAGACAGAGGAGTAGAGGCATTTATTAGAAAGCACACAGCTGGGAAGTTGTGGTTGGGATCCACCCCCAGATCGCTCTTATTTCAGTCTCTGCTCTTTCTTGCTACATCACCTGTGTACATGAAGTGGGGCAGGGGACAATTATGGCAGGGTGTCTCCAGGAGGCCAGAACCTGGGGCAAGTAGCCCACCGTTCACAGTAAACCCAGGGGAGGCGGATTTGGTCAGGCTCTTTCCTGAGTTTGCTCTTCAAACACCTTATCCTTTAGTTTCCTTCCAGCTCTGAAGTCCCAGCTTAATGATACCCAATTCATCTTTCTTTATCCTCATAGTCAAGATATAAAGAAAAAAAATTCTTTAATTCTTGCAGATCTAAAATACAGCTTCATTCCTCTAGTTATGCTTCACTTTTCTGTCTCCCTCCCAACCTTTCACTGTCCCTTCTTACTTTCCTTTCCTCCACCTGCTTTCTAATCGTTTCCCCTCGCATGCTGTGGGTGGCCAACATCTGCCACCACTCACTGCCCCTCAGATAGCTGAGGGGACAGACTACTTGGGCAAATATCACAAGTTTGCTGGTGACCTAGGACACGCCATGTACCTTTATGGGTCTGTTGTCCTCATCCGCAAATTGGGAAGTTAAGGCCAAATGATCTTTGAGATTCTTTTCTCCTTATAATAAACTCAGCAAATTCTTCCCCTCCTAGAAGATAAAAGACAAATTCTTCCCCTCCTGGATGGATGGCACCCCTGTGTTCCTGCCCACCTTGCCCAATGTTGCCTTCTCTTTTGTTTTCCATCTTTCTCCACAGATGCAAGAATTCCCAGGACTGCTGAGTGCCCTGCCTCTCCCTGGGAGGAGAGATGATGAAGCCTCAGACACTTCCCAGTAAGCGAGCAGCCCAGCTCAATGGTGCCAACAGTGACTGGTGAGCAAGTTCCGATTCAGCAACCAGAGGAGCTTAAGGGCCCTTCGGTAGTTCTCAGATGACAGGCTGAGAGCAATGAGTGAAATGAATCTATTAATGACAAACCATGTCATGGAAAATGGATGAGCCTTGGGATGAGCTTTATAAATGAGAGCACGAAAGGGACAGAGTGGCTTTGAAGTTGTAGACCGAAGGGACGCATCTGGCCAAAACTGGTAAAATCCTGGGATTGGCAGGCAGCAGCTTAAAGGAGAACACAGTTATAGATGAAGACATAATTGTGCAATGAATAAAACCAACCATAACTCAGAAGCACTGCCTGCTGAAATCTGTTTTACTGCTTTCATGTTGAAAAATGTTTGGTGACCGTGTTCCCTACCCTTAGAGTCTTGGTAAGTTCTTTGCTCAGCAATGACTCCATTAATAGTGGAAAGAGTCGGCAGTGGTCATTCTGATTCAGTGTGTGGGTATGATATGACATGTGAAGCATCCGATCACTACATGAACCCTTATTTGTCTGGTTCTTGTTTGCTCCTCAGACCTCATCTCCATAAGGGGCAAATACTAATCTAATACGCACGGATTTGGCCATACCATTTCACAGAAGATTGAACTGCTTCTATCATATATATTAAATAGTCATGGCCTAAACCCCCAGAGTGTCTCCACCACTTGCCTGCTTCTTCACTTAAAATTCCCCAACATTTCCCAAGATCCAGAGTGGCTGCCTGATCCTGGTGGGCATCTCCTGTCTCTGTACCATGACTGCCTGCTTTTCCAGCTGGTTGGAGTTTGTGGCAGACAGCAATGGACTGCCCGGGTCCTCCTTTAGTGAAGGAGTTACCATTCCTTTGCAAGGAATGCAGCCAGCAGACACTACCCAGGATTTTTCTTTGGCTAAAGAGAGCCAGGGCCATGCTCTACTATATCAAATAGATGAACAAGATGTAGTTTAAGGGCCTAGCTATTTCAGCTCAGTGGGGACCCTTCGGATAGAAAATATTTTCTCTAGCTTCCCTATGGGATTAGTCATCACCCCCTGCCCAATCTTGCTTCCTCCTTCCTGCCACAAGTCAATACCTAATAAACATTCGGCACATCTAACTTTGTCTCAGCATCTGCTTCCAGAAAAGCCAATCTGTCACAATGTAGGTTTTATGGATTGTTAAATAGTTTTACTGCCAGCCCTGTGTACATAAACCAAGTTGTTTTTAGTCCCCAAGGCACTTCATGCCTCTCAACCTTAGCTCTTGTTATTCCTTCATCCTGAAGGAACCCTGCCATCCTTCTCCACCTGGATTATTCTGCTTATTCTTTCAGAACCCATCCTCATAGAAGATATCAGTCCTGGGAAGCTTCTCATAACTGTACTGGAGTTCTATTGTTATATAACAAATTATCAACCACTTAGTGACTTAAAACAGCACAAATGGACTATCTCAGAGACCCTAGTGGCCATGGGTTAGCTGAGCACTCACAGAATCTTACAGAGCTGACATCAAGGTCTATGGACTGTTGACTGTGACAACAATCTCACTGAAGGCTTACGGTCCTCTTCTAAGCTCATTCAAGTTTTTTGGCAGAATTCAGCTCCTCACGTTTGGATGATTGCTGTCCCCATTGTCTTTTTTGCTACCTTCCAGGACAGCAGGAAAGCATCTCTTTGGCACTTCACCTTCTTTGAAAGGGATCGTCTGATTAGGCCAGGCCCACCCAAGATAAACTCCCTTTGATCAACTCAAAGTGGCCTGATTGGTAACATGATCCCAGGAATGATATCCTATCTTATTCACAGGTTCCATTCACACTCAAGGGAAGCAGACTCTATTTTCAACACAGCCAGTCACCATGGCAGAGGAAATAAAGAGTTTTGTGCTAATAGTGCAATGTTCTAACATGGAATGACACAAGCACCTTTGTTCACAATTCATTGCCCAGAAGTAGCCCACATGATTCACCAATCATAAAGCAGCCAGGAAGTGTCTGGAAGGGAGACAGCCGGAAATACTTGACAACCATTACTAGAGACTATCACAGAGGTAAAGACATTGTCTTCTATTTCTGGACCTCTAGTACTTATCCAGTGACTGAAACATGTCATCAAGTATGGATGTCAAGAAAGAACATTTCCAAGGTGTCTTTATGGGCCTGCTTTTCCTCTTTTCTTCAACCATCTTGAAAGAATATAATGACAATTCATTCTCAACTGTGTTTCCATGGATGTTTTGCTTTTTTTATTGGTTTGACAAAAGTATTGCTATGGAAATGAAGAAAAACAAAATCCATATTTTAGAAATAGAAGAGCATAAAACCCTTCAGCGTTATTATTTTTAAGTGAAATATGGATCTCTAGTCTGTATTTGATCCTTGTCAATTTTGGGGGGTCCTTAGTAGTCTTCAGGGGACTGTTCCCTTGCCCATGTGCTGAGGGTAGTTATTCCTTCAACACTCCTGGAAAGGAATATTAAAATAGGGTTAGAAATTAGGTGTGATGTGGGCCAAATATTCGTAGTGAACATTTTCATTATCCTTATAAGAAAATGTCCTTGAAAAAGCAAATTCAGAAAATTCTCTAAATTGTAGTATTTGTTAATCTTGTTATCAGTGTGATACAGATAAACTTCAGAGCATTGAAGCACAGAGGTTTATTCAAGCAGGCAGAGCATTGGAATGATGCATTTGGGAGGAACAATGAGCAGACTGAGGCTCTATCAGCCTTTCCCAAAACCACTGGTTTAAAATAGAACACTGTAGTTAGTCCGACATTTTGTCCGCCTAAAATGTGTCTGAAGAATCATCATCAGTAGCTTCACTTTGATTCTTCTTGTTAGTTGGAGATTTTAGACACAAATATCAAAGTAATGAGTTCCAACACCTTGTAGAGATGGACAAAGTGCAGTAGGAGATGAGTAGATGTGGAAAACGCAGTCCCTTCCAGTACTAATAGCCAAGGGCCACAGTCTGTCATGGAAAAGTCCAATTCCAGTGCTATAAAAGGTAGACCAGGTGGGGGAATGAAAGCAAACATCAGGGGGCTGTCAAAACACCTATCTGCCCGGTGCACATCCCCTGGCATTGAGGCAACAAAAAGTAATGTCATTACCCAAAATTCCAAGTGACACAAGAGCCAGAAGCCTCAAGCATTCGCATTCTACAGCTTAGACATCTCAGATCCAGGCTGAGGAGGGCAGGGATAAATGAGCCAAGTCAGCAAGCACAGGGTGTCTGGGTAAACGACACGAACCCAGGCTTGTAGGAGTTGCGCCTAAGAGACCTGGGATAGATGCTCACTTAACAGTCCTTGCAGTAAAACCAAACAATGTGTGTGCAGGCTAGGACGTCAGGACTAGACAGATGTGGGCAGAATGAGACAGACCATGGGGACAAGAATAAACCAGTGTAGGGCCAGGGCTCAGTGACTAGACCAGGAACAGAGAGGCTCATTGAAAGCTAAGTCGAAAGATAAGAAAGAAGAGAAACAACTGGTGCAAAGCCCCAGGGTTAATGCTAACAGGACTGATAAATGGGTTTGCCTGTAAGACCTAGGATTCAGATGGAATCCAGGTCAATTTCCTACAATAGCACATTTCACTGTGGCTCCCTCTTGAAGATATGGGGATTCTTGGCCTCTTTTATCTCCTTAAAGCTAAAGATCATTTCTAGAATTTGTGCAGAAGCCAATGCACAAGTGTAAACACCACAGAGTCTGAGGCTAGACCACTGTAGTTACATGGGGAGCACATGAGAAAGGTGCAGGTGGTAATACATTGGAAAAGTGAGGACACCTGTGTAGGGCAGGCTCTCTACACATCATCAGCAGTGTGCATGAGCATTGCTTATGAGCCATGCCCCATGCACAGTGCCAAAAAGACAAATTCAAAGCATGTAGTAGGTGCTCAATAATTACTTTTTTGAATGAAAATAAAGCCAGTCTTTGCCCCCAAAGAGCTAACGGGCCAATAAAAAGAAAGCAGAGCATGAGTAGACACATTAGCTGTCTGTTCCACCTAACCCAGACAGCCAGATGGAAACCATTTCAGTGGGGTTCTCTTGGTTTCCCTGGTGAGAGGCAGGAGCCTGTTGGCAATTGTCGGCAAGATTAGTAACCCAGTTATAACGATGAGAAGATTTTTGACAGGACAATAGAAGTTTCTTAATATGTTGCAAACTCAGGCAGTGTGATGCTGAGCGAGCTTTCAGTGAGGTTGCACGCTCGAAAGGCCAGCCTCATCCCAGCATCACTGGATTTCACCCGAGAGACCCCAGACTGGTAGCACCCACTGATCAACAGGATGATAGAGCCATTGTGGTTGACCAGCAACCATTTGAGCAGGTAGTCAGATGGGCTATGCAAATCTGGTAGGCTATTGGCAGATTGTTATTTTAGGGGAAGGATATCCATGAACTTGAGGAGAAGGATCTTCTTCCATCATCATCCCTTGAAAAGAAACCCATCTGTTACCCAGTACAGCCTGTGCAGGATTTCCTTTGTTCTCATTTTTCAAGTAGTTGAAAGGACTTTGGGTGAGGGCTTACTACTAATAGGAGCATTCACATCTGATACTGTCTCCAACCCAAATTCAAGTTACCTTCACTTTACTGATTGCTAATATGAAAACAAAAACAAACCTTTACCAGGGACTCCCTCTAGTCAAGACTCTGTTTGTGGAGCCACAGGCCATATGAACAGACTTGGGGGCCTGATGGGAGCACTGGGAAGGAAGAGAATGAGCCAAAGCCCAGGATGAGAGAATATGGGTGATAGGAAAGTCAGTCATTCAAACCGTCAAGTCCTAAAGGAGTTAGCAACCCAAAGTTCCATCTGAACCAGCATTGACACCTTACAGAAATTGTCTGAAGGAGAGGTAGGAGGCGAAGGAGAATTACCCTTTGTCATACTAGCTCTCAACTTCCAGATTAGGGTGGAAGACCAGACACCAAGCAGTACTGGACATAGTGCCTGACCCACTGGTAAGTGCTGAAAAGGTATTTGTATAAACGAAAGAATGAATGAAAGCCCTGAGGCTGAGATCTTAGAAATATCATGAAAGTTTGAACCTAGAAAAGGGTTTCTAAAATCCTTCATTTTACAGGTATAGGGAAGGATCCTGATCATCTTCAGGATATTTTTTATGACTTTATATTTTTCATAATTGAATGCAGTTCATCAAAGTTGTTATCATTGAAGTAAAACCTCAGTTTCTCAGGGCAACTATTTAAAGAACTGCATTGATTTAGACACTTGTGTTGCTAACAACAGATGTAGACACTTTCTTCTCTGTGAATTTGTCTTGTTTCAACTACTGTACAAGTAGTAAATAGAATCTGAAATCTCCAAAATTATAGAACTACAAGTCACTAGGGTTGGACTCGGATAAGCAAAAGAAGGGACTTCCACAGCCAAGGAATACTGCCTTAAGAGAGAGAGCTATCTCATCTCTATTTTGTGCTATTGTATACTTTGAACTTTCTAAAGTGACATATAAGCAACATAGAGGGGAAAAGTGGCACGGACACCATGCTGTATATAACTTTTATAAATCTCTTTCAACCATTTCCTCGTCAAAGAGTCTATTGCCTTTTGGGTCTAGCCAATCTTGCAGACCCCTCAGGAGACCTAAGTTTCATCATGGAAACAGTCAATAATGTGTCCCAAGGTTCAGAACCTCAATTTTTACCCAAGGTCCCAGGAACAATTTCTTGTGACTCCCATGACTTCCATTTACTTGAAGCTTGGGAATCAGAGAACTGAGTTCAAGCTCTTTCTAAACTTACACTTTCCAAATATTTTCCTGACACATCCAGGTCCAAAGCCCAAATTCTTTCAAATAAATGTTTCTTTCTAATGTCAAAATTTGAAACTTGAAACATTATTTAATAATTAATCATGTTATTAAAAGGACACAGTTGAGAAAATCTTATAAAAAAGAAGAAAACCTCCAAATATTTTTTTCTTTTACTTTCCCCTTAGCAACCCACCTTTATATTTATGTTTGGCTAATACTTACACAAGAATGAGTTTGTGTTTAATGATTGCATGGTAGTCTGGGGCAGAAAAGTGGGAAAGAGTTTCTATAATACATTCATAAAGAAAATAATGATGCAGTATGCTTAAGTAAATTTTAAAATTCATAACATGCTTTCATTTCCTTTGACTCTCACAACAGCCCTGTAAGCAAGGGTAGGTGGATAAGCAAGATCATTTCCTAGAAAGATCAGAAGTTATAAAATTAGACAGCCTAGCCCCCGGTTCCAACAGTGCTTTTCATTAGCTCTGTGATCTGCATCTGGTGGCTTGATGTGTCATAGCATCAATTTCTTTATAGCTAAGATAATGATACCAATCTCATGCCTACATCATTCACTCAACAAGTGAATGTCTGCCATGTTCCAGGTATCTGTACAGGTTGAGGAATGCAAGAATGGAAAGATATATTTATGAAAATTAAATAAAGAGTAAACAAGCTAACCTATATGAAGTCCCTAGCATCTGATAGTTGCTCAATATATATGATGTTCCTTACAACTCTATGTTATAGATGAAGATATTAAGTTCACAATAGTTACATGATTTTTCCTTGGTCAAACACCTAGTAAGGGACAAAAAGCAGCACTTTAAACTAGACATATCAGTCAAGGTCCTGACAGGTAGCCACACCCTCAGCTGGGATTTCAGGAGATTTCGGAAAGTTGTAACTATTTTAAAAAGTGTCTGTCTAGTTAAAGGACCCCAACAGGGATGCTGAGGCACCCAAAGACCAACATTGGCCAGAGCTCCTTAATAATCCCTAGTCCTAAAGGGGAAGGAGGGTGGGGATGTGGAACAAAAGGTCCACACGTAGCTGTAGCTATGGAAGAACACAGCCCCTGTCGAAAACACTCTGGAGCAGGGAGGGAGTGGAAAGAATAAAGACTTAGCCTTGTTCTCTTCCTACTCTCCGGCAGCATGCTGACATGTCCCCCTGACCAAACGTAAGGAAAGCAGAGGACAAGGAAAGCTGCAGTCCGTAAAGCTCAGCCTCTTGATGCGTTGAGGAGTGTGGAGAAAGGAAGAATTTTCCTCTTTGCCCCAGTCATTCATTTGCACCCCCCTGACATAAAAACTATATTTATCCTCTCAAGACTTCCCAAATCCCATCAGTCATGTTATCTGGCTTGATGTCCATGATATCATGCTCTCTCTTAAGTCCAGATGTGGATGAGTTACCTGGGGGCAGACCCTTGCATGAAAGTCCTCTTGAGCCAGAGATCTATAAACTAAAAAGGTAACTTACCTGTTCCCCAGGCAATAGTGAGACAATGTCAGTGTGTTCAAGGCTTCAGTAACAAAAATATGTACACTGGGAAGCTTATAAACAACATTAATTTATGTCTCAGAGTTCTGGAGTCTGGAAAATCCAAGTTCAAGGCCCCAGCAGAGTCAGTGTTTGGTGAGAACCCACTTCCTAGACAATCATCTTTTGCCATAACCTGATATGGCGGAATGGACAAAGAAGCTCTCTTATAAGGGCACTAGTCCCATTCATAAGGATTTTGCCCTAATGATCTAATCCTCTCCTAAAAGCCCCCTTCCAAATAACCCTCACATTAGGGATTAGGCTACAAATTCATAAATGTATGAATCTGGGTGGGGGACACAAATATTTAGTCAACAGGAACAGCCAACAGGAACAACTAATTTCAATGGACACATTGAAGAGAGAGAGACAGGAGGTCATAGCAGTCACTGTCCATAGCAATTCTGAAACTCAGCTGGATAACATCAAACCCTCTGTTTCAGGGTGGACCAGGGAATTTGCCTGGTTAAGAAACTAGTTTTGCAACTGAGAGTGAATCCCTAATCCACTGCTCTTTACAACTATTTCCTCTGTTCTTTTCCATGGGTGAAAATGAGAGTGGCTTCTCTCACTATAACCCCTAATGAGCCAGTAAACATTGTGTCTTCCTGCACCACCACCTTAAATGCAGCTGGTTTAGAAGTTTCATTTCTCAAGGGATAATGCCTTTATCACAACTGTAACACCATTAAACAGGGAGCAGAAACAGCCACCTGGCCATTTGGGGTTCCTCAAACCATTTGAAACTATAGGAAAAAAGGAGTGGATGCTGAAAGGACTGGGTGACTGATCCTAACCTTCAAAGACATGAGCAAGTAACCCCAGGGTCAGAGAGGAATGACTATACCTGGAATTTAGAAGCTCCTAGGGTCTACTTTCTGCCCACGTACTGTAATAAAAGTTAATGGAAAATTGTGACAACTCAATATGGACAGAACAGCAAATAGTGCAGACCCTCAGGAATGAAGGTTTGAAGAAATAAGGCAAGGAAGGAACCATGATCATTTGAGTGCTTACTGATGGCAAAAGGAATACGAAGTGGGGTAGTGGACAAAGGTATAAATACCAGCTATGACCATGTGGTCATTTGGAGATTTGAGGGCTGTGTCTTCTTTGCTTTCATATAAATATATTTATTTGCATATATAATACATAAATATTTTGTTCTTGTTATTTTCCCTATCCTATTACCCTACTATCTGACACAAATGTTTTAATAGTAGTTAACTTTATATCTCAGTATACAGTTGGCCCTCGAACAACACAGTGGCTAGGGGTGCCTACATCCTGCACAGTCGAAAGTCTGTGTACAAATTTTGACTCCACAAAAATTTATCTACTAATAGCCTACTGTTGACCAGAAGCCTTGTCAATAACATAAACAATGTTAACATATTTTGTCTGTTACGTTACATACTGTATTCTTACAATAAAGTAAGCTAGAGATGTTTTCTCAAATTTGCACAAATCTCATAAAAATTTTCCAATGTGTTTATTGAAAAAATCTGCATGTAAGTGGACCTACACAGTTCAAACCATGTTGTTCAAGGGTCAATTGTAAACTCTCAGATTAAAGTGCAAGGGAAGCAGCTGCCCTACTTGTCCATCTAGACTTTGAGAGCAAAGATGATATTTTATTCATGTTTGATACTCCCTATTGCAGTTGGCATTATTGCCTTGCACATGTTAAATGTTTAATAAAACTTTCTCTATGAATAAATGAATGAATGAACGAATGTATGGGTTTAAAGAGAGATCTCACATATAAGAAATCGTTGTGCTTGGGGATGAAATGATTTTAAGTCATAAACAATTTCAAAACTTGTTTTAAAAGAGCTAGAGTATAGAACCTGTACCCAATCTAATTATAGAAAAATGAATGCAATTGAAAAATGATAGATGCTAAAACAAGGGCTTTAATTTTGTTTTTGGATTGTCTAGTTGCAACTTGACCACTATGAACAAATAAACAATTACTGTCAGTCTTGGTAAGATGTAAATGCTAAGTAAATTTAGCAATTTGATGGGATTCCACTATGTGAAGAGTATTGATTTTTTTTTGTATTAGAGTAAATCAGTTAGAAAATAGCCTTGCAATTCAATGGCCCTAATTTAAACTTAATTATCCTAATTATTCCCCAAAGCAATCACATTATATTCCATCCCTAAATCCCAAGAGAGTATACTGAGCAAATGTACATATACATGCACCCTAGAATCCCAGACAGACAACAGAGTTTGCAGCTCATCACTTCCACTTATATGAACCCTCCTCGAATCAACCCCAACATCCTCATGGAAGTCCCCGGTACATCCCCCTTCACGTTCTCTCATGGAACTTCCTGCCCTACCAATGTCTTTATCTGCATCATCATTTGATTCATGTGAATTAATTCCTGATTCAAGCAAGTAAAGGTGAGGAAATGAGCTGGTGATGGGCCTGGAGAGTGGGTCCTCTGTATTAGGGGACACAACCTGAGCTCAGACTGGGTCAGGTGTATATGAGCAGATGGGCAGGGCAACATGAAGCCACCAATGCACAAAACAAGAGAGAATCTGTGTGTATGCATTTAGCAGCAGTGAGGGCAGGTCCTTTGCAGCTATTGGTCCCCAGCCTCACGGACATGTGTCAAGGATGAAAAGAGGGAGCCTGCCTCCACTTGGCCCTGAGACACATGGGCACAGCACCACGGCTTCAGTGCCTGGGGGAGATAACATGGGAGAGAAGGGCCTTCACAGGAGCTCAAAGTGCTTTGACGGCAGCTTCTGGAGCAGCAGCGGCCTTTGCAGAGATATCTGTGTCTGTACCCAGCTGTGAGAGGAGGAGGTGCAGCCCCCAGTGCTTCTGCCACAGTGGGCACAGACCAGGGAACACCAGAGCAGCTGAGGTTGATAAAGAAAGATCTGGAGAGTCTTGGAGAGCTCATGGGACAGGAGACTCAGGTACTCCACAAATGCAGGGCTGTGGATGAACCGGCAAAACGCCCATTACTCTTACTTTGGCTTTACTTGGACAAACCAAGCAATGACTCCTGGAGAAATTCTTCACATAAGGAGCCACTGAAAGAACCATTGCCTCGGAGAAGACTGGAGGAATGCCTCTCTTTTACTATCTTAAAGCCCACTTGGAGGAGAGTAGGGAATCCATTGGGTGAAAGCACAAGGAAAGGCCAGTAAGTGTGGCTCCAGGAAGAATTTCTCATCATCAGGGTGGCCAGCAGTTAGACAGGCTGCCTCAGTAGGTAGTGAGCTCACTCTCATTGGAAGTATGTAAGTAAGGAAACTGGATCCCATCAACAAAGTTGAGCTAATTCTTGGGCCAGCTGGAAGACTTACCATCATATGGCTGTAAAAGGGATTAATTCAGCATGATTCCAGAGAAGAGGAAAAGAGCCATTGGTTAAAGCTACAAGGAGATAGATTTTAGTTCATTAGCAGGAGCTTATCACCAACAAAGCAGGTGCCCATACAAGTTGGTGAAATAGCTCTTTATTGCCAGGCATGTTCAAGCAGAGTTTACCAGACTACATAGCAAGGCTGCTTTGCTCTGGATTAATTTAGAAAAACAACACCAGAGCATGTGTGTGCATATGGAAAGTATTTTCTTAGCAGTTAAACCTTCTCATCAGATGAACGGATGTGTAGAATTTTAGTAATGATGATGATGTAGATGCTATTAATAGGAACAGAGAACACTTACATAGCACTCACATAGGCCTTCCACTATTCGAAGACTTTAAATGTATTAACTCATTTAATTCTCACACAACCCTATGAGTTAAGCATTATTTTTATTATTGTTATTGCCATTTTACAGATTAAAGTTAAGTAACTTGCTCTGGGTCTCATAGCTAATAACCATGATCATACCCAGCAAGCCCAGCTCCGCTATCCATGCTCTTAAGTACCATATTCCATTAGCTAAAATGGGATTGGGGGACTCAGACCCCACCTGTAAACCTCATCAGTCTTGAAGCACCTTCCATAATCTAGATCACCTTGGAGCACAGTTTGGAGAATCACTGAACTAAAAAGACTAGACAGTGCACCCCAGAAAGGGCTGTCCCTCAGCAAAGAGAGCAGTCTGGCCTGGCCACGGGGAAAACCATGTTTCCTATTATCTTCTTTTCAAGGCTTTTCAGTAAATAGCATCTTGTTTCAGAGAACAATCTCTCTTCATCTTGTGGTCATTGATTCCCACCCCTACCCCCTGCAAAGAAACTCATTAGCAAAAAAGGAAAGGAAGGAAGGAAGGACAGACACGAGAAAGAAAGACACACAGAGCAAGAAAGAAGGGGACACAGAAAGATACAAAAACAGATACAAAGAAAAAGAAACATGATGAAAGTTGCTGGATGCTAAATGTCAGCCCCCTCCACAGACTTCGCTTATATAATACCTCTAATTGGAAGAGTCCCTTGTTCTACGCTCTTCTGTCATTTGCTAGAACTGGGAAGACAAATGAGCCCAGGATCTTAACACGAATCCTGAGTTTATTCCAAAGCTACCATATGCTAGGCGTGAAACCAAACTCTCTAACATATGTGCCCAACAGCAACTGAATGCGAACAATTACATGGAAACATCAAGCCCAGAAGGGCTTCGTGCGTTTGTCTGCAGGAATTCCCAGCGCCTTCCTAAGCGTTGTGAATCTTGCCAGCTTGCTGTGGTCCTCTTTGGGGCGCATCTCAGTTCACAGACCTTGGGACTAAAAATGTTTTAAACTCCCTAGGATTTCCTCATAAATCAGTTCAACCCACCCACTTTATCAACATTAAACAAACATAGAACAGAGAATAGAATGTGAGAGGAAGGGAGGGATTTCAGGGACCATTAGATATAAGAGTTTCATTTTTCAGATGAGAAAATTAAGCTCCAAGAACACAGTCAGGATTAGAACTTGAATTTCTGGTCTCTAATCTGGCATTTTGAATCAAGGTTTTGTTCATTTTTCCCTCTCATTATTCCACATCATTTATGTCTTTCCAGAGCATTCCAGGTCACCTATTTTCTCTGATCCCTCCCTAGTCTACACGCTTGAAAAAGAAATTCAGTGAGTGTTGCTGGCTGTTTCTGTGTTTCATCTATTCTGAAATACAGTAACATCTATAAGAGGTCCATTTGTCCAGAGATTAATTTCATCCAAAGAAACACTCAATTATTGCTCATTTTTGCTGAAGGTCTAAGCATTCTTTCTCAGGATGGATTGGTAAGTTCTTGTCCTACCTATGCCAGGAGAGCATAAAGGGTCTCTGATGCACGCCTCTACTCAGTAAGTAGTTCTAGCCAGAGCTGGCTCTGCTCTCTTCCTTTACTTGTTCCCTGTGGCCCTTGGGCTTCCTCTCTTTTTCTCTCTCTTTCTGTGTCTCTCTGTCTCTCTCTCTCTCATATTCTTATGCTCTGACCTCTATCTCAGTATCCATGAACACACCTGAATATGCCGATATAAATATTTGAATGCATAGTCAAATATTTGATTAGAAGCTTATCATGGTGAGCATTTAGTAATGTATATAATTGTCAAACCACTATGTTGTACACCTGAAGCCAATATAAATATGTATACCAACTATAGTTGAACAAAAATAAATAAATATAAATACAGATATATGTTCATTTGCCAATCTTTTCATGGGGAGTGAAGGTCTTTTCGTTAAGGATGGATCAGATGTTCAGAGTTCCTTATCATTTTTCATGACTCACCAGTAATAATGCTTCATCCTCAAGTTTTAGTTTCCTTTTCTTTGACTAAAAAAAAACAGAGCATGCTACTTTATTTTCACTGTACTTCTGTGGCTTTCATGCATCTTCCAGAAGTATGACTGCCCTTGGTTGTGGTACTAACAAAATAACAACCAAACCCAACACTGGTTCCTTGGAGAGTTCACAACAAAAAATAACAGTAAGGGGTCATGACAACTGTTCAACCAAACTACTTTTAATAGACGCCATGAAGGAAGATGAAACATTTTCCAGTAATGTAATCCCTGTGGTTGGCAAGAGTTATTATTTCTGGAAAGATGGAGTAGCAGGTGCAGATGGACTCTTTCTATAAGTCACATTAAGGATCATTTTGTAAAAAAGAGGTTTTACGTGTGCATAATGGGAACTGAACTGCCATTTCTTAGGACAGGACCCCAGAATGTCCTATGAGGACAATCTGATGGTAACTACTCTTCATTGAGTGTCTTCTGGATCCAGGGATATGCTTAGTACTTGGCCTGTCTTATTTTAGTTAATCACATGTCAGACCTTCAAGGTATCTTTTTTTTTAATGAGAAAATTGAGATTCAGTTTTCATACAGCTAATAGCGAGTGGGAACCAAGAACCAAATCCCAATTCCTCTGTTTCTAAAGCCACACAAGTCTCTCTTGTAACAGGTAGCCCAAGATATCAAGAGTTTGATGTCTTTAGAGATGGGATCAAGATGATCCGGCCAAGTGATATAATGCCTTAAAAATATCCAGAGACCTTTTGTCTGAGTGTGTTGATGACGATGTTCATGCTGGCTGAGCCAGAATTATCGGAGCATTTGTTCTTCTTTAGCTGACGTCACAGGGAGCAGTCCTGCTTCCTGTCCAAGAAATACCAGGGGGGATCAGGAAGGCACTTAACTAGCCTTCCATGGACACCAGCAGCAGCCCCATTCCAGAGGATGTGTCATTTAAGCTTCGTCTTAAGAAATGAGTTATCCAGCCAGATGTGTGCGGGAACTGGGCTCCAGGCAGAGAAAATAACATGTACAAAGTTACAGAGGTATGATCTGGAAGGAGCTCAAAATAGGAAAGTATAGGTAGAGTAAAGGGACACTTTCCATGGTGCCTATGTTCAAGTTAGAAACACAGAGAGACCTCAGTCACTACTGGTACCTTTTTTAGTCTAGCCAAGGAAACCGAACACAGGCAGCTGGTGAGTTTGAAAATGAGTATGAAAATTCATTTCTTGATACACTATTAAAATGTCTCTCACACATCATCTTACCTTCTCCTGTGCCTTCTTTTCACTCCTTCTACCTCTATAGCACATCATGACTCAACTTGAAAAAAAGAGAAAAAAAGCTATTTAGTACTCAATATTTATTAGAATGAGAAGTCAACAGTAGACTTTATATTTTTTAGTGAACACAGCATGTAAAATTCTTATTCCTGTCAATTGAGTCACTTAATATAAAAGCCTGTTTCAGATGAGTGGATTTGCCAATTTTACTCTGAAGAGAAACTATCTGGGCACTTTACCCAGGTGTTGAGCCACCTTAAACAACGACAGAACAAATACCAGGCAGTGGGGAATGGAGTCACTATTCATCACCAACTACTGTGTTTTAGGCACTGAACACATTAACAATGATTATTTATTGAATCTTCAGTGTGTGTCAGGCACAGACATAACTGCTTTATAGGGATCTTCTTGTTTAATCTCCACAACCGCCCCAAGGGGAAGGTTCTAGAATGACTGTCCTCAGTTTAGAAGAAGAAACTGAGACATAGAATGGTTATGTTGGCCAAGTACCCCAAAGGGTAGTGGCAGAACTAAAAATCTACCTCAGCTGTATCTGACACTCATGTTAGTGACCTGAAACCCCTACAGTTCAGTGTATGATTATTCAGTGGCAGAGATGTGACCCTGGACTCCCCAGACCTCACTAGTTATAGGCAAAATTGAGGGTCACCATCATAAATGTACTATACTCTAGCCCCCATCCAATTTTGTTATGAGTACTCCAACTTCCTCTATGAAGAAATGTGATCAGTCAGAGAAGCCATGGCTAATTTGAGTTTCATAAAAAGAGAACTACCTGCTCTAACATCTTCTCAACATGAAGAGTCCATCTGGCTGGTGGCAAAAACCCTGTGGGACTCAGGCATCGATGGTAAAGAGAGCTAGATCTCATGCCACCCAAAGATATTGCAGAAGGCTCACTGAGGGGCAGCAAACTGAATACCGGCAAAGAAAGATTTCAAGTGAAGTGCTTTACTTCTGTGTATCTTCCGCTGAGAGCCCCACACTCCCACGGTGTTAAGAATTAAAAGAGTTTGAGTAACTTGCTACTTGGTATGTAGCAGAGCAAGTGCTCCAAAAAAGCTTCTATTTCCTACCCTGTTATTCTAATATTTGAGCTGACTTTCAGCTGATGTGTGCAACCTCATGAGAAAGCTGAGAGGGATGCTGAGAAGCCATCCTGCCGTGAGCAGGTCCCATCACGCTCCAAACCTTAGTGTCTCTCCCCTCTTCCCTTTCGTAATAGAGACATCCTAATCTCTTCTTCTAAAATGTTAGGATTAAATCAGGCCCTGTATGTGAAGCATGATGCACAGCACAGAACAAATTCAACACAAAAGGGATCAAATTGATGTTTAGATCCCAGGACAACCAACAGACCTATTGTCTTCTGCTTGGAAAAAGGACAAAAGGGTGAGAATAGAAAGACAAGGAGAAAGAAGAGGATAGAAGGTGGAGACTATCACAAGGAAGCAGAAAAAGTAAGTGCATTGATCAAGGCACCTTGGACCAGCTGAAGCTCTCCAAGACCTGTCATTCTCCTTCTTCATATTAGTTATATTCTCCTCTCCTTCCTGGGATGAGTCTAAAGCCAGCTCTCTAGGGAATTCCAAGAGTCATATTTACTAACTGCATTAAAGTGTTAAGTAGAGCATTGTTGAGATACTGATTTAGCAAAACTATGGAAATTATCGGTTATTCTTTGGTAATCTATGGTTGTAAAAAGGGGGAGAGGTCCAGACTAAAGAGGTCCAGACTTGAAGACAGGCTATGCTGAGCACATGTGCAGCTGCTTTGCATACAACGTAGTGTATTAGCCAGAGTTCTCAGCTCTACAGAGCCGCAGAACCAGACTCTGGCCAAATGAGTGGAAAATGAATTTATTAAAAAGTTATTGGGAAGATAGTAGAATCTCCAGGAGGCTAGATAACCAGAGTCTGAAAACGGACAAAAACAAAAGATGGCAGCTGTCTTCACTGCCACTGGAAGTCTGGTGAGGCCGAAACTTGTTGTCCAGGAAGCCACGTGGGCTCGGCAAGAGAGATTCTCCCTTAAGGATCATCAAAGGTAGAATATCATGTTCAGACAAGTTTCCAGTCTGATTTTCTTTGGCTTAGGTTGGAACCAAAACTGGCGGCTACCGTTGGTGTGACGTTTTCATCCTCTAAAGCACAGGTCACGAAGGCCTGAGTTCCAGGTGCATCTCAGTCACGAACAAGCTGGCTGGTGACTTTGGGAGTCCCAGAACCTCCCTCCAGTGCAAGTCTGCATTTGCCAGGCAGAACTAGTAACCCCCAACCTGTCTACGCACAGGGCTGTTGTCAGAGTGGGAAGGGAGATATAAATAGTCTTGAAAACTCTCAAGTCCCTGCTAAATGCTAAGAATCCTCTTCATGATCATTAATTTTTAACTATTACCAGAAGGTGATAGAGCACATATAAAAAGCAGTGTCTAGAGATAATCACCCCAGGGTCAAATGCTGGGTCCACCTCTTACCATCCTGATGACCTTGGGAAAGCCTGGTTGACTTTCTGAGCCTCAGTGTCCTCATTTGTAAGATGGGAATAAGGCTGTCTGTCTTACAGAATCAGTGTAAAGATTGAAAGAGATGTCATATACAAAGTAGAGCACCTGGAAAAACAACAAAAAAGGCAGAGAGGAATAATGAGAAGTATTAATAATAGTAATAATAAAAACAGATCATGTCTCATCTTCTCCTGGCTACCGCTAACTCTCCCATCACCCATAACAACCACATATTATTTCATAACATCTCTGAATTGCTCCTTGGAATGATAATGGCATTTTTATTTACATGTTTTTGCTACTGTTGTCACTGACATGTCATTGATAGACCTCTTACAGATACTATTTAAGTGAACTCACTTTAACTCCAGCCAACAAAGCTAAAAATCCTTCAAGAATCCCAGTCTTTCTATGTGTCAGTCATAGCAAGGAAGGGGTTACTGGGGACTCAGAACACTCGCTGAAGCATATGTCACCCGACCTTGTCAGGATTCTGCCCTCAGGATTCTGCCAGCACTTCTGCTGCTCTCTGCATGCAGCCCTCAGTGGAAAAGTACTTCCCAGACTCTGTGAATTATTAATCTCATAATGACATCAAATATCCACTAGATAAAAGGAACCAGTGGCCTCCTCAATGAGGGTCTCAGAGAACTTAAGAGCCAGCAATGCCCTTTTGACTACAATCAGGGATTTTTCTGCTCCCCTCTTGGGTGGGAGACACTCTCACTCATTCTCAGCTCCCTCATCACATAACTTAAGCACTGTCAGGTTAAATAAAAGACCACTGTTTCCTTTAGGGCATTGATAAGGAGGAAAAGGTTTTAAATGACCCCCCATGGTGTGGTTGATGCCACACCAACTTTAAGTAAGTTTATGTTTTGAGTTCATGGGAACTGTAGCACAAGAAAGGGTTCGAGATCTTTTTGGTTTTCTGTGTTCTTTCAAGGACCAATTGCTGAATCCAACCAGATCAAAATTACTGGAGGGTAGCACATTACTGACACATGGGAAATTCCAGTAGTAAAGGTCCATAGGAATACATCTGTCATTTTCTACATTACTTAGCAAGGCTTTGAGCCAAGATCTTAGCAAGGCTAACTTCTGAAAGAACTGATTTATTATTAAGTTAGAAGGAGAAAATGGCAGGACAGAAAGCTCATGGCTCAGGTGATTTGAGCTCTGCAGCCTTGAGCTTTTTTTCAGAAGCGCTTACTGAACACAGGCACTCTGGCGTGTACAGACATACTTGCCAGTGAAAACCATCCACCATTTATGCAATACCTAGTATGTAGCAGACACTCTGCCAGGTGGTTTACTCATAACCTCTAGCTTATTCTCATGGCAAGCAAAGAATATATCATTTTGGGCCCCTTCTGCTTTTTAGGAAATTGATGGTTGAAAAAGATATGTATTGACTAAGCAGCAGAGTTGAAATTCAAACCAAGATTTATCTGGATCTAAAAGTCCTAAGAAACATATCATTTACCAAATTTTGATGAGTAAACACTTAATGCCAGAGAAAAGCCTAATTAGCAAGACTGAATAAATCTGTAATAGCGAGAGAGTATAGCTAAGCTATATATAACAGCTAAGCTGTAGGGAGTTAGTTGAGTGACCAACCGCCCTGGTTTGTCCAGGAATGAGGGGTTTCTCAGGATACAAAAATATCAGTGCTAAAACCAGGGCTTTCTGGGACAAGCCAAGGTAGTTAGCCACCCCAGAGGTAGGTGAGGGTCAGGTACTAAAGGATAATCTATGTCAAGAAGAGGAGTGTGCTCTCTGTCCTATAAAGAACAAGATGACTGATATGGACACACAACTGTTCTAGGAAGGGGAGACAGATAGAGTGAGACAGCTCTGGCAACTGAGTGAATAATGGATTAGAGATGGTGAGGATGGAGGCTGGGAGGTTTAGCATAAAGAAGGAAAACTGGGAAACGGGACACAAAGAGCAAGGAAGTGAAATAAGTGACATTATTTCTTTTTAGCTCTAAGACTGCAATTCTAAGATTAGACTTGTCAAACAATGAAATGTAATCAAATCAAAACAGTAGTCTGTATGGTATATTGACTAAGCAAACTAAAATATCTTAGCACATAATTCAGTACTTTCTTGTTATGGGTGGAATCAGTTGAATCGTGTTCTCCACACCTTCTAATAAAAATATATGTTGAAATCCTAACCCCTAGTACCAAAGAAAGTGACCTTATTCGGAAATAGGGTCATTGCCGATGTAATTAGTTCAGATGAGGTCACATGGGCATAGGGTGGCCCCCTAATGCAGTATGACCAGCGACCTTATAAAAAGATTGCCATGTGATGGCAGAGACTCGGGAAGATCAGCATTGGTGATGGGGAGCCACAGGCCACAGATACCACAGATGCCCAGAAAGCCGCCAGAAGCTGGGAAGAACCCAGGGGAGGTTCTCCTACAGGTTTCAAAGAGAACCTGCACTTGCTGACACCTCATTTTAGGCTGCTGGCTTCTAGAACTGTGAGACCATCCGTTTTTGTCATTTTGAGACACCCATTTTGTGGTACAGCAGCTAATACACTAGCCAAACTATGCCCAAACCTTGATTTACCAAAAAAGAGATAAACTGGAGACAAGGCAGAATATAAATGCTCTGCTAAGAAACTTCTAGAAAGCAGACTCCAAGCTAAGTGCTTCCTTGGGACTTTTCCAGTGAGCCCAATCACAGCCCGTTGAGGTGAGAAGACTCGGAAAGAAGATGCAGCTCGCGGGCAAGGACACCACCAGGACGTGGCAGGCCCAGGGTTTGAACTCATGTCTATCTGGCTTCAAAACACAGATTCTTCATTTTTTTCTTCCCTTAATTTCCTGAAAGGAGTGACAGGGAAGCCAAGGCAGTGGGTCAGCTGAAGCTGAAGAACCCGGCAGAGCTCTAAGCAGTTCATGAAACATGAGAAAGCACGATCTCAGGGCATGGGGTTGAGGGGGTGAGAGGACAGGGGAGGAAAGACCTCCTGCCCCACAGCCGTGAGACACCAAAACATGATGGGATCATTCTCAGCAGGACCTGCCCCCTGTCTTCCCATGGGCCAGAGAACCCAGAGGAAGGGAAAGACAAGGCATGTCCAGGGAGAGTGACAGGGAGGAAGTCTTTAGAAGCCTCTGGGGCCTCACCGGGAAGACACTTGCCTAAAGTTAATTACTTTCTGGATGAACATCTGATTAGAAATATCATTTGTAAGCCCCACCTGCTGTGGATGTCACCTGCTTTTAAAGTAGAGTCTCAAAAATGTTAAAATCCTAATATATATCTTCATCGCCCATGGAAAACAGAACAGTGATTATTTTAGGCCTTGGGAAGTTGGGATTCAGACACAGAATTCATCATTACCCTTATGTAATCTAGAAGAACAGGCAACGGATCGGATGAGAAATCTCCAAGGAAAACATGCTGCCTGAAGAATTAGCCTGAGTCATTGCTCCAATGAGACACTGGGTTTAAATCAGGAATAATTTTTTAAATTTCAACCAATGACCCCTTCACCCTGACAATGAGGCTGTCATCTTTGGCCATGAGCCAGTATATTTTTGTCTGTGTGTTAAAGATGTACTTGCTGCAATATTCATGATAAGGCAGAGAGGCATGGGGCCAGGAGCCAGGGAACAGGATCCTGTCTCCACTGTGTGATCCAGGCACATCAGGTTCCTCTCTGAGCCTCAGTTTCCTCATCTATGAAGTGAAGTTTTTGATTCTGATGTGCACACCTCTTCCCTGGTTACCCTTCCTGGCTACTGCCTCCCTTATCCGATCCCCCTTCCTTCCCAACTTCCCACGTTCCCACTGTCATGATGAAGAGAGAATGTAAGTTGAGGGCTTGGTTTATGGGCTCGGATACAGAAAGGGCATGTATAATTCATTCATTCACTTTACTATATGTCTCAGTTAAGTGGTAGGCCTTGGGGCTAAGGGAATATAATATCATCCCTAGACACCAGAATCCCACAGTCCTGGTGAGGAGCGAGAAGAACAAATGGTTAATTATAGATGAATGGTATATGCAAGGAAAACACTCCAGATGCCAAGGAAGCAGGTATTAGAAGGCCTTTGGAAAGCTTCCCAGAGGAGGCAAATCTTGGGAAGAGAACGATAAAGAGAATATCCTAGAAAGGAGGAGCCCCAAGCATCAGCAAATTTTACAGAGTTAAGAGGATCTGCAGTTTTAGGGCATGTGACTGAAGCAGAGAACAAAGAGCAAATGACAAAATGCCTTATGGGCATTGTAAGGGGAGACAATTCACTGATTAATCATGGTCTTCCTGTGCAGCTGAGAGGGACATGCAGCCGGCTGATGCTAGCAAATCTAACAGTGAGTTCATGACTGTCATGTCTCCAAGCATGAAGGACATTACTCAGGAGAGTGATCACTATGTGGAGCTCCAGAGGACTTGAACCGAAGGGCAGAAACTACAGAAAAGAAGGAACTTTAAATAATCCGTGCTAAAAAGTTGGAAGAGGATGCCCAGGGTAGCAATAAATTCATCAATGATTGGTCTCTGCTTAGTAGAAATGTATCATAGTTGGGCAACATAAGCCTGAAAGTCTCTTCCAAACCAGCAAGGCTTAATCTGTGTTCACTTTTCCTCCCAGGGCTCACCCACTGAGTCATCTATAAAAGAAAACTTAAGACCAAATTGGTGATTATCCTGAGCATTTTCATCAATCATCTTTTTTATAAATTTTCTTCTTTCCCACTTACCCCAACATGGGCCCAATCTTGTGAGGCTTTCTATCTATTACACAAACTGTATTATCACATAATAACCATGTAACTTGATGTCAATAGCACAAACGACAGTATTGTGATTTAATTAGGGATTTCTGAATATAGAAACTAGCTTGAAGTTTTCCATCTGTAGACTCAAGATTGGAAACCTCCAGAAAAAATCTCCAGGTCCTGTCCATCGACAGTATATGACCTTAAGGGTGAGTGACAAAAAGGAGAACTTCGATGCTCTCAAGATTTTGAAAAACATGCTCTGAAAAGAGAAAGCAAGGTGATCCCCTATGGACCTCAGTGGAGACGCAAAGCCATGGAGAGGGGGGATGTCAGGAACAGAGCAGAGTAGCAGAGAAGCATGGAGAACTGTGGCTGGAGCCTGGAGCGAATGGGTGAAAAGGTATGTGGATCTGGCTTAGAAGCTTATGGGTTGGCTACTCATTGACTTTGGTTCCAGGCAAATACTTCATAGTCTCCTTTCCTCTTCTGCATATCAGGCTAATGATTCTTAGCTTGAAAGTCATTGCAAATATTAAATGAAATAGCACATGCAAAGCAACAAACTATCCTTAGCATACAGTAGACTTTCAAAAGACAGCAGCAATCATCAGACAATGATGCTTTAATCAAGAGGTTTAGACACCAAGGCACAGTTTAATTTGTTTACTGTGCAGAAAGATGCAAGTCTTTATTGCTCTAATGACAGTTAGATGACTTTAGAAGCTGCCCAGGGATAGCGCTCAGTTGTCATTGTAGATAATAAAAGCAGAAATGGGAGAAGAGTTAATGAGGAAACCAGACAAATCCGAAATGCTGGACCAGCATCTGTCTGGACCGCATCAATGCAGGGACAGAAAGGGATGACGTAAGTGTTTATTTCTAACTCTCCCTCTCTGAGAATGCTGAGTGTTTTCAGTCTGGCTTCTGCTTTTAGAGCTCCCAACACACCTGGACTCCAAAAGGCATCCTTTTTAAATCTTTTGTTATCATCACTGCTGCTGTTGTCAGCCTGGCTCCTGAAAGCCCCTGTGTGCATGATTACGTTCTTGGTACATGGGTGCAAAGATAATAGTGATATGCACCTCAAGAACTAGGAAATGTGGCAAAGAGATTGCCCCCACCCCCACCACCAAGAGTTGAACCAGAAAATCAGTACAGCTCAAGCAAGATACGCAAACACAGTCCCAAAGGCAGAGTGAACCCCAGCCCAGCAGGATGGGGACTAACCTCAATGAAGATATAAAGGTATTTACAGAAAAATTATTTGGGTCAGCAGGAAACAGAACAAGAGAATCACAGAGACAATGGATGCAGCATGATTCAAGCCCTGAGCAAGGTCGCACTGCTTATCCAGTGTGTTGGAATCTGTTGTAGATGCCAATCACCCTGAGAACCCCCAAATGCCTCACATGGCTTGAGACCCTACACGATTAGCCCCAGCACATCTCATCCGCCACCTGTCTCTATCTCACTCTGTCCACTCTCTCCTTGACTTTCTTGCTGCTTATACAATTTCAGTTCTCTTGCCCTGGAATTTTTCTTTCCTCAAATTTTGCATGGCTCCCTCCCTCCCTTCTTTGCTCAAATTTAGCTGCGCAGGGAAATCTTTCCTGCCCATCTTATCTAAAACCCATCCAACAGAGAGCCAGGGCCACACAATATGTTTGAAACTTGTGAAATGGCCAGACATTGTCCTGAGACCTAGGAAAGCAATGCAAAAACCAAACTTCAAGTGCAAAAACCAGCAAATACCTGGAAGAGCTGGTTTCAAAAGTTCAAAGAGATGTACACTCTGCACAACATAACGCTGGCAAAATATTCAGTCTTGTGGATGGCAATGCAGCAGCAATATTTTCTGAACAAGGAGGAAAGTCATCCAGAAGAAGCTTATTTATTGGATCAGGGATTCACAGTCATGAATCTGGCTTGCTAACACAAGTGAGTAGCTTCTAGATTACTTATTCACTCTGTCATTTAAGTGTTTTTAGTGAAATTTTTTAATTGCTGTTCCCCAACCCCTCATTTTCTGTGACCCTGATCTTATCAGCTGAGGTTTATGAAATCATGGATCTTTAAGAAAGGGAAAGTGATAACTCTACTTTATTCCAATTTGGCAAAAGCATCCCAAATGGAAAATGGAGATATCAGACTATCCTATGATGTCACTACATTAAAAAAATCCAATAAATGTCCTTTGCTCTGATTACATTCTCACTAAGCAAGGTTCCAATTATGACTTGGGTTTCACAAAGGGCTGCTAGGGAAGGAAAGAACTAGAAATGTGCATCTGAACTTTCTGTCTTCCTATGTCAGTTATATTTTT